>OY821741.1:4319521-5024996 GCA_963682055.1 Primula veris | reverse complement strand
AACATATTCTACTCTAAATATTGTATCTTTTTATCATTTATTTTTTTTACATTTTAACTACTGGATCACTTCACTGCTATGAAGATCTACTATTTAAAGAATTGCATTTTAAGTTTTAGCTGTTTTTTTTTTACATTTTTAAGTTTTTTGCTGTTTTTTTGTTGTTGTTGTTGTTGGGTTTTGTGACTTGATTATTGAAAAAGATGGGTTTTTTTTTTTCTTTTTTGGTTTAGAGATCTTGCTTAAATTTATTAGCTTGTGGGTTTTTAGTTTTGAGTGAGTTGGTGATCTGGGTTTGTTTTGGTTGTGGATTTTAAGCTTATATTTTACTTTTAAGTTGAACTTCATTTAGTTAGTCACTTGCTGAGTTTTTTTTTTAATATCCTGAAGAAGACTACATTTGGTTGGTCTTTTAAGCTCCTTTTTCCATTTAGATTTTAGCTGGTTTTTTTAAGTTTGGGTTTTATGAGTTAATTATTGAAAAAGATGAAGTTTATTATTTTCTTGGTTTAAAGATTTTGATTGAACTTATTAGCTTGTGGGTTTTTAATTTTGAGTGAATTGGTGATCTGGGTTTGTTTGGTTGTGGCTTTTAAGCTTCCATTTTTTTTTATTTTTTTGGGTTTGTAATTATTAACTTGTGGGTTTTTAATTTTGAGCCGTGTAGTGAATTAGTGATCTGGGCTTGTTTGATTGTAGCTTTTAAGATTCATTTTTACTTTTAAGTTCAACTTCATTTGATTGGTATACTTACTAACTGGGTGTTATATTTGTTTTTTTTTTTATATTTTAAAAAAACTACATTTGGCTGATCTTTTAAGCTCCTTTTTTTCATTTAGGTTTTAGCTGGATTTTTGCTGTTGTTGGGTTTATTACTTTATAAAGACCGAGTCTTTAATACTTAACTTGTCGGTTTTTTGAAGTGAAGTGATCAGTGATGATTTCGGGGTCTAGGAGTATATATATATATATATATATATATGGGGTCTGTTTGGTTGTAGCTTTTAAGCTTCCATTTCACTTTTAAGTTGAACTTCATCTGGTTGGTATACTTACTGAGTTTGTTTTGGCTTTCATATCCTGAAGAAAACTACATTTGGTTGGTCTTTTAAGCTTCTTTTTCCATTTAGGTTTAGCTGTTATTTTTTTGTTGGGTTTATGACTTATTAAAAAGCTATAATTTATTGTTTCCCTGCTTTAAAAATCGAGTCTTTAATACTTAACTTGTCGTTTTTTTGAAGTGAAGGGATCAGTGATGAATCCGGGGTCTAGTCTAGCCGTCTAGGTGTATATATATTAGGGGTCTGTTTGGTTGTAGCCTTATAAGCTGTTTTTTTTATCCCTGAAAAGATTACACTGTATTGGTTAACTCATAACTGCTTTGAAGATCTAGTCTAAAATGCTTACCTTGTGGGATTTGGTTGACTCATAACTGTATTGTTGGATTTTATGACTTTATCCTTGGAAAAAACTGCAATTTATTACTTTCCTGGTTTAAAGTTCTAGTCTAAAGTGATCACCTTGTGGGTTTTTACGATGTGGTGGATTGGTGATGTAGGATAATTTTTACGATGTGGGTATGTTCTTTCTTCAAGTGAAGTTGTGAATTGATGATATGAGTGAGGGGTTTCTTCCTTGTAGCTTTTAAGTTCTTGATTTTTTTAAAGCTGTGAACTGCTTTCTTTTATGGGTTTTTCCCTTGGAAAAGCTTCACGCTTTTGTTTAACTTCTTTGAAGATCTAGTATAAAATACTGACCCTGTGGGTTTTTGTTTTCAAGTGAAGAGGTGGATCGGTGATCTAGGGAATGTAATCAATGTATACTAGGGGTTTGTTTGGTTATAGCTTGTAAGCTTTCATTTTTGTTTTTAGTTGAACTTCATGTGGTTGGTCAATCTACAAACTGAGCTTTTTTTGGTCTTAAGTATATCTTAAGAAAATATATATTTTATTGGTCTAAGAAATAACCCCTGAGGGAAAAATCTATTGCAAGTTTTTTTACCTTGTGAGGGCTCCTTGAGTTAAGTGATGAATTGTGCTCTAGATGAATGTATACTAGGAGTTTGTTTGGTTGCTGGACTTTTTAACTTCTAAGCTCTTTTTAGGCTGTCAACTTGGAAGCTGTTTTTATTTATGATCTAGTCATATTTGTTTACAACTTTTTTCTAAGCTCAAGATTTTTGCTTGGTTTATGCTGACTTAAATTATGGGTGCTTTGATGATCTCGTCTGAAATATTTACCCTGTATTTTTTTTTTAGTGAAGTGATGCATTGAGGATGTGCACCGGGTTTGTTTGGTTGTAGCTTTTATGTTAAATGTAATTTGGTTGGTATACTTGCTGAGTATTTTCGGTTTTATATCCTGAGAGAAACGACATTTGGTTTCTTAGATTTTGTGCTGTTTGGCAACTCTTTTTTTCTAAGCTTTTTGCTTAAAAAAGCTATGTGTGTTTGGTTGTAGCTTTTATGTTAAATGTAATTTGGTTGGTATACTTGCTGAGTATTTTCGGTTTTATATCCTGAGAGAAACGACATTTGGTTTCTTAGATTTTGTGCATGTTTGGCAACTCTTTTTTTCTAAGCTTTTTGCTTAAAAAAGCTATGTGTGTTTGGTTTCGTAGCTTTTAAAAGCTATGGGTGTTTGGCGCCAAACACTACACTGCAACTCCTTTGAAGCAAGTTTTATTCCGTTGCTTCCTAAGTTAAATGGGCCGTTTACCCCCCCCCCCAAAATAAAAATAAAATAACGATTGTAAAATAATAGGTGATCTAGGAGAATGAATTTGTAGGGTTGGCTTAATTAAAGCTATTTAGCTGTTTTCTTCTTCTTTCAGGTTAGCTGTTCTTTTTGTTTTATCTCTTCAAAGGGTATGCTATATTGTTTGCCTGCTTTGAAATAGTCTACAATACGGACTTTCTGTTTTTTTCTTGAGTGAAGTCATGAATCAGGGATTTAGGAGTATGTATATTAAGGGGTTGTTCCTTTTTAGTAGATTTTAAGCTCCATTTTCCCTTGTAAGTTGTACTATATTTGGGTGGTTTACTTACAAACTGGTTTTATATCCTGTGAAAAAACTATATGTTGTTATTTCACTGCTATGAAGATCTTTCACAGCGACTGCCACTATAATGAAGCTTTTCTATAGTTTGATTCGTTGTTTAGGTAAGTGTATTCATTGATCTCTTGCAGACTAGAAATAGATTCATTAAAAGAGATTGTATCTGTTTGCGTTATGATTTGTTTCCTGCTTTATTGATCAATTGTGGGTTTGAAGCACTTGACCACTTTGCTGCTTTGAAGATCTAGTCTAAAAGCTTACCCTTTAGTAATGTGATTTCTTATTTTGTTTTTTGTGAAGTGATAAATTAGTGATCTGGGAGAATGTATAGAAAGAGGTTTTTTTGGTTGCAGTTTTTAAGTTCTTATTTTCTTTATTTTTTTGGTTTCATCACCTGAGTTTTGTGGTTCATTTAAAGTGAATTTGTCAATTGGTTGTCTGAGGTAAACTAACGGTTTGTTTGGTTGTAGCTATTAAGTTGGCTGCTTTTTTCTGGTTTTTTGCACTGAAAAAGCCACACTGCTATTGAGCTGCTTTGAAGATCTAAACAAAAATGATATCTTGTGGTTTTTCTTTTCTCGAGTGAAGTGGGGAATCGGTGATCTAAGAGATTGTATGTTAAGCTCTTTTTTTTAAGTTATAGCTGTTTGCTTTTTTGTATTGTATTTCTATTCAGAGCTGTTTTTCTTTTTTAGTTTTGTTCCCTGAAATAGCCTTGGCTATTTTTTTAGTCATGTGGTAAACTGGCGATATCGGAAACAATATACTGTTTGCAGCTATTAAGCTCTTCTTTTAATTTCTAATTTTTTTTGTTGGGTATTATTCCCTGAAAAAGTTTCACGGTTTTCTTGGTATGATTGGTGCTCTAAAAGTATTATGAGTGGTACACTAGGTGTTTCTTCAGTTGTATCAAGCCCTTTCTTTTTTGGTTATTCCACATTTGGCTGGTCTACTTACAAACTCGGTTTTTATGTTTTATATCCTGGTAAAACTAAATGGTGTTGTAACTGTTGTTTCAGTGCTTTGGATATCTAATATTAGAGCATCCACATTCGAGATGGTAGTTTTTAAATAACACATTCACTAGGCCAGTTTCGACCTTAACTTGTATTTATGCTCTACATTAGACTCTTTAACTTTAAGCAACATGGCTACATTATTTGCTAAGTTATATTGGAAATAATGTTTTATTATAATGACTAAAGATATTTCTTTTCAGTTTATTTATATTTGTCTTCGAAAAATATATAAATATGGATACATTTTCAGAATAACAAGAAGTTCTATATTGTGGTAAATTAGTATTAGAAATTAATCTGGAGAACCAAGTGTATTTTCCAACTATTAGAGATAATTTTTATTATGCATTAAATGTACATGCAACTTACTTTACACTTAAATAAACTATAAAATAAGTACCCCGTAATCAAATAATGTTTATTGCGTTTGGCAGCAATAAAACAATGATAAGACATTAAGGTATAATTTAATGTGCACCAAAGACACGTCAAGTTGTTAAGTTATTTGCTATAAGTTTTAGCATCTGTTAATGTAAGTTAAGAGGCTGCTTTTTTTCTTATTTGGCAACTTTTAGCTAGTGAAAATAACCCATATACTGTAGATGATCCAACATTTCCACTGCGGTTGTAAATCTGATCCCATTTCTGATAGTTATTGTTAGAGTTAATGGCTCAAATGCTGATGCTTTTATAGTTGTTAAAGTTAATGGGTCCAATGCAGATGCTCTTAGATGTTCTCAGCATCTAAGAGCATCTGCATTGGGGACTCTTTTAACTCTAAGAATTAGTTTCAGGCATGTGCTTTTGAAGGCTTTAAGACATATGTTTGTGTCATAACTCATAAGTTAAGTGGGGGTCTCATTAATCATCATACCGAAGTATTAAGAAGCATACCAAACCCTTAAATTAGTGTCAGAAGTTTTTGTGCTAACTACAGGAAGCAAGTAATTTAGCCAGCCTATGGGGCTTTAATGTGAATTGAAATCTTGTTTTATGTTCCTATTCCTAATTTGTCAGCATACGTGGCTTTATGTAATTGAATTTATGATGAATGTTTTGATTTATTGTTTTATTCATGTCAGACATTATGCAATAAATTGTTATCATTATGGCTGATAGCTGACATCATCAACAAAAGAAATAGAAGATGGCAAATTTGATAACAATTTTTTGATAAAATATAGTTTTTCTGGGAAAACATACTTTATCAATATATTTTCCAATAGGATGTAGGAGTATAAAGTAAACCAATTAAGTTTTATTAACTTTTGGAGAGTGTATTATATAAATATATTATTCCGATAAGACATGGAAGTATAAAACCAAATAAGAAAAAACTTTTAGCCATTACCAACAATAAAATAGCACAGTGTGTTGCTTGTTAATATAATAAAAATATAGCTTTGTAGTTAAAGCTAATGAGTCTGATGTAGAGTGCGAAGACAAGTTAAAGTTAACATGTGTAGTTAGAAGTTAGAAGCTACTTCATATGGCAATAAATAGCTATCAATTTTTAACACTTTGAATGCGGATGTTCCCATTTCTACTTCATATGCTATTCGGTGTAGTCTGGTTTTGGTTTGTTGTGGACAAGCCAATTAACTAGCCAGATATCGGTTATAGATGCTGGTTAAAGACGTTAAAACTGACCAAGTCTTGCTTATTACTTGGTCATTATTATATAAAAAATACTCAAAACTAGCGAAAATCAGTTTTACATGTAGTTTGGTTCTGATGATAAAGACAATATAACTGGATGAGTCTTGGTTCTCGGTTTAGTTTTGTTCTGAGTCATAGAAACTCAGTTTAAGGTGCACTGTATATTTATGTAACAGAATAAATTATGTGTGAGTCTCAGTTAGGTTACAGTTAGATATTTGCTGGAATATTTTTGAAATTTCAATCTACTCGGCTGAATTTTTATTTTGAGAAGTTATGGTTGCTCTACTTTTTTCAGGTTGCACAAATTTGATTTTGGGTAGTTAGTGACACTTTGCCTTCTGAATAGTAACCGTCCTATCGGCCAAAAATACTTAAAAAGGAGAAAAACAATATAAGAAGGTTAGTTCTATACAATGTATGAATGTAACAATGATAGTTTCTTTTGTTGCTATAAAGTGGAGGCTGCAAGAAGAATACAATGTAGTATCAGGTCTATTACCTTTTTTGCTAAGTTGGGGAAAAGAGTTCACTGGTAATTTTGTTTGGTAGAAGTATTTGGAGAACATAATGCATAATTCTTTATATTTTAATTGGAATTCAGATCTACTACAAGGAACAGAATGGTTAGGAATAAAGTAAGTCAATTCATATATATATATGAATACCTTTGTGTCTACCCTTTTAACAATGTGGGGCACTAAAAAAACCTTAATTGTTTTGACTGTAATTGTATTTGGTGATACCCAAGAAATTGGGTGTTACTTCCAGTCCTTTAAGGTGGCCCAACTATTTTATTCCCTTTTACTTTGGTTTTTAGGCGTGAGTAGATGAATCTTTATTCTTTTTGTACCTTGTTCTGTGACACCGAAACCAGTAATTCACAACCCTTACAATCTTTGAATACGAGCAAGTCTTAGCACAGAAAACCGAGCATGATTTTTTTGAATGCATCAAATCTATTAGTTACTGTTACAGAAAACTTTAAAAGCTCTTGTTTTTAACTTCAAATTTCTGATGGGATCCAAGTCTATTTATAGATACTGTATACTCATATACCTGGGGTAGGTCCTAACATGTTGTTTTGCTAATTTTTAGCGTTCAATGGATTCTGACACTAGTTTCCCAGTTATGGTGTACGAGACCAGCAATGGAAATGGAGTTTATGAACAACTTCCTGTTGTTGGAGAAGAAATTACTTTGGAGGAAGTGAATGGTTTTCCTGCAACTAATCCTGAAAATTCAGTTTGTAATTCGGAAACAAAAATCATCGCCAGGGTGGATTTAGAGGAAGATGAAATCTCTACGTCTTCTATCGAAGTGGTGCAAGAGGGTTCAAATCCTAATACAGAAATTACGGCTTCGAATGTTTCTAAGGTAAGGGATCTTTCCAAATTTCAATGTAATTAGGACTTGGCAACTCCAGTACTTCAAAATGTTATAAGCAATCTGTTTTAGTCCCTAAACTATGGTTAGTGTCTCATTTTATCCGTATACTGTAACATAACATGGATATTTTTCTTTGAAAGAGGGGGGTCTAATGGTTCCACGTCTACCCCTGTAGGAATCGAACCACAACCTCCTATTTTAGAGTGTGAGTTCTTGCCACTAGGCTTAGCACGTTTTTTTTTTTGTTTTAGGTAGTTTTGAATCTTTGATCCCCTGAACCTTACCAACTCATTTATCCCTGAAGTTTACAAATTGGTCTTATTTCATCCCCTAAAGTTAATGCCGTTTTTTTTTAGCATTTGAATATCATACACTTCTATAGCAATTTCATTTGATAAACATGTTTTCCCCCCAAAAATTCATATATCTAGTTCCTCATTTAAAACCTGATTAAATAAAAAGAGAGGGGGGGGGGAAGGACTGCTTAAAGTATTAAATAGAAATTGAGTACTAAATACTCTTAATAGAAAAACTAAAGGGACTGAAACTGCTCAAGGCAAAAGCAAAAGCCGCATAACTATAGGGACAAAAGTAAGACAGACTAAATCGAAATCACCCAGCAAACCATTAAAGTTTTTTTTTCCTGTTTAGGTATCTGAAGTGAAAAATACAAACAAGTTGGAGGGTCTTAAACCGAAGGCTCGAGGCAAGTCCAAAATTGAAAAGCCCACAGCAAGTGTAAGTGTACCTTCAAATGGATCATTGGCTTTAAATTCAGGTCTCAAAAGATGTTCTATTGGAGAGAAGAGCAAAACAACTATGGATAGACCGGGTATGACCGCTACCACTAAACCATCATCTGCTGTAGATAGTGCTCGTATCTCCAAGGTATGATTAATCTTGCCTTTGTTTCCAATTGTTAACTTCATCGTAGTCTTAAGTGAATTTAATTTTTAGAACACTAGTATGTTTGATATCTGATTATATATGTGAACAATCATTTTTGATTTTCTTTACAGCAGCCGGAAAAATCTGAGCCAGCAAAATCTGAGGGCCAGAAGTAAGTGCTGTTTGCACTGTAGTTTTAACACATCTTAATTTTCCTTATCTTTTCACTTTTGAACTGTGATTTCTCGACTCAGGGAAAAGACAAAACTAAAAACATCAGGCACAACTTCGAAAAAACATGATGAAGGAAGCTCAAAATCAAATTCGTATCCTTTTATGTTCTAAATTTTTTCCTTTTATGTTTTAAATTTATTCTTGACGCGGTTCCTCATTATGTAGTACAGTATAAGGGAAATGGGTACTCTGAACACGCAACAACTAATTAAATCAAAATATTCTACTTTAATGGTTAGCTAATCCTTAACCACTTGTCTAAAGCCCCACTGCATTGGACGCTAAATCTCACAAAGTTGGCACTCTTCCGACGTACAGTTTTAGTTTCAAGTGCAATGAAAGGGCCGAGAAAAGAAGAGAGGTAATTCCCTAGAAATTGCATCGTTATTATCTCTGCACACACTTTCCAAAATCGGATTCTCTTCATTTCCTTGCAGTTTTACTCCAAACTTGAGGAGAAGATTCATGAGAAAGAAGTCGAAAAAACCAACTTACAAGCCAAAAGCAAGGTCTGAAAATTTATATTGAATGGATCACTTTTTTATGCTTTTATGTATGGTTAATG
Source organism: Primula veris (assembly GCA_963682055.1). Taxonomy (NCBI): domain Eukaryota; kingdom Viridiplantae; phylum Streptophyta; class Magnoliopsida; order Ericales; family Primulaceae; genus Primula; species Primula veris. Next base: position 5,016,184 of record OY821741.1, on the reverse strand, counting down.
ACCTGGTTTGCATATATCTGAGTCAGGAAAGTCAAGAAGCTGAGCTTAGAAGGTTGAGGAAAAGCTTGACATTTAAAGCATCTCCTATGCCAAGCTTCTATCAAGAGCCACCACCTCCTAAGACGGAATTAAAGAAGGCACCTTTCTTTTCTCTAATATAACTAATAAACTACTCTCTAATAAAAATGGTTTATTTTCCTTGTTCATACACCTTAGGTATTTCTTCTTAAGGGAAAATCACAGCACATAATAGTTTTATAACCATTTATATTAGGAGTGGACCTAATCATTGCTCTATCTTTCGACACGGAAATGTGGGAGTTAGTTGTCTTGTGATAGACTGCTTTGTTCAACAACAAGCATTAATCTTTTCGGTTTCCTTAAAATGGCCTCTAACTGAGCTCTCTCTGAGTGGAGAAATTCAGCTTTTTTTTATGATTAGAGACTCTTCGCACTCTTCTGTTCCCTCTCCCCTTCCTTTCTCACTTATGATACAAGTTCGTTCAAATATCAAAGAATGGGTGATGTTGAATTAGAAGCACAATTACTTGTAATTGGTTGGCAAAGTCAAATCAAACATAAAATTTAATTTATCCATATTCACCAGTGGAATGAAAACAAGACACAGAACAGAAGCTAAAGATTCTGATAACAAATCCAGATTTTATATGGCATGTGACTGTATTTGTTACATTTAGTCCGATACATACCTACATGGAATCAGATGTATGATTATACTCATGTCCTTGCTGTACTTATTAACATAAGCTTAGGTCCATGCTGTAGTTGCTCTAAAAAATATATTATTTTTTTCTAAAAAAAATGGTCTTACGTTCATGTAAACCAACCAATGTTGATTTCGTCTTTTACTGAACCATGTCATTGTGTGATATAGATACCAACAACAAGAGCAAAGTCTCCCAAGTTCGGTAGAAAGAAGGATTCACTAGACACTGATGGTAATGCATCTGTTCGGTCAAGTTTAGATGAAAAGTCGTTACAGAAAAATGCAAATAAAGGACTTCCCGCCCTTGTTAAGAAACCACAAAGGAAGTCCCTTCCCAACCTACCTTCAAAAAAAACTTTTGTGTCCAAGGAAACAAAAGAAGTTGCAATTTTAGCCAATGAATCAAATGAAGATACTCATGATGGAAATGTGCGAACTGATCAAAGGAAAGATATTCCCGTAAGTGCTGAGACAGATAAGAGTGTGGTGGCCTTGGTTGACGATCATTGTCAAGTAGCCCTCGTGCAAGAACCAATTTCATTGGAGAACTAAATGAGGCAAAATACATTTTTTATGGTTATCTTTTTTGGCGAGTCGATAATATTTAAGTATTCTTGATACTGTGTGAAAGCAAAGATAAGACGGAAAATTTGCAAGCTTTTACGTGGTCTTGAAGGTAGGCAAAAGAGAAAAAAGGGTATGCTCATGTCGGTAACTATGTTTTCAAATGTTGCTTTTTGGTCATGAGAGTTGGGGTCTGGTTTGGGAGGTTATCTATTAAGTTCCAACTGTTGCCTGTTTATTGAAATCATTTGTGAAAATTTTGGAAACATCATAGATTGCTTCAATGTATTTCTTTTCAGGTTTCTCCTAAACAAAATCTGTTACGTGGTTTTTAAGATTTGCCTTGGTAAACTTGATCAGTATTGTTAAATGTTAATTTCTACTCAAGTTTATTAAGTTTTGTTTATTTATCACATAGGTTAACAATGCTTGTTGAGGATACAATATTATGTGTATGCATCGTGTTGTATCAATGGTTCTCATGTTGTTGTGAGAGTTTGTCCACCATATCACTAGAAGGATACCGCACTCTCATTGGTTTCGTGTTTTGAAACTGATGACCTTGTATGATCATATAATTGGATCTGTTCTCATATTTGTTATGATCTCAGTAACCTGGGTCTGATCAGGTCAGATCTGTTCACTTGGTTCAAGAATTGAGATTGATGTGCATATAATTTGACAACTAGTTGTCATCAAAAGAAGTAAAGAAACTTTAATAGTCTGCTACTTGATTCCTACTTCCTAGAACACTGTCTAATGTCCTCAAGTGATTCCTAAAAGTTGGTTAAATGAGATTAAATTTAACTTTTGGAGAATATAATATTTTAGATTTGTAGCATTGAAATTTGTTAAAATTCCAATTCTGATTTCTGAAGGAATGAGGCAATATTCTCCCTTGCACACCTTTTAAGTTTCGGGATTATACTTGGTTGAATATTGCCTGTAATAAAAGCACAATCCCATATAAAGATAAGTTTACTTCTTATAATACTTCCTCTCAAATGAATTGGTGTTCTGATGAAACATACAACGCCTGCAGAGCTATGTTGGTGTTTGTCATTTTTATTTTTTGCATAATATTAATTTATAGCAACATAAGTAGAGTGAGTGAGCCACTAAGTGTGAATATGCAAATTTCATTTACATGTCAATTGAAATGTAAATGTGAATGCTCCTAAATTAATGTAAATTTTCAAGATAACAGAGTGAGATGGAACACATAATTAACAAACAACCAACTTTATTCATGACAAACATTTTGTTCAACACGATTGTTACAATTCAGAAGGAAATAGGGAAGAAATATCAGGTTCACTACAGAGCAAAAGAGGTTGCCGAATACAGTTAATAAAAACAAGAAGCCTGCAAAACTAGGACTCGGCAAAAAAAAAACCCTTACAAAGGTCATCGTGACAAGAATGTCACAGCCAAAGTCCACGAACACGAGGCCATAAAATACTTTAAAACTGTAAAAAGTAGAAAAGAGCAACCTCAAAGCTAACGTAGAAACCAACCTTCAAAATCCTCCTCACGTGACAACAGAACACATGTTCCCACACCAAACAGACCTAAAAGCAAACCAACCCTCAAGAAAAGCAAATACGAAGCACTCGATTTTAAACGGACTGCTAGAACCAGAACCAAAGGTGTATTCTCATGAATTATGGCCATGAAGAAAAGGACTCCTCATTTAAGAAGCAAAAATCTTCAAACAGCTTTTTAAGCTGCAAAAAAAGAGATAAGCCATAATCTCTATGAAAAAAAAACCATGTCGCTGGACAACAAACCGATAGACAGAAAAACTACGTCACCACTGGCACACAAACACTTAAAAACTATAGCTCACCGACCTAATATGTTCGACTTCATAGTTGAGAGGCGATCCAACACTATGCCCCGTCACTCTTATTTCTTGGTTGCAGCTTTATATGGAATAAGCTAGATTTTATAGGTTGACCTTGTTGCTTCTAAGCTTTTACAGGCCAGAAAACCAGTAAACCTCAGCTTTGAAGCATGTCAATCAAATGCAGTCCAGCGTTTAAGCGAAAAAAACTGCAACCAAACTAAGCCTTAGTTAAGGATATCGCACCTCCACAGTCGCTCCATAAGCACATCCACTGCTTTGGTGCTAATTCCTTTGCAATGCTGAATGTTAAGTCCCACAAGGGTCTGACCCATCTCGAGAAAATCAGACAAACTTCTATCTGATACAAATGGACAACCAGAGATCGAAAATATCTGCAAGCTGATCTGACACCCACGTGCCAACTCAGCTATACCAGAGTCTGTAATTTTACACTTGGAAACGTCAAGTTCACTCAACAACGAGCAATTCTCCGCGATATTTACCAGGCTGGCATCAGTCACATGCTTGCAACCGTCGAGATTGAGATTTTCGAGAGTGAGACCATGCAAGTCTGAAATTACAAAGACGACCTTGTCAGTCAAGTTTACACACCCACTAAGGTTGATCTTGGATAGACCACTTTCATTTTTTTCCAGAAGTGGAATAAGCCCTTCATCTGTTATACCACTAAGCCCAATAAATTCCACATTATGCAAATTAGGACATAATTTGCCCAAAATTGACATGCTCACGTTGCCAAACCCAGTGCAGTTACGAATAGAAACATTTCGCATAGAAGCGCATTGTTTCATCGTAGGGAAACCCACGACGAACTCTTTATACCCCAAACAGTTGGTAATAGCAAAAGCTTTCAGTTTAAGACCAAAATTTATAACGCCGAAAAATCCAAATTGGGTAATCCTGTGACATTCCTCTAATTTTAGGCTTTCGAGTGACGTGGCCGATTTAGCAAAGGCTACCAACCCATTATCGGATAATAAAACACATTTGAAAAGGGAAAACTGCTTGAGGTTTGGGCAACCTTTAGATATAGCTTCGAGCCCCAAATCAGTTACTCCTTGGCATGAGTTAATCATGAAGGACTTTAAAGCGTGTAAGCCATTAGCATTGCCCATGACCCAAAATCCTCTCTCTCCTACATTTTGAAGACCATTTAGAGAAAGATCCGTGAGTGCTTTCCCATAGTGTCCAATAACAGCTAGTGACATGTCACCAATGTTCAAAGATTGAAGCTTTAGCTTAGTGAGAGAAAGGCTAGCCGACAACATAAGACCAGATATTCCTTGATCACTGACAAGTGGGCATTTGTTAATCGTCACAGAGCTCAAACCACGACAAAAGGTACCAAAAGCTTGAAGACTTTTGTTACCAACATTGCAACAAGATTCGATAGATACATATTTCAAGTTGGGGCTTTTCATTGCAATGGCGAGCAAGGATTTGTCTGTTATATTGGGGCAGTGACAAAGGTCAAGCGTTTCCAATAATGGACACTCATTGGCAATCGCACAAAGACCCTCGTCACTAATGGAAGATACATTCCAGAGAGAGAGAGACTTCAGAGAGGGGCAGCTTCGAGCAATCGTCTTAAGGCCGAGGTTTGTAAGGCCTATAGTAGCTTTAGATCCACGAATAGAAAGTTTGCCTAGACCTCTTCGGTGACTAGTTCCAATAGAAATGGCTGCAAGTCTAATATCTGTAGCTTTGTTTCCTTCCAAAGACCTTGAAAGATATCCATCACTGTCAGTGGAATCATCTGATTCATTAGATTTGTCGTCTTTTTCAACAACTTCCTTTGTGCAGAATTCGGTCTTACGGATACTGCTTAAAAGAAAAAGCCACTTCTTATTAACGGAAGCACAGCTACTTCTCTCTCCCCCTCCGGAAAGACGGCGGAAGACTTCGAAGAGGCATTCGTCTGGAAGAACTTCAATGGAAACTGGGGTTTTCTCTTCCAATACTGCTTTCTCGAAAGAGAAAGGTGCTATAACACGAGCCTTTTTGCGTAGAGGAGCATAAAAGTCCACTTGTGGAGCAAGGGACAAAAAGAGACTTGGTTCTTTGGGATTTGGGTATAAAGACCCCCCAGGTAAGAAAGTAGCATCACCTGAAATATATGAAACAAAAAACATTTAGCAATAAGTTCAGGCATATTTATAACATATAACTGGAGGTGAATTGTGAGGCAAAAAACAACTAAGCCAGGAGACTAGAATGATTTAAGATTTTTTTTTGCTGGGGCTCAAAAATACATAACAAACTCAGATCTGAAAAAGACGTAATGATTAAAAAGTCAGCATCACAAATTAGAGCAACGGAAAGAAGTGCAAGCCCCACTATCTGACCAAAGTTGTACATTATCTGAACAAAGCATGATATCTACACTAAAAATCCAGCTATAGCATGTTAAAGATCTTCTATCACATGTTCATTAGATCATTAATTCAAGTAATACTGAAGCTCTTGGTAACTAGTTAAGAAAATTAACCAAAACTACAGATGAGAATGACTGCATAAATTGTATAACCAAATACAGATCATGAATCCACCCAAGATTTTGTTTCTTTTCTGAAAGTCAATTAATAACGACTAAACTTGCTTATCAAAAAAAAAAAACACCAAACTTAAATACTCACATTTAAAAATTCTGACTATTTGACATCAAAATCATCAATCCTTGCACATATTTGGTTTCTCTAATTAGACTTATAAACACATACACATGCATCTACAGAGATCATACCAAGATCATGAATTTATACAAAACAGCTAGATAAATAAAAACCAAAAACAGATCAGAGATCTATCACTGTAATTAAAGAGCTACTTTTGTCAATTCAACATCATTAACTACACATAAAACTAAAGCTCTTACTAACTATCAAGGAAAATCCATTAAAATATTATAACTTAATACCAAATTCAAGGTCTTTTTTCAATAACATACATGAACAAATACTACACCAAGATCATAATTTTATATCAAATTCAAGGTCTTTTCTTCAATTACATATATAAACAAATACTACACCAAGATCATAACTTTATACCAAATTCAAGGTCTTTTCTTCAATTACATATATAAACAAATACTACACCAAAATCATAACTTTAGACCAAATTCAAGGTCTTTCTTTTTAATAACATACATAAACAAATACTATACCAGGATCATAATCATTTAGACCAAATTCAAGGCCATCTCTTCAATAACATGCATAAATAAATACTACACCAAGATCATAATTTTATCCCAATTCAAAATCTTATTTTTTAATACATACATTAACAAATACTATACCAAGATCAGAACTTCATACCAAAATCATTTTTAACAACATACATAAGCAAATACCATACCAAGATCATAACTTCATACCAAAATTAAGGTCTTTTCTTCAATAACATACAAAAACAAATATTATACCAAGATCATAACTTCATAACAAATTCAAGGTATTTTCTTCAATAAAATACATAAACAAATACCATATCAAGATCATAACTTTAGAGCAAATTCAAGTTTAATATCTAACATGAATAAATACCACACTAAGATTATAACTTTATACCAAATTCAAGGTCTTTCCTTTAATAAAATACATAAACAAATACCATATCAAGATCATAACTTCAGAGCAAATTCAAGTTTTTTTTTAATATCTAACATGAATAAATACCACACTAAGATCATAATTTTATACCAAATTCAAGGTATTTTCTTTAATAAAATACATAAACAAATACCATATCAAGATCATAACTTTATACCAAATTCAAGTTTTTTTTTAATATCTAACATGAATAAATACCACACTAAGATCATAACTTTATAACAAATTCAAGATATTTTCTTCAATAAAATACATAAACAAATACCATATCAAGATCATAACTTTATACCAAATTCAAGTTTTTTTTAAATATCTAACATGAATAAATACCACACTAAGATCATAACTTTATACCAAATTCAAGGTCTTTTCTTCAATAAAATACATAAACAAATACCATATCAAGATCATAACTTTATACCAAATTCAAGTTTTTTTTTTAATATCTAACATGAATAAATATTACACTAAGATCATAACTTTATAACAAATTCAAGGTATTTTCTTCAATAAAATACATAAACAAATACCATATCAAGATCATAACTTTATACCAAATTCAAGTTTTTTTTTTAATATCTAACATGAATAAATATTACACTAAGATCATAACTTTATAACAAATTCAAGGTATTTTCTTCAATAAAATACATAAACAAATACCATATCAAGATCATAACTTTATACCAAATTCAAGTTTTTTTTAAAATATCTAGCATGAATAAATACTACACTAAGATCATAATTTTATACCAAATTCAAGTTTTTTTTTTTAATATCTAACATGAATAAATACTACACTAAGATCATAACTTTATAACAAATTCAAGGTATTTTCTTCAATAAAATACAAAAACAAATACCATATCAAGACCATAACTTTAGAGCAAATTCAAGTTTTTTTTTTTAAATATCTAACATGAATAAATACCACACTAAAATCACAATTTTATACCAAATTCAAGGTATTTTCTTCAATAAAATACATAAACAAATACCATATCAAGATCATAACTTTATACCAAATTCAAGTTTTTTTTAAAATATCTAGCATGAATAAATACTACACTAAGATCATAATTTTATACCAAATTCAAGTTTTTTTTTTTAATATCTAACATGAATAAATACTACACTAAGATCATAACTTTATAACAAATTCAAGGTATTTTCTTCAATAAAATACAAAAACAAATACCATATCAAGACCATAACTTTAGAGCAAATTCAAGTTTTTTTTTTTAAATATCTAACATGAATAAATACCACACTAAAATCACAATTTTATACCAAATTCAAGGTATTTTCTTCAATAACATACATAAACAAATACCATATCAAGATCATAACTTTATACCAAATTCAAGTTTTTTTTTTAAATATCTAACATGAATAAATACTACACTAAGATCATAACTTTATAACAAATTCAAGGTATTTTCTTCAATAAAATACATAAACAAATACCATATCAAGATCATAACTTTATACCAAATTCAAGTTTTTTTTTAATATCTAAGATGAATAAATATTACACTAAGATCATAACTTTATAACAAATTCAAGGTATTTTCTTCAATAAAATACATAAACAAATACCATATCAAGATCATAACTTTATACCAAATTCAAGTTTTTTTTTAATATCTAAGATGAATAAATACCACACTAAAATCATAACTTTATACCAAATTCAAAGTCAAACAGCTAATTAAAAAGGTAATAAAAATTAGATCTGAGATTTACCACTGTAATTAAAGAGCTGCTGCATTTGTTCAGCTGTAAAAAAAAAACTCTCAAAAGAAAACAAAAAATAGCTCAAAAGAAAATAAAAATTGGGGATATGGAAATTGGAATAAATAGAAGTAAATTTGAACCCTAATTAATTAAGATAGGGAAAAAAAAGGAGAGAGAGAATTAAAGAGGTGGGTGTGTGGATGGATACAATGTATTTGGATTATAATAATAAAATAATAATGGTTGTTACATTTTTTAAATAATTTATTATGTATAAATTACAATAATGTCAATTTATGAAAGTGAAATTTTATTTGGTACTTTTAGTTTAAATTTGAAGCAATTAGTGCACCAAGTTTGTTAAAAATATTTGATGAGAAAAAAGGTTGATAAATTTTACTCATCTGTTCCCAATTAATTGTCATATACGAAATTATGTATAATATTTACCGGATTATAACATGTATCAAAATTGTCGAAATGAAAATTTTTAAAACTAAATCATATAATTTAATGTTTGAACTGTATGATTAACTTTTGAAAATTTTCATTCCGACAATTTTGATACAAGTTATTGGCCGGTCAAAATTGTACGTAGTTTCGTAATGGATAATTAATTGGGAACGGAGGGAGTACTATATAGTTATAGGAGTTATTACTATTAAGTTATTTTATTATATTATAATTTATTAATTTAATGTTACGTAAAGCTCGTTACGATACGTGCTAATGTCAGTTACGCGTAGAGTCGTAAACAGATTCGATCAACTTCACAGTAAACCGCTAGAACGCATAAAAAAATCGTTGGTTACTGCTTTTTAGGTAGTGGAAAAAAGGCGTTGCCTATAAAATGTTACGGTTGACGTTAATGTGGTTACAGATACTAAAACTTATACTCTATTGCATCTTTAATTTCTCATTTGAATTTTGTAAATACATGTGCTACAACAAATAACAATAACATTATAATCACGCGTCTCTCTGCATCATAACATATACAGTATGACATTTATTAGTAAGAATCATGAAATTATCCATCATTTTTTATGGAGTTAGAAATTAATAAGCAAATAAGATGGGTTTTTAATTTGAAAAAAAGAGAAAAACCAGTTTATCCCATTTGAAGTTACAAATCAAAGAATACAAAAACGTCAATTTACTTAAATTTATCAAAAAAAAATTAACAAAAGAAAAAATAAAAAAATTGAAAGCTAAGAGGTGCAACCAAACACGCCCTTGAGACGTTTTGCGGTCCATAACATGATTGGCATTGTTACCTTGTTAAAATTAAAATTATTTGGAATCCTTAGTATTGAAGTAAAAACATATATACCAAGTAAAATTATTATGTAAACTATAGGGACATATTGTTATGGTCTATTTAAAAAATTATTTTTATTATTATATTATTTTTGAGTGGAAAGAGAGACATGCAATGAATCCAACCAGAAAAGCAGGATTCAGTGTACTTTGTGGCCTTTTTTTTTATGTACAAATTGTACTTTTTTTCTTCTCCACATTTTTATTTAATGGAAAATATCTAGGCTATGTTATTTAATAAATTCATCTGCTGAATACAGACGGTGTCTGTCTGATACAGACGACGGATGTATTAAACTTAATCTATTAAAAATAAAAATAAAAAAATAAAAAATAATTAATATTAATTAAATTTAGGGTAGACTCAAACTAGGGTTTCAATATATTTATTTGAGTTTTTAGTTGGTTGAGTTTTTATTACGTGACGTGATTTATACCATTACCGTATGTATTAATCAAAAGGCGTCTGCATAAAGCAAAAGCCTTTAATAAAACAATAATATTAATTAATCGTTTCGTTTCCAATTAATTATCCATTACGAAAATAAGTGTAATTTTTATCGGTTAATAAATTGAATCAAAATTGTCGGAATGAAATTTTTTAAAAGTTAATGATATAGTTCAAATATTAAATTATATGATTTAGTTTTAAAAAATTTCATTTCGATAATCTTGACACATATTATAAGTTTTTAAAAATTACACAATTAATTGGGGAGGACGGGGCTAATATTCAGGTGTCAATGCTTTTAAATAGAGTTTTTTGTTATTTTTTAGTATTTTTTTTTACTAAAAACTCATGTAAAACACAACAAAGTACCGAAAATTTATAAACACATAAAATTTTCAAAACATAAAATAGTGACTAGTTACTATTACATTTTTTGTTTAGTTTAATAAAAAAAATGTTTTTATAGGATTAAAAATTTAAAAGCTTTGAAATGGTTGCAAAAATATTTGCCACTAGTTTTACTATATATGGAAAAAAGATTTGTTAATCCCTAAATTACGTAAAGGTTCATTGTATGTATCTTTACTTTAATTTATTAGTGAGTAAATTAATAACCTTAGCTAGTATATTATTAATGACCCACTTTAATAGATACATGAACCAAAGTGTCCTTTTTTATTTCATTGATTAATTTAATTTTTGCTGCATTTATACTGTCTAATTAATGCACCTAATTAGATACAATTCCTTGATCTTGGAAAATTTATTTGGTTTTATTGTAGTCATTCACCACACTACACCTACACCACATAACATACATGTATGCACTAGGAAAAAAACACGTTTTATGCCGTCACAGTTCGAAAATATTCACTAGGACCGGATTCGGTTCGATTCGATTCGATTTTTGACAAAACCGAAATCGAGCATATTTTTTTATTCGTTTTTTTTCGGTTTCGGTTTTTTTATTTTTTGGACCGAACCGGACCGGTTTTTTCGGTCCAGTTTCGGTTTTATTTTTTATTTTTCGGGTTTTTTCGGGTTTTTTTCGGTCTTTTTCGGTTTCGGTCTTTTTCGGTTCAGTTTTAGTGAAAACCAAAACCGACCCGAAATTTTTTCGATTTTTCGGTTTCGGTTTTTTTCGATTCGGTTATCGGTTCGGTTCGATTTTTTCGGTTTTTTTAGCCAGCCCTACTATTCACATTGTATTTACTTATATACATAAGAACATATGCATCAATATTTTTATAATATTTCTTATATTTTTAGTGAAAAACATATTTTATTAACTTTTGTGAACTATTTTACATTTGACAATGTGTCAATCTTTCTTTCATTTTCCTTATATTCATTATTTTATTATTTATTCACTATCATTCATTTTTATAATATTATTATTATTACTATAGACGAGATAGATATAAAAGAGACTAAATATAGTATTTTAATTTTTGAGGGTAACATCTGTCGGCTCATTTATAAGATAAATTGAGAATAAAGAGTATTTACCTTTAATTTGAGGAAAGTGATAGGTTAATTTATATGAGTGGCCTTTTAAGTTAAAATTATCAAATATAACGTGTTGTAATATTATAAGGTAATCGACGTGAAATGCTTCCTAGCTTTTGGAATACTTAATAATCTATCGATATGTGCTTTTAGATATCATTTTCAAATAATATAATCGTATTTAAAAACAAGTTAAGTATTCGTTCAAACGTTTTAAAATATTTGTCCATCACGAAACTACGTGCAACTTTGATCGGTAAAGAATTTATATGTAAACTTTTAAAAAAATTCGTTTCGATAATTTACATATGAGTTTTTTGCCGATCAAAACTGCACGTAGTTTCATAGTGGACAAATATTTTGGAACGGATGGAATATGAGTTTACCAAATATAGGTTTCACCTCAACTTCTAATTATGATTTTAAACCATGATTACCTACCTAAATTTATTGAGATTTTTATTGAAAAAAGAGGGTGATAGAACACAAAAATTAGACCCGAATATTCTACTCGGGTAATAATCAACCCACTTTATAAATGGGTATCCAACGCTTAAATGGGTCGTCTCATACTTTTTATAGGAATTGAGGTGTTACTATCAAAAGCCCAAGCCCAATCAAATGGGACCCATGTCTGAAAAACCCCTGGGATGAAGACATTTGTCAACATCCTAGAAGGTATAGTTGCCTATAAATAGCCAACTACCCCTCCTAGAAAAGGACCAGAAAATCTATCAAAAAAATATAGAGAGAAGTTGAGAAAAGAGAGAAACTAAACAACGCACACCACTTCGAGAAATAAACCGAGAAAAGACAAAGCCGAGCACCGAATAAAAGGGGAGAAAGATCAAGACGAGAAATTAAATAGTCATATCGAGCACAATTGTAAAACCGAAATACTAATCCGAGCAAGTGTAATAGTCCGAACAAGGATAATAATCCGAGCAATAATAAAGATCAGGAAGTGTCCATTATTCACGGTTGATTTACTATTATATCATTGTTGAAAAGCCTAACGCGACCGACCAAAGTTATGGCTTTATCAAATGGCGCCGTCTCCGGGAATCATCTAGTTCCCAACTAGTTTAGAATTCGAATACCAATACTCTGCCAGACGAGCGACAATGGTTACCAATGTAGAGGAAACCCATCCCGAGATAATAGAAACCAATAACCAAAACACGCAAATTAGCCAACAAGACCTCGACGATCTACTCGCCATCCGCGACAGATATGAAGCTATCCAATCCGGAAACCAACCAACAACCTCCTACGTCAACCAAGAACAACCGGTCGAACCACCCCGACATTTCATCGAAGGGATTGTCGACGAACACCCTTCGTCCTCGGAGGACGAACAAGACGTGCCCGTATTAAGGCGTGCACGAAGACGCTTAACCGGGTCCCAAGCAGGGCCGAGCTCAAGAGTCCCTTTGCCTACAGCCTCGGTCAACTCCGGTGCTCGTTTATAAATGGACGAAGCTCATCAGTTTGGCATGCCCGAGGATCATGTACTCGGACAGTCGCCCCGACTACCGACTAATCCTCCGAGGATGATTACACCACCCACGGTGGAGGTACAACACGTTGTTCCGTTAGCCGATGAAAGGAACTACGCCCAGCTACAAGCTCAGCTGGCGGCATGCATGACGGCCATGACAGCGGCCGGCATCGTATTGCCAGTTATCCAACCCGACAAAGACCCACGCCATGAAGTGGAATATTCTGCCTACAGGGCCGCCCTGGAGGCAGCGGGTCGGCGACCCGATACAAGAGTCCCCCACCAAGGGGGCAATGTCCCAATAACTATCGTCCATCCGAACACTCATATGGAACGTGTCCACACAAACACGAAGGACGGTAGATATCCCGAATACAGGATCAGGGAAGGATATGGCCCACCACCACATCAGGGAGGATACCCTCCCCCCTACCAAGTCACGGATGACGCGTTCCAACAGGCTTAGAACGTATGCCAAGAAACCCCGTGTGCTGAACAGATCATGCGGTACCGCAATCCTATGGGGTTCGTCATCCCCGAATTCAGGCTCTATGATGGAAAGAGTTGCCCTATCGACCATCTGAGGCACTACAAGATGAAGATGGAACTGTGGAGTGATGACCATGCACTGATGTGCAAATTTTTCAAAAACAGCTTGGGTCAAGAGGCTTCGTCATGGTATCACAACTTACCACGGGGCTCCATTAGAGACTGGGCAGAATTGCTAAGAGCATACTCCACCCGATACGCTGCTCATCGGAAAAAGAAGGTTAGTATCGAAACCCTTCTTAAAATGGCGATGATGCCAAATGAAAGGCTCAACGATTACTGCATACGTTTTATCGACGTAGCAAACCAGATTCCACGATATACCAATAATATAGCCATCCAAAACTTTATCAATTCCATCCCTAATGGCTATTGGGCGAGAAGGAAGTTCATAGGCAAAAACTTCCCGACCACTGATTCCCTGCTAGCCTATTGTACCCACCTCACCGATAAAAACGACGAACTGCGTTTCCTCAACCGAACTCTACCAAGAAGAGAGTCGGTCCGCGAGGCACAGGTGGGTCGCAAAAGAGTTAGGAATAACCAGGGAGAAGCATTCCAACCGACCAGAAAGGGCAAAGAGCCCGAGGTCCATAGCAGGGTAGAGCGACCACGAGCACCAAAGCCCAAACCGCTCCAGATCGCATACCCAACACCGATCAACGAGCATAAACCGCTCCAGCTCACCTACCTGATGCCACCCAAGCCATTCCAACAAGGTCGGCCCCAAGAAAGGGAACACCGAAATACTTTCGGATCGGTCGAGCTGCGATACACTTTCAACCTATCTGCTGAAGATATCCTCAAGGATATATGCAGGGAAAGTTGGTATTCCCGACCGCAACCGATCAACACTCCCCCCAGTCAGAGAGATTCCAAGCTCTTCTCCGCATATCATGAGGATCACGGCCATCTCACTGAGCATTGCCGTAACCTGCGATGGAGAATGAACCAGTGGGGCGATGCAGGATACCTAGCCAAGTTCATCAAAGGAGCTGGGAATAAAGGCAAACAATTGGCCATCGAGGGATCCGACAACCCGCAAGGCAAAACGATCAACGTCGTTCATATGACAAGACCCAAGGGCCCAAGCGGGGAACGATCGCGACAACGGCAGCTGGCCCACTTTGGCCAAGTAGCCAAGGCATCACAGGCGTCGACCTCTAAACGACACTGCACACAACGACGACATCCGCCCATTTCTTTCTCGGATCTTGACGAAGAAGGGGTGATTTACCCCCATGGAGATGCCATTAACCTCCGAGTTCAAATTGGCCTAGACACGGTCAGCAGGGTACTTATCGACCAAGGAGCCTCTTGTGATATCATGTACAGGGAGCTCTTCGACAAAATGGAACTCAAGCTGCAAGATCTACAGCCTACTGAAGCCACACTGATCGGATTCATCTCTGAAACGACTAAACCATTGGGTAAGATCGTCCTCAGTGTCACAACCGGGTCCGTGTCGGTTCCCGTGGAGTTCTTAGTGGTTAATGACCACTCCGGTCACAATGCAATATTGGGCCGACCTTGGTTACATGCCATGAAGGCCATACCCTCGACCTATCACCAAAAGGTCAAATACCTAAATGACAGGGGAGAGATCGAGACAGCCAGAGGATGTCAAGAGGATTCAAGACGCTGCGAGGACATCACCGTGACTCACCAAAAACAACGAAGCATGGTGGAACAACCCACCAGCACCAAGAAGCTGATCAACCAAATATCCAAAGCCGAAAGGGTTGTCGAAGAACAAGTAGGAGAGACACTCAGGAAGGTATATATACCGGATATGGACGAGGAGCATTACTTCCTCCTCGGCGACAACCTTCCAAAACAGGAATCTGAGGAGTTAAAAGCATTCCTTCTCAACAACACTGATAAATTCGCCTGGAGTCCTAAAGATATGCCGGGCCTAGACCCCAATACAGCATGCCACCACCTAAGTATAAACACCGAGTACAAGCCGATAGCACAGAGGAGCAGGAAAGTGTCTGTACAGCACAGAGCAACTATAATCGCTGAAGTACAAAAGTTATTGGAGGCTGGAGCCATAAGAGAGGTTTACTATCCAAAATGGTTGTCCAACCCGGTCGTCGTCCCTAAGAAGAACGGGAGGGAGAGAGTATGTATAGACTTCACCAACCTCAACAAAGCCTGCCCGAGGGACCACTTTCCCCTTCCAAGGATTGATCAACTGGTGGACGCAACTGCGGGGGCAGAACGGATGACCTTCCTTGACGCATATTCAGGATACCATCAAATTCCCCTCGCCCGCGAAGATCAAGAAAAGACTTCGTTTATATCGCCTTTGGGAAATTATTGCTATACGGTAATGCCGTTCGGCCTACGCAATGCGGGAGCAACATACCAAAGGATGATAACAAGGGTATGTCGAGATCATATAGGGAAGACGATGGAGGTATACATAGACGACATGGTCGTCAAGAGCGAAAGAGCCACATCCCACCTTCAAGATATCAGGGACGTTTTCCGAACGCTGGGCAAGCACAAACTGAAACTCAATGCGAGCAAGTGTGCATTTGGCATCAGCAAAGGGAAATTCTTGGGGCATATGGTTAGCCGACGAGGAATAGAGGCTAATCCCGATCAAATAACGGCTCTACGAAACCTAGCTGCGCCCAAGAATAAGAAACAGGTACAAGAGCTCACGGGAATGATGGCCGCGCTGAGTAGGTTCATTAGCCGATCCGCATATAAGGGACGGCCATTTTTTAAATCACTCAAGAAGGATAGAAAATTCGTCTGGGACCCGGAATATGAAGCTTCATTCAACAATCTCAAAGAGTACTTGAGGACACTGCCACTACTGGTAAGGCCGAACAAAGGAGACGTTCTGGCATGCTACCTAGCAGTTTCCACTACAGCTGTGAGCGCAGTTATCTTAAGAGAAGAAGGTCGCGAACAGTTTCCGATCTACTTCGTCAACAAGACTCTGGTCGAAGCCGAAACACGTTATCTACCCTTGGAAAAGCTGTGTCTGGCATTGGTCGTCGCAACCAGAAAATTGCCACACTATTTCATAGCTCATCAGGTCCGGGTATATACGAAATTTCATATCAAAGAGTCACTTTGGCGGACGGACATTAGCGGTCGAGTTGTCGCCTGGGGGGTCGAGCTATCCCAATTTCATATCGAGTTCGCACCCCGCCATGCCATAAAGGGACAAGTCCTGGCCGATTTCGTCACGGAGTTCACCGAAGGCTATAACGAGCCTTTGGCACTCTCTCCACAATCACACTGGCAGATAC
Organism: Primula veris; assembly: GCA_963682055.1. Classification (NCBI taxonomy): domain Eukaryota; kingdom Viridiplantae; phylum Streptophyta; class Magnoliopsida; order Ericales; family Primulaceae; genus Primula; species Primula veris. The sequence goes on along the minus strand of OY821741.1, from coordinate 4,999,070 downwards.
ATGTCGACGGATCAGCCACCAAGGACGGATCTGGAGCGGGGATCGTCCTAAAGTCTCGAGAGGGAGCAATAATCGAAAAGAGCATAAAATTGGGCTTCCGAGCTACCAACAATGAGGCAGAATACGAGGCCATGATAAATGGCATGCTCATTGCCCGGTCCCTCGGATGCTCCCACTTAATTGCAAGCTCAGACTCCATGCTCATCGTCAATCAAGCCATCGGCGAGTTCCAAGCCAAAGATGACAGAATGATCCTCTACCAAGAGAAAGTCCAAAGCTTGATGGCAACTTTCGAACAGTGCGAGTTAATAAGAATTAATCGCACCGAAAATGCACACGCCGACGCCTTGGCCACCCTAGCCTCGACATTAACAATGACTGACACCCGGTCGATCACAGTGGAACTACTACCAACACCGAGCATAATTAAAAGGGTAGACCGAGTGACATCAATACAATACGAACAAGGTTGGATGGAGGACATGACCCATTATCTACGAAATGAGACGCTTCCGGCCGACAAGATAAAAGCGCTAAAAATTACAAGAAAAGCTCCTCGCTTCTGGCTATCCGAGGACGACAAACTATACAAATCCAGTTACCGGGGACCCCACCTACTATGCGTCCCGACCGAGCTACAACTGCCGGTCTTGGAGGAAATCCAAGAAGGATCCTGCGGAGAACACATCAAAGGGCGATCCCTTGCAAACAAGGCAGTGACCCAAGGATATTGGTGGCCCTATATCAAGCGAGACGTCGATGCGTACGTCCAACGTTACGACAAGTGCCAACGATTCGCCAAGATACCACGGCTCCCTTCATCTATGATGACCCCGGTGTCGGCACCATGGCCGTTCGCTCAATGGGCAATTGATTTGGTCGGTAAACTCCCAAGAGCACCTGGGAGTGTGGAATATCTGATCGTCGCGACGGATTATTTCACCAAATGGGTCGAAGCTAAACCCCTCCGAGAAATCAAAGCCAGCAACGTCAAACAATTCATTTGGGAATACATCATAACTAGGTTCGGTATACCGTACGCTATCGTCGCCGAAAACGGAACCCAGTTCAAAGATGCCAATTTACAGCTGTGGTACGAGGAACTCGGTATCCGAAAATTCTATTCGACGCCGACATACCCACAAGGAAACGGGCAAGCCGAAGTGTCAAACCGAACAATATTAGACGGCATCAAGACCACCCTTGAACAAGCAAAGGGGAGGTGGCCCGAGCGGCTACTCAACGTTTTATGGTCGTGCTGAACTACACCCAAGACGGGCACTAAGGAAACCCCGTTTAGCTTAGCATACGGTGTTGAGGCCATCATACCGACAGAGATCGGGCTACCCACGCTCCGAATGACGTTGGTCGAGCAGGGAAACAATGAACAAAGAATGAGAGAAGAGCTCGACATGATAGACGAGAAACGAGAGATAGCGGCCCTTACCCTAGCTAAGTACCAACAAAGCGGGAAGCAAACCTATGACAAGAGAGTAAAAGGGTCCAAAGAATTCATGGTAGGAGAACTGGTGCTGCGACGAGTGACGGTCTATACCCGCAACGAAATACATGGCAAACTAAGCCCTACCTGGGAAGGCCCATACGAAATCGTCAGGCAAACAAGTCCAGTCTCTTACAAAATCAAAAGCGTCCTGTTCGCCAACAGCCGAGGGGAAAAGAATTCTTGGAATGTGGCTAACCTAAAGAAGTACTACGTATAGGCAATCCTCCGAATACAAGTACAGGTGCTACCTTACCCTTCTTGCTTAATGGCATTATCTTTCGTCTTTTGAATGAATAAAATATATTATCATGCTGTCTACTAATACTATGAAATTCCGTAAATGGCGTGTTACCGAAGGAACGCCTAGGAATACTATGAAATTCCCAACATGGCCGAAGTGCCTAGGAATACTATGAAATTCCCAACATGGCCGAAGTGCCTAGGAATACTATGAAATTCCGTAAATGGCGTGTTACCGAAGGAAGCCGGATATGTATGTTGTCAGGTATTCCGGCAAGCTCTTTAAAATCCTTTTCCACGAATGTGCCAACTTGGTCCACACTTTGGGTCAGAATTTCCTATCCAAACATCATTCACAATTCCATCAATATACTAACTAAATACACAAACAAGAACCACATCAATATAACGAGCGCCACCCCCCCCCCCCCACTCACATTAACCAGATACATAAGAATCATCAGACATATATAGATAACCGGAACCATATACAAATGCCACATCTATGGCCACAACGACAAATCAAATACAACTCCTAAAAAAGGGAAGGGGGGAGAACGAAAAATCACTTACAGCAATCATTATGAGCAAGCAAGCGCGAACAGCAACAAGTCTTTCAACAATACCACGAAACCCTAGATCAAGCGGCCGAACTCTTTTCCTTTTTGGCGGGAAGAATATACTTTAGAGAGAGAGACAGATATTTTCTTCAGCAAATTTTGTGGTAAAAATAAAAAAGGATTACTTGGCACAATAGAAAGGAGTGGAGTCACAAAAAGAATAAAATAATAACCGTCCTTTCGTGTAACAGAGGTTTACCTTTTTTCCAACCATACAAAAGTCAACAACCGCTGCTATTTTTAACATATAAACGCTTCAGATTTCGCCACGTCAGCGCGTATCCCACTACTCAAGGCAGTTCACATCATTACACCTAAATAAACGGCCAGTGGACCCTACCACGAAAAGCTTTCCACATACGCTACCACTATTATCACACCGAGAATGTCCCCCGATTAAAGTTCCTCGACTCCCAACCAATTCTTACCCAAAGAGTACACCGAACAAGGTGGACGAAGACCGTTTCTAGCTTGACGGCAGGGAGTATCAAGTCTAACAACGCTCTCCGGGGGGATAACCGGGCATATTGTTCGGTGTATACTGAGAGACATCAAATGATATCAACATAAAAGAGTGAAGCAAACCAGAAATAAAATAGGACAAAATCAAGTGCAAGACAAGTTTTATTCATCCACAAAGGGGGAAACACAAACAATACAACAGAAAAAGAAAAATGTTACAAGAAAATACACCCATCCTACTTTTTCGAACTATCCCCCATAGCAACATCCCTCTTCGCCAAAAGTTCCTCCAGGCGCTCCTTCTCCCTAATCAAACGAGAAATCGCCATCTCAGCCTGTTTCAAGGCGTAAGACTGAGACTCGCATTTTTGCTCGGCCTTGAAACGAGCAGTGCCCTCCTCGTCCCAATATTGTTTAAACCTCCTCACTTCAGTCCGAGCACACATGAGATCATGTTTCAGCCATGACATCTCAATTTCTTTTAGTTGAAGAAGAGTCAAATCCTCCTCCCCAAAACCAGGGGGACGAGGTAGCAAAAAAGTAGGCTCCTCTTCCATAAGGGCTTTCTTTTTGGAGGCAGACCTAGTGATGGGAGCCATCTCACGCAAAAGCAAGTTAGAAGAAGCAAATTATAAAATAAGAGGGAGGAAGAATTGGTAATGAGACACAGGCAATAGGGAGCATTTATAGAGAATCAAAAGGCACAAAGTACGAAGCGTTATAATGGTTCACAAGACAGGCACGAGATACGAAAAGATACAACTGATTCATCAAATACAGAAAATAAAACACAAATTGCAAAAGGGGAAATACATAAGAAAACCAGCCCAATCTAAGGATCAATGGGTGGAAAAACCGAACTGCCAGACCGAGAGAAAGCAAAACGAGCAGAACAATTCAACCAAGCTTGGTAGTAATCGTTCATGGCGACCAAATTGTCATTCTCCGAGGAGAGCCAGTTGTTTTCCGTAGTAAAAACCCTGACGCGCTCCACGAGCCGAGCATTCTTTACCATTATGCTAGCTAGGCCTTGAGGAGAGTTGTCAAACTCATCTTGAGAATGGTCCCAAATCTCCTCGGCATCATACCAGGAGTTGGCCAGATGGTTTCTCTGTAACAACAAGTGATCGAGCTGGCGACTCAATGCCGAAATCTCGGTCCACTTCACCGTCTCTTCGGGATAAGAGCCGAACAAGCTCAAGACCAAAACGCCATACTCTTTCTCAAGCCTTGTCATCCGACGGCGGACCCGAGATACCTCAGTGTCCAAGCCCTTCATCTGAGCGTGGTATATCACCACAGGTCCAGATATTCTGGGAAATTGTTATAGTACGGAAGAAAATAAAGGGCTGAGGGAGAGAAGCAAAAAGAAAAATGAGAGATGATAAACTACCAAAGAAAAGAGAAGTACTTATAGAACGGAGATAGCATACATATTCCTGACCTACTAAGGAGCATGCACCTATATTCGACAGTGATGGGGACATCTACTGACATCTGATACAACAGTACAGAAGGAAATAAAGAAGAGATATACAAAGATCTAACTTCCCGACAAACAGCAAACCACAGGTGCAATATAAAAAGAAGTGCAAAAATAAAGGGGCAAAAATACTTTTCATTAATAAAGATGGGATATATCATTATTCATTACATCCGAAAAGGAAATCTATTACATCCAAAAGAAAATCTATTACATCCGAAAAGAAAATCTGTTACATCCGAAAAGAAAATCTGTTACATCCGAAAAGAAGATCTATTACATCCGAGAAGAGCTAGTACAGAAGATCAGGCAAAGAAGATCGACTATATCAGCTGACCAATTGAGAAGGAAACGCCAAAAAGAAAAAGTAAGAAGAAAGAGAAAGGAAAATAAGAAGAGTGCAAGAGAACAAAAGGGGAAGAAAGTGGAGGGAACAGAAGTGAAAAGGACGTAAAAGAAACAAAACAAAAAGAAGAAAAAGAAAGACCTAAGAAAAGATAATAAGAAGAAAATGGAGGATAGAGAGAAGAGAGACTGAAAGAGTATAGAAAGAAAAGAGATGGGAAAAGATGGGGAAAAACAGAGAAAAATAAAAAAAAAGAAGGGGGAAGGTTAGGGGAAAGTCGATCGGTATCGATGAGAGGGCCCGGCAGAGACATCCCTGTCCCTCAGTGTCGGGTTCCCCCTTAGCATCTCATTCTCTTCGACTAGAGCCTGACGAGCACGTCGGCTATAAGCCAGTTCGGATCTTAGCCAAGTTAATTCCCGAACCATCTCGGTATGGTGATAACGCATCACCTTCAGTTCCTCCTCGGCATCCCTCAATAGCCGTTGTACATGGCTATAAGAGGCTTCAAAGGCCTCGACTTGCAAAGCCAATGCTGATGGGGTGAAAGGACCAGACATCTTAGGGAAATTATAAGATGAGGGTCTATATATGGGGGAAAATAATATGATGAGAATTGTGGATGTAACCATGCTATAAGCAGGTATTTATAGATCAATTAGATGAGGGCTGGTATTGAGAGTCGCAACCGTTCGCCAATGGGTATTCAGAAGCGACGACACTTAAAAGAGGTGTCTGTTCAAGAAAAACGTTTGGATTCCCAAAAGACTCTAAAAAGCGTAAGTAATTAAAAGCCACTCATGTTCAAGAAACGCTTGGATTCTTACCAATATTTAAAGAGGGCAAGTAATAATGGCATTGAAACACGCGTCATTTCTGGGGAAAGGCATTAGGTTCAAATAAATATCTAAGATCTTTTGCACAGAGATCAAGAAAACTCTGGTGAATAAGATTTTTATGCACAAGGCTCAAGAAATCCTATTGGTCCCCAGATATAAAGAGTAAGAAGGTCCAATGGATAAGGTCAAACGCTAGGCCCAAGAAAAAGCATTGATGAGGCCACAAGCGTGCGCAGTCATAAGAAATTGCATTGGGAAAGTAATTCAGATATAAACAAGAGAAAGAAGTCTTTATTGATTAATTGATACTTCGTTACAGAAGAAGCAATAAAAGGAAATACAATAATAAAAAAAAAAAAACGATAAAATCATTTCGTAGAAGGGCCCGCTTCGTCATTTGGCTTCCTTTTCGACCGAGCATACACTTCCTTAAGGGCCAGTTTGAAAGCCCTCTTGGAAGCAAGTTGCCTATCTCTGGAGGCCTCGAGCTCTTTGATCCGAGCACGAGCGCGAATACTGTCGAGCAAAGACCTCTGGTGCTCCTTCTCCAGGGCATCCAATCGCTCGTCTAGTTCGGCGGCTCGACGAGCTTCCGCCGATAGCCGGGCAACCCTCTTCTCGAGATAACGCACCTTCTGAACTTCCTCTTCCAGACGAGCAACATATTCAGGAAGGTTGTCACCATAGTTTTCAAGAGGAGAAGCCATTTGTTCGTTAATAAAGAATGAATTGCATAAAGAATACAGGGACAGTCCCCTTTTATAAGAAGAAACAAGGAGTAGATCAAAGGTCATCTCGAAGAAATACAACCTCTTGAACTTCCCAAGAGCATTTACGGCGAATTAACTACAGTTCCAAACCCAATTAAAGTCATCCAAAAAGATATCAAGAAGATGAACAGACAAGAACAAGGATAGGGAAATATTTTATTAATTTCAAAAACTTCGATTACAACTGAGGAGAAGACTCCCCATTCAAAAGAAATTACAACAGAAATCGCAAAAAACTAATTATTTCGAGGAAGAGCCTTCTTCATCGTCATCCGAACTCGGTTTAGACCGAGCGTGCAACTCCTTGAAGGCAAGCTTATAGACCCTTTTTGCTGCCTTCTGCTTAGCCAGGTTAGCCTCGAGCTTCTTTATATGCTCGTAAGCCCAATCCCGATCGGCCATCGTCACATGATGATCATAATCCATGTCAGACAACCTTTTCTTGTAGTCTGAAACCTTGGCCACGAGTTTCTTATTCGCGGTACGAGATTTCTTGATTTCCATTTCTAAATATGAAATATAATTAAAGGAGCTCTCACCAGTAGAACCTGAAGAAGCCATTATGTCACGAGCAAATTAGTAGTAAAATGCCTAATTATGGAGGGAGCACACCCCTTTATAGGAGTTTTCCTCGAAGAAAGATATTAGGATAGGAAACATTAAATGTGCCCCCCAGGGAACCGTCATGAGTCTATTGCGTTTCTCAATGAAGCATTGGGAAAGACAAGACCGAAGTAACGTTCTCGACAAACCGAACATGACCCCCCCGACATGGAAACCACGCCGAGGAAGTCAGGGAGCACTTGATAGAACACAAAAATTAGACCCGAATATTCTATTCGGGTAATAATCAACCCATTTTATAAATGGGTATCCAACGCTTAAATGGGTCGTCTCATACTTTTTATAGGAATTGAGGTGTTACTATCAAAAGCCCAAGCCCAATCAAATGGGACCCATGTCTGAAAACCCCTGGGATGAAGACATTTGTCAACATACTAGAAGGCATAGTTGCCTATAAATAGCCAACTACCCCTCCTAGAAAAGGACCAGAAAATCTATCCAAAAAATATAGAGAGAAGTTGAGAAAAGAGAGAAACTAAACAACGCACACCACTTCGAGAAATAAACCGAGAAAAGACAAAGCCGAGCACCGAATAAAAGGGGAGAAAGATCAAGACGAGAAATTAAATAGTCATATCGAGCACAATTGTAAAACCGAAATACTAATCCGAGCAAGTGTAATAGTCCGAACAAGGATAATAATCCGAGCAATAATAAAGATCAGGAAGTGTCCATTATTCACGGTTGATTTACTATTATATCATTGTTGAAAAGCCTAACGCGACCGATCAAAGTTATGGTTTTATCAGAGGGGAATTTGAATTAGATCCATCTAGGGTTTATAACCAAAAGCACAATCTGATGTATATTTATTTTAACTCATTAGATCTAAATAAACAGATGACAAAATCAAACCGTCATAAGTTTGTTTGGTAAAAAGTTTAAGACTTTTAATGTATATAAAAGTAAAAATGATAGAGAAAATGATAAGTTGGTTTGATAGTTTGTTTATTGCATGTTATTGGAGCACATTTTGATTTTATTTTTAGCCCATTAGGGTTCGGTGTTGAGAAACGGGCGCCGTTTAACACCATATTTGGAGTTTAATATATTTCACAACGCTTATCGGGTATAGACAAACTTTATAACATTTTAAAGTTTTCAAAAAGTAATTTGACTTCATACCAAACACAAACCATTTTGTTAATTTTAAACCGTCCAAACATATACGTCAAAGTTGAACAAAAATATCATTCTATTATATATCATTCTATTATAATAAGTCAATCCAAGTCAAATGAGTCTGCCCAATTTAGCAACTTTTTTCCAAAAATAATTTTACATCTTTATATTAATTACAATAATACAATACTCCCATAAAAATATAAAAAATAAAAACTAATAAAACTATTTATCTCTCTTTAACAGCCAAACATTCTTTTAAATATTAAAACATATTTTTTTTTTATTATCCACGTATTTATATCATAATTATACATATTTTCAATATTTTTATTGCATTACGCGCCGCACACGCAATGTGTGAGGCACGATTACTAGTATATAATTAATAAATCAACCAAAGTCAAATGAGTCTACCCAATTTAGCCAATTTTTTTTCAAAAGTACTCATACACCTTTATATTAATTACAATAATATCATACTCCCATAAAAATATAAAAAGTAAAAACTAATAAAATTATTTATCATTTTTTAACAACCAAACATTCTTTTAAATCTTAAACTATTTTTTTTTTCTACTATCCACATATTTATATCATAACTATACATATTTTCTATATTTTTACTAAGTTTTGTTATAAACAAACTACCAATAGATTTTGTTTTTATTTTGCCCAGAAATATTGCACTTTTTAAGAAGACATGTCAACATTAAGATATTTATAATGATATTTACTAATAGTATTTTATTTCAATTTTGGGTTTTGATTTCAATATTTAGTCAACATAAGTTTTTTTTCGAAAATCCTAGTCCGGAAATGACAGCATCAAAAAATATTATCTATTTTATCATCGGTGTAAAAATAAATTATGGTATTAGTTATATGGTGTTAATTAACAACTTGTAACAATGTTATTTCAACTACAAAATAATATTTGATTTAGTGAGAGTCAAAAGTTGTCACAAACATGTCGCTAATTTAAAAAGTTATCACAAATCTGTCGCAAATTGACTAAACTGTTACAAAACCGTCACAAAAACCGTCGTTAATAAGCTCGTAACAAAAAATACCGTCACTAATCCCGTCGCTATTTGAATATTTTTTTTCTCATCGGTCAAAAACGCGTACTTGGAAAAATTCAAAGGAATATAAAAAAGTACTTGGTGATATAAGCAAAAGGTGATCATATCAAATGATTAACACATTTAATAATTCAACTTTGAGATTATTCTAAACATCTTTTTTCTATATGAGTGGAAGGAAACACAAGGACACCAATAACCACACATCACAGGGGCCTTTTTAAAAAAATAAAAATAAATTAACTTTGTATTTTCACTAAAAAGATGTTAAAAACGATGATTCGACGCCTCTCTAAAAAATAACAAAATAAAATAAAATAAAAAATCCGAAAACTCTAAAAAAATCAAGAAAATTTGAAAAGGCTAAAAATAAGCAATAATATCTTCTATAGTTATAATTTTATGAGTTAATAGTTTGAAAATTTATAAATTATTATAAGTGACGTATATGAAATAAAATATGTGTTTAGCTTAATTTTTCTATACATGTTGAGATTTTTACCGATAATTTGTTAGAAAAACAAACAAAAGTTTTTAATGTAAAACTTTCCCATGAAAATATTTTCTCCATGTAAAACTTTTACTCTGAAACAAACAGAGCCTTAATTTGGTAGTTTATGTAAATTTTGACACTCACAATCAGAGAGGAGCTATGTGTGAGCTGACGGGAGCTATATTTTTTCGAAAAACTATTTTTTACGATGCCAATTTTATTTTATTTTAACGAAAATAGTGATTTAGCCTATTCATATTGGTTTTTTAAAATATAACCCCATATATTGATACTGACTTCGTCACTGCCCACCTTATACCATTCATGTCTTGGCTCCTATCCCTTTATGACATGATTTATTCGTTTGGTGTATTCTAGCCACAAAAATCTTTACTTATACACGTCCAACATGATCGACCCTACTATATCCGCCAATCCGTTTAGACGCCAGCGTAAGTATGTAATATGCAAATTTTAGAGGGTGTGTTTAATATAAAGAGAGTGTATATAGTGTAGTGGATTGGTATTTTTCAATACAATCATAAAGTCAATGATTTGAGTCTTTGTGGTATTTTTAAAAGAAACTTTAATCTAGAAATTGAAAAACTTGGATAAATTGACTTCTAAGTTTTAAAACAAGTAATCTGCTTGCTTTTTATTTTCTTAGAAATGTGCCTTTTTCGTGATAACATTAACGACTTTGGTGTCGTCATTACAACAAAATATTCAAATAACGACGGGATTAGTGACAATATTTTCTTGTACGAGCTTATTAGCGACGGTTTTTGTGACGGCTTTGTGATAGTTTAGTCAATTTGTGACAGATTTGTGACAGCTTTTTAAATTAGTGACAGACTTGTAACAGCTTTTGATTCTCACTAAATCAAACATTATTTTGTAAGTGGGTAGACCATCGGAATACACTACCCTAACTCTTTTTGGGATGTTCAAAAGAAAATTCCAGGCTCATGGTGTTGGAAAATTTTACTAGCCGGGAGAGAGATTTGTTTAAATACATTGCTTGTGGCTTATCGGTAACAAAAACATGTAAAAGTTTTGGTTAATTGTATGTTTTGAACATTAACTCTATTATTAACCATAAAAAGGTAATGGAAAATGGATGTGTTTTCGTCTTTATTTTCCCACGAGGCCACGACAGTATTGTTCAAAAGATAAAACCGATTCCCTTGTCAAGTATGAATGAACTTGATAAGCTAGTGTTGTCTTTTACCTCAGATGCATGAAACTTGGAAGATCGATATATTCGGTTAAGAGTGTTTTTCAAAGTGAACGTTCCAGCCAAACCTTGAAAACAAAAGACAATTCATCATCGTCTTCATAGAGTCCCTCGCTCGTCTTCAGCATGTAGAAATATAATTCCGATTTCCGACATTCGAGAATATTTATCGTAAGAAAATAAAATCAAACCCGACATGTCCCATTTGTCATGAAGAACTTGAAACGATAGAATATCTGTTTTTATTTTGTCCATGCACTCAAAAAGTTTCGAACCCACATAAACTGTATATATATATAGTTACATGTTTGATGTTGTTTATATTTTCTAAGACTTTCATTTGTAAACAATTTATATTTTTTTAAAAAAATACTTTTACTTACACATTTTTCCTACCAAAAATCAATTCATATTACATTGCATATCCAGCTCATTAATGGTTTTGATCGTTAGTAATAATAGATTTAAAAAAAATTAGTTAATATTTAAATTTAGTATAATTTCAACTAGTGTACTATTATATTTTTATATGAGTTTATAGTGGGTTGTATTTTTACATTTAACAATTTTTCTTATTTTAATTAATATTTTTCTAGTATATTTTTATTTGTATTTTTAATATGTTGTGTTTTTATTACATGGCGTGACTTGTACTGCTATCTTTTAATTTTTTTTATTGAAACGTTAATATCAAAATTTGACCACAAATTTTTGAATAAGAAAACAAATAACTGATATGTATAAATGAATAATTAGAAATATTAAAATAGTAATTATTGTTGATAATGATACGACCATTTACTTATTCTTAGTAGTAGTAGCAGCATTTTTTTTTTTTGGAATTTCTTGACACGTGTTCAGAAAAAGATGACTCATCCGTTAGACTTTTCAGGTAAATTATGAGGGTGACTACAGCTACAGATGGGGAAAAAATACGTAAACCCAGTCCGTATCACCGTATGCACATATTGGGGGTTGATGTGAGTTGTGTATAAAAAAAAATATCAATTTTTCCTGCCCAATCCGCTATATATTTTGCGGGTTGGGTTAGGGTTTAAGTTTTCAAACAACGGGACAATCCGTACCAACCCGTAATATAAATATATATATTTATAAATATTTTAAAATAACAAACTACCATTATTGTTATATTTTAGTTTTTTTATTTGTTCGCGAATGCTCTGAACATATTTTAATTGGTTTGAATTTATATTTAACTTTTAACTTTTAAAAATCCGTTTTTTAAGCTAAAAAAAAACCGAAAAGAATCTAAAAACTAAAACATATTTTGATTGATTTGAATTTATATTTAACTTTTAACTTTTAAAAATCCGTTTTTTAAGCTAAAAAAAAAAACTATAAGAATCTAAAAATAAAAAAACAAAAATCTGAATTTTTTAAATAAAACTGATGTAGCCTAATTTCAGGTTTTGCTTATTAAATAATTTCTAAGACATTTGTTTTTTTCTTGTTGTAGATATTTACAAAGGATAAAAATAATAAATTAATAATAATAATATCCCTTACAAGAAAATCGAATATTCCCTATTTTATTCCCACGAATATTCCATTTAATCTCCTCTTTTTTATATTCCCTCCAATTCTTATATATATATATATATATATATATATTATACACATACATTTATTATATATATATATATATACTTTTTTTTTAATAAAAAAAAAAAAGATGAAATTTTGGAAAAATTTGAGCAATTTGATGGAACAAACACAACCCAATTGGAGAGATAAGTTTTTAACATATAAAGATTTGAAAAAACATTTAAAGGAGATTTATCCTGAGGAAATTAAAAAGGGGAATAAAAATAATAAAAGGATTAAATTAAATGGATGTGATTATAAAGAAGGTATGATGACTTGTTTTGTTAAGCTTTTGGAGGAGGAAATTGAAAAATTTAATCATTTCTTTATGGATAAAGAGGAGGATTATATTCTCAAGTTAGAGGTATATTTATTTTTTAAATTTTTTTATATATATATATATATATTTTATTATTATTGTAATATTGTTGGTTTGTAGAATAAAGGGTATGTTTTGTTTTTGTTGGGTTTGGTTTGTAGGTTTTTTTTATCAACATTTTATTATTATTATTATTATTGGGTTCAAGTTTTAATATTAAACAAATGGTATGTTTTATTGTGTTTAAATTACAGGTTTAAGATATCCATTAAACTTTGCATGTATTATGATTTATGATCATCATTATATATCCATTAAAATTCAAGGGTTGGTTTTATTCATATATTCAAGGGTAGCTTTTATTGGGTTTAATTTGCAGGTTTTTTGTCATCATTATGCTTTTTTTTTGGTTTAGTTTCTAAATTTAAGGGTAGCTTTTATTGGGTTTAATTTGCAGGTTTTTGGTCACCATTATGGTTTTATTGGGTTTAATTTCTAAATTTAAGGGTAGCTTTTATTGGGTTTAATTTGCAGGTTTTTTGTCATCATTATGCTTTTTTTTGGTTTAGTTTCTAAATTTAAGGGTAGCTTTTATTGGGTTTAATTTGCAGGTTTTTGGTCACCATTATGGTTTTATTGGGTTTAATTTCTAAATTTAAGGGTAGCTTTTATTTGGTTTAGTTTGCAGAGTTTTGATCAAGATTGTATTTTTATTATCAGGTTTCAATTTTGTATTCAAGGGTAGTTTTTATTGGGATTAATTTGCAGGTTTTTGATAAACATTGTATTTTTATTATTGGGTTCAAATTTTATATTGAAGGGTAGCTTTTATTGGGCTTAATTAGAAGGTTTTTGATCAACATTATATTTTTATTGGGTTCAAGTTTAGATTGAAGGGTATCTTTTGTTTGGTTTCAATTTACTTTTTTGTTGAAAATGAATATTACATAAAGAAAGATTCGCCCTTGCATATCTAGTTAAACCACTGTTGTTAAAAAGCTTGCATCGAAGCAAAAAAAGCTCTATCCAAAGCTCAATAAAAGCACAATTTAAAGCTTAAAATAAAGTTGAAAAAGTTTGCTCAATTTGAAGCTCACTTTTTTGCTTTTCTGCTTTTTACGTTGGTAAATTTTACGCTTTTTATGGTTTCATCATAGCTCTTACAAAAACGCCGTGGCTGAGTTTTCGCTTTTTAAAACACTGGGTTAAATACCTTCTTGTTGATACGCAGTGGTATATGTTTGTCTGATTATTTTGTCTTTTTATTGTAATTGGTGGAAATATTATTTATTATCTCCTTTTTTGATATATAAAATTTAGCTGAAACTTTGGCTCATAATTACCGTGCTAAAGTTTGCAGTACCATTTCATTACCAAGTTAGTAATTACACCGTTTATACTTTATGGTATGTGTTTTACGAGAATGACTTGCATTATTTCGTACTTTTAGACAAACTTTCGATTTGTGATTAAAACCAACCTGTTAAAAGATGTGCTTGGAAGATCCATCTCTTTCTTTCCTCGGAAAAGATGGAATTGGAACTTATTTGGTAGAGTCTGATATAGAAAGCCTTAGCGACAAGCGACAAGCGGACAACTATAGATAATAGTTGTATTTGGGTAACACCATCAATATATAAAGTTTACTCTGTTCTGTTGAAAAAAAAACAAAAAAGTGCAACCAAAAATTTTGTACCTGGCTTTGGAGGAGTATTACATTCCTTAAGCCTCAGCGCAACAAATAGAACTTATTTTGTACTTTTTGTTTATAACCCACTAGGAATAGCTTAGAACCTACACTATCAAATAGGATGTGCAGGGTTCGAGTCTTGTTGAGGGGGGTAGGTGTGAAATCTCTTGATCTTCCTTAATAAGATTTATAAAAAAAACCTCAGCGCAACAAGAGCGTACATTTTGCTAAGAAAAAATTATTTCTGATCACAGCGCGGGTTTGTTTTTCCAGATGGTTGACGGTATCGGGTTAAGCGTTTAGGTCTCTCTTTTTTCCAACTGTCTGAATTATGCACATTTTTAGCAATGTTGTTTATTAATGAATTTGTGAATTTTTAGCAAAAAGCTTGTCTTTGTGTCCCAATTCTTAAGCTTCAAGACTCAAGCGTCTCACAAAAATCATTTAGTTATGCATTAAAAAAACCTCATTATTGAGATTTTTGGACTTAAGTAACAAATCTAGGAATTTCAGATAGTTAGCACAATCGTCTTACATGGATTAACCACCATCATTTCCTGCAAATCTATACGTGAATAATTGAACTCATATTTCATATTTCTTTTTAATTAATGTGCAGGTTCTGCATGATAGAGTTGCAGAGACTTTGGATTCAGATGAGGAGTTGATGACAATATGCAGAGAGATAGTAGATTTCCATGGAGAAATGGTTCTATTGCTAAATTACAGCGCACTTAACTATATAGGTACTGTTGCATTCATGCTTCAAATTTTGTTTCTGTTTCCATGGAGAAGTGGTTCTATTGATAAGCTCAAATCGAACAGTATCCCCTAGTTATCTTTCTAATCACATGTAGTATGTGGTTTACTTCGTTTATAATTAGCTTTCACGTAGCAGAAATTCGAAACTTCCTGGTCGAAATTGCTATTTATAGCAGCACACCTATTTTACAGTTAGCTGATGGATTAGCTCCTTTCAAGTCCTCATCCCATTATATCTTATTGTTCTATTATGTTTTTGCAGCTCATTTCGTCCCTCTTATTTATCAGTAAGAGAGGCAATTGGCTTACATAATTACGTATATGCATAATGAGGTGACAATGATAATTTTGTAATGTTCTGTAACTGTTCGATGCTTTAAGTGGTATTTTTTCCTATCAAAGTTACATATAATCAGAATATTGTTTCAAGCATCACTTTTATATAAAGAACTGTTAATTCTTTCTCAAATGCAAGTCTAACGGGACATTAGACTTAAAAGTGGTATTTTTTCCTATCAAAGTTACATATAATCAGAATATTTTTACTAGTCTTTCAAATTTGCGCTCTGCAGAAAAGTCATCGTTTCAGTCTTTCAAATTTTTATGAAAATCAATTTTTTTTCTGAAAGTCTGTTTTTGCTCGCCGCTTTAGAGATTTTTATGTCAGCATGAATTTGCGAAATTCTAGAAATGATTTAGGATTTCCTTCTGCTTATTTGCAAATAAGATTGCTCAGGATTAGTTTAGCTCGTTTACTTAACGTAGTTGGTTATGCAAATGTCTTGATTGAGAGCATATCACAGTAGGGGGGGAAACCCCAGATGGGATTAAAAAATAAATATACAAGTGTGTCTATATAATCACGTATGTAAAACGATTGCGTACTTCATTCAATTGATCCAGCTTTTAATTTGCAGGACTAGTAAAAATACTCAAGAAATATGACAAGCGAAGTGGAGCTCTTGTTCGGTTACCTTTTATCAAGAAGGTTCTTCAAGAACCGTTCTTTTCCACCGAAATTCTCAATAATCTTGTGAAAGAATGCGAAAAAATGCTTGAATCGTTTTTCCCTGTAATAGAGCAACAAGGAAATGAGAACAACACCCCTTCTGGTTCTGACCATAAAGGTGGTTTCGAAAAAGTTCCAGAAGAAATTGCGCAAATTAAAAACATCGAGTCTCAGTATATGAAACAAACGATGATGGCATTGGAGGTGTTGAATAAGATTCGGAGTAAAAGTTCCACTGTGAGCATATTCTCTTTGCCTCCTATGTAAAATAACGACATGAAGGGCTTGTTCAGCTACAGCAAGGAAATAAGCCGGCTTACTTGAGTCCAGGAGAAAGCTGAATTCAGTTAGTTTAGAATTCCCAGGAATTTCAGCTGAACAACAACTTTGTTACCTAGTTTACTGGGAATACGGAATAAAAAGTTGCTAACCAACTTTGCTAGCAATTGTTTCGTCTGATCGTGATTTGTGTATATGTCAACATGATTTCTTCATGCATGATGGAATGTAGCCTAACTATATTTTAACGAAGTTTTGTTTATTTGTAAAGTCATGCGGTCATTGTTCATCTCTTCCTTTGAAGTTTCAGAATCATCGATTGGTTTGTTTCTTAACTTACGCACATTTGAACATTTTGGCATGTTTCTGGAAATCATATCATGAGTCAGACATCATGATAAACAACTAACAGTTCTTTTGGAACTTTAAAGCTCAACTTTTATCTCAAAAGCTGTATTGTATTTTGTCGGTCAGCTTAAAAGCTGAGCTTTTCGGTAATTTGATTTGAAATATGAAAATGCTAAAAGCTTTAAACCGGTTGAGCCAGCTTTTTTGTCGATCTGAAAAGTCCCAGCTTACATGCTTAAATTCTGCAGCCAGACAGACTTTTATCCTCTGGCAAATTGCATATGCACTGAATATAGCAGCTAGTAGTTTGCTATTGCAGACTTGCAGGTAGTCCATACAAATGATTCATGTTTTCGATACTTAAAACACTTGATGTTATATTTCGTCCGAAACTGGTGCTAAGCAAGTAATTACTATACAACATAAGGCTACATATTCAACAATTATTATAAGAATCTATATTACACATGCAACAATCATGACACATGAGTAATTAGAGCTCGCATTTCATATTTTTCATTTTTTCCACAAATTGTGGCTAGTTATCGAAACCAGTCATAAACCCCCCAACAAACCCTGCACCATTACAGTTTCCGCACAGCATATCCTTTTTGCCCCTACAACACAAGTAATTGTCCATGCTCAGATCGATGCATATCACAATTTCCGTTCAGATAAATCAAAATATTTTTTATACAATTTATAAGACTCCTCCTTGTCCTGAAAATCTATCGGATCATTTAGTCATACTCTGGTAATGAGTGTATAGGCTTGTTCTCTGTAGCTTTTAAGCAAATATGCAACAAACTTTTTCGAGGTTGAGAAAAAATTAGGTTATTCAGCTTAAAGTTTCTCATTATTCCGGCCCAAAAACACCTAACACACTCAGCTTTTAATCTGGTAAACAAATGCAGTTTAGCTCTTAAAAAAAACAGCAACTTAAAAGCTGCAACCAAACAAGGCTAAGTACTGATTTGAAAGAGAATTGATTGATCTGAGCACTTACCCGCAAAGCCAACACGAGTCGCCAGTTTTAAACTGTCCATTGAAGAAGTCGATGGCGTTTACACCACTACCTTTACATTGTGAACATAGAACTGCGCCTGGCAAAAAGGAAGATTATCGAAACTCATATTTAAGCAACAAACTCTGGGTTATCCACCCAATATTAGTTAATAACGACATCAAAGAAATAAACTTAAATTTAAAACTTCAAAAGTTCTAAGCTGACTTAGCTGAGTGAACCTCTTTTCTTCTCACGCTCAAATAGGAATAGTAGTTTATTATCTTAAAAGATCCAGCCAAACGAGTCCTAGATATTTCAGTTGTAATTTTGTAAAGAAAGTAGAAACATACAAGTAATCACACGGTTTTGAGTTGTATACGTGGTATGAATTTAAATAACATAACCTTGAGATGAAAAGAACATCAAATTTGTGAACAGCCGCTTACCATTTCCATCGCAATCAGTGCAAATAACACTTTTGGTTTTACTGGGTTGATCACCAGCATCACCTGCCTATATTATATCGAATTAAAGAAAATGAAGGCTAAATGTTACTATAATTTATGCACAATACTTGTATAAGCTAATATGATTTGATGCCAACTTGGATCGATCCCTCTTAATTACTATGTACTATTAAAGTTTAAACATGTTAATTAATGTGAGTGTTGTTTTCTAGAAAATTTAATTTTGGATTTGGTAGATGGCTGCAAGATTTAGTTCAAAACATTCGAAACTAAAGACGAGTCTATTACTAGCAGCTTCAAAAATTCCTAAACTAACACACTGACAAGAATTTTGACAGGAAAAAGATAAGCAGGTCTTCTGAATTCGAATCATGGATGTGAAGGGATCATGAAATGCATCAAATTTCAATAAAATGACAAGTAATTTGCAATCTAAATTCTTACCTTAGCTTTTGTAGTCTTTATGTTGAAATGTAGTCTCCTAGTTAGCTTCTGTTTACTTGAAATTAGAGGAACTGCAAAAGGAAGATAAAGGAGGTTATTCTTATTCACACACACACACACACACACACACACACACACACATACAAACAGATATTATAGATAAAGAACATCACTCAAAAAACCTAACATTGTGACTACTTGACACAAAATTACATCTACTTATGAAACCTACTCACAAGGTTTATGCATAGGGTTGATACAACAAATGATCTCGGAGCCGAAAGTACTTATTGCGTCAAATTCTGTGCAGATTAAACCAGCCTTAAGTCTATAGACTCTATACATATTGCTATTTAGGGTTTTGTTATTTAGAAATACTTGTAGACATATTGCTTAGACAACAGTAGTTGCAAATAATAAGACACTTATATGCTAAAAATTGTGTAGTAATATAACGCAGTAGCCACCAGGCTACTGACATCTAAACAATACATGAAAAAATATGTGCAAGAAGTAATACTGCTATATATATACATGTATATATACAAAAAAAGTATCTGAATAGCAACAATTTGCATGATACTATATCTATATGAGTTGATGAAAATCATGAAACATGGCAACATTATAGCAATAGAAACTGTTGCTAACTGTTGTTTTTGTGTTATTGTTGCTAAAAACATACCAGTAAATTTCTTATAGTATATTGTACCAGAAATCATACGTGTATGTACCTTTGTTTTGGTTACTAACAAAAGGATTCACATGAATCAAGTGTTGAGAAATCGCCATTGTAATCAAGTAGCTGAAAATTCTAAGTGAAAAAGAGAGTTTTTAACTTGAACTGTCTATGGTTCAGAATAGCCACTAGTTAAGATGAGGATTAGAAACTTATTTTGTGGTAGGACCAAACACCAAAAAAATGAAAAATACAACTATACAACTGATAACTTTCCATTTAAGAAACTGATCAATTTTGGTATCCTATCAAGAACAAGATACTGGATGATAGATTTGATACATAAGATATTTGTTTATTGAATAGTTTGCAACAAGTATATATATTGTTGGTTTACGTGTATAAAATAACAATTAATAATAATTAAACGACTAAACAATAATTAAACAAAACCAGTGTAATCTTTATTAATTTCCAATTGGAATAGAATAAACTGATTACAACATGTAGGTACTGAAAAGTACTTAAAGCAAACGTTATCAGATTATTATTAATTAATAATCTGATGTACTGATTTGCAATTAATAGAAACTGCCGGACTGAAAAGTATAAACTTAACATCCGGACTGTTCTGTTTTAAATTGAAATTACAGGACTGAATTGAAACTATTCTAATTACTGAAATAAATTACATAATAGTAATTACAGTAAAAAACATAACTTTAAACTAATTACAGATAAGTACAAACAGAATATAAAAGCTACAGCTAAAGACAACAATATAAAATACTGAAATTAAAATTACAGAAAAGTAAATTGCGTAATTGAAATAACAGAATTGTAAATGGACATAATTAAAAAACAAAATAAGACAAGGCTACTGTTAACAGTTTAGTACAAATCCCAAATCCTGCATCCCAAGTCCCGAGTGAGCATGCGTGGTACACACTAAACCACTCATGGGTATGTGGACTTAATTAGTTTACCAACTACATGGGAAAAAATCAACCTTGATTTTCCAATGTGGGATAACCCTTATGGTTTATTCCCACTCTCTACTCTATTTTCCAGATTTCGGTTTTTTTACTCTTTCGAGTACCAACCTTCGAGTCCAATTATCATTCACAGCCTTCCTCCGAATGGGTCATGCGATATACCGTTGCGAAGCTCGTCGCACGAGCTACTCAAACGCATAGAGTATGGTCTCAGAAAAACTGAGGAGTTGTATTAAAAATTGACTCAAAGATGGTCCCTGACCACTTGGAACAACCATGTTTAAACTACATGTTTTCCAACTTTTTCCAACATATATCAATAATGATCTTTTGATCAGTCTATAGATTTACATTTTTCCTCAAATTAAAGTGAAAAACTTATTTAGATGAGAATTAGCATATCCATTTTCGTAAGACTTGTTTCATTACTGGCTGCCCACTCGATATATCACCACTGCGTAGATTAGCTAAAACTCGTTAAATAGTACGAAAAGACAGCACTTAAAAAATTGTTTTATATAACAACGAAATCTTGCGTAATTTGTTCGACTTACAAGTCTTGGGTAATTAACTCATGGTTAAACTTATTATTCCTACTATCCACATTACGAAGGCGAGACAAATCCCCTGAAACATATTTTTAAGCATGTACTGGTTAGAACTTTGGTCATCCATGTCAAAATCAAGAATTTAATATAAATTTTCTTAAATTTACATTCTTGAAAATGATGGTGTTGCGTGAATTTTCATTTTAAGAAAAACAAAATTATGGTCTAGCTAGTTAATTGACTGCTTTATTATTGTTAAAGTAAATTGGTAAGAATCCTATCGTTACATCGACTTAATTATGTAATCATGGATATGATATATTTTCCAACTTTCCACACAAAAAAACAATGATTGGGATCTATGAATACCCAAATAACTTGGTACTTAGATGTTACATAACTATTGTAGATGTTGCCTCTTAGACTCTTGACTATATATTTGTAGTTGGTTTTCCTCCCCATACGATGAGCGGAAATCAGTTCGTTTCGGTTTTGATCAAAACGAAAATCAAATCAATTAAAAGTCATCGGTTGGACTTGAAGCAAATTAATACTTATAACCAAACCAAATCAAACTACTAAAAGTCGGTTTGATTCGGCTTGGTTTAATCAGTTAACTAATAAAAAAATCAAAATATGTTTTAATAAGAATTAACATGTAACTGATGTAACAAAAGAGCCATGTTAATGAAATATAATGAAATCGTACATTAAACGTAAAAAATAAAACGAATTTTACATATAACGAGTGTACGAAAGTAACACAATGACATACAAATTATATACAATCTGTTTAGTTTGGTTTTGTTCGGTTCCACAAACACCCAAACCGCGTACCAAACAAATTATATCGGTTTTTAAAAATTTAAACTAAACCGAATAGCAATCGGTTTTGGTTTGTCAGGTCGGTTTTTTTCATTCAACTTAATGCTCATCCCTTACTTATGAATTAGGTATATTCACAAGTATATGGAGTACGAATATATTTCTCTAGTATTAATTAAGACTAGCATACAAATGTTGGGATCTTTGTTCTAATCAATCAACTAATTGCCGGCTTTATACTCCTAAAAAATGATTAGTTTAATAAGTAAAAACAAAAATATTTTAAAAAACATTTTCTAGAACGGAAACTTTTCATAACCCTTCATATAAAACCAAAAAGGTAGACAAATCATTTCTTAAAGTTCCAAAATGCTAGTTTTAATACTAGTGATCACATCGAACTTGATCATCCCGTCGGTTCTCGGTTGTTTAGAACCTTTCAATGTCTCGTTCAACACGTTCGTGCCACAAAATTGTGATACTAACAATGGCGAACTAAATTGCATGGGCACGGTTAGTATAAAAAATAACAGTATTATACTTACAGAAGACGATCCAAACGCAATTAAAAACCAAGTTGGTCGCGTTTTGTTCACAAAATCGATGTTAGCCTGGCCAGCTTCTATATGTACCGAATTTACTATACAAATTGTGACGAATTCGACGGAAGCTGGTGATGGAATGGCTTTTGTTTTGGCTCAGGATAGTAATCCTTCGCCTAAGTATAGCTTCGGTTCGTATGTGGGAATCTTCGATCAGGAAACTAAAGGTAGTCTTTTTTTTTATTGGTTTAACACTTTTATTTAAACCTGGTGTGACTTATTATCAGCTTAGTAAGTGAGTTGGTTGGTTCATTTTTGGTTAAAAAGGTTCTAAGTTGGGTGAGTTAAGTTCTTAATGAAAAAAATATTGAATGTTATCTTGAAAGATAAAACTAAACAAGTCAGTAAACAGAATTTTGATGATTTGAAGTGCAAAATATACAAACAACATTTCTTCTACAGACATATCGATTTAAATTTTTGTTTAATTTTAAAAAATTAGAACTAAAAAATTTCATTCTAGTATTATTTTTACACATTGGGAGGATATTAAACTTATGAAGATTGGTAAGTTGGAGCTATATATACTTACCTCAAAAGAAGGAAAAGAAAGGAAATTACCTTATTTCTGGTAATAAGAATGCTTATTGGTAGAATAAACCGTGTTAAGATTTCTGAATAAATTATCTTGTTTCGTTTATACTTGCGTAAGATGAACACCGATAAACTGCAAATTTACATCGTGCCAATAATTAACTCCGAACTCGTGAGTTTTAATAAATGGAGTACTAGTTAATGTTATACTTCTTTCGTTGAACTAAAAACGTCAGCTTATATTTATAAGTTAGTTTTTTTCTAAACAAACGTAGGCGTTCTTCGTCAACTTGCTATCGAATTCGACACATATAAGAACGAAGATGAGGCTGATGACAATCACATAGCAATTATCACGAACAACATCGAAAGACCTGTAGCGGTACAAAGCCTCAACAACTTCGGTATCAATCTCAAAAGCGGGAAGGAAATTAATTTCAAAATTGAATACAACGGATTAACCAAAATCATGCAAATATACGGTGCATATCTCAATGAACCCTTACTGAGCCTCCTAAACCATACCATAAAACTGCAGCACATAGTGCCAAGCAATGTATATATAGGCTTTACAGCTTCGACAGGTACGTTAAAAGAGAGTCATCGAGTCCTATCGTGGAATTTCACTTCAATACAATTATCGAAAAATACGTTAGACAAAAAGAAGAACGTGACATTGATAGGAGTCACCAGTTCTTTCTTGGGGTTATTGATGATTATTGGTGTGATTACGCCTTTTGCACTTAAAGCGCGTAAGAAATACCGAGAGTCTATGGCGAGGAAAAGAGATATTGAGGCGCTTATAGCAAAGTCTAATGGGCCGAAATTGTTTGCTTATAGGAAGCTTTATAAGGCGACTCGTGGCTATAGCGATGAATCTCTGTTGGGAACCGGGGGATTTGGGAGTGTTTACAAAGGTGTGCTGAGTGATCGTTCTACTATTGCGGTTAAAAAGATTTCGTCGACGTCAAAACAAGGTGTGTCATGGTTTTTTATGCCTGTTAGTGCTTGTTTGGCTTTAGCTTTTAAGGCAAGCATAAGGTTGAGAAAAATATAGGCTACTCTAAGCTTAAGACTTCTAACATTTTCTGGTTAAAAACCCAAAAGAGCTATGCATTTAAGGTGGTAAAAAAAAACTATACAATCTATTAATAAGTTTGCAGTTTCAAAACTATAAAATTTTGAGATATGCAGGCGAGAAGGAGTATTTGGCCGAAATATGCACGATCGGACGATTAAGGCACAAAAATTTGGTGCAGCTACAAGGTTGGTGCCACGATAAAAACCAACTCCTCCTCGTATACGAGTACATGCCTAATGGTAGCCTCGATCGCTACATTGGAAAATCAGGTAATTTTTTTTACAGCAATGTAAAATGTAATTTATCAAAAAAGACAATGGCGATGATGATGGACTTGTACAAAATCAGGTGATTTTCTCGATTGGCCGACTAGGTACAACATATTATTAGGCTTAGCATCGGCTCTAGTTTATCTCCATGAAGAATGCGACAATATCGTCGTGCATAGGGATGTGAAACCAAACAACATAATGTTAGACTCAGAGTACACTGCACACTTGGGCGATTTTGGGCTCGCTAGGTTGCTTCAGAACGAGTCAATGCATACGACTATGATCGCAGGTAACCAAAGAATTGTAACAAAATAGACAAATCTCCTTCATTTTGAAAAAGAAACATAGTTAATTATATATCTGACCGGATGATATATAACAATAGTCCCATATATACTTTGGATATAAATTATATTCCGCGCGCATTGTTTCAGTTTCAACACTAATTAGCGGAGCAATGTAATTTGTCCAGATGATCGATATCCTAGTATACCACACTTATCAACATGTTATAATTGAATTTTTTACTACCTTCATTGTAACTTGTACAAGCCATCATTGATGTTTTAACTAAAACTTTGATAATAGAATAAAAAAAAAATGCAAATAATCGTGAGCATTGCCTAGAAGCCTACAATAATCCACCATATCTTATATAAAGTCTCTCAATTATAATGTAATTTAGTGCTCCAAAACAAGAATAAAAATAGTTGCGCCGTTGTAGGTACGCCCGGGTATCTCGCTCCGGAGGTTAGTTTTACGGGAAGAGCGACTACAGAATCCGATGTGTATAGCTTTGGGATGGTGGTTCTTGAAGTTATATGCGGTAGGAGATCAAATTTAATGATGGAAGAGTTTAGTATCGTTGAATGTGTGTGGAATTCGTACGAGAAAGGCGAGTTACTAGAATGTGTTGATGGATCACTCGAGGGAAAGTATACGGAGGAACAAATTAGAAGGGCTTTGTTGGTTGGGCTCGCATGTTTGCACCCCGATTATACGTTTAGGCCTAAAATGAGAAGAGTGGTTCAAATATTTTTGAACCCGGATGAGGTTTTAATGAACTTGCCAAAGACTCGACCTTGTGCGGTTAACTTGTCATTTCACTCATCTACAAACACGACTACGTATTCAGGATCAAACCCTTCCATGAATAAAGCTTCTGATGATAACTTGCTTGAAGCGACAACCCTTAAGTACGGTTCCGATATGGAAAGTGGTTATAAGCAAGTTGTATAACGGTAAAAAGGGTTGTCAGGTCGTATATTTTGGGAAAATGAAAGGGTTTATCGAACTTAAAGTTTCTGAGCTTTTACAGGCAAAAAGCATAATTGCCAAGTTTTAAAGTTGATCAACCGACTACCGTAACCAAACATGTCTAGGCCTCAATACATATGTATTTTCGCTGTGTCGACTTAACATAGACACCGGACGACATAACATTTAATTTCAGTCCTTTTCATTTGTGTGAAAATACTAAATATCATTAGATAAAATTAACACAGCTCTCATTATTTGTAAAAAGAATGCTGCTTCTAATAGCTAAGCTAACATGCTTTGCAAAGAAAAATATCAAACTATTAAATTTTATTGAATTTTCTTTTGTGACTATCCAACTTTTATGTACTTTTTGTGGCATGGTAAGTATATGATTGGAATTTAGTCATTCATTAAATAACCAATTTTTGTTACTAGCAATAATGATCAAGTCACAACTGTTTTGTCAAAATTATCTTTAAATGGTTTTGTAACAATCAGTAGCCCCTTGTCAACATAACAAGAGTTTTGTTTGGGCAACATAATTACTTGAAACTAGGGGTGGGTACGGGCGGAAATGAAACGGATTGATATCAATTCTAATCTACTTCGTAAAATAAATTACGGGACGGACTGTAAAATTTAAATATCAATTTAACTCAACACAACCCGTTATAATTAAAATCTCAATCCAAGCTAATCAAATCTGCATAAAAATTTACGGATTTGGGCGGGTTTATTCTTAAATTTTAATTTTGGTCATTTATTTTTCATAGCTTGCACAACTAGCCTAAATTTTAAAATAAATTGTATGTTTAAAAGAGAAATAAAAATTAAAATCATTTATAATACGTTTATAGCATTCACAACAAGCAAGAAAACAAAAATATAATAATAACGGGAGGTTTTATATTTAAATACACATAATATATATATAAATATATATATATTTATTTATTTTATATATATATATAGCGGGTTGTGGCGGATTAACCCGCGGTTTGGTAACTGCAACTCTAACACAACCCGCAAAATATATAACGAATTAGGGCGGAGCGGATTGATTTTTTTTTTTGGACACTCAACCCGCCCCAACCTACTTCAATCGGTGCGGATTTTTTGCCCACCGTTACGTGAAACAAGTTTTGGGACTTAATAAATTAATAATTGAAAACTCGAGTTAAAATTTATTTTAAAATTATGTACGAAAGGTCAATGATGCGGACTTGCAGTTTTATTTTTGTCTTTTCGCTTATCTTCGATACTCAATGATGCTACATTAACACGACCATTTTTCTATATAAAAAAAAAACAAATCGGGTTTTGACAATGACGTCCAGAAGCATGTAGTAACCATCGACTTTCATGTAAATTTTGTGTACAAGAGAGCTTGAATTTATGTGCAGGTTTTTTAAGCGGTGTTAAAACATTAAAATCGCATATAAATTGATCAAATGACAAATTTGAAAAAACTTTTATATACTCAAATTAAATTTGACTATGTAATAGTTTTTTCAAATTTGTTATTTCGAGTCTTTCATAATGTATTTACAAAAATAATGCATCTCAAAACGCATAAATTTGTAATGCACAAGTAATATGAAACCGATGAAGCAATTACTACCCTCTCCGTTACCAATTAATTATATTTCGTGCAATTTTGATCGGCTTATAACATGTATCAAAATTGTTAAAATAAAAATTTTAAAACTTAAATCATATAACTTAATGTTTGAATTATAATATTAATTTTTAAAAATTTTTATTATAATAATTTTAATACGAATTATTTATCGATAAAAATTAGATTTATTTTTAGTAATAAAGTATAAATCGAGAACCGAGGAGTAGCAGTAATAATTAATAAATAGACTAAAGCTGGAAAAGCATAGTAGGCCTATACTTTAATACAATCATTTCAAAAAAATTTAAAAAAATTATTTAAATAGTTGGATGAAACATGAGTACAGGTCACGTTGTTGACATATTCAATATTATTGAAACCCGTGACATATTGTGGGCCTTTTGACTGTACATTACTATTGTAACGTCCGTTTTTTACTCATTAAAATTGCTACAAAAATTAAATTAATAAAGCAACTTTTATTTATCTAAAGCAATTGACTTACAATTATCAACTTGTACAATGGAGGTTCGGTTCGCTCCGGTTCGATTTTTGGCAAAATCGAAACCGAAATCAAGCATATTTTTCGGTTCGGTTTTTTTCGGTTTCGGTCTTTTTATTTTTTGGACCGAACCGGACTGTTTTTTTCGGTCCAGTTTCGGTTTTTTCCGGTTATTTTTCGGTCTTTTTCGGGTTTTTTCGGTTTTTTTCGGTATTTTTCGGTTTCGGTTTTTTTCGGTTCGATTTTACTGAAAACCGAAACCGACCCGAATTTTTTTTGGTTTTTTCCGGTTCGGTTCGATTTTTCCGGTTTTTCGCCCAGCCCTAACTTGTACCATGCATTAAGTAATTTTTTCATTATATTATTTTAATCAACTTTCTATTTTATTTTTAAAGCGTTTGTAAAAAATAATCTGTAAAATTTGAATTTTTATAATTTTTTTTACTATTTATTAATATTACTATCTTAAAATTTGTCAAAACAAACAATAAGTACAAAAAAAAATATAAAAAGTCCAATTTTACTTATTTGTTTTGAACAAACACTTTAAAAATAAAATAAAAAGTTGATTAAAATAATATAATCGAAAAATAATACCAATACATATGAAGAAAAACGATAGCACGATCAAAACATGATATATTTAACATGATAAAATGTGTATGCAACAAAATATGACAACTTTCATTTATCAAAAAGCAATTGACTTAGAATTAGCAAGTTGTACCATTAAGTTAATTATACTTTTTGGAATTCGATGTGTAAATGTGAGTTTCTAAACTTTACTCCAATTTTATTAGTACTAAAGTAAAGTGTTATTTTATAATATCAATTTTGTTGGAACTTTAAATTCGATCCTTAAAGTTGGTAAGAGTCACGTGAAGAAACCAACAAATGCACCACCATAATTGCTGCCATAATTATGGGTGTCATGAAAATAATTATATTTACCAGTGCCACTTTTAAGGTGTATTTAAAACCCGAAAAATATTATGAAAAATAAAAATAAAAGTAAAATAAAGTAAAATGAACATAAGATCATTGGATCATGGGTTTGTAACGTTGAAATATCAATAGAAAAAAATAAAATAAAAAAAGAATAAAGAAGGAACTAGTCTTAATTTTCATATTTGTTTTTATTTTACTTTCAATTTTGTAAGTAAAATGATTTATCTCATTATACACGCAAAGTTTTACCTCAATTTCTTTTGTTTTATTTTCCATTGGTGTATGTCTACAATAAAACCGGAAAAAAAAAACGAAAAACCGAAAAAACCCGAAAAAGACCGAAAAACAAAAAATAAAATCGAAAAAATCAGAAACCGGACCGAAACAAACCGATTCGGTTCGGTCCAAAAAATAAAAAGACCGAAACCGAAAAAAACCGAACCGAAAAATCTGTTCGGTTTCGATTTATAATAAAACCGAACCGAAAAAACAAAAAACCAAAAACCAAAAAACCATGAAGAAGACTGAAATATCAAAAATAAAATCGAAAAAACCGGAAACCGGATCGAAACAAACCGATTCGGTTCGGTCCAAAAAATAAAAAGACCGAAACCGAAAAAAACCGAACCGAAAAATCTGTTCGGTTTCGATTTATAATAAAACCGAACCGAAAAAACGAAAAACCAAAAAACCATGAAGAAGACCGAAAAACCGAAAATAAAATCGAAAAAACCCAAAACCGGACCGAAACAAACCGATTTGGTTCGGTCCAAAAAATAAAAAGACCGAAACCGAAAAAAACCGAACCGAAAAATCTGTTCGGTTTCGATTTATAATAAAACCGAACCGAAAAAAACCAAAAACCAAAAAACCTTGAAGAAGACTGAAAAATCAAAAATAAAATCGAAAAAACCCGAAACCGAACCGAAACAAACCGATTCGGTTCGGTCCAAAAAATAAAAAGACCGAAACCGAAAAAAACCAAAAAACGCTGAAGAAGACTGAAAAATCAAAAATAAAATAGAAAAAACCCGAAACCGAACCGAAACAAACCCATTCAGTTCGGTCCAAAAATTAAAAGACCGAAACCGAAAAGCGAATAAAAAAATCCGCTCGATTTCGATTATGTCAAAAACCAAAACAAACAGGAGTAATGTAGAACTAATTCGTGTTTGTTTAAAGTAGTTTCCAAATCAACAAAATCCACGTGTCACAAACCCAATACTTCCAAATAATACTAACTCACTCACCTTTCTTTTATTTCTCCTACAAATTATTATTAACCACCTTCTATATATTCTCTCACTTTCTTTCTCTCTATACATACATTATATACATACATTATACTACATACATTATACATTATACTACATACATTATGGGGAGGGGGAGAGGTGCTACGTCATCATCACTCTCGGACGGGGTTATCAGGAAGATCATGTTGTCGTACGCTTACGTATCGATATGGATATTCTTGTCGTTTACGGTTATCGTTTACAACAAGTACATTCTTGATAGGAAGCTCTATAACTGGCCTTATCCGATCTCGCTTACTATGATCCACATGGCTTTTTGTTCCTCATTGGCTTTTTTACTTGTTAATGTTTTCAAGGTCGTCGCCAAACCCCCTTTTTTTTTCCCTTTATTTTATGTTAAAATTATATACTATCCTGTATCGGTGTGTGTTATAAGTTGTTTCGTTACTATTTTAGTTTTCGCCGTTTCGTAGTTTCTGTTAGAATATAAAAATGTTGTTTAGTACCCTGTACTTTTGACTTTTATCATTTCCGTACTCTAGTTTTAATTTTTCCTACTTTTTCTTTACTTTCGTAGTTTATTAAATAAATCTGGGGAAAAAAAAAGATGTTTTTGTTCCTTATTGGCTTTTTACTTGTGAGTGTTTTCAAGGGAAGAAGAGTACCTGACTCTGAGTCAGGTTACTCTGCTTCACACAGCAATTGAATCTGTTACAGTTTAAATTTAATAACAGATCCAATGGCCGTGGGAAGTAGAGTAACCCTGACTCAGAGTCAGGTACTCTGCTTCCGTTTTCAAGGTCGTCCCCAAACCCCTTTTTTTCCCTTTAGTTTATGTTAAAATTATATACTATCCCGTATCGGTGTGTGTTATAAGTTGTTTCATTTCTATTTTAGTTTTTGCCGTTTCGTAGTTTATGTTAGAATATAAAAAAGTTGTTAAAAGTTGTTTAGTACCCTATACTTTTGACTTTTACCATTTCCGTACTCTAGTTTTAATTTTTCCTACTTTTGTAGTTTATTAAATAAATCTGGGAAAAAAAAGATGTTTTTGTTCCTCATTGGCTTTTTTACTTGTGAATGTTTTCAAGGTCGTCGCCAAACCCCTTTTTTCTTCCTTTTAGTTTATGTTAAAATTATATACTATCCCGTATCGGTGTGTGTTATAAGTTATTTCATTACTATTTTAGTTTTCTCCGTTTCGTAGTTTATGTTAGAATATACTATCCCACATACACGAAAAAAGTTGTTAAAAGTTGTTTAGTACCCTCTACTTTTGACTTTTACCATTTCCGTACTCTAGTTTTAATTTTTCCTAGTTTTTCTTCACTTTCGTAGTTTATTAAATAAATCTGGGAAAAAAAAAGATGTTTTTGTTCCTCATTGGCTTTTTTACTTGTGAATGTTTTCAAGGTCGTCGCCAAACCCCTTTTTTCTTCCTTTTAGTTTATGTTAAAATTATATACTATCCCGTATCGGTGTGTGTTATAAGTTATTTCATTACTATTTTAGTTTTCTCCGTTTCGTAGTTTATGTTAGAATATACTATCCCACATACACGAAAAAAGTTGTTAAAAGTTGTTTAGTACCCTCTACTTTTGACTTTTACCATTTCCGTACTCTAGTTTTAATTTTTCCTAGTTTTTCTTCACTTTCGTAGTTTATTAAATAAATCTGGGAAAAAAAAAGATGTTTTTGTTCCTCATTGGCTTTTTTACTTGTGAATGTTTTCAAGGTCGTCGCCAAACCCCTTTTTTCTTCCTTTTAGTTTATGTTAAAATTATATACTATCCCGTACCGGTGTGTGTTATAAGTTATTTCATTACTATTTTAGTTTTCGCCGTTTCGTAGTTTATGTTAGAATATACTATCCCACATACACGAAAAAAGTTGTTAAAAGTTGTTTAGTACCCTCTACTTTTGACTTTTACCATTTCCGTACTCTAGTTTTAATTTTTCCTAGTTTTTCTTTACTTTCGTAGTTTATTAAATAAATCTGGGAAAAAAAAAGATGTTTTTGTTCCTCATTGGCTTTTTTACTTGTGAATGTTTTCAAGGTCGTCGCCAAACCCCTTTTTTTCTCCTTTAGTTTATGTTAAAATTATATACTATCCCGTATCGGTGTGTGTTATAAGTTGTTTCATTACTATTTTAGTTTTCGCCGTTTCGTAGTTTCTGTTAGAATATACTATCCCACATACACGAAAAAAGTTGTTTAGTACCCTCTACTTTTGACTTTTACCATTTCCATACTCTAGTTTTAATTTTTCCTACTTTTTCTTTACTTTCGTAGTTTATTAAATAAATCTGGGAAAAAAAAAGATGTTTAAGTACCCTGTACTAATTACTCTGACCATTTTAGTATCGATCTTTAAGTTTTACCAATTTGGGTTCCAACTCGCCAATTTTAAACAAACATTTGTGTTTGCATATGTTTAGTCTTCCTAGTTTAGTAGTTTATTAAATAAGCCCATTATTTGTGTTTTTTTGTTTAAGAATAGGTATTTGTGCTCAGTGATTCTACGTATTTTTTCTTTTGTGTCGATATTTTGATACTCGATGGTAATGATACATTACGATGGTCCACGTGAGTTCTTGCTCCTCTTTAGCTTTCCTCATCGTAAAAGTATTTAAGGTCCCCCGCCCCGAAACCCTTTCTCTTTACTTTCGTAGTTTATTATACGAATCCTGTGTTTGCAGGGACAGAACCAGGATATTTAAACGAGAAAGGCTTTTATTCTGGGATTTATACACTTTGATACATTGTAGTATTGTACATTTTTTTTTTCTATTGAGTACCTTTCACTACGAAAAATCCAATTTAATACTTTCCACTACCATTATCACTCAATTTAGTAATATCTACGACAATTGGTTAACATAATGTGAGTGATTTTGGTAGTTGAAGTACTAAATTGAAAAAAGTGTATTGTAAAGGGTATTAAACTGTTAAATTTTTTAGTAACGTGGCGGTGATAAGGTCATCACCATGTCACTTTCTGTTAAGCAATTGACGGAGAGAGTATTAAATTGAATAATTTTTGTAGTTGAAGGTACTAATTTGAAAAAAGTATAATCTATGGGATATTAAACTATTTAAATCCCCTTATATACAGAGTTTTTATCATGATATGGGATGGGCTCAAACGCTAATTTTTATGTTTTTTTTTAATCAAAATGGGAGTCTCGCCGACCGTATCTACCTAGTTACTTCGGTTTCTATATGTATTTGTGTGTCTTTTAAGAATAGGTATTTTTGCTCAATGATTCTATGTATTTTTTCTTTTAGTGTTTGATACTTTGACACTTAACGGTAATGCTACATTACTAGAATAGTTTCTTGAAGAAAACACACAAATACAGGTTAGCGAAACTCTGTATTTGTGTTTTTTGTTTATGAATAGGCATTTGTGCTCAATGATTCTACAACCTTTTTTCACTCTGTGTTGATATTTTGATACTCAATGGTAATGCTACAACAATTTCGATGTAACTATTCTAGAACAAAAAAACTTTTCGTAGCTTTTACAAATGAACCTTGTTTTTGAACAGTTTCACGTTTAGCTGTGATGTTAATTGTTGGATGAAAGGATGTCGCACTGCCACATGACCCGTTTCCTTTAAATTGAGGGGGATTTTTCTTATATTTGTCACTGTCACGTGATTCCATTCAACAACTTAGAGTAGGCTATGGAACCTTGAGATTGGTCAAGTAAACGATTTTTCTTTTATTGGAGATTTGGACGGCACTAAATCGAATGGAGTGTATGTAGAAGGTAATAGGTATAAAAAAAAAATTAGAATTCCATATCAATGCATCATTATCATTGAGCATTGCTGATATAAAAATATAAGCGCAGAGAAAATAAAGATACTTAAAAGATAGCATCTTTACCTGATTTTAAAAGAGATCTTAACCCCGGTTTTTCTTTAACAAAGTCTCAACCTTTGTACTGTTCCGTAATTTTCCCTTTCAGGTTGTTGAGCCGGTGACCATGTCACGCGAGGTGTTTGTTAGGTCTGTTGTGCCTATTGGAGCTCTATATAGCGTCTCTCTGTGGCTGTCAAATTCGGCGTATATCTATCTATCAGTATCATTTATTCAGATGCTGAAAGCATTGATGCCTGTCGCGGTTTATTCGATCGGGGTTTTGTTGAGAAAAGATTCGTTCAGGTTTGTCCATATCTTTTTCATTGTTGTGATGAATTAAGTAGTAGTTAGCATTAACTACCAATGTATATTAAAGATTTGTTCACGTTTGTTAAGATTTTTCCTAATTATGTTTTTTAACTCTAATTACCGGTACGAAATATATAGGCAAATGGTAAACAATGTTCATGTGGCATCGTTTTAGTTGCTTAACGGCTTTCTTGATTATTTTTTTAATTTGAGTATCAAAAGTTGGGAATATTTCAAAAAAATCGAGTTGTATTTGCATGTCATTAATGATAATATATTCAGTGTCACTAAGTAGTTGTTGCATTGAATACGATATACTTATTGGCTAAAGTAAGTGCAAATAGAATCCAGAGAGAACTTTTTCTGTAGTTATGCAAGATTGGGGAGCTAGCCAAAAAAAGAGAGGATTTTGAAGTAATCTGGATCACCATGCATTTCTGTAAACGTGGAACAAGCAACATTTTAGGTTTTTATGCCACAAAAAAAAGTAAAAGTTAAACAGATGAGCTTAGTATTCTATCTCCAGTAAGAAAGGATTCATTTAGGTCTGTTTTCATATTTGCTGGTCTTTTTTCCTATTTATACTAATTTTTTTGTGATGGTAATTATGGCAAAGCAATAAATAACTAAACAAGCCACCTTTTTGTTACTGTATGAGCTAAATTCATGGGCAAATAGAATCCAGTGGGAACTTTTGGTAAACTATGCAAGATTGTGGAGGTATGTGCAAAAACTGAGGATCAGTAACTGATCGTTATCAATATGCATTTCTGTTTTAGAGGGAGAAGCAATATAAAAGATTTTTATGCAAAAAAGAAAAGAAAATGAGAAAATGAAATAGGCAGATGAGCGTAGGATTGTACTCTGAAGTAATTTTCATTGTTTACATGGCTAATTTTCATTGTTTACATGGCTGATATTTTCTGTCCTATTAATAGATCGGATACGATGGTAAATATGTTGTCGATATCGGTGGGTGTGGCGGTTGCTGCTTATGGAGAGGCAAAATTTGATACTTTCGGGGTTATGTTGCAGTTAGGGGCCGTTGCCTTCGAGGCCACTCGGCTTGTGCTTATCCAGATCTTGCTCACATCCAAAGGTATTACTTTTTAATTCTGATTTCAATGTGTTCGGATTTAAATTTGGTAGGCATATGTAATATGATTATTTTTATGTTTATAATGATATGTCAATTAGCTGTGGAACAGGATTGGACTATTTGTGCATATAGGGGGGAGGAAATGTTATAGTTGGAATAGTTTTAAGTTGGTTTATGTATAAAATGATGTTTGCCAGAGTAAGCTTATGGAATAATGAGGCCGCTCATAAGTTATTTTGAGTCTAGATCGTTCTCCCATCCGAAGGTAAAACCTGTTATGATAGAGAATTAGTAGGCATACCAAAATGATATTTTGTATAGTATGATGATGATGATCAATGATGTGTCGATGAATGATGGCAGTTTGTAATGTTTCAGGGGCAGTTTTGAAATTCTAAATCACTCGCATAATCGCATTCTTGTGATAGTCATACAATTTTTTTTCCGCACTAATTACAAACTTCGAAAAACCCTGTTATGATAGAGAATTAGCAGGCATGCAAAAATGATATATATGTATAGGATGATGATGATGATCAATTATGTGTCGATGAATGATGGCAGTTTGTAAAATTTCAGGCTTTGAAATTCTGAGCCACTCGCATTCTTGTGAGAGTCATACAGCCACCCTCCCCCCCCCCCCCCCTCTCTCTCTCTCTCACACACACACACACACCACCACCCCACCACCACTAATTAGAAACTTAGAAAAAGAATAGATGAATGTGACGACGAGGAGTCTTGTCTATTTTATAATCTTACATTCACTGAGGGAAGCAGATTGGTATTTTGTTTGTGATGGGCCTAGGTGATGATTGATACTTTTTGAGTAAAATGCTGATGTTAAAGAATGGTCTACATTTTTTTGTCTTAATGTCATATTAGTTCCTGCTCTAGTTGTAGTAGAAGTTCTGTACTTCTGTAAGCAGTTAAACTATTTGACACATGACAGGAATTAGTGCTAGGCCTACAATCTGTTTATACTGTTTAATTGATATGCAAGCAAAAATGATTTTATACTGTCTGTTTCCGATGCAGCAATGGAAGTTCTGTAATTTTGATTAGTGGTTTTGCAATTTGGGCCATCAAGGCTGTAGTAATAGGCGTATAATTTACAACAAGCAGATGATAATCATACAAATGTGATTTTCATGCAAATAGTTATGTTGCAATGTGAGTTCTGTAGTTTTGATTTGTCTGTAGGAAAATAGTGCCAGGCCTATAAAAGGATTAACATGTAACTAGGAAAAGGTAAATAATTTGTTGGACTTATAAAATGCGTGTAATGAAGATGTCATTTTGAAGTAGCGCTGGCATATAAATTAGGAGTTACTTAGGCATTGTTTGGTTGCAGCTTACAATTTCAGATACGTTGCTTGTTTGCCTAGCATCTGGAATGCATTTGGTTTTGACCAGCTTATAAGCCCGGTTTTTCTGGTATTTTGCCCTGATTAAGCTAGACTCCCAGGTGGATGAACTTGCTCTTCTCTGAAACTAAAAGAATCCCACTTATTTGCAAAATGCTGCAATAAAACAACTCTTTATTCACATAGCTAGCATACATGCACTCATTTCAGAAAGGCAACGTCTATGAAACTTTATCAGATCTGAGAATGGTTGCCCAAAGTTACAATGATTGTCATTTATTATATACTACAATTATTAGTATGCCCTGTTATTATAAGTTTTATAATGAAATATTTTGTTAAGTGAAAATGCAATTAATATGGATTGAAAAGTGCATTGGAAAGATGATTAATGTTAGGCTTGAAAAATTGTTAACATTCATGATCTAGCTTGTGAGATAACTTCACTTTTTTATATAAAAAAATACCTATCATTATCTGAAAAGTGCTAAATTAATACTTAGTAGTGCAGACCTGCCATTGCAATGCCATTAGGCGCCTACACTATTCTTAGTGTTGGTTTATTGTCTTGGACCGTGATTTCTTGTTATTTGCACTCAATACTTTTAATTTTGCAATGTTCAAATTGTATCTCATTAATTTTATATTGGTGATTCCGCAAAATAATTTTCTGTTCCAGGAATAACCCTAAATCCCATCACATCGCTTTACTACGTTGCTCCTTGCTGCTTCATCTTCTTATCCATCCCCTGGCTTTTCGTCGAATATCCTGTTCTCAAGGCGACTTCCTCTTTCAATTTCAATTTCGCGATATTCGGCACAAATTCACTCGTAGCTTTCGCCCTAAATTTGGCTGTCTTTTTACTCGTGGGAAAAACCTCGGCCCTGACTATGAATGTCGCTGGTGTTGTTAAAGATTGGCTTTTAATCGCATTTTCATGGTCTGTTATTAAAGATACTGTGACTGCTATCAATCTTTTTGGGTATGCATTGGCGTTTTTGGGTGTGGCCTATTATAATCACGCGAAGCTACAAGCGATGAAGGCGAAAGAGGCACAGAAGAAGGGTACTGAGCAAGGCGACGAAGAGACAGGGAGGTTGTTGGAGGAGAGAAAGAGTGATGAGGAAATGGAGAAAAATGCGGATGCTTAAATTTGATTTATTGGTAATGTGATCGGGAGAAATGAGAATTTAGGGAAAAGGGTATAAAGAAATAAAACCGAAGGAAGCCGAACTTGGTAGAAGACAAGTGTTTCGACGAGTACTGTTATTAGTCGACTATTTGAAGTTATTATTTACGCGAGTTCTTTTTATTCTTTTTCATATCGCTGATATTAGAAATCTATGCTTTTGGCATTGCTGATGGGAAGTTGAGAACCTATTTCTGTAACTTGGTAATTAGTATTGAGGATCACATAATTATGATACTACTATTGGTTCTTAAATTTCTCATTTCTTGTTTTTTGGTTTGGCTATTATCTTTTGAACGTCGACGGCTTTCTTCCACTACTA
The DNA here is from genome assembly GCA_963682055.1 of Primula veris. Lineage (NCBI taxonomy): Eukaryota > Viridiplantae > Streptophyta > Magnoliopsida > Ericales > Primulaceae > Primula > Primula veris. Next base: position 4,961,035 of record OY821741.1, on the reverse strand, counting down.
AAGTTACAAACTCGAGCCATGTAGTATTTTTTTGACCCGAACAAGTTCTTCGACAATGTTAGAGCTGTTCTGATTTCTGATTGGCATGAATTCTAAACAAATAGAGCTAGTGTTACGGATAAGTTCCTTCCGTTATCAGTTGCTTATGTTATCTTTGGATAATGAGTAAAACGCTCATACATAGACACAGGTTGTTTCTAGTTGTTGAGCAAATCTTAAACCCCAGTTCATTATACTGGCATACAAAAGATGTGTATACAACTTGTTCACTTGACTTGTTTGCATTTTGTCATACGTGAAAAGGGGAGAGATTGTGTATTACGGTATGAGGAAGTTTGATTAATCGGAAGTACATATATATGCCTCTAGTTCGGATATATGTTACTCCATATAATTAGCTTAGTTGTGGTGTGTTTTTACTCGGTTTTTATCAGTTATCCTCCTCTTTTTTCACCTAAAACAAATTTAACAAATCTGAAAGTTGACTTGAAAGCTGCATTATATAATCGTAATAACTAATAACTTCTGTAATATGAGGCTTCCATGTTCTACATTCAAAGCTACACACCTCACGAACCAAGGACAAAGCTATCGAAATAAATATGAACTTACACTTGTGTCGATATCTAAGACACCGGGATAAACCTTCACCTGCAAACGTAATCTACGAAATTGCAGAAAATGTGGTTTACGCGTATCCATACACGTATGTATATGGTTTTCAGTGGCAGCGGGTCCTCCATATTTTTCTACACATTGATTGGTTGATGTTATGCGGACGGCACTATCAACTCACAAATCTGTGTATGTAGCCATGCATTGTATATAGCATTCCTGTGATGAACTAGCAAAAAACGCCACATTGTCCCTTTGCTACCTTTTTCGCAGCATCCGAGGTGAACGGATTGATTACGAAAAATGTGGTTTACGCGTATCTTAGTTAACGATTATCTACAAAAAGACAAGGGGATAAACCAGTAGCGGAGCCAGAAATTTAAACCAGCAGGGTCAAAATATTGACAAAATACAAAAAATTAAAATTAAGAAAAACGAAACTGCAAAAGGTCAAACATTGTTACTTAATCTACAATCGACTCATACGGTCACCCATATCTTGAAAGCGATGCATAATAACATCGTTCGACAAACTTTCAAAAATATAATTTTCAATATAAACTACAAAATCATATAAACAAGAAAAAACCCAATGAAGTTAACTGTTTAAATAAGTTATAAAGTGAAACAGTAATTTTATTCTAAATAAACTAAAATAAGCTAAACAGTAAATTTACCCAACTTAATGAATACGTGTAAATAACAAGCTATATATTCTGTAAACAAATTACTAAACAACTAACTAATTTAAAAGTCACAACTGATTTATAAATGTTCCATTAATAATTTATCTTAATAAAAAAGTAACTAAAATTTTCTCAGATTTATACAGTACCTACCATTTTCTAATAAAAATCTATTAAAAATTATCCTAACTTTTTTAAGTAATTAACAATCGCTAAGCAAACAATGATAGAATCAATAAATTACATTAGATTATTAATTTTGCGAACTACTTAAGTAGTTAGGATAAAAATAAAAGACTAAGAAAAAAGAAAAAAAACAGTTGTGGCTCCAACCTATCATGTGTTGTGAATAACATGTATGACTAGTTATCGTATAAGAGAGTGAGTTTGGGCTTTGTTATTGTTAATGTCATCGCTTATATATAGATAGAATTTTGTGTATGTATAATACAAACTCTCTATTTAAATGGAATGTTAATTTTGTAATTAACTTAATATCGCATGTCTATTTTAATAAATTTTATATAAAAGTCAGGGGATCAGCTGACCCTCATAGCACCATACTGGTTCCGCCAGTGGGATAAACCTTCTTCACCCACAAACACAATTTACAAAATTTGTGAAAATGTTTTTTACACATATCCGTACACATGTACATACTCCGAATTCGTGATGGCGGGTTATACAGATTTTTGTACACAATGATTGGCTAATGTTAATATGTTATATGGACCACACGATAACAATCGTAGGTGTACGATTTGGCTGACCCAAAAGACCTCTGAGAAACGGGTAGAAATGAAGAATTAACCCATATAGCGAAAAACAATTTCTCAAATAACGGACCTCACGATTGGTACCCGCTATTAATTTATTGCATACGGAACACCAGCTACTATACCGACCAAGTTGATGACTAGGACAGTGGTCGGGGGGATAAGAAGAGAGGTCCATTTAAACACGTAAAGCTCGGAGAAATGACTGTCTTTGTCCAAGGCTTTTGAGGTGATGGTAAAATTTGTATCTATACCAGCGAGTACTTTTAGCAGCCCTTGAAAAACCGCGAAAAGATGGGTGGAGGTTCCACCGATGACCCAAAATTGTTCATTTCTCCACTAGACGTCGATACCTAAACCGCTCCATCTCAGCTCCAATATTCCAGTTGCAAAAAGAGAGGTGGAAAGGAGGACAAACCACATTCCAGCATAGTTGCATTCCTCCGAATTGTAGTTTTATTTTGTGACTCGATTCGTTTGGGACTCGATTCGTTTGACAAGTCCCAATGTGGACTGGTATCGTATTGTTTGGTCTAGTTACATTCCTCTGAATTGTAGTTTTATTTTCTGGGTTGTTATTTTGAATCGTCTAACAACGTCGGATAAACTTCAAAAGATGAATATCATAGGTGTTAACGGTTGTCCTCTTTGTCTCAAGGAAGCAGAAAGTATCGATCACTTATTCTTCGAATGCGAATTTTCGAAAAGGGTTTGGATATTAGGAAGAGTCAAATCCGGGTTTATTGGATCGAGGATTTGTTGTCACAATAGTTAGAATGGGCTACCGACATGTTCAAAGGAGAGTCGGCTTCGGCTAGGCTCGGAAAAAATTTATTTGCTTCAACGGTTTATTGGATTTGGAAAGAAAGAAACAATAGGATGTTTGTGAATGCAAAGTCGAGTCCCGGCAATACTTTTCGTTTGATTAAATTTTTTGTAGTGAATTGTATGAATAGATATGGAAATTTTTGTAGTTCTTGTCGAAATAGATTTTTGATTAGAGTGTGGAGAGTGGAGACTAAGCCCCAAACTTGTTGTAAAATAGCTTCGATTATTCTCATGATCGTGTGTAATCACTTCTCCTCCGGACAAGACACCCCTTTTTATTATTAATATAGTTGGTCCGTTTAATTTTCAAAGAAAAAAAAAACATTTCGTTTTCATTCAATTTTTTCTTACTTTGATTCCACCATGTTTCCGATTCGAAATGTTCCATTTACGAACTAGCTCTCGACTTCTTAGTTCCACTAGACTAAAAAACCCAGAACCTGCTGGGAATATTTCAGAAACATGAAAGAAAAAGGGAAAAAAAACCCCTAGAAACATTAACTGCTAAACTAAATTATTATTTTTTTTAAAAAAATTGTATGTTGTGTACTACACTAAGTTGACAACTGAATGATTGGGGGTCATTTAACAATTAGAAATATGACACAAATAATTTTAACAAACTACAATCAACAAATAACACTATTTACTATGATCATATGGTGTTATGTAAAGAAACTACATTGTTTTCAAGGTCACTACAATAAAATAATACTCCTATTAACTACAGCAAGGCTACAACGGTTAAAACTTAAAACTACGGTAGTGGCGGAATCAAAATTCAATTCTTGATAGGCCGTTAATTTTTTTTGTTAGTACAATAACAATAAACGGTATAATAAACCAAAAAAATCTGGAGTTTAAAACTTACCTGACTTGATCTAAAAATTTAAAACGCTAGAATTTTTTTTATTAGCATAATAACAATAAACGGTATTAAAAACCAAAAAAACTTGGAGATTAAAAAAAGTGACGTAAGCGTTTCCTTATAGTGATAGAATTCAAGTACAGATGGAGAAGTCGGGTATGCTTTTGGTTTGTTCAGTTCTAGTTCTGGATTTTCAGTTTTTCTTCAAGCTTTTTGCCACAAAAAATTGTTCGGTTGAGGTTAACGTACCGGTGGCGGAAAACTAATATCGGAAGGCCTGAACTATAAGAAACGTTTTTGTTAACTAAATAAAAATCAAATTTTCCAGAAACAGAAACTTTGTAACAGCAGAATGTGTTTGTATATTCACAACTCACTTATAAGTTAAAATAGTTGACTAACGACTTATTAATAAAAATAAGTTAAAAGTCATTTATAAGTAAAAAGGTTACAGCGGTGTCAAACACTACACTGTAACTTTTTTTAAGCAAGCTTTTTTCTCATTGCTTGTAAAAAGCAGCTTTTTGATCAAAAAATCCCGAGCCAAATATGTCTTAAAGTTACCAACTCAGTTAACAAAAGATTTAATTAACACCATTAAGATACACAAAGTAAATGAAACAAAATAAACCCAAGTCAAATTATTTTATATATTTTTTAAAAAGGTGATTTTTTTTAAAAAGGGTATCTAGTAAAATCACAAATCACAAAATCTGAGTCATTTCGAATTTGAACAAGTTCGCGACTTTTGTATGATCGGGTCACTAACCCAGCATTAAAATCTATTGAAGAGTTTTAATAAAAATGAAAGTAACAAATTAATAATAAAATTATTCAAACTTTTTTTATACCATGTAGTGTATACCTAATTATTTTTTATTTTATTGAGATCCAGAGCATCTTTTTAAGTTTGATTCTGTCTTATTTGTTCATTAGTGTGTTGGATATATATTTAATTATGAAGCATTGTTCATTTCCCTAATAAATAGACATGCAGCCATGCAGGCCTTGTTTGGAAAAATTTACTTTTTGTCCATACTTTTTAAAGTATCATAATAAAAAAAAAATGTTTGTTTTCGAGGGTGAAAAGTATAATTAAAAGTACAGAAGTTTATACTTTCTTACAAAAATTATATATTTCGCAGCGGTACAGCCTCTTCTCACCATTTCCGATACGTTTTTATATTTTTACCTAAAGTAGCTGTAAAAATTTATTACTATATTATTGAGAACTGCATTCGACCTCTATTTATACTTTTACGATTAGAATGTGCAACCGCAGTACTAGGCCATGCGACAACCTGCATTGTGCAGGGTTCGAGTCCGCAATATTGATCTATGTAGGATTATTTTTTTTTGAAAAAAAATGAGTATTTTAAAGAGTAAAATACAAATAACCCACACAGTTTATGGGTGACTGCAAATTAATAATCCACTTCCAATTTATAATTTTAGCTAGTTAATCAAAAGTAATTTTTAACTTTTGCTAAAAATAATAATTTTTTTTTTGCTAATATTATCCCCATGATTAGTTTTAATCACGAGAGTTTCTTATGTATGACCAGGGGTTGGCACGATAATCACACAATTTTCAATAATTTGATTTTTTTTCTATATTGTCTTTAAATTTATGTAATTTGTAATAGATCATTTTGGCAACCCTTTAAATTTATTTCCTGTAATCTCTTGCAAAATTATATATTGTTTATGTAATTATATACCACAACATTTTTTGCCTAATAATTTTAAATGCTAAAAAGCAAAGAAAAAAAAAACCAAAAATCTAAAAAAGTGAGAATAAAATAAAATGTAAAAAGGGTTGTAGTGAATTTACTTACAATAGCAACAATTATGAATTTTTATTTACTGCTAGTGTCAGATACACTAATTTAACACGATTACGGATGCTTATGTGCTTTCATTATATCTTATTCTAACCTCTAATATCTACTTAGTTAAATTATTATTAGAAACATTATAAAAACAACTTTTAAAATTAAGAGAGTGAATTTTTAAATTTGTTTTGCATACATGAAAATTTAAGTCCGCGCAAAATTAAGTAAACTTGGGGCTGATTTTTTTCTTTCAACTCAAAGTTAATGTTCTGGTTCCGCCTCTGTTCTTAAGTACATAACTTTATGCTAGATGGTAAAGTTTCGTTTATTTTTCTTGTTTTTAGGGAGTTAATTGATACTTATACACCTCAACCAACAGAAATAAGTTGCCCTAAATTATTTGTAACAGATATATACACTACAAAAAAATACCCTAATAACGACGGGATTAGTGACGGTATTTTTTGTTACGAGCTTATTAGCTACGTTGTTTGTGACGACTTTGTGACAGTTTAGTCAATTTGCGACAGATTTGTGACAATTTTTTAAATTAGCAACAGACTTGTGACAACTTTTGACTCTCACTAAATCAAACATTATTTTGTAGTGATATATATATTTAAGTACTTGTCTGCTCCAAAAGGCTTTTTTTTAAACCGTATCTTGAATTGTCTATTATTTGAAAAAATGTACATATATAATACAAAATAGTTTATTTAAATGGACTAACAAATGCAAAGTTAATTATGACATATAAAGATAAACATGCATGGCGGGATATTTGCAAAAAAAAAAAATAGAGCAGATAAAATATTATTTAAATAGGAAGGTCAATTGATATTTAATTTTTATTCATAAATATCAAACTACATTGCATGGTGTACAGTTTTGTAGTTGGATTTCTAAGCAATCAAAAAAGAATATGACTTATAGTTTACGAGACCAGACCATCATTACAAAATAATGTTTGATTTAGTGAGAGTCAAAAGTTGTCATAAACCTGTTACTAATTTAAAAAACTGTAACAAATCTGTCGCAAATTGACAAAACCGTCACAAAAACCGTCGCTAATAAGCTCGTAACAAAAAATACCGTCACTAATCCCGTCGCTATTTGAGTATTTTTTTTTTGTAATGCACACATTATATTATATACATGAGATTTTCTAACATAGGTGACACATTCTCAATTACACGACTTTCTACCCGTTACTATTTAATTATTCATTATAAAACGTAAAAACTACGTGTAATTTTTACCGACCAAGAACTTCTATCAAATTTGTCCGAATTTTTTAAAAGTTGACAATATAGTTCAAATGTTAAATTTTATGATTAGATTTAAAAAAAAAATCATTTTGATAATTTTGATACAAGTTATAAACCGGTCAAAATTGCACGAAGTTTCGTAATGTATAATTAAATCGGAAGGGAAGAAATAACTGATTAACATATTTAGATTCTAATCAATTTTATAGAGAACTGTGGGACATTGTGCAACTTTAATTGTTGCCATTTTCCAATGCCCAACAATTATACAGGACCTGAATGAATGAAGAAATTCACAAATTTTATTCATGTAGTTTAAGACTTTTAAATCATACTAATTTTATTTGATTTAATTTTATATTTTGCAACCCCTTATTTTAGATTGTAAGAGTTGGTCCCTGTTAATTAATATAGTACTACTGTACTTGGCTAAATTATACTCTATCTGTTCCCATTTAATTGTCCACAACAAAATTATATGCAATGTTCATCGTCTTATAATTTGTATCAAAATTATCGAAATGGTTTTTTTTTTAATCTAATTATAAATTTTAACATTTGAACTATATGATCAACTTTTGAAAATTTTCATTCCGGCAATTTTGATAAGCGGTCAAAATTACACGTAGTTTCGTAGTGAGCAATTAAATAGGAACGAAGCAAGGAAGAATGGGAGTTTAGTGGGACGAACAAGTAATAAGCTAAAATGGACCCCCTCGTATTGACAAAAACTAGAAAAACTGATATTTTATTATGTAATTTTTTTTTTAATTATTGATTTTTATTAGTCTTTCAACACCCTCATAATCATTAGGAAAAAAAAGCCGTTCTAGCTCCGTGAATAAGTTAGTTCAGTCTAACTGTATGGTGAATATATGTCATAGGTTCGTCGATAGTTGATCGGGCTCGATAGATATGTTAATCTTACTATCGGCACAATATAATTTCTTTTGCATATGTTGGCATTCATGCATTAAGAGTTAAATATTACAATTTTATTTCATTTATTAAACGTTTGATATTAATTAATTGAAGAGATTACCGGCCACAAATGTGTCAATATCGACATGCCTAATATCGTACAAATGTGTCAATATCGACATGCCTAGTATCGTACAAATGTGTCACTACAAAAGTTTTGGACAAATAGTTAAATGATAGATTATTGATTACGATGTAATTAGTTATATCGTATGTCAACTATTCGAATTGTCTTATGTGTATAAATTAATTAAAGAGAAAAAGATTTTTAATCCGATCGAGTTAGCATCTTTGATCCATGTCACTAGTATTAATTTTTTTTTTTACTTTTGTTACTATAAATATAAATTAAATTAAATAATCTCGTTTCATATAATATGGCCATGTAAATTCTCATAATTGTAGGTGTAACTGTAACCTAGCTAATTATTTATTAGGGGAATATATTAACACACTTGTTTTCTCTTTTTTACTTGTGAGATTTTAAATATTTACCATCTTAATGACAGGAAACTTTCAATTGATTAATATGACCAGGAAACTGCAAAAATAATATACCGATATATTTACTATAGTAACACCTCCAATATAGAACTTCATCATTGAAAATCGGTTAACTAGGGAGAGTGTCTATATAGTTATATACAACACAAAAGTAGGTTAAACTACCGATGTGAGATAATGTACTTTACACTACATCACCTTAGGATCATTACATTTCACCACGTTCCGCAAACTGCGACCACGCAGGCATGCTTCGTGCTGATCTTTAGTCCTGGCCGAACACTGCAATCTCGACGTCACCCCTTTCTGTGCCTCGTAGGCGGGCTTTATACTAACAGACTAGCCCCGGTTGAACACTGCAATCCCGACGCCTCTTTTTTGACACACTGCGTATCATATGCATTGCATTGTGGTGTCGGCTCTGATAACAAATGTAACAATCTCATAGATAGAATTCAGCCTAAAAAACTGTTTAACTAAGTGAGGATGGATGTCTATAGAGTTATATACAACACAAACATAACTTAAACTACCGATGTATGATAATACGGTTTAAACAAGATCACCTTACATCATTAAACTTCCAAATAGAAAAAAATATGTGACCATTATTGGGACGGATATGAGTACATGAAATCATATGACATTAACTTAGTGGTGAAGATTACCACATCAAATATTAATTCATAAATCACAATGAAATTCATTATTTAGACTTTTTTTAACCACAAAGATCATCTAAAAAAACTCAACAATATTAGATTTAATTAACTTTAAACTAATGCTAAAATCACAAATCAATTGTGTATATTTTCGTTGCTTGTTTAAATTAAGAAAAATCAGCATTGATCCATACATGCATACAGTACGTTCGAGTAAAGCTTGTCATAGGAGTATAAAATAAAAAAGCAAATGATAATTAAGTTACAAATAAAAAAATTTGAATTCACTACAAAAATAAGTTTAATCATGGACGGCCAAATCTGCTAGAAATTTGTCGTGAAATAACAAAATCAGTCAATAAATTTCCGTCGCAAATCCGTCTGCGATAAGGGCGTTGGGGAATAAATTAGTCACAAAATCCGTCCATGATTGAACTTTTTTTTTGGGAGTGATTAGTGGTCGCATGTGTCAAATGTATTACTTTTCCCCCCCGGAGGCTTTCCGCTTGTCCTAAGAAGTTTACCGTCAAACACTTTCCTAGAGAGCGAGTTTTTCACCGGAGCTGAAGAACTACGAAAAAGATTCGTTGGTGAACCGCTAGACCCATTATTGCCGATCATCAAATTAATCCCGATGTTAGTGCTTTCGCAGTGTCTTAATTCCCCGTTTTGGGACGCGTAATTAGCAAGGTTCATATGCTGGATTAAATACTTGTCTTCGTATACCGACCCTGACGAGCCTTGTCTTCGAAAACACTGTGTAGACCTTTGAAGAGAACCCATTGTTAAGTGTTTTTTTTTTTTTTTGCTTAAATTTTGTATGTGAAAAGTTTGATATTGGTTTGCCATGCATGCTTTAGTCTTATATAGTTATAGTATGTGTCTGATCATTAGATTTATTTATTTGTTTAGTTACTGTGACTACTTCGATAATAAATATTCTACTTATCATTTATGCTTGTCTAGATGTATCATACTAGCATATACATGTATATATATATATATATATTTTTTTTTTACTCACCCCGTTTCCATTTAATTGTCTATTACGAAATTATGTGTAATTTTAACCGGGTAATAAGTTGTATCAAAATTGTCGAAATGAATTTTTAAAAATCTAATCATAAAATTTAAAATTTGAATTATATGATCAACTTTTTAAAACTTTCATTCCGACAATTTTGATATAAGTTATTGACCGATCAAAATTGTATATAATTTGTAATGAAGAATTAAATAGTAACGTAGTATCATTTATCAAAACGTGACAAGTTGTATAAAATAATGGATGGAAAGCTATCATACAATGTTAAATGAGGCATTTTTAAGTGTTTTTTTCTCCTTACATTTTTGGGATCTAACATTTGAAAGTCTTATTGCCCTTATATTTTCCTGTAAGGTACTTTACTCTAAGAAAAATTCACCTTAATTTACGGAATCTAATTAAAATAAAATCAAAAATCAAAATTTACAATATATATGTATATATATATATATACTAGTAAAAGTTACCCACGCATTGCGTGTGAGACGCGTAATGATATAAATCTCATAATATATTTTATTTTTAACATAATATTCAGATTTTGTATAATTTATTATAGTTACGAAGGTTAAAACGAATTATTAATTAATTTAAGGTACATCCGTAATTAGTAAAATATATTGAGGACAAATAGTTAATTAATTAGATTATGTATATTGGTAATTATTAAAATATAATGAGGGCATTTTTAGAAAAATTTGACAAAATTAGGCAGTTTCAATTTTTTTTTGATTTGTTTATATTGATAATATGATAGTACTTCATTTAGGTATCATTTGAGTAATATAATAATAGCAGCTGTAAAATTTACTTTTGTATCATTTTCTTAGAAGACGCAATCATGCATGATGCTTCTGTGTATATATATATATACACACCAGCAAACGTGCTCACGCGATGCGTGATGAAACTCATGAATTTATGCAACACTATAAAAATATGTAAAAAAAAGAAACAATAACAACTCCATAATATTAATTTGAAGAATAAATCAAATTAATAAGCATTTAAAATCGAAAAATGAAATAAAAATGAAGATTGTACATGTGAGAGAGATACGGAGAACAAATAAAAAGTTTTAAAATTTTAAAATAAAGGGAATGGAAATATATAGTATGCGGATATGGGCAACTACACTATTTTTAGAATTTCAAATTTCAAATGTTTTCTTTTATTTTGTTATCTTTCCTTAATGTGTAATTTTTTAAACCATTAAGTTTTTTTTTATAAATAATTGTTTCAATGCTTTATATGCTCTCTACACATAAATAATACTATAATAATATGATATATCTATTATAATAAGTCAACTTAGAAAAACATAGTTATTTTGAGGCTGTGAAAGTGATTTTAATTTCTTAGAAAAAATCATAAAACTTTTAATAATTACCCACATATGTGAAATTTCAAAAATATCTTAATTTTTTTTTTTTTTAAAAACTGCCAGTAACTAACTATTTAATTTTCAAAACAAAACAAAATCATCCATCACTCGGCAGAACACACAACACACAATATGTGTTTGCGGCGCGTAATGTGTTTGCGGCGCGTAATGCAATACAAATATAGAAAATACCTATAGTTATGATATAAATATGTAGATAATAGAAAAAAAAATATAGTTTAAAATTTAAAAGAATTTTTGGTTGTTAAAGAGGGATAAATAGTTTTATTAGTTTTTACTTTTTATATTTTTATGGAACTATAGTATTATTGTAATTAATATAAAGGTATAGATGTATTTTTAAAAAAAAATAATTAAATTGGACAGGGTCATTTGATTTAATTTGACTTATTATAATAGAATGATATATATATAAACAAACAACCCCCAAGTACAATTTAAGCATGTATCTAAAAAAAAATGTTAATTTACTATCAAGGGCTTTGTTACTAAACTGTTGATAATTAACTAAACATTTTAGCAACAATTTTTATTGCTAAACTATTATTAAATTTAGCGACACCGACACATCCGATGGTAAACGACTTTTTTTGTAAAGGTCTGCATGGATCAATATATTTTGCTTGTTTGATTGATTGAATTTTAGTTCATATATATTTTTACTTGTTTGATTGAATTTTAGCATTTGAGTTTACTTGCTTGTCCTTTTTAGTTTGTCTAACTAATATTCGGAATATTTAGATTATGAAGTTGGAATGTAGCAAGAATTTATAATTAAACTTAATTTACTAGCAGTGAGTGACATATGTGCACTTTATGATCATGCTTTAATAAGTTGAGTTTAATAAATTTTAATGTAATTAACTTTGTTATTAATTTCGGTTTAGTGTGCTGAACTATAACTTTTTCTAATTAATTTTAGAGGTTTTATAGGTTTAGTACACCAATCTGCTTTTAACGATTTGGGTATACACCTTTCAAAATTTTCAATTTAGGTACCACACTATATAATAAATTTCCAATTTAGGTACCATCGTCTTAATAAATCACGAAATCATGTGACATTTGACAAACATTAATTTGAGAGGCTAATTTGACAATTTTGCATAAAAATGTCATCCTATAAAAATATTTTTCCTAATTTCACACATAACAAAAAACTGGATTATATGCTAAATTTTTTTATGTGTGAAATTGAGGTAAAAGTTTTTCTAGGATGACATATTTTTGTGCAAAATTGTCAAATTAGACTCTCAAATTAATGTTTGTCAAATGTCACGTGACATGATTTCGTGATTTATTAAGACGGTGGTACCTAAATTGAAAATTTATTTAGTGTGGTACCTAAATTAGTAAATTTGAAAGGTGAGTACCCAAATCGTTAACCGCAGATAGGTTGGGGTAGTAAATGTATTTTTCCCATTAATTTAATTAACTTTGCTTCAAATCTGATTTAGTGTGTTGATCTTCAAACTTTCTTAATTAATGTAATTAACTTTGCTACAATTCCGATATAGTGTGCTGAATCTAAATTTTGCTAATCTTGGTTATAAGTATAATACATTTAAATTGAAACGAAATTGAATTAAATTGAAAAGTAAAAAAAAAATCCAATATATTAATTAGAAAAACTTAGACATCAGCACACTAAATCAGAATTGGAACAAAGTTAATTACATTAAATAGTAAAACTTAGAGTTTAACATAATAAATAGGAATTTGAGTAAAGTTAATTACATTAAACGTTATTAAACTCAGAGAAAGTTAATGTGTATTATATATATGTGTGTGAAACAAAATCGAAAATGCATAAGTTACTTTTGTTTACTAAGTAGTATTTAAGCTTAAATCCGGAGTTGAAATATATATATTTAGAAAATGTTTTTTTATCACTAAATTTTCAAACCCAGAAACATTAATACATGTGCTAATGTGGTAAATTAGACGTATCAATCATTATTGTTGTTATTTCGAAAAGCTATTTGGTTTACTTAATTAATCCGTCACATTATCTGATAATTTTCTTGGTGGTTGACTATACAATAATCAATATCTATAAGATTAGATATAGATATAGATTTTTAATGATGATGTCCCTCTTTATCGTCGAGCTAATTAATTAAGGCTATATTGTCATATATCAAACCGAATAAGGGAAAAGTTAACCAATGCCCCTTAGGCATTGGTTAATGATCCTGTGTAGTTTTTGTTGGACTTAGTTTTTTATAATAATTTATTAATAATTTTTTTATAACTTGAATACATAAATTTGCTAATTAAATTATGTTATATATATGATACAAATGCAACAATATTTGGATTAACTATAACTATAATTTGGAAAGTATGCTTAAGCAATGTATCGGAGACTCGTTACATGAGTCCAAATCTTCTACCCCCTATTCTTTATCCCCTTCTGTGCCCCCTTGCTTATTTTCACTCAGATTTTAAATTTTCACAACTTATACCGCAAATTTATAAACTTTTATATTATATTGTATTCAAATTTTAAAACATTTGAACATAATATTGTTTTAGACAATTTTTTTAATATTCAATGTTTAATTTACACTAATTTATACATTTATTCCAAAATAAATTTTGTGTGGATTTTCTTTTAAAAATAATTATTGGAATGTATTGATACATGTATTACAGTAATTGGAAGGGGATAGAAAATTTGGACTCTCGTTACATAGCAAAATCGATAAAAAATAATAATTAATTCTTAAAGTATATAATAAATTTAACTTTCCATATATTCTGTGTGTTAAGCAATGTTTTCATCGGTTTTGTTAACTGTAAAATGAATTATTTGATATTATTACGGAAACCCATGTCTACAATCATCAAATTCCTTTTAGTTATTTAATTTTCCATTGGAGAATGATTTGTATTTAGTCAATGAAAGTTAATTATTTCATATAAATAATTATCTTTGCCATAGAAAAATGAACAAAAATTCCAAACATTATCAAAAAAAGTGGAAAGTTTTTTGGTAAGCAAAATAATGGGAAGTTGGTCTACAAATATGAAATAAATGATTAAAAAAAGTAGACAAGATTATGGCATTAATTATAACTGTTCAAGTTGAAAAGGGCCAAGTAATTAAGAACATTACTATTATTTGTTTATTTTCCTAAGAAAAAGTAAGGTTTTGTTTGGTGGCTATATATATGTACATTTTGAACGTGATTTCATGCAACTAATCATAATGACGAACCCTCAAACATATTGATGAACAACATTTTAAGATCATGCTCAATCTGCACTCTTTTCAATCGTATTTCGGAACTGTTCTATGAGATAAATTATGTCAAAATTGGCGAGGGAATGTCAGCATCCCCTCATCCGGGGCAATAACGCCACCAAAGCAGGCCGTCCGGGCCTCATCAACCCTGAATGATGCGACGCCCCGGATTGGGAGGGCCGAGCCGTGCTGAGGCCGGCCCAAAGAAGCGTGTCGAGTACGCTTCCCCAATTAATGCTGCTGCTCCCTTGGGAGACCCTCCTGACGTTTCACCGACGTGGCCCAATCACAGGACACCTCCTGTGGGCCCCGGGGAAGGACAGTACTCTTGTCAGAGTCATAAATGACCTAACGCCGTTGGATCAGCATCTCCCAGTACAGTGATCCAAGGGTTAATACACCTCTGAATCTCACTATAAATACCTCCACTAATACCACTTAGAGGGGGACGCACAAATAGAGAGAGGAGAGATAAAGCTTAAACAACCCGGACCCCCAGAACACTGTCTGTACCACTCGATACAACGACCTGTAACCGGCCCGGTCCCTCACCCTTAATTATATTCCTACTTTCAGTTAACACCGATACTGACTTGATCGTTGGAGAGGGAAAACCTGGTACCAACCCCGGGCCCCTGTTCGTTCCTTGTGCAGGCACGAAGACCATCTGACCGCCGGAGCATACCTGACCACCTCGGAAGATCGGAGCCAACGCGAAGTTGATTAAGTCGAGCTTGGGAAGAAAATCAAGCTCGCCAAAAATGTTCATAATTTATATAAATTTTTACGTAATTGGCTTGGTTTCGTTCATGTTCGGTTTCAAAAACACTAAAATCTTAAACTTGAACAAACTAAATTGGTCTTAAAATTTTTTAACCAAACCAATCGCTAACGCTTTGGTTTGGTTTTTAATCGCACCGACTTGGTTCGTTCGAGTTTTGGTCACATTTACATATTCCATCCGATCCTAAATAATTATACTACTTTATAAAACTATGTCATTTAATGATTTGAAACAATTTCTATTAAAATTCAAAAGATGAAAATCATCAAAAATATATCTTTTACTTAAAATAGAGTAAACTTGATATGTTATAACCTCCAAAATGGAGAACGGGTCTGTTTTATACTCACTTTTGTGTGCCCTTCGATTTTTAACCAAAAATAGTTACTCCAAAAATTTATTACGACTATAATTAGATATGTATCAATACATTATAATATATTTTTTCTTACACGATAGTCATATAATATTTAAATTCAAAATTAATATAAGAAATGGTGTAAAGTAAACAATAAATGCGTAAAACCATTGGAACCAATATTATGTCCAAATTTTGTGAGATTTGTTTAAGATTTATTGTAAAAGTTCATTAACATATGAAACAACTTTAAGAACTCAAAATTTGATTAAAACACAATAGCTAAGGACAATTATTTTTGGACTTAAACAAAATGGAAATGACATGATAATTGGTATAATGATACTGCACCTCTCCCAATTTAATAAGTAAATTTTGTAATTTTGTAATGCAAAGTTGTTACACTCAAACTGTCGGAATTATAAATTTCAAAAGTTATACATATAGTTAAGATATGCTTAATTATATGAATTGCATTTGAAATTTCCAATTCTGACATTTTAATTGTATTTCAATTTATATATATGTTATGATACACTGAAAATGCTTAATTATACACATTTTAAGTAATTTATACATACAGTTTGATAATTATACGAGAAAATTACACTTTAGTGTAATATGTTTACCCAAAATTTTGATTTAGTGTACGGAGCTTTCAAAATATTGATCAAGTGTACTGAGTTTAGCATTTAATATGATTTAGTGTACCGAAAGTTTTAAATTCTTGCTTAAGTGGACCGGGTTTAACTATTAAGCTTGATTTCGTGTACCAAGTTTACCAATAAAATTTGATTTAGTTACCCGGTGACGGGTAGTACACGAAAATCAAAATATTGTGTAAACATGTGGCACTAAAGTGTAATATTTGGTAATATTACAGATGTTACTTAGTACATGTTTGACAACAAATTTTATTGTAATATTTTTTTAGACTTTTGCTGGTTTGGTATGAATATTTTTTTTTAGATTTTAAAATTCTAGAATTTTGAGGAACTTAACTAGAAAATATAAAAGTAAAAAAGTCACAGATTTTCGAGATTTTGGAGATTTTAATAGATTTATCTCCAGCATTTTCGAAATTTAAATAAATATTGATTTCATCTCAATTAAAGTTTTATTTATATGCTTCACTTGTTGCTTGCTCGTTTCAAAATGAAATTTTAAAAATTTATCAAAATAAAAGGGTTACAAGTCAACTTTGATTAAAAAAACAAAAGGATACTCCATGTGTCCCAAAATATTGATGCTATATGTATCTACGTGCAATTTTGATCAACAAATAACTCTTATCTAAGTTGTCGAAATCGAATTTTTCAAAAGTTTATCACATAGTTCAAATGTTAAATTATATGAACAAATTTTAAAAATTTATATTTCAATAATTTATGTCCAATATATTTACCGATTAAAGTTGCACATAAATACATAGAGACTCAATATTTTCGGACGAAGAGAGTATGTATGAACGAAACTTTCTTAGCTTTTTGCCAAACATTCGTTACATATTTTTAAAACACGCTATTTTTTACAAGAATATTTTTGATCGAAAAAGTTGATGCCAAATACTCCTTCCGTATTAATTTATATATACTATATAAAACCATGTGAAAATTTAACGGCTGTGAACATGTAACTAAATTGCCGAAACAAAAAAAATTAATTTTTTTTTTACATAGTTTAAATTTAAATTATATGATAAAAAAAATTTAAAATTTATTTCGATAATTTAGTTAAATGTTAAATTTTGGTAAAATTTGGACGTGGTTTAAAAAAAGTATTAATAATTGGGATAAAAGAAATGACAATACGATTATATGAATAGAGTCTTAAATTAAATTAGATAAATAGAGCCCTTTTTATTTATGTATTTAAAAGAATAAGAATAATAAATAAATAAAAAAATGGCGAATTCATCATTATCAACAACAAATTCAAGGAAATGGGCAAAAGATTTACCAAAACATGCTTCTAGAATCTTCTTCTTACTCATCCTTCTCCAAATCCCTCTTTTCAGGTCCTTTTTTTTCAATTTTTTTTTAATTTTTTTTTTAATTTTTTTTAATTTTTTTTTTGATATTTGACCTTTTGTTTAACTTTAAATTCCTTAATTCAAAGTTAATTAGAGCAATTATTGTTACTTAACATTATTAAAGTGACAAACACACTATGATTTACATTATAATATCGAATTGCGAACTTGTATAAGTATAGTTTTACATAAAGTTAAAGAATAGTCGGTTTCGTCTCGAAACAATTAAAAATGTAATCGAACTGATTAAATCGGTTTATTGATTTTTTTTAAAAATTGAACCAAACCAACTACTAATCTGTTTGGTTCAGTTTTTGATCGGTGTTTTACGTTCGGTTTATGTGTATTTGGAGATATCAGACTTTGTCATATATCGCAATGATGTTTTCATTTAAAGTTTTCGGAAAAAAATATATCCAATATGTAGTACTCTTGTATAGTCATAATCGTAGATGTTAATAAATCGATTTGAGTTTTTAAATTAAGGCCGTGTTTGGTTCACGCCAGCTTCTAAGCCAAGTTTTTGTTTGGCTTAAAGAGTTAGACAACGTTGGGTCGATCCGCTTGAAAGCAAACGTTTAATTTCAATTCGAAATTTTGCGTAATTGAAGATATCTTTCCTTTTTTAGTTTTAGGAAAAACGAGATCGAATTTATTGATGTAGTGTCGTAAATACGTAATTATAAGTTGCCTCGGGGGTGAGTTTTGGTCTAGCTACCGCTGCAAGTTTAGTTAGCAAATAGTACGATGTTTTGAATCAAATAGTAGAACACTGATTTAACGTAAATAAGGCATGTTTTGCCAACTAATGACTCAACTTGAATTTTATGTAGTTGCATACCTTAATCGGTTTCCGTCATAATTGTATGAGATAATTACAATCTCTTCTTTTCCTGATTTGAAGGACATCAATTACACGGAGCAATAAGTAGCCATATATTTGGTGCTCACTTGCATTACAAAGCTTACACTATCAACTACGTTATTCATGTTTTTAACGAACTACAAAGCTAACTTAGTCATTGCAATTAGTGTTGAAACTGTGGAACTTTTTAGTTACGTTCTTACTTTTGCTGCACAAACACACGTATACAGTTGGAAAAAAACTATACCGTTTCTGTCCTGCTGCTTGTTAATAAATATTCTGTTGATTTAACACCTTGCTGAATATGTATGGGAAACTTCTACAACTTATAGCTTGGTTCTATCATGACTTTTTTTGTAATGAAATTCTATGTTGGCTTTTTTTGGTTGCTAAAAGTTGAGACGACAACCATGATATGCATATCAGGAGTTTGTTTTTGATTGCAGCTTATAAACCCAGCATATCAGTTTTTTGGATGTGAACGAAAACATCATCTGGATGCAAGCTTTTTAACTTCAGCTTACCAACTTATTTGGCCATAAAAAGCCATAAGTCGTAAGCCAATTTTTCCTAGCCTTTTGAGCTTAAAAGCTGGTAAAACTATTTTTGGTTTTTGAAATCTTTTCGGAATTCTGAATTGAGATTATTAATGTAAATTCACGATATTAGTTCTTGACTATGCTTATTTCCAACAGGGTTCCGTGTAGGGCTGGAATGTGTACAACACCAATTCACGTGACATCTTCTCAGTTAATTGCAAGTGAAATTGTTCCTCAGACAGTTGTAAAGGTGCTTCTCTATCCTGGAGCTGTTGTAGATGGCCTAATCAAGAACATGAGTCTTCCAAGTTGGGATAATATCTTTAGCATTTATAACTTGACAGACGTGAAAGAAGCTTCTCCCGTAACTGATTTACAAAGGCTGGAGGTTAGAATTTTTTTTATCCTCTGTTTTCTTTCTTTAGATATTTTAATTCATTTGAATGAAAAGCCACCGAAACAATACATCTAGCTGAGAGACATTAAATGTGCATCTTTACTACTGATTTCCAAGAAGGATGCCGTGAGGATGATGGTCTTTTTTTTTTCCTGCAAATAGAGACATTTTTTTCTGCAAAGTTCAAATCATTATAGGATCATGCATTAAAGAAATGGTGTTATTTGCTATACACGAGTCATTTTAGCTATGGAAAGATTTTCGAAGAAATTCGAGATTTTGATTACATACATTGGCAAAGCTCCATACACTGTATATTTTCAAAAGAGAACTCCAAACCTTAATCACTCAACCGAGCTATCCAAACTGTCTCTAAACAAGAAACGTTGTTTCAACGAGGAGCCTTTAGTTGCACACTCTTTTGAAGACACCATACATTTGAATCTAGAATGGTGTTCAAATGATTTAATCATTCGATGAACATTTCAAACCTTATCAGAAATATTTTCTTTAGATAAAAAAATTCCATGTAACTTAAAGAGAAAATGGCAAAATTTAGAGGGTGCGTTTCCTGTTTGCACCCAAAACTTTTAGAGCCGTTATGCACCAATACCTAATGCAACCAGGGCTAGACTTTATCCTTATTAGGCTGTTGGCTTTTCTACTTACCAAGAAAGAAAAAAGACAAATTAAGCTATTTTAGGCGATTGTGATGAACTTACAAGGATTAGGTGGTTAAGGCAGTATTATGGTTGTTGGGTCAACATAACTTTGATTGTGACGTGTGTTTTAAACTTTTTGCAACAACCCGATTTTTATTGTGAGTGTGTATATGCCAACTGCAACTGTGTAAAAGAATTTGTGTTCTTGCATTGTGTACACTGGCCACTTCGGAAGTTATATCCATACTCTCTGAACTGTTATAATCATGATAGTAGATTGAATGTTTTAGTTGAAATACTATCTTTTGGGAAACTGAGGTCACAGTCAAGATTTTATAATACTGCAAATGTTAGGGACTATAACAGTGATGCTACCACCCTACCTTGCTAATCTAATCTACCCTGCCTTTATCTCGCTTTATCGTATTCGTAAGGATTAGTAATAAAACATCAAACTTTAGGTTTTTTATATTGATTCCTCGGTTGGTTATTTTTAATCTTGTTACTTTCCAATAAATTAATAAAAATAAGTCTTGTTCTGATTCCAGCCGTCGTTTTGCTCTCCCTGAATAGGTGCTTGCAGGTAGTTATTTCTCTGTAGCTGGGGCACTTATCGGTATTCTCAAAGCTGGGAGAATGAGCATGTTTGGAACACTTTTGATTATTTGGGGCTTGGTTAAAGAAGGTATCCTTGGAAAGCCCGTCAATACAGATCCTACAAAAACCATTTTTGTGTACCCAACTATGCTTATTGCACTTGTCTGTGCCTTTTCATCTGTCAAATACGACCTTAAGAAGGTAACAAGAGCTGCCGCACCTCGTCCAATTGCAAAACCTCTAAAGAGCTCGTCAAAGTCTAAGCTGAAATGAGCTGTTTTGCGACTGTTCTGTTGCTAGACGCACCTTGCCTAAATTTCTTTTTCCAATTTTCTTCCGGAAACTGTTATCCATGTTCTTGTTGTCATTTGATTAAACTCATATTCATGGGGCAACGCTTGTGTAGCTCTCAACTTGATGTTCTCTGTGCTCGGAATTTGAATAGAAAGAGAAATGCAACTTTGTTATGGTTATTTTTTGTATTGACAAGCAGATAGATCCTTAATTTGAATTAGTGAAAGCAATTGCAGTCAATTTAGCATTCACAATATAGGTTCGAGTGTGTTATTTAACTTTTTATGATACTTTGTTTTATAAACAAAATAATGATATTGCAGTATCGTGGGAAAACTATTAACGACAAACTAAATACCTTTTAGTAGAAATTATTAGATTGACTGGCTAAAGTTTGTGAACGATAAGATATCCGTTTAATTGTCAATTACAAAACTACGTGTAATTTTAACCGTCTTATTATCAACTTTGAACGATATTATAAAATTTAACATTTGAACGATATTATCAACTTTTGAAAATTTTCATTCCGACAATTTGATACAAGTTCTTTGCCGGTCAAAATTATACGTAGTTTCGTAATGAACAATTAAATAGAAACGGAGGGAGTACTATTATGTTAAATATTGAGGTTTGTGTTATTTGAGTGTTTGTGAGTGCATCTGAATAGTATATTATTATTATTATTTGTTTAGAGGTTGATGTTGTGAAATTTTCATTATAACTAATAAAAGTTGGTGTTGTATTGTAGCATATGTTATGAAGGTATTGCCTGCCTCAGCTGTTCCATAATAATCTTATAGTAAATAATTGCTTTTGTAACCATAAATGGCTTGGAACAGGACATAGTCGGGTCTTTCCCGGAAGCAGAGTACCTGACCTGAGTCAGGGTTACTCTGCTTCCCACAGCCATTAGATCTGTTATTAAATTTAAACTGTAGCAAATCCAATGGCTGTGGAAAGCAGAGTAACCCTGACTCAGAGTCAGAGGTATTCTGCTTCCGTCTTTCCCCCTTTTCAAAAATCCCGTTTCCGGTTTCTCACTATTTCACATGTACATTTAAGATTTTTTTTCATGTATCAGCTACCCGTTTCACTTTCCACTTTCGTTTCTCACTTCCTGGTTTTTATGGTTTGGAACAAAGTTTAAATTACTAAGGGTTCACTACAAAATTGTATATTAATATGACAATTTACGTCCACGACAGGTAGAGCAGACTTCGTTACAAAAAGAAGGCCGGAGGTTTATAAGTCCTCTCAAAAATATTGACCGTATTCGTCAATATGCTTTATTATTTGTTTTAGAAAATTTCTAATTTTCCTGCCTCTATAATGTCAGGATTTAAAAGAAAACAGGAATGATAACACTTGCCATAAAAGGAGAGTCGATAGGAGTAATTGATATATAGGTCTCAGTAAAATATACTCAAATATTATAATTCCATTACTATTGGCACGTTTTTTCAATACGGAGTAAAAAATAAATAAGAAAACTACAATGAGCATGCGAGACTCTCCGACACATGACAACACCAGGCAGTATTTTTCAACATTTTCCAGCAAATTCCAAATATACCATATTTTTCAGCATTGTTTTACTCAAAAAAGTATTATGGATTCTCATGACAATACTTCAGTTTTCCAATATCATTAATCATGTCGTAATACGGCTCATCACGAATGCATACATGACACATCACAAGAGTAATTGGTTAAGATGAAAGTTCACCCCTCTCTCGGACCATCTTCATATGATGAGGAGCTGGATATTGAGTTTGATCTGGTTGTTCGTTTTGGAGGGGAGGAGTCTGGCGAGGATCTCAATGCTGATAAGTGTGAAAGTGATTTCTGCCTCTCTAAGCGGGGTGAATTGCGTAGCCTTGATGCCGCAACAGGAGAATGACTACGAACAGGGCTCCTTGTCCTGCTTCTCTTGCTCCTATATCTGTATACATATTTTCTAAAATGTGAAACTCTAAAAAGTAAAAACTACTACTACAAAGCAATGTAAAATTAAGGCATTTTGATATTGGGTATCGCGGTTCACAATAATCAATATCATAAGCGATAATGCAGTTTGGACAAGGAAGCACTCATTGCACCTAAGTAAAGAAATGTATAAGAAAAAGTAACAAAATCAATAACAGGCAGTAATACAGACATCGGAGGGCTTCTTTGTTTGGGTGGGCTCCGGTAACGCCTTGGGGGAGATCTCCGGCTATATCTACCAACAGAATAAAAAACACAAAACAAAGTGGATATTAGTTCATAACGTATAATCACCTTAAAGAGGGGAAAATTAGGAAAATGAGTATGTAAATCACCTATCACGATCACTTCTACCATAACGATAAGACCTCACAGGTGAACGGTCTGGTGTAGGGGATCTGTATCTTCGTGCATAAGACTTAGCAGGACTCCTGGAATGGCTGCGAGTGTAATTCCTTTTCTGCCCACGTATTGGACTCCGACTGATGCTCATACTTTTTCTAGAAGATCTAACAGGGCTTTTGCTAACACTTCGGTGAGGGGGCCTAACTGGGCTTTTACTTATGCTCCTACGTGCGTTTCTAACAGGGCTTCTGCTAATAGCTTTGCTTACGCCTCTCACAAGGCTTTTATTTGCATTTTTTAGGGAGAATCTAATAGGGCTTCTACTCGTATTTTTGCGAGCTGGTCTAACGGGGCTTGGGCCAAGACTACTCATAGAGGGAGGTGGAGGTAATGTGGGACTCCCTCTCCCTGGAATTACCCTATCATTTTGTGAAGGGTTTCGGCTAAAAGTTTTGCTTGGTTTGATTTTATCAACATTAGGGCTCAAAGTCTTCCTTGGACTAATGCTCATGCTTCTGCTTGTGTCCGACTTAGGACTAATGATGTGGCTCCTGCAACAAGGTTCCAATGATAATACCACATCGGAATAAATCACAAAGCAACAAAGACAACTACAATGAAGAATCCGAAAAAAACCTAGATTTTGGTGTTTCTCCATCCCGCTGACGCTGTCTATTTTCTCTAGGAAATTCACCCTTTTCCCTTCCGTTGTTTTCTCTGTTTTGATTAGTAACAGAAGTGACTTTTTCCACAGGTGCTAGGGACTCAGTTCCCACTATGAAAAGATAACACATACACATATATAAGATCATCTGTAACAAATACGTATTTTCCATTTAAGAAAATTGATTAATGTAGATATCAGAGATAAAAGGCATATGATACATTAAAGGTGCCAAGTTTTTTTTACCTTTTCCATCACTAGCAGCTTCTCCATTATCTTCACTACTTTCACTTTCACTACAGATGGACGACCTTAAAAAAACAGCAAAAAGGAAAACAACAGTATCAGGACCAAATTGCCACACAACAGTAAAAGGCTAAATTATAGAATTTTGATATAACTTTGGACAAGTGAAAAGAAATAAAATCTTTTGCCGTCATAAAAGTAGACAAAAATGATATGTTTGATATTACACTACCACTTGTACAAAAAGTTGAACCAGGTAATACATTGTAATGAAGGAAAATTTGTTTACATAAGAACATTCAAAAAGATTTAGAAAAACAAATGTAACATCTGAGACACCCTACTTCTTTCCTAACATATTTTACTAAAGTCGACTCAAGTATACTAAAATAATCATTGATTGAACAATCTGAATACAATTAGCTCCATTATCCCTATTATCATATCAAATATCTACCTATGAGGCTATGGTGTTTCTTTCATTTGCTAAAGCTTGTCACACATTTAACTTACTGAATTACCCTTTGGACAAAATTCTACAATAAGCACAATCTCATTTGTTTCCAGTTCCAACAACCTCATTCCAACCTCTCAAACAACAAACGTTCTTTTGACAACTCTCAACAATTCATAGTGGCAATCTTGTAAGTACCCACAACCTCTTATTTTTTTATTACCAGAATCTCTTCTCAACTCCACGAAGACTATAGTGCGATTTATCTAAGCCAGCTTTTCCCAGTCCAAACTTTACTCGAAATCTTGAGCAATATTTGCAGGCATAAGATATTATTATCACAGTTAAGAAACCTCCATTGACTAATATCTCGAATTTAATACAGTAAACATAATTGAAAAAAGATGATCCTATAGAGATTCATGTGTTCGATAGAAATATATAGTGCAATTTCTACCGACCATCGGTGTAAAAAGTCCTTAACAGCGTCGTTCTATAACGCATGCCAATTTTTACAGACACATGTGGGACCACAACATGTGCAACATCCATGGATGCCCGTTTGAGTAAAAAAGAACTTCACAACACTGACAATGGAGACTACATTAATAGTTGATAATTCAAAAAGTTAGAATCTCTAACAAAATTATGAGACAATCAGGAGAACAGCTCAAGTCTGCAATTATAAAACTCTATATTCGACCAGCTCACTTGGTTAAATTTACAAACTGCGGGAAATATCACTTTTGTTCACCAACTTAACTGCATCTAACAATTAATACTTTATACCAGTAAAATTCTCAATCAACACGTCTATGTACTCAAAAGCGGAACAATTTGAGTTAAAATATAACTCGAAAGCATAATTTACGTACTTATTAATTGAGCGGGTGTATAAAACATCAATCTACAGAAATTTGAAAAAATAGTACACTTGAAATGAAATTTGAAGTTTTAAGCCCGTAAACGTCGTATCCTAAATGCTTGGTTTTGTGTACATAGGCGTCGAATATAAATTTTAATAAGATAGTGTAACAGTTGTTCATTTTTGTATAGATTATTGGTGTACTACTTGTTCAAGAAGTCATACATCCCAAAATTGCAGGTTTTCAGAAGCAATACTTGAAACTAGATAATGCAACTTTGAAAGAGATGCAAGAATTACGAAAACCTTTTTGATGTGTGTTTTGCCCTCTTGTCACGCTTCCTATGCTTCCGTTCACGTCGTTTATTTCTCCTTTTTCTGCTTTTATATTTGTCGTTCTTAGAAGATCTCTTTCTCTTCTTTCGCCTATCATCACTCGACAAACTAAAGTCAGATGTTGACGGTGTATCTGATTCAGATTCAGAATCGGATGGATCTGTCTCACTATCTGTGGAAGTTTCTGATTCAGAAGAGTAATATCTTCTTCTCTTCTTCCTCCTGCCTCGCGAAGACTTTTTATGCTTACTAATTCTTGATGAACGTTTTCGCTCTTTGTCTGCGCAAGGAGGTTAAGTGAAACGCATGAAAATACGCACATAAAATCAAACAAATTATAAAAAAGGTAAGCGTTAGTCCCATAATCCCATTAACTGAGGGAGTTATAGAGATATTAGAGAGGAACACTCCATCAAATACCCTTAGACACACAAACGAGTTATATATCAACTAGACAATTCTTCACTCCAATATTTTCTTCAGAGAGGAACAAGCACCAAAAAGATAAAAGAAATAAGCAAAAAAAGATATTAGCTCACATTCATCATATTCACCGCAATTAATAATCTTCACTGTTACAGCCGGTGTCCCTTTATCATCATCACCTGCATTTTCTATTTTCCCTAGTACTTCATGGCCTTTCACAACTTTCCCAAATACAACATTCTTCCTGTAAAAATATGCATAACAAAAAAAGAAGGCATAATATTGTCATGTCCTGCGCAGAATTAAGGGAATTAACTTTGAGAATCGTAGTTTTGAATCGATATTGTGGCCTTGTTTGATTGCAGTTCATAAACTGATTTTCTCTTTTTTTAAGTAGCTGGACTGCACTTGGTTGATTAGCTTTCTGGTTTCTTAGACTGAATAAGCTTTATCCTGAACCTCAAAATACTTATCTTTTTTTGCTTACAAGTTGTGATCAATCAAGACCACAGTCACCATGTATATAAGAAGTAGAATATTGCAGTTAAACTAACCTGTCAAGATAATCCGATGCCCTAAAAGTGATTGCGAATAAAGAACCGCGTGTATCACGATCTGCTATTGACATTGATAGAAGACCACGCTCATCATGTTTCAGCTTGGACGGTGATTCATCTGAGAAAATATAACAGTTAAAAATTATATGTAAGATACGCAGACGTAAAACTTCAGTCCAACTTAAGCGTAACAAAAGTAAACAAAGCTAAATGAAACACACACACAAGATAATACGTGCTCTGGAAATTTGAATACTTCTAAAATCATCAAACTTAAATTAATTTTTTATTAAAATATTGATTTTATAGGGCTATGTTTAAAATTTCAAAAAATGATAGTAGGAGAATAACATACCTTTTACAAAACTCATAAGCCTTTCACAGATTTATTCAACCACAAGTACCCGCTACAGGGAAAGTATAATGAACAATGCATCAATTTAAAAATTGACCTTAAGAAATGGTGACAGTAACGCCATACAACAACATTCTGGAAAATAAATTCCAATGACCTCTTATAAATATAAATCATGGATGTGAATACATGTTGTAGTCTCTAGATACTGCCTATATTAAATTTCTAGATAAGAAAAAGTCTTCTTCTGCATTTTCTAAAGCAAGTATATCCTGAAACCCAAATGGTGTGAATTTGGTCGGAAAAATGCACAATGGTTTTAGTACACGACCAAAACATACACATGATGAAAAGGAGATATTCCAGTGAACACGTGCACAAACTCAACTAAGCAAATCTACTTTTCATGCTTCATACTGCCTTAAAATTAATAGTTACATGTATAGATACATACACATTTTGCTTTTCTTTTCTCAGGAAAAGTCCTTATCTTCAAGATTGTTTCCAGAAAGAAGCACCCAAGAAGTAAATAAAAAATAAACCCATTAAGATTGAAGTGGTGTCTGTTTCACACTCCAATTGAAACGGAATAATGAAACACATTCTAAATATGAAGAGAACCTCACACCCAATAATCTGAAGTTTTTTAATTAATTATTAATTAAGTTGAGATATATCTCTAATTTGTTATCCATCGAATATTTTTAAACAACAAATACACATGGACCCTCACCTGGAAACTTTTTGCCATATATGCTTTCTCCATAACTTCCTGCAAAACAATTTTTAAGATCATATTGTGAATCCAGTTATTCTTCAGAAGAGACAGGTAAGCAAGTGAAATCCTGACACCAAAACCATGACTCAACAGTAAAAAAATGTATGTATGCAGGTAACCAAGTAGACCAAACAAATCATGACACATATGCAACACTTTGAATTTGGACTTTACGTAAGGCCATACTGAACAATTAGATCTTATAAATGCATCCCTAAATCTCAACCAAGTGTCTAAATATTTTCTTTATCGTGTTGTCCTCTCTCTATATTGACAATTTCATATCAAAAGTTGCAAGTAAATATACAGCTGAATTACAGAAAAACAAAAAATCATCAGTCATGTTGAAGAAAAAATTCCTTTTTCTTGTGCAGCAAAGCCTTGAGGCATTGATATACTGGTATAGCCATATAAAAAACATCTTCTCTGTCATTTGTTTAGTTAGATGATTATATACATAAAAGGACAGCTAAGACCATAGTTCTACATCATTACATACGTTTAATGATGAAGAGTAAATGCATGTCATTTTTTTGGAAAAGACAAAGAAGTTCCAAGTGCGACATAAAAGTTTAAACGCACTAAGATTAGGTTTATGAACATCGTATAGCAAATGAACAAGTAAATGGGTATTGTCTTAACTCTTTAAGAACTCATAACAGTACAGATGATTTTCAAAATACACGAGAGAGAAGACTGGGAGAATCAAACAAGTACAAGAGAGGAAGTCGATAAAATATGCCTAGAACTTGCAAGATCTACTTCACAAAGATATAAAGAGATACAAGTAAAACATTAATAAGTGACAGGGAATACATACCATCTCTTTTATAAAAATCGCCAGCCTGCAGCATGTTGACAACAGTAGTTAGGAAAACGAATTGGAAATTTACAGAGAAAATACAAAAGAGGAGAGGACAAGCATGGTAAATTCGAGCAATTTTTTTAGATAAACAATCATTTACAACCTCAAAGATAGAGACAACCTACAGTTCATGTTTAATAAACAAGCATATATATAATAGCTATATGAATTATATCTGTTACTAACTGATTGGATGTGTAGAGCTAAATAGTAAAATATACCTGAGCCATTGAACCCTTTACAATGCGATGGAAAAAACATCCTTTATAGTGAAGAGGTCTTTCTACACGAGGGCTGATTCCCTTTTCTCCTACACAATAATAAAAAGAAGAATATGAACAAAATGAAACTACAAGTCTAGTAAAGAAACGGCTTAATCACAAATATCAAATAGAAATACGCTTAAATTAATGACGTAGGTACTGTCTACATGTAAACCCTATTGTGGTCAGTTTTTGCTTTCCTATGAGAGAACTAATTACCAAATAAGGACTTCTTGGGAACAAAAGAAAGTAAATCATATAAATGCACATGCACATAAGAATTGAATTTTAAGTTGCAGGGTAAAAATCATAACCCAAACCTGTAGATAACAATTCAATCACAACGGGAAACTTTAAAAACACCTTCTTCGAGTTCTTGAGTTATATCAAAATGTAACCAAACCAACAGTGTGCAGAAAAAGCAGTTAATAAATATAAGGAGCAAAGGTCGGAAAAGAAATGGGAAACCAATTGATACAGCAAAATAACAAGTATGTGGATATCTACAAAATAATGATTATAAAAAAATACAAACATGAAGACTCTTCTGGTACATAGTTTTATCTCGAAAGAGACATACCTGTACAGAGTGCACGGAAGTTCTCTGCGGTCTTAGGAGCAACATCATAGAAAAGCTGCAATGCCAAATATACCAATGTGTAGGAAATGTTTAGACAATTGGCGATAGATCAAAGAAAACAATAATCAGTTAACAAATTTCAAATCCTCGGCATCTTTAGAAACCAAAGTAAAGTAAAATTTGCAACAAGATTACAATACCTCAAAAACCATCTTTTCAACAGGACTGCCATCGATAGACACGTCCATAAACACTCGCCGATTCTTCTTCGTCATTTTATTTGTCGAGATAAATTACAACTTCAATAATACCATAAAAAAAAAAAGCAACATGTTAGCTAGAAGAAACTAGCAAAAATTATGAACAGAAAAATCATGTCAAGAAAATACATAAAACTGATATAGGATTAGCGGATTACGTATTGACAGTAACTTTTCATTTCTCTATGGAAAATACTACGAGAAACATGTTAAGCAATTCAT
This sequence comes from Primula veris, assembly GCA_963682055.1. NCBI lineage: Eukaryota > Viridiplantae > Streptophyta > Magnoliopsida > Ericales > Primulaceae > Primula > Primula veris. Next base: position 4,930,579 of record OY821741.1, on the reverse strand, counting down.
TCACAACACACTTCCAGAAATTTATACCGATAACACCTCACTTCTAAACACCTCCGTAGAAGTTTCTTCCAATGGTCCAATATAATATATATGATAGAGAAACAGAATATTATACTAAGCCTGTTCCAATGTGGTGTAATTTATGTAGCAAGTGTTGTCAAATGGAAACAACTCTAGAAAGAACAATATGGGCAAATGAAAACAACTCTAGAAAGAACAACATGGGCAGATGAAAACTCTAGAGAGACAATATGGGCAAATGAAAACAAGTCTAGAAAGAACAACGTGGTCAAATGTTTCGCATTACTCTTCCAAAACACCAATAGAACTTGAAAAAGAAAGATGCATAATATTCTAAAATACAGATAATTACACCGCTAAAAAAAGGACAGTGTGGCTAGTGAATAGTGAAGACAGGTATATCCTTGTTGGTATTGTCAAATTAGGTTGTTTAGATTCTATGCTTGCCTGTAAATTTTCTTTCTTGGATTCAGACAAAGATTACAAAGGTCTATTACACTGAAACGCTGCATCAACTGGTTCTAATTTTGTCCACTTAGCTACTTAAACTTCGACGGAGTGCACGCAATAACAATTTACTGACTAATATCAGTTAGTACTCAACTACTCCCTCCATCCCAGTTCACTTGGAAGTTACAAAAGCATATTCTTGGATGCCGCTTTTTGCAACCAAACAAGAAATCTATCGGAAACCACAGCAAAAAATAAACATCCAGCTAAACATCATTCTAAAGTCGTGTTTGGATGCCGATGTTTTAACGCGCATATTCTAGGCTTCAAAACTGCACTGCATTTTGTTGATCAACTTAAAAAGCTAAGCATTTTTTTTTCCATTGCTAGAAAAAAGAAGAAAAAAAGAAACTTTAAACCAACTTTTCTCAACCACAAAAACTCCAGCTCATTTTCTTAAGAGTAATAACCAAACGAGAAAAGATCAAAAAAATCTGTAGTCCTTTTATAAACCAGCTTTTCTCAACCTCAAAAGATCAAATATTTTCTTAAGATAAGCTTATTTTTGCTCACTTACACTATCATCTTCTTTCTCCTTTTGCCTTTTTCATAAAAAATCAACTGTAAATTACTATTTCTTTGGAAGATTTTAAATAGTCTTATAGTGTAGACATTGATATATATATATATATTTTTTTTTTTGAATAGAAACTGTCTAATAATTGAGTATACCAAACCTTAATAAATAGTTCACAAACTGAGTATACTAAACCTTAATAAATTGTCTAGCAATATTTTTTTTTAATAATAACTGTGTAGTAATGAGTATACTAAACCTTAATAAACTGAGTACTAAAAAAGATTTTTTTTTAAATAAACATAAAACAACATCTGGGTCTTAAGCTAAGGCTTAAAATTAAAACCCATGTGGTGAAAAATCAAATCCAGCTTTAAAATATGTAATAGAAAAAAGATCAATTATTTATAGTCTAGTATAGAAAATTCAAAACTGTCTAATAACTGAGTATACTAAACCCTAATAAACTCTGTAATAAAAAAGAACAAATATTTTTTGACAATAAACATAAAACAACATATGGGTAATTGAGCTAAGGCTAAAACCCATCTGCTAAAAAATAAAACCCAGCTCTAAAAAAACAAAACCCAGCTCTAAAAAATAAAATAAAACCAGCTCTAAAAAATAAAAATAAAACCCAGCTCTAAAAAAAAAAAAACCAGCTCTAGAAAAAAAAAAACATCTGCTAAAAAAACCCAGCTCTAAAAAAACAAAAAAAAAAAAACTCAGCTCTAAAAAAACAATAAAACACAGCTGTAAAAAAATAAAACCCATCTGCTAAAAATTAAAACCCAGCTCTAAAAAAATAAAAACCAGCTCTAGAAGAAAAAAAATCATCTACTAAAAATACCCAGCTCTAAAAAAACAAAAAACCCAGCTTTCAAAAAACAAAACCCATCTGCTAAACAATAAAACCCAGGTTTCAAAAAATAAAACCCATCTGCTAAAAAATAAAACCCAGCTCTAAAATGGATATATATATGTATGTATGTATATATATAGTGTCAAAGACTCATGCTTGTACAATAAATATGTAATTAAAAGTAAAAAAGAGTTAAAAAGAAAAGATGAAATAAAAGTGATGATAATAGAAATAACCTGAGAGATGAGTTAATAATTCAGTCTCAATAAATTGGAGGAGAGATATAAATATATATATATATATATATATATATATACTTAGATAGAAACACAAATAACAAATATGGGTATTATTTTTTATTTTATTTTTGTGGTTTAATGACAGCAAATTTTATTGATGGTTTAATGACATTAAATTTTATTGGATTTTTGAACCCTTTGTGTGGTTTAATGACAGTAAATTTTATTTGATTTTTCCTAATGATTTTTGGATTAACATTTTCTTCATTATTAGAGAATTTATTCATTTTTTCTTCAATACTAATTAATTGGAAACCAAATGTTCTCACGTAAAGATTAGTATAATTTACCTGTTTCATTATATTATATAATTATTTTAGAGTATCTTTCATTTCTCTAATATCTACTTGTTTTTGAAAAACATTTATTTCTAGCTTATCTTTATCTAAAAATATTGTCATTGGTTCAATAGGTGGGTGTACTGACGTGACAAGTTTTTCTTTTGACACTTGCCGAGTGGTTTTTAAGATATTTAGAGAAAGATTATATTCCTGTAAATATTTTGTTATAAACCAAGAAATAAAATATTCAATCTTATTATAAGAAATTAACTCTTGATAATAGAGTTTCTTGAAATTTTCAAGTTGTTCTTTGTTGAATTTGTTAAAATACCAATTTTTAAAATATTGGTTCTTTTTAACGTGAAATTCCTTATTAAGAAATTTCCTTAAACTGCTATTTTGGCTTAAATACATAAAATCTATCTGTTAACTACTACATCTGAAATTTCAGATCAGTGAGTGTTAGTGACCCAACTTCAGATTCTTCTACCTCACTATTTCTTTGATAAATTTCGTGTGGAATATTATTTTGAGAGATTTTTATTCCTCTAATTGATTTTTCTAAATCAACGTGTGTTTGTGATGTTGATGGTCTAAAAGACTGAGATATATATACTTTATAAGGAAATCTTCCACTTCTAGAGAGACTGCGAGATATTATGTGATTAGCGAATAGAGCAAATGATACTTCTACAGTACCATCCTCCGTTTGAACCACATGTTCTATTTGCTTATTTATTATAGGCTGTGGTGGAACGGCGTTTTCTATAGTCCACTTTTCTGGAAAACATATTATTTCCTATTCAATTATATTAGGTAAAGCAATTCTTCCGGTCAAAAGATTTGTTTTAATTAACACAGTCTGTCCTGGTGTTCTTATTTTTTTTAACTTGGGGTGCTAATGTAGACATTATTTTAAAATTTATTCTATATACAAGAGCAATTAGTGTTGATCCGGAAGCGTAATTATATCATTTAGTTTGAACATATAATGAGACTGAATCCAATATGTTTCTATGGCTAAACTTAAATTTGGATAGGCATTAAAATAAGTAGAGCTATGACTAAGACTAGTCTCTACAGATCCCATACTAGAACCATTTTCATAATTAAGACGCGGACATCTCTAAAATTAGCATATATACAAGCATTTATTCCTTGTAAATCAATTCAGGGGCAAAATTTTAAAAAAATGTTGGATAAAGTTAAAAAAATGCACCAAAAAAAGTACGCCTTAGGTGTAAAAAAAAAGTCAGACCGGCCTTGGTTTAGACCCATTGTTAATGCGTTAACGGAAATGGGTCACGTGACAACACATGTTGTCAATTTTGTTAAGTATTTAACACTTGGTTTCTAAAAAAAAAGATTGTAATTAGAGGGAAGCGCAAGAAAAAAATAGTTGGAAGGTACTCCAAAACAAAATGCGGCGTTAGTACATGTAAGAAAAACAAAAAAAAACAAAAAAAATAAATAAAAGTGGAGTAACTTTGGTAACAAATCTCTAAAGAAAACATTTGGAAAAAAGTTGCTAAATGTGAAAATAAACAATTATTTTGAAAATAAAGTATTTTTTTAAGAATAATTCATTATATTTAAATTAATGGTCACAATATATTTTGTGGTTTTTAAAATATGTGATCGTTTGGACAGTCAGATTAATTAAAATTTAAAAAGCGGAATGTTTGGCTAAAAATGTTAATTCTAAAAATCGAAAATCTAGTTTTTCAGTTGATTTATGTGAGACAATTTTAAAACTGATTTTGTATCAGAAAATCTGTTACCAAACATAGACTAAGTCACTATTTAAAATAGGTCACTTACAATAATCTATTTTTTCTATTTTGCTTTGTTAAATAAAAATTGTAATCTATTCTAAGCTTTCAAAGCTTGAAAATGTAAATTAAGTGTGTTTTTTTAAGAACAATTCATTATATTTGAATTAAGTCACTATTTACGATAGGCCACTTGCAATAAGCTGTTTTTTTTTTTTAATTTTGCTTTGCTAAATTTAAATTGTAGTATATTCTAAGTTTTCAAAGCTCGAAAAGGTAAAATAAGTGTTTTTTTAAGATTATATTTAAATTAAATCACTATTTAAAATAAGTCACTTGCAATAATATGTTCTTTTTTATTTCTCTTTGTCAAAATAAAAATTGTATATTCTAAGCTTTCAAAGCTCGAAAAGGTAAAATAAGTGTTTTTTTTTAAAGAATAATTCATTATATCTAAATTAAGTCAGTATATAAAATAGGCCACTTGAAGTAATTTGTTTTTGTTTTTTATTTTGCTTTGTTAAATAAAATTGTAGTATATTCTAAGCTTTCAAGTTTCGAAAAGGTAAATAAGTGATTCTTTGTAGAATATTTCATTATTTTTACATTAAGTCACTACTTAAAATAGGTTACAATAATCTGTTTTTCATTTCGCTTTGTTAAATAAAATTTGTGGTATATTCAAAGGTCGAAAAAGTAAAATAAGTGTGTTTTAAAATAATTCAGTATATTCATTAAGTCGCTATTTAAAATAGGCCATTTGAAATAATTTATTTTTTCTTTTTTCGTTTTGTTAAATAAAGATATGTGTGCATATGTATGTATGTGTGTGGGTGTATATGGCTACAAAACTTTACTAAACTTAAATTATAAACTTCACAACTAATGCTATCTAGACTTGATATTTTGACCAATTATGTCACTTTTGAAACCGAATACTTTGCAAAATTGTAAAGATTTGTAATGTAGTTTAGCGGTGGAGCAGCGACGACGGTAGATAGGCGGTGGTAGATGGTGGTTTAAGGTATGTTTTTAGACAAAGAAACTAACCGCTAAAACCGAAACGAATCAGATTTAAACCCTTTTTTTTTTATATATCTATGAGAAAGTGAGATAAAGCTTAATACGCTCCGCAAAAAAATGGTCATTTTCTTAAACATTGAAATTACCCTAGAACTTAAATAATTTACTTATTTTTAGGATATGCACCCTTAATTAGTTCATAATACTACTTGATTTTTGTAAAAAAAACTTTTGACCAAGTAAATTTCAACTTATCCCATAAGGGGCATAATAGTAATCTCGTATAACTGCATTAAGATCCCACGTCCTTTTTAAACTGAACAATAAATAAATAAATAAAATATTATCTAGATATATGCCCTTGTTTACAAACATATATATTACCATGCATGCATGGCAATGTAGATATATATAATTACATATATAATATATAAAAAAAAACATAAATAAAGCATGGAGAAGAGATTATTGTCCATGAAATGGGGAAGGAGAGGTGGATACGACGATATCGGTTTCGATAGAAGCTCATACAATAGCATTTCCCATGGCATTTTGCCGTCTCTTGGGGCCCATTCTAATCGCAAGAACAAGCTTCCGTGGTACATTGTTTCGCCCTTCGACCCTCGTTACAGGTCCGTATTCTCTTTTTTATGTATATGGGAAATTATTGTTTAATACATCTTTTCGGACTTATAAATGAGTAACCTATTTTTCCATATGTATATGCCTCAATTTTTCATAGATGTGGGTTTTCATTTTATATTTAAGATTGATGCTTTGTAAATTTATGTTTAAAAAGTTGCGTGTATATATATATATATATATATATATATATATATATATATATATATATATATATATATATATATATATATTATGAGGCGGTTTAATGGATACCTTTTCTGATAAATCTTTTTGACATCCCCATGAAAAATACTACAGATCAAAATTTGATTAATACAAATGTGTCCACGGTTTCATGACGGAAAAACAAATATGCGCCTTATCTTTTTTTTTCGAGATATATTAATTACATATATTGAATTTTAAATTATATCTTAATTTCCAATACATGCAATTATACATATCGGAAAAAAAACCCACATATTTGTATTTCCGTCGTTAAACCGTTGAGATTTGCATAGATCAAATCTTGATTTGGATTGTTTTTGCACATGTGTGTCAAAATGAGTGTCTCTTAAACCGGCCTATATATATATATATATATATCAATACAAATAATACATTAAAAATGCACGATCAAGGTGAAGCTAAGTGGAAACCATTAAAGACACGATACCCATATAACTGCAAAATTAAGGATATTTATAAAAAAAAAAATCATGTGCTTTTACTAAAGTTTGTTTAAAATGACAATTCTTATATTTTATCATGATGTGCACGATTATGCAAAATATAAAAAGTAGGTCTAAAGGCACACTTCTTTGCAATTTTTTCTTTATTATACGTATACATAATAAGAAGAGGAATTACTATGACAAAGCTACAACAATTATTGAAAAAAAAATTCAATATTCCTGAATATATATTTTTAGCCTTTTGATAATATGAAACAGTTCAAACGAAGTTTAGGCCCTTGGCATAAGTTAATTATGGTTCCATTAGTGGTAGTTTGTTGGCATAAGTTAACTAGGAATGATAACCATGTCTAATTTTTTTTATAGAATATTTATTTGTTATAGCCACACAAAAACCTTATACGTTGATGTGTCGGATTAGGTGAAACTGTGACGACAACAAAAATGATTGGATGTAGCTGCATTAATAGATTGATATCAAATAAATAACCCCACAAATTTTGGTTGTTAGTGTTGCATGCAGGTTGATATCATAATACTTCAATTATGGTTGTTAAAGGGAGGAAAATATATATAGAACTAGGAATGACCAACTCATGTCTCTAGAATTACTATGTATTTGTATACCTTTTTGTGCAAACTTTTGGAAAAAGTAAACCAAGAGCATATGCATCACCATATTCAAAATTAACAATTTTACTAAATAGGATGGTTTTGATCACTAAATAGTTAGAGCAACCGCATCTTATACCTCGTAACATATTTTTTTATTAAAATTTGATCATTATTGTATAAAAAGTGTCATGTATCATGAGTATTATAAATTTACTAAATTTCAGAAAACACAGAATTCTGAATGTATATTGACAAGGAAAATGCATCTTCCCTAAAAGCATATTAATACATTTTAATATTCATATCCTATTTTCATCCACACATAATTCAAACACAGTCATTATATTTTAGAAATTTGTTAATTTATTGCAATAGAGTATTTGATAGAAAAGTTGAAAAAGTATCTAAAATTAACTGATTTAACCTTTTGCAGGTCTTGGGAAGCATTTCTTCTCTTGTTTGTCTTCTACACTGCATGGGTTTCTCCCTTTGAGTTTGGATTCTTACATAAACCCGAACCGCCTCTCAGTTATACGGACAATATGGTAAACGCATTTTTCGCAGTTGACATCATTCTGACCTTCTTTGTTGCATACCTTGATAGATCCACATACCTACTTGTCGATGATACAAAATTAATTGCTAAAAGATATGCAAAATCTTGGTTGGTGTTTGATGTGATTTCCACTACTCCATACGAGTTAGCAAAAGTAATTTTGCCTAAAACACTTGAAGAATATGGCATTTTCAATATGCTACGCCTCTGGCGTCTTCGGCGAGCCAGTTCCATGTTTGCCAGGTAAAATTTAAGTCAACTTAATTCTTCTTGAACCATTTATCAGCAGCGCATATGTTTACTTTTTTTAGCCTGATATGGAAAAAATTTTGAAAAAAATGTTGACCATTAGAACACATTTTTTCACTGACAAATTTCAACCACAAATAAGAACTGTGAATTTTTGTAATGTATATTCCTCAAGGGTAACTACACTGGAAGTATTTATCTTGAATTCTAAATATTGTGAACCTGTAAAAACACAAAAAAAAAAAAACAATATTTTCACAGTATTTCAAGATGAATAATCACCTTGAATTCTAAATATTGAAAACCTTGAATTCTGAATATTGTGTAAACCTATAAAAAAAAACTGATATTATTAACGAAATTCAATGAGATTACTTTGTTTGATAGATTACAATGGTTAATAAATTTCTTGTGGAATGTCTACTTTTATAACAGATTGGAGAAAAGTAGGAACTTCAGCTATTTCTGGATAAGATGTTCAAAACTTATATGTGTAAGTAATAGCTTCCCCCTATATTTACCTTGAAGCAGGGCCGGTCCGAGCCTTTCTACACCTAGCCGTATCTTTTTTTTTGACACTTCTTCCGGAAAAAATCATAATCTGCGAAAAAATAAACAGAAAAAAATAATAAATTGAACCATGTCATAATAAAATAAAAGATTATCTTTTACACCAACACAAAATAGACCTCGAATGACATAGATTAAGAAAAAAAACATCTTAGTTCTGGAAAAAAAGAACTTTTTTTGCGCCTATTAAAGGACCGGCACCTAAGCTAATTGGCTTGTCTGGATTATCCTAAAACTGGCCCTGCCTCGAAGTTATAGCACACTCCAAGTTGGAAAATATTTTTTCCCAACAAAAAGAAAAAAGAAAAGAAAAAGAACTACATGGGGTCTCTTTGCCAATGTTAAACTACGTACAGAGACCAATGTGCTAAAATCTGATGTGCACTTATAGTATTTGAGTAAAATGGGTGGTAAACTTTTGGGGCAAATAACAATGCTTAATCTAATATTTGCCGAGAATTTTTTTTCTGTTTCCTTTTTTTAGTTCTCCGGTCTTATAATTCCTCATTCCTGCCTGCACAGGTAACATTATTTGTAGTTCACATTGCCGGTTGTTTTTACTATTATCTTGCTGATAAACATGATGACCCGAAAGATACATGGATTGGGATTGCATTGGACAATTTTAAGTCGAGAAGTGTGTGGGAGCGTTATGTATGGACAATGTACTGGTCTATCACCACTTTAACAACAACTGGTTACGGTGATTTACATCCGGTTAATTCAAAAGAGATGATCTTTGATATATTTTACATGCTCTTCAATCTTGGACTAACTGCATATCTTATTGGGAACATGACAAACTTGGTCGTTCATCTTACTAGTCGTACCAGGCAATTTGTGAGTTACTTTTTCTTTAACTCCTCATACGGAAAGTTATAAAGAAACTCCTCATTTGGTATTATTTCGATTTAAGGGTATGTTTAGCACGGCATATTAAGGTGGAAAGTTAATGTCGGCACAATATTGATTTAAATGGTCATCATAAGAGAGAATCAGATGAATCATTATTTAAAAAGTAAGCTTTTTTGGGAAGTCTTGGATATAATTTACTAACAAGCGCCGTCAAACTTTCTGGGGAATGAACTTCCTGAAGGTCTAACTTCTGCGAAGAAATATGTAATCACATATTATAACAAATAGCTCTTACTAAATAGACTATCTGCTGCCTAGTACTACTTAAATAATTGTTCACAATGGATGAGCCTATGATGAAATCCCCAAAGATCCACAGAGTATATATAATTATTCCTTGGTAATAATACTGTTGTTGTTTGTCTTCTTTTCGAAGATTTAGTCTAGAGTCATGTGTGAATACCACGATATGCATATAGATGATGGTTCACAAACAAAAAAATTGCAAAAAAAGATTTCTCATTTACACTTTAGAGATGAACACATCACTTCCTCCTTATGTCTTGCCAATATTATTCTGTTTGCATAGCATGGTCCATTTATATATTATTGCCTTTCTCGTTATGTATTATTACATTTTAGAGGGATACCATTCAAGCAGCCTCCAGTTTTGCTTCACGGAATCAATTACCGCCGCGTCTGCAAGAACAAATGCTTGCTCACTTATGTTTAAGGTTCAGGACAAATTCTGAAGGGTTACAACAACAAGAGACTCTCGTGGCACTGCCTAAGGCAATTCAATCTAGCATTTCACATTTTCTATTTTATTCGGTCGTCGACAAGGTGTACTTATTTCGTGGAGTATCAAATGACTTGCTATTCCAACTGGTATGTACTTGAACTTTCTCCTTGTGATTTTTTTGTCTGTTCTAGTCTATCTTTAACAATTCAAATGGTTTAGGAAAGAAGATAATTACATGGACACGAGTTTATAATGTAATCATGCCAAGAGCATTTACTTATTCACCGAGAAGCTAAAGCACTTCACTGTAAGCAATGTTTGATTACAGATTTTAAGCTCGGTTTTTTTGCTTAAAGTGTGGACTGCCTATGGTTGAGCAGCTTAAAAGCTGAACTTTTCTGGTTTTTTAGTCAGCAAAATCTTCAAGCTTTAAGTTTCAAAAAAAAAAAACTTCAAACTTTTAAGCTGAATGAACCTTGATATTTTCTGAATGCGAAGCTATCCACTTTATTTGCTTAAAAGTTGCAACAAACAAGCCTTAAATGCCTAAAATTTAGGAAACTTTATGTTCCGCCATTCTAGTTTTGCTTTAGGTCTAGACATTCGATTCTAACCAGAATCCAGTAGCATTTACCCTGCAATATTATAACTTTATGTGGTGATAAAGTGCATCTTTCCGACTTATCCTGAAATAAGATACACATTTGGATAATCTACTCTCAGAGTATTCGCTAACTTATGAAGATTTTCATGTTTTCTGCCTCATTCTGGTAATGAAATCTTCAGGTTACGGAGATGAAAGCGGAGTATTTTCCTCCCAAGGAAGATGTTATTCTCCAAAATGAAGCACCGACAGACTTTTACGTTGTTGTTACTGGAGAAGTTGTAAGTCAATCTTTCTCTCCAGCTCTCTTTTTCGAATCTGAAAATATGCGCAATCATGGCAACCAACTATCAGGCTATTAAAACATTACGTGCCTGCGTGCATTTGAGTTACTTTGCTAACTGGGACTTTTGCAAAAGTTGTATATTTTCCTTCATATCTTGCTTTTTTTAGTCTTTGCCTTTAAGAATTTTTTGAAGAATTCTCACAGCGGTCTCATTGCAGGACATAATAAAAAAGAACGGCGGAGTAGAACAGGTAAGTCTGTTGAATTCGAGACATATTACCTCTTGTAACTGTAAGTATCATTTTTGTGTTGACCATATATATTTGATTGCATAATTTTATGAACCATTCAGGTTGTTGGATCTTTAACAACAGGGCATGTTTGTGGTGAGACGGGAGTTCTTTGTTATAGGCCACAATTATTTACTGTGCGTACAAAGCGTTTGAGTCAGCTCTTACGGTTAAATCGTGCTGCATTTATGAATATGGTTCAGGCAAATATCGGAGATGGGACCATAATTGTGAACAATCTTCTTCAAGTATGTATATTCTTTTGTTCTGGAGGCAGACCAACACTCGCAAGTCCCATTGGTGGATAGCTTAATTAGTTATTTTGTTTGCAAATCACGAAGAGAAAATTCTTTATATTTTTTTTTTTTTTTTTTACTAATTATAGGATAGAGCTACAGTTACCACTGTATGTATATAACTCTTTGTTCTAGAAAAAATTATTTCAAAACAGCTTAAAGCTAATTTTACTTGTAGATGTAAAAACTTTTGTCACAATTTACAGAAAAGATAAAAGAAGGTCAAAGGTTACATATTTTACGCTTTGAGGCTCGCTCTGAGATGCTGCAAAACAGAAAAAAGCTTAAGCTTTGGTGTTCTTTCAAACTTCATTATGGGTAAATCTACTACTATATGTTATTTACACAGTTTCACTTAACGATATCATTTATTGATGTTAAGTCATCAAGTTAATGAATGTGTACTATGCAACGTCATTTTAGCTATGTAGTTATATGTTAGTGCATATAATGCAATTTTACGCGGAGCTCACAGTTTACATGTTTATACTTATAGCAAAACTCATGCAAAAACGCATTAATCTTTTTACTTGTACATCAAGGAGACAAGAAGAGGAAGTTGTTTTGTGGGGGAATAATATATGAACACTAATTGGCATTCTTTTCATTAGATTTCTAATAATTTCGGTCCTTTTGTTTTCTGGTGATTTAGCATTTAAAAGAGTCTGAGAAGCCTGAGCTGAGAGAGACTTCGAAGGATGTCGAAAAGATGTTGGCTCTGGGTAAATTGGACCTTCCACTCAGTTTATGTGTTGCAGCAACAAGAGGAGATCATTTACTTTTGCAATCGTTTCTTAAACGGGGAATGAACCCGAATGAATTGGATAGTAACGGCAGAACAGCTCTGGTGAGACTCTCTTCACTTATGAAAAAGTTAAAAACTGCTAAATCCGAGTTTTTCTTTTTTTATTTTGCCTGAAAAAGATGGCTAGACGAACCTAGCGTGCTTATATCATATTTGCTTACCAGCTGCTAACAAACAAGATATATTGAGCTTTTTTGGGTTTTTTTGCACAAAAACCTATTCCTTTAACCTTAACAAAGCTGCTTATCAGCTTACAAGATGCAACCAAACAAGATCTATTTCTTTTTGGTTCTTGCCTGACAGAAAATAGAAGAAGCCAGACAGTTTCAGTGTTTTTTAACAACAAAAGATGCTTCTTAATTGCTAGAAAGCTGCAACCAGACAAGAAGACGCTAGAGAAGTCGAATTCTTTTAGTACAAACTTTCCTTCTTTTTGCTTAAAATCCGTAACAAAATAAGACCTAATCAGATATTTTGGTTTTTGCTTGAAAAGACTAGAAGAATTTAATTTATCCTACGTATTTACATTAAAGTTACAATCAAATACTTTGGTTTTTGGCCTCAAAAGGCTAGCAACTAAGCTAACAAAATATAACTAGTTTTTTTAACCTCTAGAAATCCTGCTTGATTGTTCTTAAGCTGCAACTAAGCTAGATCTAAACTTGCACCACAGACATAATATGTTATTAATAAATTCGAAAAAGAAGTATTATTATGCACTTGGGTTGAAAACATTAGTATACTGCTTTAAAATTGTAAAACTTGAGGGATACATTTTTTTTTTTTGTCTCTGTTGCAGCATATTTCAGCATCCATTGGAAGCATAGACTGCGTGAGTCTACTGCTGGAGTATGGAGCAAATATCAACATGAGAGGTATGCAAGATCTATATTTATTATTATAGAACAAAAATAGTATGAAAGAATTTTCTTTCTGTTTCACTTATTTAAGTGTAACAAGTTTTTCTGTTTAGGTTAGACGTTTGTTCTCAACCTTATTCTAATATTTTGTAGATTCTGATGGAATTGTACCCTTATGGGATGCAATAGTGGAAAACCATAGCGCGGTAGCAAAATTACTTGCAGACAAAGGCGCAGACCTGTCATGCGGTGAGGTGGCACAGTTTGCTCGTGCTGCTATCGAGCAAAATAACCTACATTTGCTTAAATACATTTTTGAAGATGGGGGTGAAAATGAAACTGTCATCGATTCTTCTCTTAATGTCGCTATATCTGAAGGAAATATCGAAATTGTCAAGTTTTTACTAACAAAAGGAGCGGATATCGATAAAGCAGACGAACATGGCTGGACAGCAAGGGCCTTAGCAGAATTTGTGGGGAACGAAGAAATAAAAAATATATTTAAAGACGTGACACCGAGGGAAAACAGGTTGTTGGGTGATTTGAGCCCTGTGATTGAAGGGGTGCCTTATTTAAAGAAGCATACTAGTGATCCGGTTTTACCCCCGTTTACTTCTGATCAAGTTGCGACACCTAAAGAAGGGAAAGAGGTTAAATGGTTTGACGATCGTAGAAGACCAAGAGGAGATGCGTATAATAATTCTCTCGTTGGTGTTATAACAGCTGCAAATCGTCCGAGTATAGGTACCCCCCATGGGCTTAATTTTATACAAATTCTTCTTTTCAGAAAACATTCTTTCATAGTACGTATGCTCTTTGGGGAGAAATATTTTGTCTATGTAATGTTATTAACTCATTAAAATGATTAAGTATTAGATTAAGAGGAATAAACATTTGCTTGAAAGAAAAGAAATATTCCAAAAAAAAGCCAAAACATTATCTAGAAAAGAAAAAGAAGTGATCTAAGTTATATCAGAAAGGTAAATGTTGATGTTATGTAAATAAGAAAATATGATCTTAACTAATGATAAATGACACTTTGATTAGAAAAATAACTCGTAGGCATAATGGTAGCCTTGCAAGTTTGCTCTCATATGTTCAATAATATATGTGCAGGTGAACGGGGCACTATTACATCTATCCTGAGCAACGATAGCCCGCGAACCTTCGCCAACGAAAGTAATATCAGGGTAATAATTAGTTGCCTAGAGAAAGAAGCATATGCAAAAGTCATTTTCTTACCCGGTTCTCTCGAAGAACTACTAGAGATCGGTGCTCAGAAATTCAGATTCAATCCTACTAAAGTTTTTCTAGAAGGTGGCGCTTTTGTTGATGATATTTCACTCATTAGAGACGGTGATCATCTCATTCTAACAAATGATCAGGGATTTGTTAAGGGTATGTAAATCAACTTTGAAGAATTTGATCTTGAAGCAAGAGAAAAGATCTAAAATTCTTCTCTGTTATGATGTTTTCCAGCTCTAGAGGGGATCAAATTTATTCTCGAACATGTTTAGGCAAAATATCAAAGATCTATATTGAATAGTTGTTTATAGATGGGCAAATGGAGGCTGATACAGTGCTTTACCTCTAAAATGAACCGTTTGTAAACAATGTCGTATCGTTTATAAACTTTATATTACATGAATGTAGAGTGTTTGTTGGTATCTAATTTAATCTTGAAAAAATGAAGTTGAATGATATGCTCCATGTATTATGATTGGATCGTTTTTTACTCAATCTGATAAATGAGGTGTACTCGAGGAATATCATACACTCGAACTTTAATGCAAAACATCTATATTTCACTTCGGTATCACTGTTCTAATGGCGCCTTGTTTGTTTTTTTATCATAAAGAAAACGAAACAACATACAATAAGGTTACTAAGCAAAGTGACAACTGATTAAACGATCGAGACACTATGCTCCCTTTGTAATTGTATATTTTGATTGTTCAACCATTAATTCATCACAACAATAGTTTAAGGCACAATGTATAACTACAAAGAGTGTTCAAACTACAACATCGTTCCTCGAATGCAACTCTACAACACTAAGCTATGCTTTAACACAAATTCACACTTGTTGTCGATAAACAACGACCTCATCAATGAAACGTACTACACAAACAACAAAAGTATACATCAAAACATAAAAAAAAAACGATGGCCGTGACTGCATTTGGACAATTCCTATTGTAATATTGACAAATCAATGCTTAAATGTACCAATTCATATTTGTAATATTATTATTTTTCTTCAACTCGCATCGCATCTATACAAGAGACTGTAAATACAGGAACCACTGACCATTTGTTATCTGGACCTACATATTGTTGTAATATATAGGTGAATATTCGTCTAGCACATGAGTAGAAGGGCTTCACGGGTGCGGCCAAGCAGAGTTAGAGCGGTGGCAGCAATGTGATGACCGGTGAGGCCAGCAAGAACAAGCTGTTCTTTTGGAGATGCTTGCTCTATGTAGTTATCCGGTAATACAATTGGTCGCCACTGCAGAATTTAATATAAAAAATACTTAAAATGTAAGGTTCTTATTATAAAAAACACTATGAATAACATAAAAGAAAGGGGCAGATAATCAATACTCCGCGAAAGGTTAGTGATTAGTAGCTCATCAAATGATACAGCAGATTCAAGAGCTTAAGGGTGCTGAGAAAACGATTACTTTGACAAGAAACATTCTTGCTTCCCTACTCATCGCCGGTTCCTTTGGCCTAATGGATGTCAAGGTTTGTGCCTCTAACGCAGAGTATTTCTTTTCTGATATTAATATTTTCAAAAACCAATTTAATCCATTTTCGTGTAAGAAGAAAAAAGGAACGACAGAGACAGCAATTAGAAATAACAGGGTCCTAAAACACAAGGTATCAGAAGTAAATATGTGTGATATAGACATATAGTCACAGAAAACCACTAATGGATTATTTTCCAAAAAACGAAAAATATATGAAGGCTCACCTACTCATCAATACAGTTAGAGATTCTTTACGAATAGTTATTCCAAAACCCAGAGGGAGAAAATGGTATAAAGGGGCCTTAAGTTTTTTGATACCTGTCGAATCAAAAGAAGGAGGACGTGTTCTTCCGACAAAGAAATAAAGAAAAATAATAAATGTTTTATAATTTGCAGGGAACAACCTGAATTACCAACCAATAAGGAAAACAAATTCTCAATTAAATAAACAGGTTAAAATGCTAGCACGGTCTACATCCATTTAATGCAGAATCATTTTCCTACGAAAATAGATTATTAGGCTCCCAAGCGTAAACCGCCTACTATATAATATAAAAAAAGGCAACACTTCTCTTCAATGTTCTCAAAACTAAATTAAGTATTGAGCCGATGACATCTCCACTATTTTTGGCAGCTCCCATTCATAATCCCAACCTCTAAAAAGGATGGACATTGACAAACTTCATCCCAAAAGGGAAACAAATGCATCGAATAAATAAAAAGAAATTGATAAAGTTACTTCTCAGTTCTCAGAGAAGGTTACCTTGGTTTTTCCATCGAGCTGTCCATCAAGCGTGATGAACTGCGCCACATGGGCACCAAATCCTCCAATTGAACCTTCTTCGACAGTGATCAAAAAGGTATGGTTTTGACAAAGATGCCTAACGAGATTTATATCAAGTGGCTTACAAAATCGTGCATCTGCAACTGTGACCTCGATACCAAGACTTGAAAGTAAAGAATGAGCTTTAAGACAGTTTTGAACCATAGTCCCGTAACCAAGCAAAGCCACATCACTACCCTCTCTTAGAATTCTCCCTTTTCCAATCTGATCAGAAGCAAAAGAGTAGCCATGTTATTGAAAATATTTAAAAACATTAACATTTTAGGTAATAAGTGTTTTTGCAAGAGCTTCATAAAAAATGTAAAACATCAATGTATAAGGTGTGATTTTTGCTTAAAGTTCCAAATATATCTATAAAACTATTTAGTATAGCTCTAGGAACATATTCAGGCTTGTTTGGTGCAAAAAAATCTGGCTTATAAGCTGTTATGTTGTAAGTTGATCCTAGTTGTTTTGACTAAAGGTAAAATAATAAACGAAGTCCTAGTTAAACTTTATATACAATTGCTCATATATGTACAGCTCAATTAAAATAAGCTAAGAAGGTAGGTTTTCGAACTTCTAACTTTTAAACTTATCTCTGAAAGCAGGTTTTTAAGATGTGAAATAAGATGACCAGCCTTGCAAATAAGCTACCTTTGAAGCTGTTAACCAAACATTTATTCTAAAAGGAAATACAAAAAACTAAAGATATCCAATTAGTACCTCTATAGGAACACCAGGGCACATCAAGTTATTCATCTTTACAATCGCACCCCTCGGATATCGAAAACAAATTGGCCTATCATCAACCCGAGCCGCCGTCGCCACCATGTGTATAAGCTCATCTTCATCCGAAGGTGCCATCACAATCATATTTGGAAGACACGACATAAACGTTATGTCAAAGGCACCACAATGTGTGGGCCCATCGGACCCAACTAGTCCCGCACTCGTTATAACAAACCTCACGGGAATGTTTTGTCGATCCACGTCCTGAACCACCTGATGATGCATATTTAATTGTCACGTTTAGTTTCAATTATGCTGTCATGTGAGTTTTTGAGCGTTTTCATTTAGTAATCGAACAGCACCAACTACATGTTCCTTATTTACTGCATTTACCACAGAAAAAGATATCTTGATAGATTTGGACAAAGAAACATACCCCATTAGCTTCCCTAGTGACTCCTTATTTTTGCAAAGAAACCCACATAGTTGTAAATGTGAATAAACCATCAACGTTAAATATAATTGGAGAGAGAGATCAATATAAACAAAAAATTAAGGAAGTTGATAGTGAAACTCTTGTTTTATGTACTTATAAAGTAGTTATGCAAAGCTGAAAAAGTGGTACTTTCACCACAACTTCAGAAAAAATTATAAAGATGCTTCAGTGGGTGCTTGAAGTGTTTTGATAAGGGCATCATATGGTGTTGTGACCTTTTGTTTTCTAGATTTTGACTATAAATATTCTTGTATTCTATCTTGTTAAAGTAGAATAGGAATACACATTTTGTAAAAAAAGGATTTGGTACATTTTATAATTGAGTTTTGTTGACTCATCTCGGTTCTGATTTTGGGTTCTATACCTGATCATATGCTCGTTGTAGAAACGTAGAGGGGATAATGCAAAAGGGTTTTAATCCCCCGCACGACAGACCAGCAGAGAATGTAACTGCGTGTTGCTCGGCTGTTCCTACGTCAAAGAATCTTTCAGGAAACTTTTCGTGAAATTGTTGAAAAGGCGGTTCCATGCCCATTCCTCCGTGGACTATTACGATGTCTTTGTCTCTCTCGGCCTCCGAAATCAAAGCGTTGGTGAACCAATTGCTATAAGTTTGAGGGTGAGGCTTATGTGACGTATAAGTTGGTTCGCTGAAGCCTGCACCTACTAAGTAGAATTTAAATGTCAAAAACTTTATCCCAGTGTGTGCACGGAAGAACAGCAGAAAACCTGGTCGTGAAACTATTTACCAAAATAAGCTTGTCTCTGAGCTACTCACCAAAGCTATTTTGGATTACGAGTTTAGTATCTAAACTATTCATTTAACAGGGAAATTTTAGGCATCTGAATTTGCAAGCTATTGGAAAATCACCATCTGTAAAACTATATACTAAAATAAGCCTGTACAAAAGCGATTTAGTAATTTACCAAAGCAATCCTTTTTTGAATGGTGTGTTTAACATCTAAATAATACCATTCTAAATGGTTATTTTATACAAATCTACCAGTTGAAATTGCAAGTTTTTACAAAATCACGGTTCCAAGTGGTGGCAAAAAAATATCGTCTGATCAATTTCTCCCAGAAAAGCAAAGTTTCTACCAATGCCGCGAATTTAATACAAACACGCTATTCAACCCATTTCGAAGGAGTTCAATAAGAGTACGATTTTGGTAAAGAGTATCAAATAGAGGTATTATGGAGTCTTGTTCTTTTCCCTTGGGTTGGCTCCTGCCCGAATCTTCAAATAGCAATTACATAGGATTTTAAAATTTCCCAACTAGAAAAACAAAATTTACCTTCATCATTATCATTTTTAGTCTCGCCTTTGTGGCTATCTGGGGCAATCTCTCCATCATTTGTAATTACATGAACTAGAACAGGACCCATCGAATCCAATGATGCCACTTCACTTAAAACGCATAAAAGATCATCAATATTATGTCCATCTACAGGGCCGATATAATATAATCCTAGCTCTTCGAACAGAGTTGACCCAGGCGGACCAACCATACCACGTAGGAATTCGTCAACCTTAGCCGACCATTGATACATACCGTTCCCAATCCTTTTCGTAAGACCCTATTACAAAAAGAACAAAATATATATGTTGGTAAAAGAAGTGACCAACAACAAGATCAGATAATAAGAATCCTTTGGCCGCGGTCTTATTTCCAAAGGTTTCTTGGTTGCAGCTCTAAAATTAACAGGGTTATTCCAGCTTAAATTCTAGATTCTTCATTCTAAAATACAGGAAAAACTCAGCTTGAATCAAGGCTTCAAAAGGTGCTAGGCAGGTTCTAGGCGGAAAGGATCCACCTGGCGCCTAATTGGCCGCCTTTTGAAACACTGGCTTGAATACGAATCTAGCTAACAAAAAAAATTGGTAGAGTATTTCAAAAACATATGATTGGAAACCTCAGAAAACAAGCCTAGCATGCGTGTATAATTGATATATAGGTTGCGATAAAAAGGTTTGCAACGAAATAAGTAGCTTTTTAAACATTTGCAACTTTAATCAGTTTCGACGTTCAAATTGAATCCCATGTAAGTAAAACAAATATTCCGAACTTAACAAACACTTGCCTTAGCAACTTCTCTCAATTTGCGGAAATGTTTACTTGACTGCAGCTTGATTAGAGTACTAGAAATAGGATTTATTGGTGAATTTACACCGCCATCGACCTTTGGGAGCAACATATGGCGACTATCGTTTAAAATAACAACCATGTTCGAGTCTAAATAGCCTGCATTGCTCATTGCTTCATATACTTGCCCACTCATCGTTGTCCAATTGCTAATAACCGCAACAACACGGTCTCTTCTACCTTTAATATCACGCGCAACTGCCATTCCTGAATGTTGAAACCACGATTATTTTCTCAATATCAATATTTCATGTTAAAAATGAGAGAAAATGAATAATAGTTACTGTTGGAGAGTGGAAGCTCAAAAATTCACCTAGGGGAGGGGTGAGAATAGGGTCTCGCTTGGTTGTGGTTTTTGACTAAATAAACTTTAATTTCATATTTGAATTGGGAAAAACGCTCTGATCATCCAGCAAAAAGCTTCTAGCTTTTCCAGGATAAAATTCCAGCTTAGCAGGTTTTAAGCTGGTTAACCAAATGCCATCCAAATTTTTAAACAAAAAGCCAAAAAAGCTACACTTAAGAGCTACAACCAAACAAGGTGTTGGTCTGTAAACTTGGTGCTTCTTTAACAATTATCTAAAAACTTATAGGAGAACATATTCCAAACAATTCCCCTTGTGCGTCTGTATTGTATTTTTATGAGTTTCTTTTGGAAATTGTTTATAAATAAAATTCCATAAATGTTTTCCATGTCTCCATTTGCACTTCAAAAACGGAATATCCCTGACATTTTAGAAAGTGTTAACGTCACATAAGCTTACATGACATTAAACTCAATAATACTAAATATTTAACAGCTAGGAAGAAGATTAGAAATAATGTCTCAAGTAGCCAAAAGAACAAAAGAGCTTTAAGCATGCATTATTACTATTATGCAAAAATGCAAAAATAGGTGTGCTTTTAAGAAATAAATTGTTTTTGTACCAAGTCCAGCAGAAATACTGCTGCATCCATGTCCAGCACCAAATGGGTCGTATTCACTTTCAAATCGAGACGTGAAACCTGAAATACCATCTTTTTGTCGCACTGTATGCATCAGATACCGCCTCCCAGTTAGAATCTTATGCGTATAAGTCTGCAAATTGACAAGTTTCAGGTTTAGCACTAAAGTTAATCAAGGAATAAAAAGAAAATAGCCAAGGCCTAAGCAAAATATGGCCTCGTTTTTCACCGCAAACATTACGCTTAATTTATTTACGTTTAACCTCTAGCAAAAAAAAATTAAGTAAACAAAAAAAAGGATTTACAACGCTAACATGAACTTTTTCAAGTTCTCAGACCAAATATAATTTGTACACAAACAGTTCTGAAAATGTAAAATACTAGAGGAATCATATTGCACAAATATGCTCTAAATCCAATTCATTTCTATAAAATCATTTGAAAAACCCAACTTTTAGGGACCTGAACCGGATTATCTTGTCTGGTACCAAAAAAAATCTTATGAACTTTGGATAATCCAAGAATAAAGGGGTTCTTATAAATTTTATTGAGAACTTTCCTGAATGGGTGAAAATGTGAACAAAGGCAGCTAAAAGAAAGAGTAATAAAAAAAAAAGACACTTACTTGTTCCCCCATATCCCATAATATCTTATCCATTGGGGCATGAAAAACACGATGTATCGCAATAGTTAACTCCACCGCAGACATACTAGTCCTAAAAGGTTTTTGGGTTTTAGCCATTAGAAAGGATAGTTCCGAACGGATTTCCTCAGCAAGTTGTTTCAATTCCTGCACAGAGCTATTGCCAATGATATGAGAAGTCAAAAAGCTGGGAAACTTGGGGAAAACATACGAGAAAGATGGTAAATTAACCTTCGAGGACAAGTGTTTCAAGTGAATAGGATCTTCAACCATATCAAGTATTGGTGTTGGCACTTTCTCCCAGAAGAAATCTCCCACATGCGGTAAAGAATTTACTCGAAGAAGCCGCTGAGTCACAAACACGTTTTTTTTAGTTACTGTTCAATAGTAACTATACCACTAATGTTTACAAAAAGATTAAAAAAAAAAAGAGGAGAAAAAGGATTCAGAAAGTTAAACATATGATTTGCAAAACTTTACCGAATAATTTCGAGCGTTACATAGAACCATGTTAAACTCGTGAGTTTCTTGTGTACAAACAAATCAACCGAATGCGACTATGTCATCCTTGAAGGAGTCATACGCACTATGTAAGAAACACATGTCACATGTTAAGACTCTTTTATTCACAATATGGTGTTCTATGATGGAATATCGCAATTGAACTAATACAATCTGTGTATGTTAGAAGCTAGTAGTTGGACTTGGATACTGAAATATCACTGCAAACTGTTATGATCCTGCCATATTTTACTTGTATCTCAACACCGATACAAAAAGAATCATCCATCTTCCTCATATCTTGACTTTCATTGCTAAAAATAGCATAATTGGTATTAAATTATCAAAAAGGACCTAGCAACACCAGTATTCCCTTCGAACTGCGTTCTCAGTTTGATGATCTGTGAGTACATTTTAGGTTCAAGTTTTTTTTGCTCTCTTTTCTCATTTGTGGACTCTTTTTTTCTGAAATACTAACATATTGGAGTCATCAAAAACAGATGACTTTCTATATTCTTAATTACAACGAAAACATACCCAATAGAAAACATAATACATCCAAGTTTTGAAATGTACATATCTGATCATGTCACACCATCTACATAAAAGAATCGTAGATTTTTTTCCTTATTACTTGTTGGTTGAATATGAGTAAAGATTGGGTCTTGATAATAAATACCAATCTATTAAAAAACGCGCTAGTAAAAGAGCTCGATAAAAGCTTTTAAAAAAGGCGGAAAAGTGACTTTTTCCGCCTTTTAGGCCACTAAGCGTAGTTCTTGCACTTTTCCGCCTTTTAGGCCACTAAGCGTAGTTCTTGCAAAAACGTATTCACAAAGATTTCGCACTTTAAAACACTGATAAATAGTTAAATACTGAAATTATGAGTTAAACCCAGCAATTTCCACATTGCACTTAATTGTTACACAATTTGGTCACTATTAACACAAACACACACACAAATATAATATATATATATATATATATATACATATATATGCAATGAATTTGGCAAGTATCTATAAACTGATAAAGCAACATCATAAAAAAAAAAATACCTTAGAATTAGAAGCAGGGTATATACAAAGATTGGATCTTGATAATTCCCCAATTGAAGAAAAGCTGAATTTATGTTCAAAATTCTTAAAATCACCATTTTTGATAATTAACCCAAATGGGCACTGAAAATAAGCAATACCCATTAAAAGAAACTTAACTGGTTTTTATAATTCACCAAAAATATTAAAAGAAAAACTCAAAACCATTTGTAAAGTTGGGGGTTATATATGATTTATTTGTTGTATTGAGGAAATATACTTTTGTGTTAAATAAGTGAGAAAATAAGAAGTTGAAAAAGACAAATGTGGGTTTTGTTGTAATAGAAATGAGTTTGAGCTCAAATGATACTTTTTGTAAATAATTACTAGTAAATTAAATAATAAATATAATTGTAGAATAATAAAATTAATTAAAATAAGTATACACGCTATTGTAAGATTGAAGCAAAAAACGTGCATCTCATTGTAAACATAAATATTACTCACTTGACATTAATTTATTTCTAACAAAACAATAATTTTAAACGAATGGGGTCAATATTCTATAACTTTAAAAATAGGTTCAACTTGATCATCAATTTTATTATATCTAAATTATTGAAATGAAAAATATAAAAACTATGTCATATATGATTGATTTTTAAAAGAATTTTTTCCAACACCTTATATATGAGAAAATTAATGATCAAATTTACACGTATTTTCATAATAGACACTTATTAAGCGACGGAGGGATTTTATATATGAGAAAATTAATGATCAAATTTACACGTATTTTCATAATAGACACTTATTAAGCGACGGAGGGATTATATGAGTTTTTTTTTTTTCTTCATAGTATAACGGAGATTGATGATTTTGATCAAAATAAGTACGAAAAAATTAATTTTCATCAAATTTTATCAAAATGATGTAAGATGTTTAAGACCGTCTCCACCTAGTAATTAAATACTTGTGCCTAAAGCCTAAGAAATGATCGACTAGAATCCTTGCTTATAATTTTGTTTACCATCCTAATTATATTTTCTAGTGTATTACGGTGTGTACGGGACGGATTGTGGCGTATTTGGTTCAATCCTAACCTAACTTGAAAAATAAATGGCGGGACGGATTGAGACGGATTGATAAAATTTAAATCTCAAACCAACCCAATCCAACCCGTTACAATTAAAACCCCAACTCAACCAAATTCAACCCGCAAAATAAATTGCGGGTTGGACACGGGTTGAGTTTAGATTGATTCTTAAATTTTTATTTTGGTCATTTATTTTTCATAGTTTGCATAATCAACCCAAATTTTAAAATAAATCGAATATTTCAAACAGAAATATAAATTAAACTCAATCAAAATACGTTTAGAACATTCACGAACAAGTAATAAAACTAAAATATAACAATAATTAAAGGTTGTTATATTAAAATACACAATATATATATATATATATATATATTCCGGGTTGAAACGGATTAACCCACGATTTGTGAATTTCAACCTTAACCCAACCCGCAAAATATATAGCTGATTGATTTTTTTTTAGACATTCAACCCACTCCAACCCCCCAATCTATACAGGTTGGGTTACGGGACGGATTTACGGATTTTTTGTCCACGTACGATACAATTGCATAATTTCACCTAAAATTGCCTCGTATGATATGATCCAAATAATGAAACTTAAAGAGATCATAATTTGGATGTCAAATGATGATGAACCGTGTGATTAGCTTAACAATAGAAAAGTATTGACTTACCTAAATAGATAAATGCAGATAAAAATCAAGTTAAAAGTGCGAATCAACACACTCTTATACCATTATAAAAGAAAGCATTAAGCATGATTTTACTTCCAAGTTCTGCAAGTTTTCACATAACTCCGTAAGCGAAGAAACTTCAGGTCTCATTCTTGTGCAAGTTACATTGCAAACGAGTTTACAGGAAAAAAGTTTTTCATGGTAACTACGATACAGACTAAAATAAAAAGGAACTCTCATGTATTTGTACTTACAAGGTTCAAAGAAACCAACAACATACGCAAGCATAAGAATAGTAACGTTACAAGACCAAGATAAAGGTTTCACGGTTCTTGACAGAAAAAAAGGTAGAAAAAAAACGAGAAAAGGAAGAGGTAAATAGATGAATCACTTCCAAAGCTTGCGCAAGGACATATTCTTCTCAGTGTCTTTCTTCATAACCTTGGCCACCGCCATTTCGAAATCTTCTTGGGTTACGTGGACCCTTCTCTCCCTCAAAGCAAACATTCCAGCTTCAGTACAAACAGCCTGCATATACAAAATACATATATATATGGCAACTTTAAGTTCCATCGACTCCTTCAACTCAACTAAAGCTCAATGATCCTTTTATTTGGTTGTGAATATTTCAACTCGGTTTTTTTTTTTTTGGCTTATACTTTTGTACTTCACTTGGTAAAAGGCCTAAAAGTTCAAGGTAAATAAAAAGATTTACCCCACTCAACGAAGCACATTTAATTGCTTAATAAAAACTACAACCTTGTCCAAATGTGAAATGTATGATTTGTGAAGAAGAAAATTGGTTGCCAAGCTGGTAATAGAACAAAATCCAGTGGATTATACGAATGGCACTATTAAGAAGGGGGGAAAAGTGACTAAAAAGGAGTTTCATGCAAAAAGAAAACCGGTTACGTAAAGAACTGGATAAAAGAGGAACAGACCTTTAGCTCTGCACCAGAAGCCCCATTCATCTTCTCTGCTATCTTTTTCAAGTCGATTCCTCTCATCAAGTTCATCTTTCTTGAGTGAATTTTCAAGATGTCAAAACGGGACTGCAATTATTTAAATTTAGAGAATGAGATTAGCGATATCAGAATGTGAAAAACAGCAAACCATATGAAAAACTAAGAACACCAGTCACCAATCACATCCTACTAGGTACATTACTTCTCTTTAATAAGATTAAGACATCTAACAACTTCACAAAAAGGTCATCAGCTAACTTGTAAAAGAGCGGCTTCTAAAATTGTTGGCATCATTTTGTTTTTAAAGGAACATTCATAATTGGTTGAAAAAAGGTCTGGCAAACATTTGGCATATGATAGAAGTGCTACACTTTTTCTGAAGGCAGACAATGGAAAATATGAAAGATACGAGTTCAATGGAAAATTTGACCACTTTTGAATCACAACTCAAAAATTTAAGACAAAGGTGACAAGCAATAACGGGAAGATCTAAGTGGATGCAATCTAACATAAGAAACTTGTAAGACAAATAGTTCTATACTTAACCATAGCAAGAAAATAGAAACGAAATCTGCATTAGATGTAACCTCAAAACCCAAGAATTAACATGAATAACAAGAAAACATACATCTTCGTTGGGATTTGGGAACTCGATTTTTCTGTCAATTCTTCCGGGTCTCAGAAGAGCTTGATCCAGAATATCAATACGATTTGTAGCCATTAAAACCTGTAACAAAGTTTTCCTTACTGAGTATTACAGAAAGAACAATTTCACAAAGCAATCAATATACAGTCTACACAACAAAATATATACTTTGATTTTATTAGATGCCTCAAATCCATCAAGTTGATTCAATAGCTCAAGCATGGTCCTTTGTACTTCACTATCACTGTTGCCAGATCCAGACTCCATTCGAGCGGATCCAATACTGTCTATTTCGTCCATAAAGATGATTGATGGAGCATGTTCCCTGTGACATGTAGAATAAAAATTATGCACAGAACACAGCTAAAATCATGTTTTTGGAGACAACCGATGAAAGACGCAAAACATACCTCGCCATGACAAAAAGCTCTCTGACCATTCGTGACCCCTCACCGATATACTTCTGAACCAACTCTGAACCAGAAACCCTAATAAAGGTACAATCGGTGTGATGAGCCACAGCCCTAGCCAAAAGTGTTTTCCCAGTACCAGGTGGTCCATAGAGCAGAACTCCCTAATGTCAGATAAACTTGCATGTTAATGTCCCCAGAATAGAAATGTATGCCAATTTAATATTACAAAAAACTACATAGATATCCTATCGACAACACAATCATAAAGGCCACATTGCATCCTGCAACAATATATTCCAGTGATAAAGATAGGGAGACAAAGTATCAAGTTCCCAGAATCTTTCTACGAAGGGACAGTTTAGATAAATGTCCTATTCGATTGTAACTTGTTTATATATTAAAAAAATTCTTCTGCATATATTGCCATCTTAGTTTTCATTATAAATACAATCCCGGACCTTCCTAAATTAGTTTAAGTAAAACTTATAGACCTCTTCATAAGCTTATAACAATAACAGGTCTATACGGAGTATCTCCAATTGTGAATTCAGATAACTATCATACATTCCAAAGCTTAGTAAATCAGAATTTGCAATTAATCATTAATATACTATGATACCATGTAATAAGAAAACAAACCTTAGGTTGGGCTATGCCAAGACTCTCAAACAACTCGGGATGTTTAATTGGCAACTCAATGACCTGACAAGTAAAAAGAAACATTTAGAAAGATTTCTTTATAGCCAAAATAGTAAGGAACAATGATTTATGCATAAACAGAACACCCTCATTGTCTATTCAAACAAATAAAAAAAGAAACAAGTACCTCCTTGATCTCTTTGATTTGCTGATCAAGACCACCGATCATGTCATAAGTAGAATCTGGAACCTTTTCAACTTTCATAAGGTTAACCAAGGGATCTACTTTACTAGGCAATACTAAGTGAAGCACATAACTATCATTG
Source organism: Primula veris (assembly GCA_963682055.1). Taxonomy (NCBI): domain Eukaryota; kingdom Viridiplantae; phylum Streptophyta; class Magnoliopsida; order Ericales; family Primulaceae; genus Primula; species Primula veris. The sequence continues at coordinate 4,902,407 of OY821741.1, read as the reverse complement.
CGGAGAGCAACCCTGGTTGATGGTGTGAGTTTTGTGATATCTATACTCTTATCAATATCAACAACATACTTCCCTTCAGGATGAACCTGTAACATCACCAAATATATCAAACTTCTACAAAAAATGGGTTCACATGCACTGAAGGATAAGAATAGAGATTCGCTACTTTTTAAAGGATCAAGAGCAGTGCAATGCTACCAGGAAGACAAAACTATAAAAATAAAAAGGACAATATCCTAAAATACAGTATAATTTATGTAGACTGTCTAGGCTTATCCACTACTAAAAGCCTAATTTTCAAAGGAAAAGCTTTAAAAATTGGCCATGCTTAGGCTAGCCACCATAAAAATTGCACTTTGTAATTGTAGTTTAGCAATAATTGCTGACCTTGTACTACACAAGTGGGTAAAGCCATGAGCTACATGCACCGTCGTTTGGAAAACCATAATAAGGAGGTTTCAAATTTCCAAAGTTAAGTATTTAACATGTTGGTCCTGAGATAACAAGCTATAAAGCAGATACTTAACCAACCTACAGACTAACCTTCACAAGGACTTTAGATTTCCCCATCACTTTAACCACTTCGCCAACATATGAGCCAGGTTCCTGAAGTAGTTGCAGTTCTTCTTTCAACATCCTCACTGAGAAAAACAAAACCAGCTGCGGTTTAGATAACGAATCATAAAATTACAGTTATGGCTAGTGGAAAAGCACCATTTCAATTAGGTATAAAGTGCAGTCCATAATACATTCCGAAAAATGTGACACAGATTGTTCTGAATGGTGTTACAAAGATAACGAGTCATACTTTTAATTCAAAAATCCTTAAAATGCTTATCCGTTAAAATAATAGGAAATTAAATGCGTATTGACAACTAAGCTAAAAGCTTGGACCCAACAGAATAAAACTGTTATTTCCACTCGAATTGCATATGAATACAACTAGGTCGTGTCAGTTAAAAATTAGCCAAATCTGAGATTAACCATTCCTCACTTTTCCATACGCAAAAGAAATCTCACAACATCCAAAATCACCAAAAACATTGTAAATTTACTCTTTAACATTGATACAAACCCACAATAACACCGTGGAAAAATAAATAATCCAAGTCAGTAAAGAATCGATAGATTAAACCATCATTTCCACACTTGAAACTCAAATCAATTTTCAACCAGACACTCAATTAACAGTTAACAAATCAGTTGTTTTTCAACACTTTCCCTTGCACAAGAAATCTCACCTTCCCCGAACCCGCCACAAATGCAGTCAATTCTAATACATGGCTAGAAAAATCCCCGGAAAAACCTTTCCACGATACTTAAGAAAAATCAGCACAGCAAAATAACACTTTTACTTGGGTGCATCAGTTAAGGTGCAAACAATCTCTGAATATGCTCATAATTCCAAAAGAATAGTGTCAAAATTCTACACTTTTCTTCATATACAATAAATCTCACTTTCTACAAACCCACCACAAAAAAATTGCACCTACACTCTTATACATAATAAAAAGACCACGTAAAAACCCAAGGACAAGAACTAAACCAAATCAGCAAATTTCAGCGACTATTACTTAAAATGCAAATCAATCTCCATGAGCTACGAATCGTGTATGCGTGTATATATATATATATTGTAAAAACTAAAAGATATGCATTCCTTCCAAAATAAGAGTACTAAAGATGCAAACTATCTCTGGACAAGCTCCGAGTTTAAATTAAAAAATTGTCAAAATTCCATACTTTTCCTCTTGCACAAGAAATCTCACTTTCTTCAAACCCATCACAAAAGATTGCAACTCTACTCTCAAAACTTAACAAAAAGACCAAAATGAATAACTTTTAACAACAATCAAGCCAAATCAGGACAATATTACTGAAGATCCAAATTAATTCCCAGGAGCTGCCTATACATATGAATATTAAATTAAGATAGATCATCATAGCAAAATATATATTAAGACCCAAATCGTTAAATTAGCTTACTACTTACTACGTGCAAGTATGTAGATCTTTTTTTCCATTTAAAACCCGAATCAACTTACGGATAAGCTCTTACGTTTAATTTTGAAAAGTAATCAAAATTCTTAACTTTTCTTCCTGAACAAGAAATATAACTTTTCTTTAATTACATGTGTATGTATCTCTCTCTCTCTCTCTCTCTATATATATATATATATATATATATATATATATATATATATATTACCCTTGGAGTTGAGATCGTTTCGCTGAGCCTCTAGACGGTTGAGATTATGAGTCTTAGTTCGAACGTGTTTATGAAGATCGTGTGTGGTGCTGTACGTAATACTGCGTTAACCCTTCCCCTCCTTGCTTACCCCCCGACGACGACGACATTTTACACGCCTCACTCACTGACCCTAACTGGTTCTGCCCCTCCGTCGCCTTTACAGAGAGAGATGAGAGATAGAGAGTTCTAGTGAGAGAGAGAGAATTTGGAGTCCTAGGTAGGAATTGGTAGTTAATTTTGGGAAAATTTGAAGTTTTTTATATAACTCCAAACTTTTCTTTTTATGCAAGAAATCTCACTTAAACAAAAAATTACAACTTTACACCAAAAACTTTAACAGAAAAATCAGAGTAAAAACCTATAAAAGCTAAATCAGCATGACAAACTCACAATACATGTCCATTAAATAATAACCTCTCTAAAATTAAAATAAAAACCCATCCTTGACTTGGAATAATCTGCTAAATTACTATATTGATTATTCAATAACACACTAAACTAATAAAATATCTCAGTCTCGATGCTACTAATTTAAAGAGGTTTTACTGTATTACTGAAACCGAAATCAAATCCAAATAATTTTTAAAAAAAAACACATGCATCTATCTATCTATCTATCGCAATCAATTTCTGGACAAGCTCTTAATTCCAAAAAAAAAAAAAAAAAAGAGTCAAAACTCCAAACTTTACTTTCTCCAAAATCCACAACCAAAAATTGCAACTTTACGCCAAAACGTAACAGAAAAATCAGAGTTAACTACAATACTACTGAGGTCCTTCAACTTATAAAAGTGAACACTAATGGTTCTATAATTCTAAAAAGTAACAAAACTGATCCAATAAAATAACAGAAAATCGGAGTAACGCAATTTCTAAACTTTTCTTCCTGCACAAGAAATCTAACTACGAAAGCCACGTCAGCATAGTAAAAACACATGTATCTATCTATCTACATAATAGGAATAATATTACAACTTTGGTCCTTCAACTTATAAAAGTGAACACTAATGGTTCCATAATTCTAAAAAAGTAACAAAACTGATCCAATAAAATAACAGAAAATCGGAGTAACGCAATTTCTAAACTTTTCTTCCTGCACAAGAAATCTAACTATGAAAGCCACGTCAGCATAGTAAAAACACATGTATCTATCTATCTACATAATAGGAATAATATTACAACTTTGGTCCTTCAATTTATAAAAGTGAACACTAATGGTTCCATAATTCTAAAAAGTAACAAAACTGATCCAATAAAATAACAGAAAATCGGAGTAACGCAATTTCTAAACTTTTCTTCCTGCACAAGAAATCTAACTACGAAAGCCACGTCAGCATAGTAAAAACACATGTATCTATCTATCTATCTACATAATAGGAATAATATTACAACTTTGGTCCTTCAACTTATAAAAGTGAACACTAATGGTTCCATAATTCTAAAAAAGTAACAAACCGATCCAATAAAATAACAGAAAATCGGAGTAACGCAATTTCTAAACTTTTCTTCCTGCACAAGAAATCTAACTACGAAAGCCACGTCAGCAGAGTAAAAACACATGTATCTATCTATCTATATATACAATTATATAAAAATAAAAATAAATTAAAAAATTAAAAAATACCTTTGGAGTTGAGATCGTTACGCTGAGCTTCTAATCGATTAAGATTATGAGTTTTTGTACGAACTTGTAACTGAAGATCGTGTATATGTTGTAAATAATACTGTTTTAATCCTTCTCCTCCTACTATTTTACCCGTTTTACACGTCTCACTCGCCACCGACCCCGCCACATTCTCCGTCACCGCTGTCGCCATTGTAGAGAGAGATATAGTTTCAGAGAGAGAGAGTTTTGAGCCCTAGAAATTTGTTGAATTGGGGAAAAATTGGGCTGTTTTTTTGGATTATATAGGAATATAATGTCTTTACGATATTGGTCCCTTAGTTTAGATATTTTACACTAGAGGTTCGTGTTTTTGGCATAGTCACGTGGTTGGTCCATTACAATTTGTAAATAAGTGAGGCGTGAAATTGATAGGTTAAAAGTTAATATTATCGTTGAAGATTATAGTAATATTTTCGTTTATAATTGAAGTTTTTGTATAGGTTGTAAACATGTAAAAAAAACATGCTTCTCGTTTCTCATTTCTCGCTTCTCGCTTCTCGTTTCTCGCTTCTCGCTTCTCGTTTCCCACTTTCTATAATTTCACATGTAAATTTTAGATTTTAGAGGCTAAAAAGAGAGAGAGTGTGTTTTAAGCCCTACAAATTGGGTGTGATTTGTTGATTTGGGAAAAAGTTGGGGTGTTTTTTGGATTATATAGTAATATAATATCGTTACGATATTGGTCCCTTGATTTAGAGATTTTACACTAGAGGTTTGTGTTTTCGGCATAGTGGCGTGGTTGGTCCATTACAATTTGCAAGTAAGTGAGGTGTGAAATTGATAGGTTAAAAGTTAATATTATCGTTGAAGATTATAGTAATATTTTCTTTTATAATTGAAGTTTTTGTATATGTTGTAAACATGTAAAAAAAACATGCTTCTCGTTTCTCATTTCTCGCTTCTCGCTTCTCGCTTCTCGTTTCCCACTTTCTATAATTTCACATGTAAATTTTAGATTTTAGAGGCTAAAAAGAGAGAGAGTGTGTGTTTTAAGCCCTACAAATTGGGTGTGATTTGTTGATTTGGGAAAAAGTTGGGGTGTTTTTTGGATTATATAGTAATATAATATCGTTATGATATTGGTCCCTTGATTTAGAGATTTTACACTAGAGGTTTGTGTTTTCGGCATAGTGGCGTGGTTGGTCCATTACAATTTGCAAGTAAGTGAGGTGTGAAATTGATAGGTTAAAAGTTAATATTATCGTTGAAGATTATAGTAATATTTTCTTTTATAATTGAAGTTTTTGTATATGTTGTAACACATGTAAAAAAAACATATTTCTCGTTTCTCGCTTCTCGTTTCCCACTTTCTATAATTTCACATGTAAATTTTAGATTTTAGAGGCTAAAGAGAGAGTGTGTGTGTTTTGATCCTTAGAAATTGTGTGTGATTTGTTGATTTGGGAAAAAATTGTGGTGTTTTTTTGATTATATAGTAATATAATATCGTTACGATATTAGTCTCTTAATTTAGAGATTTTACACTAGAGGTTCGTGTTTTTGGTATAGTGATGTGGTTGGTCCATTACATATGAATAATTCAAAAACCAAATCCAAATCTGCTATTTATACTCCATTTCGTATACCCTTTTAATTTTTTAATCCAAAATAGTTATTTATAAAAAAATTTAAAAAAAATGTTACAATTACAATTAGACATGTATCAATAAATTTTAATAAAAAATTTCTTACAAAAAATTCAAATATGTTTTTATTTTGGAATTAAAATAAGAACGAGTGTTAATCATATATAAATCCAAAAAAAAAAAAAAAAACTCAACCATATGTTTCAATATTATAAAATATGTCTAGAATACTTTGTAAACATTTATAAACATGCAAAAAAAAGTTGTAAAAAAATAAATTTAAGCAAAAATAGCTAATGGGATCCGAAATGAGTACAAATTAAGGGTAGTAGATTTTGAGTCATTTTACATGTGTAGCTGGGTGACCAAATTTTCTTTTTTGGAATATAAGAAAAGTTAACTTATTTGATTTAAAGCGAAAACCAAGCAAGCTATAATTTCATGAAGTTTTTCATTTCATTCCAAGTGTTTTCACACAGAAAAAACTATAAAATGGATTTTCCATTTTTGATCAAGTTGTAATTTCTCTGAAAATCATTAGAAAACCTAAGCATGGCCATGATATCATATACTATATGTCCATTAAAGAACTAAATCCAGAGGATCTTACGCATTAAATCTTTAGCACAGACATCTAATTTTCCTCATTGAAATCATTGTACTCTAAAGAAACATTAAAAAAAAAAATACTCAAATAACGACGGGATTAGTGAATAAAATATAAGGCATTATACTATAGAGAAAGTTAAAACACGATAGTACCTAGTTAAGGCTTTCTTGGTGTTGTGACCTTTCAACATGTTCACTAATTAGTCTATGGTCAAGAATGTTGGTAATGAACACTTTTGGGACCAAATATATATATATATATATATGAATGTTTTAAATAGCGTTATCGCTAGCATTGTGTTTTTTTGAAAAAAACGCTAAAAGCGCAAATAGCGTTGCTACATACCGTTTTACGGTGTACTTTTTTTTTTTTTGCCTAAATACATAAGTATAGCATTAAATTCAGAATATCTAATAAAAATTAATTAAATATATATAAATAATTGTAACTAATAATCACAAAATGATTTTAGTTGAGATGTCATATCATTTACTTTGTTTGCAAGAGTTTTGAGCTTTAATTCTCTTTAACTTCCAATAATTTCATTAAAATTTTGACAAAAATAAAATAAAAAAATATTGGATTGCACCGGTTATAGCGTAAATAGCGTCCACTATAGCGCGCTATAGCGTAAATAACGTCTCTATAGCGCGAATTTAGCGTTTTTCCATCCAAATAGCGGTTTATCAAAGCATTTTTGGGTCAAAAATTTTATTTCGTGAAATATAGCGCAATATAGCGTGCTTTTTAAAAGAATTGTTGGAATCATACTTTTGATATACATTTTGAATAATATAACATGGCTCTAAAGTTGTCAGTCTTTACATTATTAAAATGATAAAATCATACCTTCACATCATCGGAAAGATATGGGTTTCCCTCAAAAACCCGTTTTCACAAACACATCCCATCCTCCCACCCCCTTCCAAAAAAAATTATAGGCACACTAAGTGCTGGCATTGATGTTTTTAAACATGTGTGATCAATGTGTGATCAATGTGTTGTTAGAGATTTAGGGTATGATAATCCTGGATAACTTCGAAGAATCGTGTTCGTACACTTTCCGAACAAAGTATTTCGACCCTATTATTGCCTGGGTTCACGAAATCTTTGTGGGGATAATTCTTGAAGAACAATCTGTTTCTGGCAAGGAGAATAGATTAGGAATGTAGAGAGAATTTTCTTATATGTTTCTGTAACCAAAACCGAGGCCAAATGACTTCTTATATAGGAGATCAGTAACCGAAACTGAAAACAAGCAACTGTTCCGGAAAGGAAGCAACTGTTCCGGAAAGGAAGCAACTGTTGGGAAATGGTCCAACTATTCAAAATTTTCCGGAAAGGAAGCAACTGTTCCGGAAAGGAAGCAACTGTTGGGAAAGGGTCCAACTATTCAAAATTTTCCGGAAATGAAGCAACTGTTCGGAAAAATTTTCGCTCGGGGCGCTGCCCCGCACCCCGCCCACTGTCCTGGCAGCGGGACCCCAGCCAGGGGCTCTCGCCCCTTGGACCCCGCCAGGGGCTCTGCCCCTTGGAACCCCGTTTCAATTATTCATATTCAATTACACGTTGGCTCGACGAGCGTGCACTCCGCACTTCCCTAACTCGTTTCCGAGTTTAACGCATTATTGCATCGGCCTATAATAAATCACATTACTACTAAAATACATTGATGATACTAAAATCACCAACATGTGTGATATTTTTAAACATGTTGCATTTTCATTATCAATGTGCCACTTCAAAATTGTTGGAACATGCGTGATCTTCTCCAAAGCTCTAAAATCATGTTTTAGAATATTGACGACCTATTCTTGATCTGCGACAAACATTTTCATACAGCTTTTATCCTTTTCATTACCATTTTTGTTGATCTTATCCATAGACGCGTTGATGTACTTTAGCGAGTATGGGAGTGTGGTCTTGCAACAGTTAATACCATCACAACCCTCGGTTATATTATCGTTGCAAATAGACATACATCCAGAAACCACGTTTCCACCGACCGTTAATTTGGCAAAATTGTTACAACTTGTTGAGACGAAGCGATTTCTAGAAGCAGAGAAAGAAAAGGGTGAAAGTGGAAATGTAGCCAAATTAGCAAGCAGACCACTGGTGACGATGTTAAAACAGCCTGAAGATACGGGGTAATTGATATGAATTTCATTATTCAACGCAATTTTCAAGACTTCAAGGTTCATGTTTCCAAGAAAAGGCTTTGGTGGGTTAAAGGTATGGTTGCAAGTTATTGCAAAACCGTCGTGAAGGGAGCAATTCAAGCTGATACCAAAAAGATAAGGAATAGTAATATCTCCACATTTCTCTATACAACCTTTCTTTGCTAAAATTGGTGCCCCTAAAAACGGTTTGATCATACACTAGACAAAGAGTAGAAGCAACATAATTATTATTTTTATATAAATCTATTGCAAATATTTCTCTCAAAACTGTGAAAGTATGTTCTACTTGATATAGCAAACACTTATACAAGAAATATTTCTTTGAATTATTAGATATTTGTGGTTGATAATCAGCTAGACGAGATATCAAGACTTCAAAAGTTGACTTATACTTTTTAAAGATATCAAGCTACTCAAACCCGTCTTCTCACACACACACACACACACACACACACACACACACACACACACACACACACACACACACACACACACACACACACACACACACACACACACACACACACACACACACACACACACACACACACACACACACACACACACACACAACCCCCCTCCCCGTTCCAAATCTTCTATCCCAATTATATACATCTTTTGTGCCACTTGCTTATTTTCACTCAAAAATTAAAATTTTCACAACTTGTTCCACAAATTTATAAAATTTTATATTATATTGTATTCAAATTTTAAAACATTTGGACATAATATTGTTTTAGACAATTTTTCTAAGATTTAATGTTTAATTTACATTAATTTATACATTTATTCCAAAATAAATTGCGTGTGTATTTTTTTTTAAAATAATTATTGAAATGTATCGATACATGTCTTACAGTAATTGTATAATTTTTTTTCAAGTTTTTTATAACAAATATTTGAATAAAAAAAGTAAATAGACACGAAAAGGGATAAAGAATAAAGATAGAAGATTTGAACTCGTACTTTGCGGTCAATTGGGTCAATTAAATAACATTAGATAAAAGTTTGGAGTTAGTTGCATATATTTTAAAACTATAGGAGCTGATTGGAATTAACCCGTAGTTTAGTTTACAATATAAAATCTTTTTTTAATTTTGTAATTCATTTAATAGGTGCTTTCTCTCTCTCTAGAGAGAGAGAGCGAAAATGACGAAGAAGGTAAAACTACACTTTTTGTTTATTCATATTTTCATTTTTATTATTTCATATTCTCATTTTTATTATTTCAATTTCAGTGAAATCTTATTTTTCGTTATTCCATCGAGCTATAGCGCCTTACACCTTTTTTTCCCTCTTTCTATCTCAGTTTTTTCACTTCAAATTAGGGTTAAGTTAGATTGGCCAATATTTTGTCACGTTAAGCTAGAATGGCCAATATTTTGTCACGTTAAGCTATAACGGCCAATATTTTTTCGCATTAATTACTGGCCAATATTTTGTCATGTTAATTAGAACGGCCAATATTTTGTCTCGTTAAGTTAGAACGGCTAATATTTTGTCACGTTAAGCTAGAACGGCTAATATTTTATCACGTTAATTACTGGCCAATATTTTGTCATGTTAATTAGAACGGCTAATATTTTGTCTCGTTAAGTTAGAACGGCTAATATTTTGTCACGTTAAGCTAGAACGGCTAATATTTTGTCACGTTAATTACTGGCCAATATTTTGTCATGTTAATTAGAACGGCCAATATTTTGTCGCGTTGAGTTAGAACGGCCAATATTTTGTCGCGTTAAGTTAGAACGGCCAATATTTTGTCGCCTTGAGTTAGAACGGCCAATATTTTGTCGCGTTGAGTTAGAACGGCCAATATTTTGTCGCGTTGAGTTAGAACGGCCAATATTTTGTCGCGTTGAGTTAGAACGGCCAATATTTTGTCGCGTTGAGTTAGAACGGCCAATATTTTGTCGCGTTGAGTTAGAACGACCAATATTTTGTCGCGTTGAGTTAGAACGGCCAATATTTTGTCGTGTTGAGTTAGAACGGCCAATATTTTGTCGCGTTGAGTTAGAACGGCCAATATTTTGTCGCGTTAAGTTAGAACGGCCAACCAATATTTTGTCGCGTTGAGTTAGAACGGCCAATATTTTGTCGTGTTAAGTTAGAACGGCCAATATTTTGTCGTGTTGAGTTAGAAAGGCCAATATTTTGTCGCGTTAAGTTAGAACGGCCAATATTTTGTTGCATTCAGTTAGAACGGCCAATATTTTGTCGTGTTGAGTTAGAACGGCCAATATTTTGTCGCGTTGAGTTAGAACGGTCAATATTTTGTCGCGTTAAGTTAGAACGGCCAACCAATATTTTGTCGCGTTGAGTTAGAACGGCCAATATTTTGTCGCGTTGAGTTAGAACGGCCAATATTTTGTCGTGTTGAGTTAGAACGGCCAATATTTTGCACGTTGAGTTAGAACGGCCAATATTTTTTTGCATTAATTACTGGCCAATATTTTGTCATGTTAATTAGAACGGCCAATATTTTGTCTCGTTAAGTTAGAACGGCTAATATTTTGTCACGCTAGAACGGCTAATATTTTATCACGTTAATTACTGGCCAATATTTTGTCATGTTAATTAGAACGGCTAATATTTTGTCTCGTTAAGTTAGAACGGCTAATATTTTGTCACGTTAAGCTAGAACGGCTAATATTTTGTCACGTTAATTACTGGCCAATATTTTGTCATGTTAATTAGAACGGCCAATATTTTGTCGCGTTGAGTTAGAACGGCCAATATTTTGTCGCGTTAAGTTAGAACGGCCAATATTTTGTTGCATTCAGTTAGAACGGCCAATATTTTGTCGCGTTGAGTTAGAACGGCCAATATTTTGTCGCGTTGAGTTAGAACGGCCAATATTTTGTCGCGTTGAGTTAGAACGGCCAATATTTTGTCGCGTTGAGTTAGAACGGCCAATATTTTGTCGCGTTGAGTTAGAACGGCCAATATTTTGTCGCGTTGAGTTAGAACGGCCAATATTTTGACGCGTTGAGTTAGAACGGCCAATATTTTGTCGTGTTGAGTTAGAACGGCCAATATTTTGTCGTGTTGAGTTAGAACGGCCAATATTTTGTCGCGTTGAGTTAGAACGGCCAATATTTTGTCGCGTTGAGTTAGAACGGCCAATATTTTGTCGCGTTGAGTTAGAACGGCCAACCAATATTTTGTCGCTTTGAGTTAGAACGGCCAATATTTTGTCGTGTTAAGTTAGAACGGCCAATATTTTGTCGCGTTGAGTTAGAAAGGCCAATATTTTGTCGCATTGAGTTAGAACGGCCAATATTTTGTCGCATTGAGTTAGAACGGCCAATATTTTGTCGCGTTGAGTTAGAACGGCCAATATTTTGTCGCGTTGAGTTTGAACGGCCAATATTTTGTCGCGTTGAGTTAGAACGGCCAATATTTTGTCGTGTTGAGTTAGAACGGCCAATATTTTGTCGTGTTGAGTTAGAACGGCCAATATTTTGTCGTGTTAAGTTAGAACGGCCAATATTTTGTCGCGTTGAGTTAGAAAGGCCAATATTTTGTCGCGTTAAGTTAGAACGGCCAATATTTTGTTGCGTTCAGTTAGAACGGCCAATATTTTGTCGCGTTGAGTTAGAACGGCCAATATTTTGTCTCGTTGAGTTAGAACGGCCAATATTTTGTCGCGTTGAGTTAGAACGGCCAATATTTTGTCGCGTTGAGTTAGAACGGCCAATATTTTGTCGCGTTGAGTTAGAACGGCCAACCAATATTTTGTCGCGTTGAGTTAGAACGGCCAATATTTTGTCGCGTTGAGTTAGAACGGCCAATATTTTGTCGCGTTGAGTTAGAAAGGCCAATATTTTGTCGCGTTAAGTTAGAAAGGCCAATATTTTGTCGCGTTCAGTTAGAACGGCCAATATTTTGTCGCGTTCAGTTAGAACGGCCAATATTTTGTCGCGTTGAGTTAGAACGGCCAATATTTTGTCGCGTTAAGTTAGAACGGCCAGCCAATATTTTGTCGCGTTGAGTTAGAACGGCCAGCCAATATTTTGTCGCGTTGAGTTAGAACGGCCAATATTTTGTCGTGTTGAGTTAGAACGGCCAATATTTTGTCGCGTTGAGTTAGAACGGCCAATATTTTGTGCGTTGAGTTAGAACGGCCAATATTTTGTCGTGTTAAGTTAGAACGGCCAATATTTTGTCGCGTTGAGTTAGAAAGGCCAATATTTTGTCGCGTTAAGTTAGAACGGCCAATATTTTGTCGCGTTCAGTTAGAACGGCCAATATTTTGTCGCGTTAAGTTAGAACGGCCAATATTTTGTCGCGTTAAGTTAGAACGGCCAATATTTTGTCGCGTTGAGTTAGAACTGCCAATATTTTGTCGCGTTGAGTTAGAACGGCCAATATTTTGTCGCGTTAAGTTAGAACGGCCAATATTTTGTCGCGTTAAGCTAGAAAGGCCAATATTTTGTCATGTTAATTAGAACGGCCAATCAGTGGACCAGGATCAGTATAGGGGGGGGGGGGGGGGGCTAAACAGCTATTTTTCGTTTTTTTTTTCTGGACCATAAAAAATTGTTTTCCGGAAATAGGGGGGGTGAGGTGTAGCCCCTGCCGGCCCCCCTAGCGGCCAATATTTTGTCACGTTAAGCTAGAACGGCCAATATTTTGTCACGTTAAGCTAGAAAGGCCAATATTTTGTCATGTTAATTAGAACGGCCAATCAGTGGCGGAGCCAGGATCAGTATTGGGGGGGTTGAATTTTAAAATTTCATTATGGGGGCTAAACAACTCTTTTTGGTTTTTCTTTTTTAGACTGTAAAAAATTGTTTTCCGGAAATAGGGGGGTGGGGGTGGTAGCCCATGCCAGCCCCCTAGCTCCGCCTCTGCGGCCAATATTTTGTCCCGTTAAGCTAGAACGGCCAATATTTTGTCACGTTAAGCTAGAGCGGCCAATATTTTGTCACGTTAAGCTAGAGCGGCCAATATTTTGTCACGTTAAGCTAGAGCGGCCAATATTTTGTCACGTTAAGCTAGAGCGGCCAATATTTTGTCACGTTAAGCTAGAACAGCCAATATTTTGTCACGTTAAGTTAGAACGGCCAATATTTTGTCATGTTAATTAGAACGGCCAATCAGTGGCGGAGCCAGGATCAGTATTGGGGGGGTTGAATTTTAAAATTTCATTATTGGGGCTAAACAACTCTTTTTGGTTTTTCTTTTTTAGACTGTAAAAAATTGTTTTCCGGAAATAGGGGGGTGGGGGTGGTAGCCCATGCCAGCCCCCTAGCTCCGCCTCTGCGGCCAATATTTTGTCCCGTTAAGCTAGAACGGCCAATATTTTGTCACGTTAAGCTAGAGCGGCCAATATTTTGTCACGTTAAGCTAGAGCGGCCAATATTTTGTCACGTTAAGCTAGAACAGCCAATATTTTGTCACGTTAAGTTAGAACGGCCAATATTTTGTCATGTTAATTAGAACGGCCAATCAGTGGACCAGGATCAGTATATGGAAGGGGGTCTAAACAGCTATTTTTCGTTTTTTTTTTTGGACCGTAAAAAATTGTTTTTCGGAAATAGGGGGGGTGGGGTGTAGCCCCTGCCGGCCCCCCTAGTGGCCAATATTTTGTCAGGTTAAGCTAGATCGGCCAATATTTTGTCACGTTAAGTTAGATCGGCCAATATTTTGTCATGTTAATTAGAACGGCCAATCAGTGGCGGAGCCAGGATCAGTATTGGGGGGGGGGGGGGGTATTGAATTTTAAAATTTCATTATGGGGGCTAAACAACTCTTTTTGGTTTTTATTTTTTAGACTGTAAAAAATTGTTTTTCGGAAATAAGTGGGGGGGGGGGGGGGGTAGCCCATGCCAGCCCCTTAGCTCCGCCCCTGCGGCTAATATTTTGTCACGTTAAGCTAGAACGGCCAATATTTTGTCACGTTAAGCTAGAACGGCCAATATTTTGTCACGTTAAGCTAGAACGGCCAATATTTTGTCACGTTAAGCTAGAACGGCCAATATTTTGTCACGTTAAGTTAGAAAGGCCAATATTTTGTCATGTTAATTAAAGGCCAATATTTTGTCATGTTAATTACTGGCCAATATTTTGTCACGTTAAGTTATATCGGCTAATATTTTGTCATGTTAATTAGATCGGCCAATATTTTATCATGTTAATTACTCCAGAACGCCAATATTTTGTCATGTTAATTACTCCAGATCGACCAATATTTTGTCATGTTAATTACTCCAGATCGGTCAATATTTTGTCATGTTAATTACTCCAGATCGGTCAATATTTTGTCATGTTAATTACTCCAGATCGGCCAATATTTTGTCATGTTAATTACTCCAGATCGGTCAATATTTTGTCATGTTAAAAGACACGTGTTATTAAGTGGTATATAAGTTATAATAATACCCTTTAAAATCCGCCAAAAAAAAATTCAAACCCCCCCCCCTCTCTCTCTCTCTCTCTATTCTCTTCTCTTTTCTTCTTTCTTTCTCTACAAGTCAAATCCCTATATCAAACAATGTCGGAACACAAGAGTTCTGAAAGAGCGAGAAAAAGTAGACGTAAAATGAATCAAGAAGACAAAACGACAAAATATAGCGATGGGATGTTATCGTGGTACCTTAGCTTGTCGGAGGAAGAAAGAAAATCAGTGAGTTTCAAGGATTTTGTTGCCGTGCAGCAACATGAACTCGATAACATCGCACCGAAGAAATTAGATAATAAATGGTGCATAATTTCACTTCTCTTTTATTTTATTTTCTTTGTTTTTTCCATTTCTTTTTATTTTCCAGTTTCTTACCGTTCTAGATTCTAGGGTTTTGTTCAATTGTATAGAAGGGGTAATTCTTTTCCATTTATATCCCCCTAATTGTTTCTAATATTATTATCTAACTATATGATTTCTAAAATTCATAAGTTATTAAGGGCCTTGTTTGTTTGCAGATTTTGAACTCAGTTTTTTTTTCTTTCCTTTTTTACCTTTTTCTTGAAATCTGGATAGTTTTGTTTTGCTTGAAACCTGAGTTTTTTTTTTTATTCTGGAAAAAATTAGCTCTTGTAGCTGGATAAAATCCAGTTTTTTTCATCTTAAAACCCCAACTTATTTGCTTAAAAGCTGCAGCCAAACAATGGTAAATGTGAAAAAGTTATAATCTTAAGACCTACTCATAAGTTTTCCTCTTTTGCTCTTGACATATAGATAGAAGTTTAGGGTTTACTGATCAAGATTTAGAGTTTTGTAAAACTTGTCAAGGAGTATTAACAATTAAGAATGTCGTATCTTAACAATTCCTCAAATGTTAAGCCTTTGCACTTTTTATTTTTATGTTGGTTGAGAAAAATATGGATCAATTTCTCGTGCATGAGATTTTATGGTTTCTAATATGATCAACTCTTTGTGAATCTGCTCTCTTAATATGACTTTATATGTTAATTATATACAGAGACATGAACTTTTTGATAGATGTTAAAAGTTGTTCTTTTAAGTAGTACTCATATATATTAGTGTAGCGTTTTAGTAGAAAATGGAAAAGATTTTATCTACTTATGGCGAATACTGGAAATCAGTTGATGGTGTGGAAAAGATATACACAGAATTTGGTACATATTTAAAATAATATTTTTCTGGTTTAGGAAGTTGCTGTTTGTGAGGTTTGATAAACACTTGGGTAGTATTTTAGAAACTGTTGAGTAAAAAAGACTACAGTAGTATCTTTTAATGTTATATCTAAACAGGCCTTAGACGTTTTGTTTCGATACTTGACTCAAGTGTAAATTTCGAATTCTCCTTGATTTGGGTTTTGGGTCTTTGTTTCTCCTCTATGTTCCACTCGTATGTAATTTATTGGTTTAGTAGCTGGTATGAATTCTATAGTGTTCAATTCGCACGTTCTTGGTATGGGTTAGAACAATAAGAAAGTTTGATTTTTTGCTTATTAAAAAAAAACCTTGATTCTTTTCCTCTGATGCTCATCAGTCATTTTCAAAATGACAATTCTTTTTTAATAAAAGAAATGTGGATTTTTTTTTTGGAAATTCAGACACTTTTAGATGACCCACAAGTCTTTTAAGTGTTGATTAATTCTAGCAGGTTGGATGTTCACAACCACGATTATTTGGTAAAAAGGGGTCTGAAGGCTTCTGCAGAAACGTTTCAAACCGAAAGAAATTTATCTTCTGATCCTGTTGGTAAGTTTCTTTTTATAAGTTTTGAAGATGAATTAGTAATTTAAGTCTGCTTTTCTGAAGGGAACAATTTTATTGTTTTATATGTTTATAACATTTAACACCGTCCTATTTCAGCCATTGATGTTCATGGTGGTTTTCCTTTTTACTGGTGGGCCGGTATGTTTAACGATTCTAATGCAAGGACTTACGAGAAGCACTCAGAGGTTGCTGCATCTTATTAAAATTAAAATATGTTTATTATGATGCTTTTACTCTGGCGACGAGTTGTTTGTTGCCACATAAATCGCCAAGGCGTCATGTCAGAAACTTATTTGCAATAATAAATTGGAGTCACTAATAAAGTACCTTTTTTTTATGATGACAATGCTTTCTACAGCCATAAGTAGATACCAGGAGCTTCCTGGTTTGTTTGTTTTTAATTTCAGAGATTATTTGACATGAAAATGGAAAAATACTTTTCAGAAGCCCAACCAAACATTTAGTGGTTGCTATCGGATTTTTTTAGTAGGGCGTAATTAAGTCTGAAAAGTACCCTTAACTAACCAAGAAACAACTCCTAGGAAGTTGTTTTGGTCAACGTAGGTTTTGTTTTACATAATTCCACCACTACTAAGTAACCTTTTGTTTATGAGCTAATGAAAGCCGGTGCGCAACAGCAACCTCAGCAGCAATTGCAACAACAACAAAGTCTTTCCCTTAAGGCCTCAATCGATGTAATACAAAATGTTAAAGTGAACTGTAGTTAAGGGCCACTATATTAAATTTCCCTCCTATCTATAGAAATATGAAACACCATTCTTGATCCAAAACAAGAGCCGATGTTGCAACTGGACACTAAGCAGACCACTGTTGTAATTCACCCACCGGTTTATGCACAAAATTGATTTTTTTATTGCTTACATTTTATAAAATTAAACTGTAAGTGGGTATTTTCACGCTTATTTGCAAGACTATGTACTGTATATGTCTTTGTGAAGAAAAAGATTAGGAACCAAATGTACCTGCACAAAGTATAGTCTTTATTGCTTACTTCAATTATAAAGAAAATAACAAATTAAATTTTATATTTGTGACATATTAGGGTTTTGAACAGTTTCATTCTGGGATTCTCAACCAGCAAAAGTCATATATGCCAAATGCTCATGAAATTGATCAACTGATGATGACACCTCGGATCCAGGAACAGCTTATGATAGCCGAAAAATACGGTTTAACAAAATTAAGGAGCCTTGTATGTAACCGAAGCATGAACCCTGGAAACAATGGCCTTATAAATGGCGCTGGCGATATGGTTTCTAATGTAGGGTCACGACTGCAAGCTGGATTACCTCGTGGTAGCGATCCCGATATGCTACATAAGGTTTCTCTTTCTCTCTTTTATCGCTATTGTTTGGTATAAGATGATGCTCCTTGAAGATCTATTTGGAGTTTTTTAATAAGTAATGGTTTTCTTCAATTTCTGCTTACTCAAATCTTTGATCCTGAACTTTACTGTTTGTGCATATTTCGTCTTTAAACTTAAAAGGGCTAGTCTTCCTTTCTTTAAGAACGACTAGATAGACTGAGATTCCTGTCCCCATTTTGAAGTTAATGAAATGGAAATAATTAACAGCCAAGGTAATGCCTTTACATTTTCAAACCGATTCACATTTCTTAGTTAAGGGACTAACATTGCATTGTAGGAAAGTATAAGGAAACAAATGGGACATAAAAGTTAGTTTAGGGACTAAGAATGAAATTAACCTAAATCTTGTTTGTGAAGGGTGATTCAAGTCCCTGGCTAGATATGAGATGGTTTGTGTTTCTTGTTTTATCAAATTTTATAGCTTCATTGGTGAAAATACTATCAGTAATATTACAAGCAGAATAATCACCAACAGCTTTTCAAAATTACGCTTCATTTTATTTATACATGGTGTAATTAAAGAATAGGATTACAGTCAAACAGAACATCTCAAGAAGCAATTCAAAAATTCTTATTTCTTATATGGATGTTCCTTGATTGTTCCCTACAATGAATCAAAGCTTCTTTTTTTTGTAGTTAAAAATGGCTCAGTATCATCAACAACAGCAACAGAACAGCCATCAACAACAGCTTGAGCAGCAGCAATCTCTCTCTGGCCAACAATTTCACTCATCTAACCAGAACCTCTTTCAGCAGGACAAGAGTGTCGGTGGTATCCCTGCAGATGGTAGTATGTCAAACTCCTGCGGAAATGAACAGGTCCGTCATCCTCAAAGTTTTACAGTTTTAATTGTTTTTTCACGGGTAGAATACAGATTTATTTGTGCTCTCACGGCCCGCCTCTCCCTTCTCTTTCAGTCTCTCTTAAGTTAAATGTAATCTTTGGGTATGAAAATCAGTGAAAATATTTTAGATATATTTTGACTGGCTGCACAAAAAAATACCAGGACTTGCTCTTGCTTCCTTAGACTTGAATTCATTTGTAGAGTTTTTTTGTCTGTTAAACGAAGCTTAGGTTTGGACTTTGGTTTTGCTGTTCTATATTTGATTTTAGAAAACTACAATTAAAGCTGCTTAGTTATAAATTTTAGAAGTTGCTTTTTGAAGGTGTTGGGTAAGAATGTGATAAATCTTTACTAATATTAGTACAAAAACGATAGTGATAATTACCAAACGTTAACGGACAAAAGGGATTTTTGTGAAATTTATTTACATTAGGTTTATGTATCAAAAATAAAAAGTATAATGTCACTTTTCGAAATTGAAATTTTGTGATAGGATAATCTACAAGACAGTAAATGAACAAAACTTATTCAAGGAACATAACAAGGCCGATTGAGGAATAAAGAAGAACAGCATAAAAAGCTTTTTTTAAAGGCAACCCATAGTGCTTGGCACCCATGAGAACACAGAAACAGGTGTCGAAAAAGAAGACCAATTTTTTTTACCAAGCACTGCTACCTGCTTCTTATATGAATGAAAGGTTCAAAAAGCAGCATTTACCAATTAATTTTTTTACTTGTTGTTAGTTGTAGTGGCCTTGTTAGTTGCTTCGCTTAGTATATAGCGTTTTTTTTCCCATACTTTTCTTGTAGACATGTGGTTTGGCTCTTTGCCCTCTTGAGACGGCTGATGTGGACCGTTCTGTTGAGGACGATGATTGCGACCCTAGAGACACAGTTGGTCCTGGTGGGGATGTCAACAAAGGTTTGTCAAGTAAAAAACCCATTTCAAATTTTATAAGTTAATTTTAAACTTGGGATTTGAAGTTGGTACATATTTCGGATTTATTTTGTATATATATATTTTATTTTTATTGAGCATATTAGATGGCTAAGTTCTGGAAACACAATAAGTATATTGAAGCTATAGTAGCCAGAAGTGTTGTGCTAAATGTGTTTGAAGTTTGAAGTAACAAATTTATTAGCTGCACTATTCTCTAGTATTCTAACACTTGTTTTCATATCCTCTTTTGTAGAAGTAAGATCAATTTTTATCTTGAAATCAGCTTTTAGTATTAGATGAAATTGCTTTTACTTCCTCAATTTTTATGGTTTGCATTATTTGATTTCGTTTGAATTGCTTATTTGCTTTGCCATCTCAGGGTTCACATTTACTGAAGTAAATTCCGTACAAGCTAGTGAGAGTAAAGTTGTGTGTTGCCACTTTTCTTCTGATGGGAAACTTCTCGCAATTGGTGGATATGATAAAAAGGTATACCAAAAATAGTGGAGAGTTTAGTAACAGGAATTCTTCTGACCTCAAGGGTGCTTAGCATAGCAAAGAGTAAACTATTAAAAATATAACAGATATATGTTATAAAGTTTGAATGTGCTAATGACCTCTGTTTTTTTTAATGCAGTCTGTACTGTGGGATGTTGATGGTTTAAAGCCAAAAAGTATGCTTCAAGAACATTCTGATATAATCAGCGATGTTCGTTTTAGTCCTCGCTTACGTCTTCTTGCCACATCATCTTTGGACAGAACTGTGAGGCTTTGGGACGCTGACGCTGTAAGCAAATATTCTACATTTCTTAATTATTCTTTATATTGGAACTCGAACGTATTGTTATTTAAATTTGTCTTTGGTATGACATGATAATTCTTCTTAACTTGATTTACCTTTAATCTCAGCTTGGCTATTCACTTAGAACATTTACGGGACATTCTGGTAAAGTACTCTCTTTAGATTTTCATCCAATCAGGGAAGATCTTATTTGTTCCTGCGATGTGAATGGCGAGACAAGATACTGGAGTATCAAGAATGGTGATTGTGTAGGAGTGTTTAAGGTATTACATACTTCTCGTCTCATGTGTAGATTTTTTTCTACGATTTTATTTTTGTGGGGCAGTAGTTGATTGATCGCTTCTTCTTTTTGCATGCATAATCAGGGTGGAATGGTACAGGTAAGATTTCAACCTTGTTTAGGAAAATATCTTGCCACAGCGGTTGAGAATGTTGTATCTATACTTGACGCGGAGACACAAGCTCGTCGACACTCCCTACAGGTGAATTTCTCCTTTTATTTTAGTGGTCTCCCTTTGCCAGAATCAGTAGTTATTCCTTGCTGGAAGAGTTACACTCCATGCGTGTAGTTCTTTAAGTTGTGATATGCTTCTTAAAGAAAGTATTAATACTGTTAAAATTCTATTTCTAAATATTTTTTCTTACCGAGTCTTTACGATAGTTTGCATTTCTCTCTCAGACTTTTACTTCTTGAAAGCATATGAAAATATTTTTTTGATGAACCTGTAGCGATTTTTGGTTTATCATGAAAAGCAATAGCCATACTTTGCAAAATCTTGGACTTGTATGCTCAGTTATTGCTATTTAGTAATAGAAAAACAGTATGAGCTTAAGAAGCAAAGAGATTTAGCATTTTAGGGCTTTTAAAGTTTTAAACTGTACCTCCCAAATTATTGGTGTTATTCAGTTATTGTCGCATGAAACACTTTATTTCAGTTGCGGCCAACTCATATATTGCAATCTAGATAACAAGTTTTCTCTTTATTTCTTCCTTTCACCACCACACCATCAGTCTTTGAGTTCATATGACCTTTTTACATCGTCTTTAATTTGTATTAGATGTTCTTACAATATTTTAGAATGAAGTAGTAATGTCAGAGGCAGACTATGAGCTCAACAAACAAGAGTGTTCTTTGCTTTTCAGCATCTCAGCCCTATAAATTATGCTACAAATGATTTACTATATTCTAAATATGATACATTCTTTTTTTAACTCATATACTGTAATCTCTGACTATCATAGGGTCACACGACGCCTGTGCATTGGCTTTCCTGGAGTCCATCTGGAGACTATCTGGCATCAATGAGCGAAGACTCGGTTCGAGTATGGTCATTTGCCGCAGGGAGTGAAGGGACATGTGTTCACGATTTAAGCTGTGACGGCAGCGAATATTATTCATGTGTTTTCCATCCCTCTTATTCTTCCTCTCTGCTCGTAATCGGAGGTCGTCAGGTACATCTATGAAATATATTTATTTTATTTATTGTTATTCTTTTTAGAGTGAAAATAGTACAACTATAGTCTCCGTACAGTTTCAATTTCATCTCTAGTGGTCCCCGTAGGGTAGGATACTCTATACCCTCCCATAGTTTCAATTGAAGTACTATTGGTGCGTATAGTTTGAGTAAGTTACGCTAATACAAAAGGGAAAATTCTCTATTGGATCTCTATAGGTTCAACTGAAGCACTATTGGTTCCCCCTTGTATGAGTAAGTTACACTGATGGTACCCATTTTGAATTTGGTTAGACAAGTAGTTTTCATGTTAATTCTATTTGCCCTTATAAGAGGGAACCACCTCTGCAACTTGCTGAAACTTTGGCGTGGTAGTATTCTTGGACTTGGAATTTTGA
Organism: Primula veris; assembly: GCA_963682055.1. Taxonomy (NCBI): domain Eukaryota; kingdom Viridiplantae; phylum Streptophyta; class Magnoliopsida; order Ericales; family Primulaceae; genus Primula; species Primula veris. The sequence continues at coordinate 4,880,100 of OY821741.1, read as the reverse complement.
GGACTTTTGTTGTATTTATTTAAACACTGAGGACCAATAATGTTACAACTGAAAATATGGACACCAAATCAAAATAAAATCTCTTAAAAGGGGATAGTTGCTGTAAGTAACCCTTAATTTAAGTCATAGCAACAATTAACACCATAGTCTCTGTTGGTTAAGCTCAGATTTTTACCTTTCTTTTCCGTAAAAGCTTGACTGCATTTGGTTGCGCAACTTAAAACTTGAGCTTTTTTCCATTATCGGAGTAAAATAACTAGACGCTTTAAACAATAATAGATACAACTTTGAAGCTCATTTGTGTTTGTATATATTTCGTATAGTAATGTGGTAACACATAGCCCGTGGACTTGTCGTTTGGATCTGCCACAAAGTGATAATTAGATTTTTTTCCCCCTCATCATGCAAAAGATCTACAGATTTAGTAGTATGTTTTAGGGTAAAATTTTCAATACTAGGGGAATACTGAAATTAATATGTTTAGATTTGACAGTGGTGTAGGTGGCTCTGGAATTTTGGGTCAGGGTGTGAATGAGAATGACAGTTTGGGTTTTGTGTAAAGAGTAACTATATAGTATACTATGTAGTTGGATTTGCATTTGGACAGTTGAGTTTAGAATAAATGTAAATTCTCATATTAAAAGCCTTCGACTGACAGGCCTAACACATTTCTATCATAACTTTTGCATTACATTTTGATATATGTCTAGCATTAATCTTAACCCAATATTGATATGATAACTGTTAGGTTGATATGACCATTTTAAAATGAGGTTTTTTGGGGGGTTTAGCCAAGAAAAGCTAGTCTAGAGCTTATTTGTCTTACAGCTTTAATCAGAAAGAAGCCCTTAGATTGTGCTTCTGATTACTTTAGACTTGAAATCCGGGACTAGTCTGTCCTGATAAAAGCGTTGGTACTAGTTAGACCAAAATCCCGCCTATTGTTAAAAGAATAAACTCATTTAACATTTTATGAACAGAAACATCTGTAATCAAAAAAATCTGAAATTGTAAGTTAAAATTACTAATCTTTTTATTATTTGTGACAGAACCTGGAGTTGTGGAACATGACGCTGAACAAAATGATGTCACTTTCTGCACACAAAGGAGTAATTGCGAGTCTGGCTGTCTCTACAGTGAATGGGTTGGTTGCATCTGCGAGCCATGACAAAATCGTCAAGCTTTGGAAGTAAATTCCGATGTTTAATAACTTTTTTCGAACTATCATGTTTGCACCTAAGTGTTATTGTCAGTAGAAGTGTATTAGGCGTTATCGTGCTTTTTTACTTATCGTAATGAACTCGTCTTAACCCGAGAACTTGAGAAACAAAGTTGATCTGGCGGTAACTAACTTGTAAGACTATCTGTATTAATCTAGTATATTTTTATTTTCTTATAATCCTCAGAAGGGCCTATGCCAAATTTGTACTCTCTCCTATTTTAGAGTTTCTCTCTCTAAATACTATCGTATCGGATCAACCCCCGATCTTACTTTCTACGCTACTCAAAATGTAGCACTTTCCTGAGGTACATATTGTTGAGGGTAACATTTGCAGGTAAAGTGAAGTAAAAATGGTTTTAACGCATTTTCAAAGAAGAGGTTAATAATATCAACCATTAACTGCAGAAAATTTGAATTTCAAAGAAGTACCAATCAAATGTTCAGTTTTAATGCTACGTCGATATATATATATATATTATTTTATTTTTTTCTTTGGGGCTTTATTGCCTTGTTCGAAATATAATTCTAGGTCGCATTGAACTTGAGAGAACACAGAACAATAAAAACAAATACTTATGGCTAATGCCTTGTGGTTAATTAAACAAAAGAAAACGAGAATAGCATAGAAACTAAGCTAGACCGCATCAAACCGTTGCAAGGCTTTCAAACGCTTGTTTGTAGAGCAGAACCTTCAAGAAACTCTACACGATCACCGTTGGGATTGTACGAAATGATTTCAAGCTTGGGATTTTCTTGGTCATCCACTTCTTTCGAACACAACACTTAAAACACCCCAAACATCCTTTATTTTGAGTTCTATTGGCAAAGTATTTATAAGTAGGCACAAGATCAATTTGTAGTAAACTTTATGTTTCAAGGAAATGTGCGCATGTTCATCTCAAGAGTTCGATCGGACACCAAATCCAGTGTAACCATTATAGCTTGAACTAGGAACAAACGTCCGCCAAATTCCCAACCCCATGGTGCATTCCCCAACTTTTAGAAGAAAGAAAAAACGGATTTGGGAAAATTATATATTAACACAGATGTTGATTAAGGATATATTAACACAGATATTGATTAAAATTCTATTAAAATTCTTATGGTATTTTATTAAAATTCTTTTACTAAACACTGCATAAAAATAAATATATATAAAGTTTCTTTATGATTTCTATTACAAAACTTAAAAAAAAAAAAAAAAAAGACTTCATCTTATAGTTAGAAGACTAAAATTGATTATAAGACTTAAAAAATGTAATATCTAGTACTACTAATAAATTAAAGTAATATTTACTCATCCAATAAATACATGCTTACCAATTTCCAATTCATGTCCATCCCAAGATACGAAAATACATTTTTGATTGAAGTTACTATTCTACATTTCTTATAATGGTCTCTAAAGTTATGCTCACGAGGTTCCGATTTTATTCGTATGTAATCTCACCACTCAAAAACTTCAAAGTCATTCCCTCGATTCATGATCCTTTTCCCTTTATGGCCCTTTTTCTTAAAAGGTTCATAGTTTTCGATCCGACAAAATCACCTCATTACAAAGTTGTTTTCTTGACCCTAGTGAACTTTTTGAAACAGATGGTATAATACAAAATAATATTTGATTTAGTGAGAATCAAAAGCTCTCACAAGCCTGTCACTAATTTAAAAATTTGTCACAAATCTGTCGCAAATTCACTAAACTGTAACAAAGCCGTCACAAAAACCATCGTTAATAAGCTCGTAACAAAAAATACCGTCACTAATCCCGTCGTTACTTGAGTATTTTTTTTTGTAGTGTCATAGTTTTTGTTTTTTTTATCATGATGATATTTACTCTTCAAAAACTAGAACATGGAAAACGATTTCATTTTTATCACCAGTGAACCAGTCCTTTTATAGAAAGGGTGTTTTGTGAGACAAAGATGAAAAATATTAAGAAAAAACATGCAAAGTTAGTATTTTTTTTTTTTTTAAATCTTCAAGAATTAATAGTACTTGTGCAGTTATTCTTTTTACACTACTACGACATGATTTTTTAATCGGCGAGGAGTTGGTGTTGGTTTACTCGGCCTCTGAGCCCCTTTTTACATATAAATTTACGATTACTCTTAACTTCCAAAAAAATAATTGAAAACGAAAACAAATTAAGGTTATATCTTTGACAAACCTAATAGGCGCATAAGTGAAAAACATGAAAATTATTTCCCTAAAAAAATTACCGTTCTAATTCTTCAAAAATTAATTGTAAACATAATACTTTCCTTCAACATTTAAAAAAATAGTAAATCTAAAAGTTATTAAATGCTATCTTGAAATTTTGGGATTTGTCAATTAATTAGTTATATCTTAATTGCAATCTATTATTTAATTACACATTAAATACTTATTTTTTTCGTAGTAAAAGAATTGACTCTGACCATAGTTCATGACTGTTTCAATATTCAAATTGCATACAACTTTAAGTTGAAGATATAAGATAAATTTATTTTGTAGTCACGTAGTATTAATTATAAACGAAAGATTCATACATTACGCAAAATCTCGCAAAAAAATAAGTTTAGTTTAGTGTACTGTACTATTAGTATTTAACGATTTAGGTACTGAACTAACAGTTTTAACAATTGAGCTATTAATCTACAAAATTTGTCACAATTGAGGACATATCGTTAAACAAAATAATGAAATGACAGTCATGTTCTCTTGACTATCACATGCTGAGTGCAATTTTGTCAAACATACGTAAAAAAAAAAATAGATCCTCAAATGTGAGATATGTTGTGTGCAATTTCAACGATTTATGTTGTTAGTCACTTAATTAAACAAAATTTCGTAGTTCAGTATCTCAATTATTAAAAGTGTTAGTCCAGTTTCTAAATCGTTAATCACTGATAAATACAGTACATTAAACGTATTTTTGTATTTTTTATTTATTTATTTATTTATTGGTCTCCATATTTTGGAGTTTTGGTGCAAAATATCGTTTGGCCTTTTGCTTCAATTATTTTTTGTTGTACTAAAAATCTATGTTATCCATGGGTAATTTTATTTTGTAATGATATTTTGATATAATTATACTAGTTCTTGTAATAAAAAAGATTAATTTAGTTATAAAGTTATATTGTAATTGGTCAACATTAATATATGTGTTTCCTTTTTATGTTTGATTAAATTAGGCAATCAAATGATTGTCAAATCTTGTTCTTGATTGATTGATTGACGTAATTAAAATTGGAAATCTATATAAAGTTTAAGTAAAATAAATTTGACAGAAATAATTTCCATAGCAACAAAGAGAAGTTAAAGCAGATAAATTTGGTTTTACAAACTCAATTTTCTCAATACTTAGACATAAAACTTATTTAATAAAGCAGATGGGCAGAGCAAAAGTGAGCATGGAGTATATGAGGAACCCGAAAAACCGCATAAAATCGTTCAAGTCACGTACCAAGATCCTAACGAAAAAGGCGTACGAGCTTAAAACCCTATGTGACGTGGAGGTTTGCATGATTATTCAAGGTTCTAGTATCGATGGTTGTCCGATGATTGTCTGGCCTCCTAACAAAGAAAATATACGACCCTTGATTGAGTCCTACAACAACCAGTCGGCCAAGGATCGTAAAAGCAGGACTTATGATGTTTACAGAATCTTGAAGGAACGAAACAAGAAGGTGGAAGGCGAACTTGAGAAGCTCCGGAAGGATAACAATCAATCGAGGTTTACCACGTGTGACCAAAGGTAAAAAAAGGGATCATCACGTTTTGTAAATTGTCGTTATGTTTTATCAAGTGTGCCGAATTAGTAAAAGAAATCAAGAAACTGGGATACCAATTTATTTTATATATCGTTTACTTTTCTTTTATACACTACGTTGTTCCTGCATTATTCTGTCTTTTATTTTTCAAAATTTAATGCATAATCGAGAAAAGAATGTAAGGTACTAAGGTTGGTACGCAAATTCACAGTCTGATGATATTTCAGTTTATAAGACTATAATTAACGCATATCCATTGCGTTATTGATTTATAATATACTCTTTGTATAAAAAAATAGGTACGAGCAGTGTTCTGAGGCGGAGCTGAGAGAGATTTTGAATGCCTTGGAGGATAAGTTAAGGATGGGGAGAAGTCGGATTGAGGCGATGAAAGGCTGTGATGATGCAGGTGCACGAAGTGGGAACGAAATTGTCCGTTCAGGACCTGTTTTTGCCCAACGTCATTCATTCGACAACTTGTTGCCGAGGACAAGAAGCCTGCAGTTTGAGGTATAAAAAAACGGTCATCATAATTTTAATAAAATCTAACAGGTCTATTCAAACTATTTATTCAATCCCTTCAAGCTTTGGAAAAGGGAAATCGGTCCCGTTTGTGGGCGTTTGAAGTTACAATACTTGAATAGCGTCTGTTTTTCTTCCGTGGAACTCAAACTTTTGTGCAGTTTCCTATATTGGTATAAACTTCTATAGTGATCGTATATTAGGAAGATGGTGTACTAAAAGTAAAAGGCAAACCTATCGTTTCACTTTAATTTTCTGGATGATGCTAATGTCTTATTTCAAAACTGTTAGAACAAAGAAGAATTGTGTTCCGAACGAAAGATGCGCTTATTTTTATGAGCTTTTGCTTTTTTGCAATTTAGATATGTGAAAGATGAAGATAAGCAACGAGCCATGTGTTGTTTTGTTATTTGTTTTTCTATTAATAATGGTTACACGAAGAGTTAATAGATACACAATGTCCGTGTGCAGCTCCCCAAGTGTTCGAGCCGATAAATGTTGATTACTTTCATTTTGCTTGTGTTTTTTTCTTCCAGCCTTTAGCCCTGCTATTAACCATATGAATAATTTGTTTGCAGGTTCCTTATGAACAAGTTCAATCCATGAACTTATCGAACTCTCACGAAATGAAATTCCCCGTCCCTTACGATCACCCTGATCAACAGTTAGCTTATAAACAAGAGCTAGATCTTAACTCCTTTGCTAACCCGATGATGGGTAACAACCACAGCTATCAACTTGCTGGCTACTATCATAGCAACAACAACAATAATTACAACCCAGTGTTTTCTAACGATCACCAGTCAACCGGAATGATTGATAATCCATGGCTTTATTTTCCCCAGCTTCCACCAATGGCGTACTATAACCCTTGTTGGCAGTATCGTGAGGGGATGGCGGGTTCTAGCTCGTCCTCACAAATGAGTGCTAATCAGATGGAGATGTACAATGACCTTTCCAATACGCATATGGGTGATAAAAAGGCTCAACATCGCTAATGGTCAAATTGTTGAGCAGAGCTGAAGTAGATGATCAGTATTTTCGATTTTGATTTTGTTAGACCTAGCATTGCATTCATTTTTTTAAATGTTGATCGTAGTTTTACCATATTCCTTTTAGTACACTATCATGGCGTTTTTTACTTCTGACATGTAAGATCTTTGTTTTTGGGAATCATCGCTCAATATCCAGATGTGCTCTTTGTATATATTTTATGTATGTTTCTGTACTTTAAGTCTTGTGGATTCTGAAACAAAAATTTACTGCCAAGTTACTTGATAAATGACAGAAAAAAGGGAACACAGAGAGCATTAACTCTAAAGTTGCCAAGATTTAAACTCAGGAATGCGCAGATACAAATAAATTTGATGTCACCACCACAGCTAAACTCGAGTCATAAGTCATAACCACACAAAACAACCAAAAACTTCCGATAAACAGGAAAAAACATCGTTTACTGGTTAAGGTCCCAAAAAGGTGAAACTCAATAAGGAAAACTTTTGGCTAGTTTAAAATCCAAAAACATATTGCAAGCTTAGTCAGATTTCCTTCCTCCAAAAGCCAAACAAATTCATGTCGCGAAAGCAGGCCATTCTTCTTATCTCTTCCTCGGTCTACATTTTGAGTAGTTTAGTCTGCTGAATCTCCGAAATCAAATTGGAAGCCAAGTCCCCTTTGCTTTTCTTCTAAAACCATTATTTTGCCTTTTACTTGTTTGAACTATTGGCTATTGTCTTGTTTATTTTCATGTATTTGGCCCGAGGTCTCGTGATCCATGCTAACAATGTTTGCATCTTCTGCTATCCTTTTGAACTTATCATTTCCCTTCTTCTTCTGGTACCAGAAATAGTTGTGTTTGAAGGTACATGCCAAGGTTTGTAATACAACCGGTGAAATCACTTATTTAGATGCTATAATTGTAATTCAGTTGTACCTTACTTTAATGATTACTCAAGAATATATAGAGCAAGAAATACAAGATTTAACATGTAAATGGGAACTATATCTCAAGTTAAAAAATGTTAACAGTAAAAACCTTGTGCAAACTACCGACTTTGATGAACTTCGAATGACTAATCTACGAATCTAGGCTAAGACTATGGATCTAATCTAAAAGTCGAAGCGAACTATGCTAAAATATTGTGTAGGGATAGACTGGATAGTGAAAGATAAGCATTGTAATTGGTTTGTTTGTGTTGTCCTCCTTCTCCGCGAGCCTCTGCTTGTAAGTTGAAAGGGCCGTAATTCTTCCTTAAGCTTGATCCTTACTTAGATCAACATATTAACTGATGGTGCCACCAATTTTTTTTACTTAGATCAATAAAAAGGGGTAACCCATCTATCAAAAAGGGGCAAAGATATTCATACGATACGATACGGTCATCAGATCTTCATTAGATATAAACCTTGGAACTTCGAAACCTGAACTTTTTTCCAATTTGGTCTGAACTTTTTGTAAACATAAAAGATGAACCTCAGCTATTTTCTCAACCTCAAAGAACCTCAAATTACTTGCTTAATAGAGCAAAGTCAAATACACATCAAAATTAATACTGTAACAAATTAGCAGCACACAAAGTGCCACATAAAGTTAGGAAAATACAAACATCTAGAGGAAACAAATTGGCCAACTAGCTTATCCTTCAAGAATGCCCAATTGTCAATACCATCCCCAGAATAAATAAATATCACCAACAATTCACAACAAAAAATATTCAAAAAACTAAAAGTAAAAAAACTTCACCGCCCATCACAGACAAGCAGAGTTACACATTCGACGGATCTTCAAATGGCTAAAAACCTCGGAACTTGAACAGGAAACTGATCAATCTCATCCGTCCATGGGTTCCTTTCCTTAGCTGGATTAATTGTCCTTAATGCCCTCCAAACAGCACTGTTACACTTAAAACCCGACCCAAACGCTATTTGCCAAGCTCTATCTCCTTTTTTCACTCTCCCTTTAGCTTCTGTATACGCCAGCTCATACCATAGAGAGCTACTCGAAGTATTTCCAAATTGGTATAAAGTCATCCTCGAGGGCTCCATATTCCAATCCGATAGTTGTAAATTCTTCTCTATCTCATCCAACACTGCCCTACCACCAGCATGTATACAAAAATGCTCAAAAGCAAGTTTGAAATCGGGTATATAGGGCTTTATTTTCATCTTGAAAACCTTTTTACCGATTAAAGTTGCGAAAAACAGCAATTGTTCGGACATTGGGAGCACAAGAGGACCCAATGTTGTGATGTTTGTTTTCAACGCGTCACCAGCAACAGCCATTAGATCCTTTGAGAGACGAACTCCAACCTTGCCTTCAGAATCTTCCTCTTGAAAAACGCAGGAAAAGCATTTATCATCCGAGGCTTTATTGGTACGAACTGTGTGGACCAGTTGGTACTTTGATCTTCGACGCTCGGATCGTTTGTTTGAGAGCAAAATAGCAGCTCCTCCCATTCGGAAAAGGCAGTTCGAGACGAGCATTGATTTATCATTTCCGAAATACCAATTTAAAGTAATATTCTCCATACTTATTATGAGAGCATAGGAATTCGGATGGACTTGGAGAAGATCTTTAGCAAGATCGAGAGATAACAAACCAGCACTACAACCCATACCACCTAAATTGTAGGATACAATGTTGCCTCGTAGGTTATAGTGGTTTATTACCATTGCCGAGAGAGAGGGTGTTGGATTGAACAAGCTGCAATTAATGATCAATATACCGATATCTTTTGTTTTCACCTTGGTTTTTGCCAAAAGATCATCGATTGCGCCAAACATAACAGCCTCGGCTTCTTTCCTGATGATAAGAAAAAGAAAGACAAATATGCAACTTAATCTTATGGTCTTATCATTACAGAAGTTGACAGTACTTGCTATTAATCAGAATCCAAACAAGTAAGGAAAAAGCACAATCTCACATATGCTGATTGATTTAATTTTACTAAAATAAAGTGACTGTTTGCCTGCAGCTTTCGGAAAAGAAGACTTTTTTCGGATGCAGCTCTAAAGCTCATTTAAATAACAGGATTGTTCAGCTGCAATTTTTAAGCAAATAAGACATTGTCTCGTTGCAGCTTTGAAGCTTATAATATTCATTTTCTTTTTGCGTTTTTGCTTATAAGCTAGAATGAATTTGATGGACCAGCTTGAAAGCAGATCTTCTGACTTTTTGGCCTGAAAAAGTTAGGGTCTTTAAACCAGACGAAAACAAGTTTTTTTATTCAACCTCGAAAAATCAAACCTTGTGGGGTTAAAAAATACAGCCAAAGAACCTCCAAGCTGGATTTTTGTTACGTGGGGAAAAAAGTCTGATTAATCCAGGTTTTAAAGGTTCTAGCTAATTCTGGACTAAAACTAGAAACGTCTAGCTTTCAAGCTTTAAGCGCAAGAGCAAAAATGCTGCATCCAAACAAGTCCTAAAGAAGAATTGATTAAGATAAATAAGAGTGATCTCATCGTAATCTAATACCTCGCTTCTGCCATACATGGATTAGGTGGCACTCGTAACACAGCTTCTGGTAAATAAGTAGTTTCACCAAGACCAGATCTTTCTAGAATCTTCTGCTGGAACTTAAGACTCTCCTCACTAAAAACACCAGTCAAACGAGACCTCTCCATGAAAATCGACCTCGTACATTGTCGAGCTTTGTCCGGCTTATAGCACGAGAAATCCAAAAGGTATACCGGTCGGGGACGAGTGACGAAATAAAGGGTCGTGAGGAAAACCATTAGGGTCGAACATATGATAGTGGAAATGAGGTTGAATTTTAGATTGTCCCAAAGGATGTAAAGGTCTTTAATCGAGAATGTGGATACTTGAGCCACAGTGACAGCGATTAGCGGGGTCAAAAAAAGGTACATTCCATGGGTAATAAGGACATGGTAACCGAGTTTAACGTACTTAAGTTTCACGGATTGCTTGAAATCAGGAAGCTTACGTGAAGAGGATGGGGGTATCAAGGGCTTGTTTAAATTTGGATCGCTCATTTTGAAAATACTAGGACAACAATCTTGAAATTTTCGGGATATTTCTATGTGAATGGAAAAGGAAAATAGCAGATGAACTTGTTTTAGAGATAATTTTTTGAAATGGGAATGAGATAGGCCAGTCAAGTTGAAGTAGAGTCAGAATCACAGCTCAAGGAAACTATACTTCCTGCATATTCAGTAATCAATATTAAATCAACGCAAAATATTACTATGAAACATGAGTATAATTAAATCATTATAACATTTATATACAGGCCTTGTCTGGAAGCAGCTTTTAAACTCAGTTTTTTTTCCAATTTCTGAATAGTTGGATTATAAATTGTTGATCAGTTCAAAACCCGAGATTTTTCGTTAATTGTTGAAAAGTTGGGTTAACAAAGCTTTAATATAAACTACTTCTTAAGCTGATCAGCAAAATACTATCTGGATATAAAAAAGAAACAATAAACTTAAGCTTAAAAGCTGCAAAGAAACAATATGCTTCTAGATCTTTACCCCTTGTCAGGAGAATTAAAACACACTGTATTTAAAAAGTTTGGTGCAAATATACACCTAGAATATGACAATTTATCTAACACAATAAATGAAGGTAAATGAGCAAGTACTATAAATGGAATAAATAAACAGCTACCTACCTATGACTCGTTAACTCTCTACTCATTCCCCAATCATTTTTAGATTATACATGTGGGCTCCATCTTTAATGATGGCCTTGTTTGGATGAAACTTTTAAGCTTACTTTTCTACTTAAAATCACTTTTTTTAGAAAGCGCGCTTCGTAGTGAAAAAGCTCGATTCAAAGCTTACAAAAATGGCTTTTTTCGGCTTTTTAGGCCGCTCAAAGCTTACTCTTTTTACGCTTTTAGCGTAGCTCTTGAAAAAACGCTTCAAGCTAAGATTTTTCTTTTCAAAATACTGCTTAAAATTCCGGCTTTTATTTTGTTGACCAGGTTACAAGCTGTGGATTTCTACTATTTTATAATTTTACTTTTGGCCTAAAAAGCTAAAATCTTTAAGCTGGATCAAATTTGTAGCTTATTTACATAAAAAGATCAAATCAAACAAATCCCAATGTGTCCAAAAAATAGAGTAATTATTTATATGCACATAATAATTTAAAAAAAAAAAAAAAAAACTATTCCCATACCACATGAAACATAAAAATGAAAAATGGGTAGCAATTAAAAATGCAAAATAATACCAACAAATACATATATGCAATTTATTTATTTTGCTACAAATAAAAATGCATAAAGCAAAAAATATTGGGTATTTACAAATACCAATTAAATCACCAAAAAATATATAACAAAGTCCTTAAAAAATAAGGTCAAACCCATGTTTAGATCTCCAATAAATGTACAAAAAAGCAAAAAATAAAATAAAATAAAAATTAAGAATAAACAATAATAAAAAAAGGTGTAAAATTAAAAATTTTAAAAATGAAAATAGATAAATAGATCACAGAATTTTCACCTTGAGCGGTGGAATCTCTTTTTATCTCGTCAGATAAATCAAGCTATATATATATATATATATATATATATATTTATTTATATGTAGAGAGAGAAAGAGATTTATTTGGAGCGAATTTATAGAGAGATTTGGATTAAAAGATAGAATAGAATAATGCAAAGTTAAATTACTTTTTTGCCCTTTTTATAATTTGTATTATTGGAAAAAAAAAGCTACTTTTTAATTTTCTATTGTATTTGAAAAGGGCCTTTTTTTTTTTTTTTGCTTTTAAGGGCTTATAATTAAGGCAAAGGAGCGTTTGAGGTTGAATTTTTGGTTAATTGGTTTAGGGCTGGGTTCGGTCTGTTTCAGTTTGGTTTTTGACAAAATCAAAATCGAAACCGACTAGATTTTTCGGTTTGATTTTTTTTGGTTTTTTTTTTTTTTTGGATTTTTCCGGTTATTTTTCGGTTTTATTTTCGGTTTTTTTGTTTTTTTCGGTTCGGTTTTATTGTAAACCGAAACCGACCCGAAAAAGTTTTGGCTTTTTTCGGTTCGGTTCGATTCGTTTTTTCGGGTTTTCGTCCAGCCCTAAATTAGTTGCTTAAAAGAAGTTACGACTTACGAGAAAAAGAAGTGATTATTAAAGGATGTGTTTGGCATCATCTGAGCCTTTTAACTTATTTTTATAGATAAGTATTTTTTATTTATTTTGATTCGGTCATCTTTTTACTTATTTTAACTTTTGAATGACTTGTAGACACGCAAACTAATTATGTAAGGAAAATCCAAATTGTGGTAAATTATTTTATGAAAAAAATAAAAGAATCCGTAAATTTCCCTCTCTTATTTTTTGAGCGTTTTTAGTTTTTTTGACTAAAAAATTAAGTACATAAAATCCCAAAAAACAATTTACGAGTAACTTTTTATATGACGTTAACGTTTAGGATGATGGATCTCAATGAAATCTATTTTGGACTAAAATGGATTCTCATTATAGGATCAATATTTGACAACTTTAAAGTAGGAGAAAGAGAATATCGCCAAATTTATTTGATGTTTATTATTATTTTTAAGAAAAATGGTTAAAGATTATCAAAATTTAACAAAATCAGATTTAAGGAACTACATAATTAATGTGCCTTTAAAGTAATAGAATTTGATGTTATTTAGTTATATTATTGATGAGGGGTTATGTAAACATATTTCAAATGATATACATAAATAATCAATTATTTAAAAAATCAGGACCATTTAATTTTTCAATAATAATCAACTGCCACATTGAAGTGTTATAGCTTAAAATATATATTAAAAACGTTTTTGATAATTACAACTTTTCTACACATCTTACGTGCCTCATGGTTTTCTATGTAGCAGTTTTGTGGGGGTGTCAATTGCTTGAAGGTGATAAGAACGTTTTAGAGAAGCATCACCGTGTTTATAGAAACGAACGTGTCGCCTCCTCCACGCAACACCCGAAAACACATTTTATGGGTTAGGTTAACCCAACTCACCATTTCTCATGGTTAATACGTTGTCTAGCTAGTTTCAACCTGTATTGACCTCACTAGGGAAACAACTTCACTCCCCAATCAATTTGTGTAGGGATGACCGACTCGCTCCTACATCTCAAGTCCATGAATAACGACAAAATCACAAAATTCAAACGAGTTGTCTTTTATAACTTTAAATGTCCATGTATTCACTCAAATTACATTGATCATCATACCTTACCAACCAAATCACATTCATGTCAATCGACATGTTACTTTATGTCTTCACCGTATCTAAATAAACATAGCAAAATCTATTTGACTAATTGGTGTTAATCGCATACTCTCTCGATTCTTATTTAATTGTAATATATAAAACTACGTACGTGTAATTTTAATCGGTCAATACCAATATTAAAATTGATGAAATAATATTTTTAAAAATTTAATCATATAATTTAACATTTAAACGTTATAATTTTATTTTTCATTTCGATAATTTTAATATAATTTATTAAGCAAATTCACGTAGTTTAGTAAAATATGATTATGGTCATTTTAATTATGAAATATAGGGTCAAAATAGGAAATATGGTACAAAGTGATCGTCAACCACTCAAAGTTGAAATGTTGAATGGACCCGCCATATATTTAACTGTTCGTTACGAAACTACGTATAATTTTAACCGGTTTATAACTTGTATCAAAATTTTTAAAATAATTTTTTTTAAATATAATCATAAAATTTAATATTTAGACTATGATAAACTTTTAAAAATTTTCATTCCGATAATTTTAATACAAATTTTTGACCGGTCAAAATTGCACTTATTTTTGTATTTGTAGGTTTTTTTTCTAGTCAATCAATTGAACATATAAACTACCGTTTTTAAAAATAAATATTCGATTGTTATTTTTTTTTTCAAATTTTGATTAATAATTAAATTTAGGATAATATCCATTAGTATTTTATATTTTTATTTGAGTTTTTATTGTGTTGTAAAATTATTAAATCAGAATTTGTCTAAGTATTGAAAAATTAAATTAGTTATTAAACTAATTATCACCTAACCATTCGATCTTTTAATCTAATGGTTATAAAAATAACTAAACATTATACAGTATAACTCAATAACTATACAAAATAATGACCCCGTATTTTCGTAACGTACAATAAAACATTAAATCATTAAAATTCATAAATGTGTGCACGGCCAGGGCCTGCTACTTCGTTTTTCACACACTATTTTTTTGGATCTATTTACTATACAAAACCATTTAATAATATTAATAAGGTTTGGTCACTGTCACTAATTAAGACAGCTTAAGAAATTATAACTTATTGATTTAAATTAACTAGATTCTGCAGCTTATTTTAATCCCCATTACATAATATTAATTAAACTATTATTCACAAATTACCCATACGAAATGGTTATGTTTTGTTTTTATATAGTTTAATCCATTTTTACACATAGCCATACATAGTAATTATACCGTCCCAATAATAATATTAGTCAATTGCTTTAAACTGGCTTTGGCAGCTTATTTTAAACAAACGAAAAACAAGCCATTTAATTAATTCAAAGTATTACTTGCTCGGTTTCAAAATATTGGGACACCGTATGTATAATTTTGACAGCAAATATCTTATGTTTAAATTGTTGAAATATAAATTTTTAAAATTTATTCATATATTTTAACATTTGAACTATATGACTATTGATCAAAATTATATGATAAGGAAGGAGTCTAACTTATAAAATTAATTTATTGAATTAATTCCAAGTAAGGCCTTCAATTGCCAAATGTCACATTAATTAACAATGTTGTGAGTTGTGACTCAAGTTTGCTTTACAGATTTAAAATGAATCTTATTGGATTAAAACTACATAAATACAAACAATGATCACACATCCCTATAATGAGATCTGGATAAAAAAGAACATCCACAATCTTCATGATTATTATCTTTCTAGTGTATTTAATTTAAGAGTCACTGCAAAAAAATAAATAACTATACAGATAGCGACAGGATTAGTGACGGTATTTTTTGTTACGAGCTTATTAGCGACGGTTTTTGTGACGGCTATGTGACAGTTTAGTCAATTTGCGATAGATTTGTGACAGCTTTTTAAATTAGCGACAGACTTGTGACAGTTTAGTCAATTTGCGACAGATTTGTGACAGGTTTTGACTCTCAGTAAATCAAATATTATTTTGTAGTGAGTGTTGTTATACCTAGGGTTGGTATTTTTGTATCTACATGTATTAACCGATCGCTTTTTCGAACCGAAACAATTAAGTCGGTATCAAAAGTTTCGTATACCGATATTACGGTACTATACAACCGAACCAATCTTTGAAAGTCGGTTCGGTTTCGGTATTTGTTTTGTGAGTTCGGTATGGTACCGATTCAAATCGAAATATTAAAATATACTATATAGACAAATAAACTAAAACACTTATATACACTTAATTATTAACATTGTTATAATATATTTAAATTACAATTTTCTATTGAATAATTATAACATTTTATTTTATTTATAACATTTACTAGAAATGTATAGTAGTGTTTACTCTTTTATGCAAAGAAACAAGAAATGTAACAATAATATAAATAAATATATATTTTTAATATACTACTTTTAAAACTTTATACTATGTTTTTTTTTTCAATACGCATCATTTTTCTATCATCACTTGTAAACTCTAAATTTTGGTATAAAAACGAAACCGAACCAACCCCGTGGTATACCGAATTTTTTGGTTCGGTAATGGTATAAAAATTTTCAAACCAAACTAGTTTGATATGGTATCGATAGTTAGTCAAAAAGTTCGATACCGAACCGATGTCACCCCTAGCTACACTCATTCTTAAATCTGACCTTATAAATGTACCCGTTGATGTGGAATAAATTCATTCGATATTTTTTTAACAAACCGGCAAATTAACCCGTCAAAAATAAAACATAAGGGGAAGAGTCAATGATCACGTATTATAAGATAATACATCTCCTTTCACTACCTCAATCCATTGCCTATCATTAATGTACATATATCTTCATCTTAATATCATTTTTCAACACTTTGGAGAGATTTATTTAAAAGACCAATTTTAATCTATAACACGACAACTTACTCATATGGATGTAAGATTGAATCTTTTAAAAATTGTTCTTGGTTTTTTTTAACTTTTAGAGGTTGATTTTTTTATTTATTAAAAACGCGCCTTCAAATCTATACATTGTTGGTGCTTGTCGTACGTCCTTAGGTGAGCATTATAGTGTCACTTGCTATCTAGCTAAGCAGTTCTTTGGTCATGGATATTTCGTTATTTTATTTTCCATGATAGTGTTTAAAACATTTAAAGTTAAAGGTGCTCTTGCAGTAGAATCGTCTCTTTGGTCGTTTATGATGACCGCCTTTTTTGGGTGTTGTTCGGGGGTGGCGATATCTTTGGGACATCACATGCTCCAAACCAAACGTCGAATTTGCCTGTCCATTTACAAAAAAAGGGAGCCAGGCTCCCCATTCGAAAACGAGTTCTCATACTCTTCTCATGTTAGCCATTAGATTTTATTCATTTTCATCGGATGGGTAAATTTGAAACATTCTAATATAAGAAAATAACACTAGAATATTTCCCTCAATCCTTTTACCTTGTTTTTATTTCTCGGCCTACTTACATACTACATACTTTTTCAATTTTGTTTTTTTTTTCATAACGTTTGATGTAAAAAATAATAATAATTTTGTAATAAATATTTAACTTTTGGGTGATATTATAAGTAGGGTTCTTCATTTTTACATATATATACAAACATATGTACATATACGTAAAAATAGAGAACCCTACTTAATATCATTAAAATCATTATATACATGTATATAATAAAATCATTATATATACAAACATATATACATATATATATACAAACATATGTACATATAATATACAAACATATGTACATATATATCATAAAAACTAACATAATGAGAGATATTTTTTTAAAAAACATTATTATTTTTATTTTAATTAACGGATAGGCTACGTAACGGTTCCCCAAACTTTTATTAGGGTTTTATTAGTTGATATATTTTAATGTTAAAATTTTAATTTTATTTAACGGTAGGTCACACAAGTGTTTCTAATATTTTATTAGAGTTTTAATGTTTGCAATCACCGAATTTTAAAAAAGTTTTTCATATACATCTAGTGTATTATATTTTTGATTGATAAGATCCAATGGTTCATAAAGTAGGAGTGTGAGGACTCCCCGAGAGAGAGGAGGAGCCTGGTACTCCAATTCCGTCCATTTATGGTTATATAAGTAATCAAAACACTTTAATCGGATTTCATATGTAGAAAATACCTTGGTTGCGGGACAAATAGTTTTGTACTAACGTCTAACGGTATGGTCCGGATTATGCAAGGGACCGGAAAAGAATGTTGGCTTAAAAATTCTGACCGGATTAAATCCTAATGACATTATCTATTATGATATTTTTTCAAACTAAAATTATAGACGACTTAATAGCATATTCTCGTATGTTGTTTTATTTAATAAAAAGATAAAAGAATCGTTAAAAAGTATTTAGTGTGAATGACACTTAATTCGAGAATGTTAACCGTCCTTCCACTACGTTTTCGCGTATTTTATCCTTCTTTTAGATAGATTACTATAAACTTCTCGATTGAATTAATATAATACTTCCTCTGTTCGAAATTCTTTGTCCCGCTTTGTAAATCCACCTTCTTTCATATGTAGTTGTTGACGCAAGAATATGTGAATTTGGACTTATATACATCATATAATTGAATATAAATAGCCTCGACATTACTTAATCTTTCCCAGCATGACGAAATAGCATATATTTGTGTTGTCGAAGTGAGTGCCCAGCGAGAATATCGCAAAAAGTTTACATAGAAACTCAAGTCTAACTTTCATCAAGAATGGAGTATTCTATATCGTGACACTGCCATCAATGTCGAATCGTATGATGGTCACATCCTGTGTATTAACTGTTTGCATAGCTATTGATCTCTGAAATGTCGAGGATTTTAGCGACTCCACTTGGTATCAGAAACCTGAAGAAAAAATCAAGGGATTACTAACGAGAGACCATAATTAGACTATGGCTTTCAAATTTAGGATTGTGGCGGAAAGGAGATGATTGAAATATTTATTGACCGATCTCCGTGCAAGGTTTATTTATTACGGTTTGTGCTATGCTAAAGTCTCATTTCTCCTATTATAATACGTTTAATTTTAAATTTTTAATGGAAAATATATAAGTTTCAACATGGTGTTTTCTTGTTAAAATATACTGAACAAGCTGTTAAAATTTGATAACATCATAACATTAATACCTTGTTCTTGTTGCTGAAAATTATCAACAACTCTTATGCTAATTACACACACCTTAAATTTTGTTTTGATCTGTTTGTTAAGAGACACTTAAGACTAAAGTGTTTGAGCTCTAACACTTGCTTTTTATTTCGACAGGATGAATTACACAAGTAGTTTGTGTTTGAAAAATACTGTGTTAGAGCCTATTAACAATACTGTATAAAGTGACTGTCGTTAAATTTTAACGATTCAAATAGATAGTAACTATGTTGCTAAAATTTAATAACACTTGCTTTATCAACAATTTTAAAAAATGTGTATATATATTGCAATGCTTACAAGGTCATGCAGGGAATATGAACAGTTTACTACCTTGTAGTTTACCAAATATTCAATTTTCTTCCATCTACTGTATTTTGTTCATTTTAGGGCCCTGTACAATATCAATAAACTCAATTTTGTACATCATCCGTCAATTCTTTCACAAAATGGATGACACGTGCCTGCACGTGACTAACTTTTGCTGCTTTTATGAGTACCGAAGATAGAAAAATGTATTATTCGGTCTCTTGACTTTTATTTTATTTTATTTTTATTTTTTATTTTTTATTTTTTTATTGGACTTATGTTATAAATGACCAAAATACCCTTATCGTTAAAAGAAGTTAATAGAATTTAGTCACGTGCAGACACGTGTCGTCCATTTTGTGAAGGAATTGGTGGATAATGTACAAAATTGAATGAATTGATATTGTACCGGGCCATAAAATGAAAAAATTAGAGCTGTGAGAAAATTGAATTTTTGATAAAATACAGGGTAGTAAACTGTTTATATCCCAGTCATGCATGAACGGGATAAAAATTTCTCATCAGATAAGATTTAAGATTTAACTTTTGCTAATAGTTTTGAACCTGTCAATTTTGCATGTGAGAAAAAGGGAACCAGGTAGAATTACAAGTTTACAACCTAAACAATGGATATTCAATGTGCCCTAACATTTAGACTATTGCAATTTGCAATTATGCAATATATGATACCTGTCTGTGAAAACTTTTGACATGTTTTT
The DNA here is from genome assembly GCA_963682055.1 of Primula veris. Taxonomy (NCBI): domain Eukaryota; kingdom Viridiplantae; phylum Streptophyta; class Magnoliopsida; order Ericales; family Primulaceae; genus Primula; species Primula veris. The sequence goes on along the minus strand of OY821741.1, from coordinate 4,860,234 downwards.
GCACCCATTTGGAAGTGTAGACTGCATATTCACAGCTATGTTAGGGTTGTGAATACTTTGTCGAATGTGCACCCAACCGTGTTGCTGATTTTGTTCGTCGTAGACTTTAACCCTACTCATATCCACACAGAACAACAACTTAATTCAGATGTAAAAACTTATTAAAACAAAACGTGTAAATTGCATATACCAAAATGTTGTGATTTAGTTTCGACTGCATGGTACTTTATCCCTAGTCATCCACACAGATCGAACATCAACTTAATTCAGATGTAAAATCTTATCAAAAAAAAAAGGTGTAAATTGCAATAATATACGTCGTAAATTGCAATTATATACCAAAATGTTGTGATTTAGTTTCGACTGCATGATACTTGAGCTTTCGGAAAATTATAGTTTTAACTCCCCAACTTTGTTAAAAAAATATTTAAAAGCGGATAAGCGAGTTTAAAGATTCTTTTAAGCTTTGGATTGAGCTTTTTTACTACAAAGTGCACTTTTTAAAACAGTGTATAATTAGCTAAAAAAATTCTTATGATTTCTTTCTTTTGGCTGTTTTTTCATTTAGAAAGTCAACCATTTATCCACATATGCTCAAAGCTTTGAGAACTTTTAAGTGTTTTCTTTTAGTATACTATTTTGAATCACTGATTGAACCTCTTCAAAAAGTTAGGTATATGAAGTCGTTAAGACTATCTGAAAATGATCCAAAGAAGTTGATACACAAAACTTTATCACAGCTGAACTAGAAGAGTACTAGGTGCTTCGTGTTTTCGGAATGATGTAACAAAATATGAAGAGATGTGAAGAAGCATTCGGAGATATGCAATAGTCAATACCTGTACATAAGTGCATCAACTGCAGTCGGCTCATCATTGGAGTCCACAAGACAGCCTTCAGAAACCCAACAATCTCCGCACGAGTCTAGCTCCCATCCATTTAGACGCCCATCCTTGAAAAATAAAAACTAGCTTAGTTATACGTTAGAGTTCTAGTGACAAATTAGCGTAAACTTTCTTTTGGTTCCGAGGGGGTTTTCAACCTAGCTATTGGTTGTAAGTTGTAACAATGTAAACAATTAATGGTTGTTTTGACTTTTTAACAAACTGCTCATGAGACTAAGGAGTACCTATAAGAAAATATCATGATACATCCTAATGTATTTTACTTAAGCGAGTATCGCTAAATTTATTAACATAATAACAAATGAACAGCTATACATTCTATTGCGACATTGTTGCTAAATTTAGAGACACTCACTTTACTATTCGAATAATCCCACAGTGTCTCTTGCTATCCTGACTTTTTCTTGCAGTGAGTAAGCTTTCATTTTTGTGTTAGGAGTCTAGGAAATAGGAATAGCCTAAATGAAAAACGAATCATATCGAGAATAGTAAAAAATTTAAACTTAGTTTTTTGTTTAAAAGGAAAAAAGGTTGTTACCTCAATGTAACTTCTAAATGCCTCAATAGCCTCGATAGCTTTCGCCTTTGCATATTTTGGCTCGGATAGAACATCCATTCTCAACTCTACGGATTCTAGGGGTTCCTCTAGATCTTTTATTAAACTACCAATTCCTTCACTTGACCCTTCGAGCCTCATTCGTACCATTTCAATAATGATTTTCACCACCATGTAAGCACCTAAAAAAGTTCAAATACAGTATAAGACAATAAAATTGGCAATTCACATCCTTGATCTTGCACTTGATTAAAGTATCAGAAAACCCAACTATTAAGTGCTTGAAACTGTTCTCTTATTGAAATAATTAATTAAAAAGTCATTAACGAATTAACCATACAAATTATTCCACCAACTAAGACATATCATCATGCTTCACCGCTTATAATTAAGAAGTAGCTCTTTGTCTATCGATTCTTAATTACTATGTCTAAGCCTGGTAAGATTTTCCGCTTAAGTTTTCCCCCTCAGATTAAGATGCATGCTCCTATGATGGTGATGTACTTTGGTTAATAACTTTTAAGTTCTCTTGCGACCATAGTCCCCTTAGAACTCAGAACATTAATTTATCATAAGGTGTATCAGCAGAATCATAATAGTAGCGTATGATGATCCCTTGTCGGCACGGTACCTGATAATACCCAAGTTTCTTTCTTGGTTCGTGAAAACATTCTTGACAATTGCTTTGACAGTTGTTACATAAAAGAGTGCAAGCTTAGTAGCTAACTACCAAGTTGAGGCTAATTGTCCCAGAAATTTCTTGTTCGGTTAGATAAGTATCCTTTTATATTCATGGCCTGTTGGATTCATTTGTTTAACTTGTCTGATATGGGATAATTTAGATTGACTTTAGGTATACGTGGCATTTGTGTTGCTATTCTTTAGTGTTTGGAACATGTTTTAAGGGCAATGACTCTTGTAGTAACGCGCATTATTTTTAATAATAATGAGCATGCCGATAATAAAATAAATAAATAACCCAAATCATGGTAAAAGACTAAACAAGAACTAACCATCGTCAAGGAAGTAGTTCTCCTTGAGCGCGCCATGACCAGATGTCTCCATCATAAGATGCGTCTCAACACCATTCCTATCAAGCTGAACACCTTTATCAATCACATTACGGTACCCAACACGATAAAGACAATGCTTCCCACCCCTATCCGTGATAAACCTTGTTAGTGCCATACTAGTCCTAGCATCCGTGACAATAGTTGTCTCCGGATGCTCTTTCAATACAATTGCGGACATTAATGCAATAAGCTTGTCGCCGTTTATAGAATTTCCTTCTTTATCCACTACGCCGCTACGATCCACGTCTGTGTCAAAAACAATGCCTAGATCAGCTGAGTTGTTTAGGACAGAGGCTTGTGTTAGAGACATGGCGATTTTGTCCCCGGGATTCGGTATGTGATTAGGGAACATGCCGTCTGGTTTAAGGTGTAGGGATCCGAATGTGTTGGCACCAAGCTTGTCTAGGACATCCCATGTGAAGAACCCTCCGGATCCATTACCCGCATTAACCACTATCTGCATTATGTGATAATGAAGTTTTGGCAAATCCGTTAATAATTTCGATGCTATGTAGACTTGAATAAACATGCTTAGTTTAATTTGGTTGCAACTGCTTAGCACAAATTCTTGTTTTTGGCCTCATAAGCAAGAAAAAACTTGACTCTTTTCTGAATCGCAAAAATATCAGATTAATTGTCTAATGTTACGGAACAAGCACATTGTAGATAAAAAGATTGCATATGCTTCAATTTTCTGAATAAGAAGACACAAGATTTATATGCTAATAAAAAAGAGAGAATCTTTGCAAATCAAAATCCTTAAAAAAGAAACTTCTTACATTTTGAGACAATGGTTAAATTTTACAAATATTGGTTCAAGTATGAACATAACTATTGGTTTACACATGTAAAACACTGCAAGATAGGAAAAAAATTGAACAGAATGTATGGATTGATTCAGTACAAAATGCATAATTCAATTTAGCTGAGAAGAAAATACTCCAAGTAAAATTCAATACCAACGCAGAAAAGTATGACGAGAAGAACCTGGAAACCCTCAAGAGGAGTATCGTAGTGTAAAGGATGATTTACTCTCTCCTTGATTATGTCTCTGAGGTGTTTTGAATAAGCGCTCATGAAGTCAACTTTTCTTGGAAGACATGGCAATGTGGTCGACACTTTAGCCAATCGGTTTGCATATTTACGAGCGGCCCGATCACATATCTCCTCCACCTCCAGTGACGTTAAGCCTCCCCTTTTTGTGAAGAATTTGAGCCCGTTACGAGTATAGGGTAGGTGAGACGCGGTCATCTACAAAACAAAGGTAATTTAGATACCGTACTTATTAGTTATTTGTTAATTTGCTGCACAAAACGGAAGTAGCTTGGGACGATATTTCTAGAGTTTCGAAGAACTCGATGATCCTTAAAAAGAGAGCCTTTTTTGTTTTTGTTGTTCATAAATCTAAGTACACTAAGAAAGGTGATTTATGGAATTACTTTATCAAGTACTATAAATTATTCTTGCTACAAGGAGAACATGGAACAAAGAAATATGGGGCAAAAAGGCAATTTCTTGAAAGAGTTTATAGTATAAGACTAACATTTAAAGAGAACATGGAACAAAGAAATATGGGGGCAAAAAGGTGATTTTTGTTAGGGGAATAGTAATGACAAAATTCACAATTCAAAGACTCCATACCACACTTTCTCCATATAAGATAAAATAAATCACATTTTGACATTTAGCATCCCTTTGTTTCCTAAGAAAAATTTTATATGTGAAAAATATTTTCATGAAAAAATTTTATATTGAAATTTTTTATTTGCCTTTCATTTACGGACTGTTGGTGTATAAAAAGTTTTCCATCTAAAATTTATACAAAATCAAGTTTTTTTTTTCAAATGTTTTTTTAACATAGAATTGGTAAAAATCTTAACATGTATAAGAAATTTTAGCTAAACACATATTTTCTTTCATATACTTCACTTGTAATTACTTATAATTTTTCAACCTATAAACTCATAAAATTCGAAGTATAGAAGATGTTATTGACTTTTTTTAGCCTTTTCAAATTTTCCTGGATTGTTAGATTTTTTGGGGTTTTTTTTTCGGAATTTTTTTATTTTTTCAATTTTTTGTTAATTTTTTCCTTTTATTTATTGATTAATTAGATTTTATCTTTTTAAAATTTTCATGTTTTTTTTCTTTTTTTTTATTGGTTAATCAAATGGAATTGTACAAATTATTAAATAATTTTGAAAGAGTAGACCTATAATTAATAACTATTTACAATACTAGTATCAGAAAGAATATAGAGTGAGCCTCCGTAAATCGTTTACAACTTTATTTGCGGGGTAATCGTTTCTCCCAATTTTACTGTATATGTGGAAAAAGTTTTTCAAAAAAAATGTTTTACGGTAAATCAATCACCCGAAAAATCTATTTTATCCGTAAATATTTGTTTACATCCCTTCTACCAAAAAAACAAATAGAGAGTGTTTTTGTTTTTACTCCCTTGGCATGGTGTGACTTTTACAATGTTCCCTAAATGAAGATAATAGTAGTATAGTATAAGCAATCCCTATACACTACTTTTAAGAGAATGAAACACAAAAATGTAGTTCACTGATTTGGTGTTTTTCAGGATTAGTGTAGTTTAGACTCACCTTAGAGTATATAAGTTGTGAAAGTAACTACAAGAAGATGGCGTGATACCAACAAACACATTTTTTAATTTTTTTTTTAGTAAAGTGAGTGTTGGTAGATTTTAGCAACATAATAGTAACTAATTATGTTGTTAAATTGTTGTTAAATTAGCGATACTCAAATTACTAACGGTTTTCAAAAATGTGTTTGTTGGTATCATGATATTTTCTTGTAATAACTCGTTATATAGTAGTAAGCTACTATAGTGCCATTATACTATACCATTATGGAAGCATCAAACGAAAACGAAGACAACAATGTACTCATGAAGCAAGCCGGTGTAGTAGCAAGCCCCATATCAAACACCACACAACCTGCCCGGGCAAGCCCCGCAAACACGCCCACACTCAACTTAGGTCCTGAAATTCGAGGGTCCCTACCCAACGAAACACTAACCTCCCTCCCATTTTCTCTTCCTATTCCCTCTATCAACCACTCCCCGAAGCCTTCCGAAATAGCCTCCACTGCCCCTATCGTTAGGTCAACTTCCCTTCCTCTCTCGCCTTCCAAGGCGACACCACGTACATCTGAGCCATTTTGGAGCCTTCGAATCCTGTCCATGTCTTCGTCCATGACCACTGCCTCATAGTTTTCTAGACTACTAAAGGATTTTAAATTTGTGTATCTAGATGAATGCGAATGTAATGGATGGTTTTGTACTATTTTTAAAAATGGTTTTGTTTTTGGAAATAATAAGAACTTTGTTTTTTGTGTATTGAGGTGTAAAGAAAGTGTATATTTTGAAGTGGAAGCCATTGTGCTTTAGCTTTTGGGTTAATTTTGCAATGGGCATGACATGTTTTGGACCAACAACAATTGGAAGATAAGATTATGAACTCGTTAAATGATATCCCCACAATAACAGTATCTAACTTAAGAGAACAAAATAATATCTTTGAACAAGCTAGCTTCCAAGAAATATTTCAAAAAAATATTTTTGTGTTTTTCCATGTGATTTTTATTGTCAAAAAAAATGTGGACTTCATGCCCCCAAATTACAAATGTATCTCTTGGTATAATACCATTTGAATAATATTTAGATCTTCTTGCAATCATTATTTTCAACCTCATTCAAAAACCTTTACATATTCTGATTTTTCCCACAATGTAGCATAGTTAATTAACCAACTGCACCACTAAGTATATCCGGGGCGGGTTGTCGCTACACCCCCACAATTTCGAAAAATAAATTTTTTTTATTAATATTTTTTGTAATAATTTATATATACGGTATTCTGGCAACCAAATAAATATTTTTTTGGCAAACAATCTCAAAATTATATATTGTTAGTGTAATAACATTACATAATTTTGTATGTGCTGATAATATGTAAGTAATATTTAAAAAATTAACATATACAAGTGATTATAAAAGACATTTTACACCAACTTATCATGTTGACACGTAACACACATCTTTTAAAAAATTAAACAAAAATAATAATTAGAGTAGTGGTGAGTGTAAACAAAATTTATAATTTTTTTTTTGGTGGTTTGTATTTTAGTTGAAGTGAATATACTGAAATTGTGTAATAGGTATTTAATTGTTCGTATATATCTATTATTTAATATACGTTTAATTTTTTCAGTTTTTTTTAAATATTTTTTTACCTCGTGTCTTAATGTTTTTACTTGTTATAACTTTATTTATTAAATTTAACTTTTGTATCTTTTGTGTTTCTATTTTATTTATTTTTAGTCAATTTTGAAATGCTGAAACTTTCGACACATGACTGCATGTGACATTACTGTTATGGGTTTTTTTTGGAGTTTGAAAAGAAAGTCGAAATTGAGCGAAAAGAAAAAAAAATAGAAATTAAATACATTTTAATCAAGAAAGCAGGTATGCCTTAGTTGGTCATTTCTGAGATAAATTTAGTCGGTGAGGTGATGTGAAATTGCTTAAATTGTTGAGATCATTTCCTACTAGTTAGACTTACATGAGGACGGTTATTATTATTTTGTTTTTTGTTTTTTTTGAAAGGGATATATTTATAAATAAAAGTTACGACAAATCAGAGTCAATCAACGATCATAGCTGGTCAGGCCAAATTTGTAAAAACGCATGAGTATTACTCTTCTAGTAAAAACGACAAGGAAATTAGCCGGTTTGTTAGACGCTCTAGCCACCCAAACGAATAGCAACGACCATTAATTTCTTGCCGATAAGTTTTAGACTTGTGAAGCCTTGAATTTGAACCCAATAGTGAAAAGATCTTATTAAAGCGAGAATAACTAGACTATTGCAGAATTGGTTGTATCTTAACAGTAAAAAATGATTTATAAATGTTAAATGAGTAAAGTTTTATTTTGTAAGTTGAGTCAAGTTAGTTGATATTGACGTGAATCACTAAAAAAAAAAATCATTTATCATCTGTTTGTTTTTTGAATACTGTTGTTAAAATGAGTGTCGTTAAATTTTAGCAATAGAATAGCAATTAATTATGTTACCAAACTGTTGCTAAAATTTAACGACACTCGATTTATCAACAATTTTTGGTAAATGAAATTTTTATCGTAGTGAATGCAGAAACGGAATTAGCAAATTCAGTACTTTTGAAAAGTATACCTTTAATTAGAAAATATCTTTTTGGTATATAACTAAACACCATTTCATACTCTTCTTTTTTGAGGCAAAAAAGAAGTAAATGTAAGCATCGACCAAACAAGCCAAGTTTGCAAGACTAGGGTCTATGCATAGTCGCTTTTCGGTTTGGTCGGACGAATTACAGTCGCTTTTCTACTCCGATTTGGTTTAATGATAATTTCTTTAAAAAAAAAAAAAACAAGCCAATAATGTTACCATAAAACTGGGCTTTTCAGATACCCATAACTGCCCTTATTCAAACATTGTTTTAACTCTTTTAAGTACTGTATCAACTGAAAAAAAAGAGGGGAACAACAACAAGTACTCTTACATATTAGGAGAATCATTATGAAAGTATAGCATGGTCTGAAATTGGAAAAGAAAACCTATCTTAGCTTCTACAGACCTTTACGGCCCGGAACCTCAATCCACTCTATTTCAATTTCCACTTCACCGCAAGCTACATTCCTGAGTCGCAGAAACATGTCTTGGACCAATTTGCCATTGTTCCAAATAATGGAGCTCTCGGACACTAGGCAATTTTTTGAGTCGGGTTGTACTCTTGAAACCGTTGTACCATTTGGAAGATCCTTCAATCCCTTTTTCATACACTCGATATAAGGTGCGATGAATATCTCAGCATCACCCATTTCGTCGTGTTTGGTGAACGTGTCCTTGTCATACACATTCTGAACAAAGGAGAAGGATAAACTTTTTTTGAAAAGATAAGCTTTCAGGGTATATTTGGTTTTATCAATATTTTCTTACTGTTCAATTTAGTGGCTGGAGAAAAAGTTCATGAAGTTTGTTTCCAGGTTATTTTGACTTTTCTACACTAATTAATATCACGGAGCCAGAAAAAAAAAAGGAAATTTTACACCTTTTAAAAATGAGTGTTAAGAATACATCCATAATTAAGAGTTGTTTTGGGAACCAAATCCACAGACCAAGTTTTGGGCAGTGTTTTAATTCCTAAGAAGAACATTGATTTAGAAACGACGTGAGTTATAATTCTTATCTACCAAACATGGGTTTTCCCTGAATGTAAATTCGACCTAAAGAAGCTGGTAATTGTAACATGCTTCCCACTTGTTAATAACTTGCCATTCAGTTTCAAACGTAGTAAAATAATTCTGATAGTTATGAAAATAAAAAGAGAATCAGAAATACTCGTATGCAAGAAAGCATATTAGATGCATGAAGAACGAGAGTGAAAAAGAAGATAAATTTTGAGTTTCCAAAGTCATGTAGACCGAAAAACTATACCAAGTTGCATAATAGGTCTCAATCAACTCAAATGAAGCGTTACTTACAAGGATGATGGGAGCATTTAGATCCTTCATAGAAATGGTTACGTCGTCATTCCACTCAGGATTACAGTTATTCTTTACGACACGGGTCTTCACTTTCTGCACTTCAAATAAAAGTAGATCAGAATCTATGCAAAATGAGACAGAACTTCATAATTAACAACTTTATACTTGTAAATTGTGTCAACACTCACCAGTCTAATTTCACCAACCGATCTTAAGAAATTACAGGCCAAATAATCAAGGATCATTTGCTCATAATAAATGTACACTGATTACAAAAACTCTCTTCTAATTTAAGGTATAAAATAGAATACAACTAGAACAGATGAACAAAATCATAGCCAAACCAAGTACAGGAAAAATGCTCTGTGTATGCTATCATATGTTTAAAGTTAAACACCTTTAAGGTATAGAATAGAGTAGTGATATAAACAGATGAAACAAAACCAAACCAAGTAACAGGAAAAATGTTGTGTGTATGTTATCGTATGTTTAGACACCTTTAAGGTACATAATAGTGTAGTGATATAAACAGATGAACAGTTTCAAAGCCAAACCAAGTAACAGGAAAATGCTCTTCGTACGTTATCGTATGTTTCAACACCTTCTGTTACGACCAATTTCTCACAGTGACTTACTTTTCCGTTAGAGCAATATCTGTAATGCATTTCTATTGCAAATTTCAAGCATATTAGGCAGTTTTAAGTCACTCAGTGAAAGATAACTAGGTTGGAAAAGTAAGTGAAAAAAATCAAGGACATGTGCAGATTCTTTTCTTTTTTTAATTAACAACTGAACAAAGACATACTGTAAATAATCCCCGAGACTAACTAACAGATTCATAAAATTTTGCATTTCAAGAAAACATACAACTACGTGAAAAATATCTGGAAGGCAGATTTATTATATTATACTAGTATTTCTTTAAACATTCGGAAGGATACCACCAGACAAAAACCTCAAGAAAAATGAATCTCGAAAATCAAATCGTCCAAACACTTCAATTCAGGTTGAGGAGAGATGTATCATTAAAACAAGTTTTATCACATTAAATTTGAACTGACATTCTAAGCCTGTACATCACATCACCAGAAGATTGGAACGACCATACATTCTTTTTTCTAACCTCCATACAATTTTTTAAAAACGCCGGCAAAGTGTCTGTAACTAAAAAATTTGGTATTCTATATGATCATCAAAGATCGTCCGGTGTAGTGGCAGAACCATGATTCAGTTGGTGTTGAATTTTATGTAAATATGCGATATCACATGATACTTTTCCTCATTCTTTGGGACTACGTAATGCAGAAAATTATAGCAAAATAGATCTGAACCAAATCTCAATTACTAGAAAAAATTGCAACTCTATTTAATCATATCATCACTAGGGTCTAACAACCCTGCACCCAAGAGCCCATTGATCTAAATATGGTTACGGTTTCAAATAAACTAGCCCCTTAATCCTCCTATTGTTCGGATACTCTTAAACCGCATCATTTAAAGCCTGTCGGGTGCCTCGACAACGAAAGAAATTTATTCCAAATATAAGGTGACACGTTCACACTGAAACTCGTCTGAATCCAAGATCCAACTTTTATTAAACTATGATTATGTAAAGGTGACTCTTCTTTTTGTAACTTGTTTTGACTTATTTCCTTTCTGCAGTTTCCAGTTTCATATCTATAATTTACATTCATGTTTTCTTAATTTCAGTTTTATCTGTTTTTACTAAAGCAGTGTTTTATTAAATTTCAGCTTTCTTTCTGTAATATCTACTTTAGTTTCTGCAATTTCCAGTTTCAAGCTTATAATTTCCATTATGTTTGAATATATTTCCAAAAAAAAAAGTTTAATTCCAGTTTTCTTTTATTTTGTTTAACTCATAGTCAGCAATCCATTACAAGCAAATTCTAACAAATAGCTGCTACCAAATCAAGCCCTTAAACAAATATAGCGTCATTGTTATTATACAGCTATATCATAAAACTAAGTTCGTCTCCCATACAAGTAATATATAAGAATTTAAAATGAAAACATGCTAATTCAATTCAGCATTTTAAAAAGCAAAAAACTTAGCTAAAGCGTTGTTGCAAGAGCTACACTAAAGCACAAAAAACGCAAGATTTTAGTGGCCTAAAAAGCAGAAAGGCGAGCTTTTTAAGCTTTTATCAAACCTTTTTTTTTATTACGAAGCGTGTTTTTTAAAACAATGATTTAATCAAGAGTATGATAACATATGCTATATCATAAAATAGATTCTTCCCCTGTACAAGTAATATACAAAAAAATTAAAATCAAAACATGCTACTTTAATCAAGAGTATTAAGAAAAAATGTTTTTAAAAAAAAAGTTGAAAAAACAAATATATCTATTTCATAACTTCATAAGATAGATTCTTCCCCTGTACAAGTAATATACAAAAAATTAAAATGAAAACATAATACTTTAATCAAAAGTATTAAGAAAAAATGTAAAAAAAAAAAAAATTGAAAAAAAAAATATATTTATTTCATAACTTCATAAGATAGATTCTTCCCCTGTACAAGTAATATACAAAAAATTAAAATGAAAACATAATACTTTAATCAAAAGTATTAAGAAAAAATGTAAAAAAAAAAAAATTTGAAAAAACAAATATATTTATTTCATAACTTCATAAGATAGATTCTTCCCCTGTACAAGTAATATACAAAAAATTAAAATGAAAACATAATACTTTAATCAAAAGTATTAAGAAAAAATGTAAAAAAAAAAAAAAAAGTTGAAAAAACAAATATATCTATTTCATAACTTCATAAGATAGATTCTTCCCCTGTACAAGTAATATACAAAAAATTAAAATGAAAACATAATACTTTAATCAAAAGTATTAAGAAAAAATGTAAAAAAAAAAAAAAAAAAGTTGAAAAAACAAATATATCTATTTCATAACTTCATAAGATAGATTCTTCCCCTGTACAAGTAATATACAAAAAATTAAAATGAAAACATAATACTTCAATCAAAAGTATTAAGAAAAAATGTAAAAAATAAAATAAAATTGAAAAAACAAATATATCTATTTCATAACTTAATAAGATAGATTCTTCCCCTGTACAAGTAATATACAAAAAATTAAAATGAAAACATGCTACTTTAATCAAAAGTATTAAGAAAAAATGTAAAAAAAAAAAAAAAAGTTGAAAAAAATTGCCTGTTGTCCCATGGTGATAGTAACAAAAGGATCACTGCTAACTGAATCTTTAATTACAAGATTTATACCCTTTTTCACTCTTATTCTTAGAAGCCCAATCACATCTTCCATTTTATCAAAAGTTTTTTTTTTGTTTTTTTTATTTTTTTTTAGAGAATATATGGAAAGGATTCAGAAATGGAGGAAAAATGGGATGAGGTTTGATTTTTTTGAAGTTTTAAGTTTCTTAAAGTTATTATTTATCGAAGTCCGCGGACTTTGGTCGGAAATTCGCCGTCTAGCGTCTAATTCTGGCCGATCAACGCATGATTCGTTTAATCAATGTCTAATCCGTTTAATGTTATTAAATTACATGCCCAAATTTATACATTATGTATATATATATACACACGCACATATATAAATAACATATTAACATATATAATTAAGACATAGCCGATATCGAGCTATCTTTCGCAAAGGTCAATTAATCTTAACTTTTTTCAATCATTTGTATTTATGTTTTTAAAGTTTCTTAAAGTTATTATTTATCGAAGTCCGCGGACTTTGGTCGGAAATTCGCCGTCTAGCGTCTAATTCTGGCCGATCAACGCATGATTCGTTTAATCAATGTCTAATCCGTTTAATCACGCTTAATATTTTAGGCTTTTAGGTTATGGCTACCGCTTAGGGGCCTCCTAATTGCCCCTTAGGCACCGTGTAATTTGTGTTTGGACACGCCTTTTAGAACAGTGGTTTAATTTGAGACACTACTTATCTTTGAAAAAACTAGAGGGACACTAATAGGTTGTTTTGATCTCATTTTTTATTTTTATTTTTATAATAAAGAGAGACTTTTTTTTTTAAATCATTTTGTGGGTCTTTTTAATTTTTGAGAAATTTATGGTTAAATGGAAGAAAATGGAGGAAGTTGATTTATTTGAAGTTTTAAGTTGGTAAGATCTTCTATGTTGGTTGGCATAGTTAATTTTGAAACATCTAATAATCTTCAAAACTTAAAGTGACAAATTTGGTCCATATTTAACATTGCAGAAAATTTGGGTTTTTTATTTTTTATTTTTTATAGAGAAATGGAAGAAAGTAGAGGAGGTTGATTTAGGGTACGTTTGAGAATAGATTTTTTTAGTAGATTTTTGGATTTTAGATTAAAAAAATCGTGTGTTTGGCAAGTTGAATTATTCAGTTTCTGAAAATCTGATTTTTAAGCTGAAAAAGTTAAAAATCCAGATTTTTAAATTTTAGCTTTTTGTATTTTCAAAACAGATTTTTAAAATCTGATTTTTGACAAAAAAAGCTATTACCAAACATAGACTTATGTGAAATTTTTAAGTTTGATCAGAATTTCTCTCTTTGGTTCATTAATTTTTAAACACTAATAATCTGCAAAACTAAAAGTGACAAATTTGGTCCTAAACTTTAAAAATGCGACAAATTTGGTATCTTATTTTGTGAGTCTTTTTATTTTAGAGATATAGTCGTATTTTTTAAGTTTAGGACCAAATTTGTCACTTTTAGAAATACTCATGAATGAAGAAAAAGAAAGAGGTTCAATTATTTGAAGTTTAAAGTTGATCAGATATTTAGATCTTCTATTTGGTTCTCACAGTCTATTTTAATAATCTACAAAATTTAACGTGACATTTTTTATCTAATTTTTATTATAAAGGTAAAAAGCGACAAATTTGGCATCTTTTTATTTGGTGGAACTTTTTTTATTCCATAAAGTAAATTATGTTCAGGATTGGAATGATGTAAAGGTACGTGACTTTGGAACAGTAATCTTATTTGACTGTTTATGACACAGTCTCTTTAACCACCGTTAAATTAGAAAATGTATGGTTAGATGATGTTTTTTAATAACTAATTTATTTTTTCTATTTTCACCAAATTAGAATTTAATAAATTAAAAACAAATTGTACACCACACTAAAAACTCAAATAAAAATATATAACCCTACGTGGGCCTACCATAAACTTAAATATTAATCAATTTTTTATTTATTCATTTAACACTTTTTTATACAAACGGTAGATTAAAAGAGAGAAGGAGGAGGTTGATTTATTTATAGTTTTAAGTTTCTCAAATTTCATATTTAGCTATCATAGTTTATTTTGAAACATTGGAAACCTCCAAAATTCTATGTGACAAATTTAATCCCGTGTTTTTAACAAAGTGACAGATTTGGCATTCTTTTTTATAATGGCGAGTCGAGTCTAAAAAATAGCGGGGGTTGATTTCTGTAAACTTTATGTTTCCCAAATTTACTATTTGGTTCTCACAGTTTATTTTGACATACTAGTGGTCTTCAATTTCTTGAGAAGTCAAATTTGGTCCCATTTTTTTATAATTATAATGCGACTCATTTGGTTTCGGTCGTAGTCATTTACACAAATAACAAGAATAATCAACATGAAGGTGGACACTATCGCTGTTTAGGCGTCTCGGTCTTTCTGTACATTACAATTTTTAAGGGCAAGATGTGAAAAGTTTTAAGAAATTTTATAAAGTTTGGGTCTACAATTGAAGGCCTTAAAACCAAGGAAATAATTGTTTTTATTATGGGGATTACACACTTGGAAATAATCAAATAAAGTACTACAACAGTAATACACACTTGCATAGTTCATAAGTACTTCATAAGTTGCATAATTACTGATGGAACATAAAAATCAGACTATTCGGGTACTAACAAAACCATGCGTTATTAATGGGTATCCAATGCAAAAAATGAGACCCGGGGTATAACATTACTTTCCCCACTTAAGGATAAGGGCAATTATCCATTTACGTATTTTAGCCCAATTAATAAAGGTCCACAGTGGAAAAGCCGATGAGATGACGCATGAGATGGGGACACTTGTCAACATCCTATGACACACGAGTGCCTATAAATAGCCAAGTATCTTCACTGGAGAAAGGACCTAAAAAATCACAGAGAAAAGAATATACTAGAAAGATATTTGATAGAGGTTATCTCACTAGAAAGCATACTGAGAAAAGTCGAAGACCGAGCATCAAGAATAAAGTACAAGATCAAGATCAAGAGTTAACTAAAAAGACCGAGCATAAGTGTAATAACAAATTGTAATCCGAGCAAGCATAATCACCGATCAATAAGAAAGAATAACAACGTGTCCAATATATACATTTTTTAATTTATATTAATATCGTTGAGAAGCATAACGCAACCCGATCAAAGTTATTGTTTTATCAAATGGCGCCGTCTCCACACTTCACCTATTTTCTAACTAGTTTCGAAGCCGAACACCCAAACTCTACCAGACGAGCAACAATGGTGACCACAATCGACGAAACCCGTCCCGAAGAAATAGGAACAAATAACCGAGAAGTACCAATAAGCCAGGACGACCTAGACGAACTCCTTGCCATCCACGAGAGATACGAAGCTATCAAGTCTGGAAACCGAGTAACCACTTCCAATATCCACACCGACCAACCGGCTGACCAACCTTTACAGATCGACGGGCTCATAGACGAGAACCCAACAGACTCGGACAAAGAAAGAGCGCTATCGGCGATACGGCGAGCAAGGCGACACCTACCAGTAAGCCGTCACCTCAACAACGCCGCGCTAACAACCAACGCAGGGCCAATATCAAGGGCCCACTTTCTAACAACTTCGGCTAACTCCAGTTCCCATCGGGGAAGAATACTTTGTTTCCAAACTAACGAAGACAACCATGATGAGGAGACACGGAGAGCCCAACACCCACCCCCAAACGTCTCGGCATCCCAATATGGTATGCCGAGGGACAGTGCACCAGAACATACAAACCGACCAGCAATCCTCCCTCCACGGATAATTACACCATCCACGGTGGAATTTCAACCCATATCGCCTCAAGAGGGGAACGCGGTCGTATTGCCAAGGACCGGTGAAAGCTACAATGCCCATCTTCAAGCTCAGTTGGCAGCATGCATGACGGCCATGTCAGCAGATGGACTCACAATACTGCCAACCCAGACCGCCAATGCACATAAAGACCCAAGAAACGACATGGAAGATTCCACTTATAGGGCCGCCATGGAAGTGGCAGGCCGACAACAGGAAGCAAGGAGACCCCAGCAAGGGGAACACATCCCAAGAACGATCCCACCAGAGTTCGGCCTTCAGGGTGCCCATACGGGACCTGCCTGCGGCGCAAACCCGAACTACGGGGGATATACTGACAATAGGGTAGTGGAAGGGCACTACCCCCCACACAACTATGGTGGAGGATACACCCCCCAGTACCAAATACAAGACGAAGCGTTCCAACAGGCATGAGATGTATGCCAAGAAACACCATGTACCGAACACATAACACGGTACCGAAACCCGAATGGGTTTATAATCCCAGAGTTTAAACTCTACGATGGGAAAAGCTGCCCAATCGACTACCTGAGGCATTACAAAACTAGGATGGAGCTATGGAGTAAATTCTTCAAAAACAGCTTGGGACAAGAAGCCTCGACATGGTACCATAACCTACCCCGAGGGTCTATAGGAAGCTGGACAGAGCTACTCTGAGCATATTCTAACCGATATGCTGCTCACCGAAAGAAGAAAGCCACCATTGAAACTCTGCTTAAAATAGCGATGCTGCCAAACGAAAGGCTGAATGACTACTGCATCCGTTTCATAGACGTGGCGAACCAAATCCCGCAGTATGCAAGCAACATCGCCATACAGAACTTCATCAACTCCATCCCAAACGGATATTGGGCAAGAAGAAAGTTCGTCGGCAAAAGCTTCCCGACCATCGACGCCCTTCTCGCCTACTGCACCCACCTGACCGATAAGAATGAGGAAATGCGAATCCTCAGCCAAACTCTACCAAGGAGAGAGTCGGTCAGAGAAACACAGGTGGAACGCAAGAGAGCGAAGAACAATCATGGGGAGGCGATCAAACCGACCAGAAGGGACAAAGGACCCAAAATACAGAAAAGGGTAGAGCGGCCCTGAGAACTTGAACATAAACCCTACCAGATCACGTACCAAATATCGAACAGGCCTCCTCCACAAGGTCGTTTCTAAGAGAGGGAACAGAAGGGGAACTTTGAGCTGGTCGAGCTCAGATACAACTTCAACCTATCTGCAGAAGACATCCTCAAGGACATATGCAGGGAAAGTTGGTATTCACGACCAGAACCGTTCGCCTCCCCTCCCAACCAGAGAGACTCCAAGCTCTTTTGCGCCTATCATGAGGATTACGGCCACCTTACGGAGCATTGCAGAACCCTCCGGTGGAAAATGAACGTATGGGGTTACACGGGATACCTCAACAAGTTCATCAAGAACGGCGGGAACAAGGGCAAACAGCCCGCCATTGAAGCAACAGACAACCGAAGTGGCAAGACAATCAATGTCGTCCACTTGTCATGACCCAAAACTAGCAGAGGAGAGCGCTCCCAACAAAGAAAACTGGTGCACTTTGATCAGGTAGCCAAAGCATCACAGGCGTCATCCTCCGCTAAAAGACAATGTCTGCCACAGAGGCACCCGCCAATCTTCTTCTCGGACCATGACGAAGAAGGAGTCATATACCCCCATGGCGACGCAATTAACCTCCGCGTCAAGATAGGAATTGACACGGTTAGCAGAGTCCTCATCGACCAAGGAGCTTCTTGTGACATCATGTATAAAGAGCTCTTCGACAAGATAGAGCTCAGGTTGCAAGACCTATAGCCAACCGACGTAACACTGATAGGGTTTATCTCAGAAACGACTAAACCTTTGGGAAAGATAGTCTTAAGTGTTACAATGGGATCCGTGTCAGTTACCATAGAATTCTTAGTGGTCAATGACAGCTCAGGCCACAATGCGATCTTGGGCCGACCATGGCTGCACGCCATGCGCGCCATACCCTCGACAGACCACCAGAAAGTTAAATACCCAAATGGTATAGGAGAGATTGAGACAGCCCGAGGCTGTCAAGAGGACTCACGACGCTGTGAGGACATAACCGTTGCTTTAAAAAGACAGCTGGTCGTCGTGGAACAACCAACAAGCATCAAAAAGTTGGTTTACCAAATTGTCAACAAGGAAAGGGTGGTGGAGGAGCAGGTAGGAGAGAAGCTCAGGAAAGTATACATCCCGGGAGAGGACGAGGAACACTATTTCCTAATAATAGGAGAAAACCTACCCGAGGAAGAGTCCAAAGAGTTAGAAACTTTTCTGTTCAACAACATAGAAATTCGCATGGAGCCCCAAAGACATGCCCGGCCTAGACCCACAAACGGCATGCCACCACCTGAGCGTCAACGCCAAGTATAAGCCAATAGCTCAAAAGAGCAGAAAAATATATGTCCAACACAGAGAGGCTATAATAGCAGAAGTTCGAAAGCTGTTGGAAGCCAGGGCTATTAGGGAGGTGATCTACCCGAAGTGGTTGTCTAATCCAGTCGTCGTCCCCAAGAAGAATGGGAAGGAAAGAGTTTGTATAGAATTCACCAACCTAAACAAAGCCTGCCCGAGGGACCCATTGCCCCTTCCAAGGATTGACCAATTAGTGGATGCAACAGCAGGAGCAGAACGGATGACTTTCTTGGATGCATACTCGGAATATCACCAAATCCCACTCGCCCAAGAGGATCAAGAAAAGACCTCATTCATTTCACCTTTGGGAAACTACTGCTACAAAGTCATGCCGTTCGGGCTACGCAACGCAGGAGCTACCTACCAAAGGATGATAACAATGGTATGTCAGAAGCACATTGGGAAAACAATGGAGGTCTACATCGATGACATGGTCATAAAAAGCGACAAGGCCAAATCCCACCTTCAAGACATCAAAGACATCTTCCAAACTTTGGGCGAGCATAAGCTGAAGCTCAACGCAACCAAATGCGCGTTTGGCATCAGCAAAGGGAAGTTTTTAGGGCACATGGTCAGCCGAAGGGGAATAGAAGCTAATCCCGACGAGATAGCAGCTCTGCGAAACCTAGCAGCACCCAAGAACAAGAAGCAAGTGCAGGAACTCACATGAATGATGGCCGCACTAAGCAGATTTATCAGTCGATCCGCAGATAAGGGACAACCCTTTTTTGAAACGCTCAAAAAAGATAAGAAATTCGTGTGGGACCCGGAATGCGAAACTTCATTCAGCAACCTAAAAGAGTACCTAAGGACGCTTCCAATGCTCACAAGACCGAACAAAGGAGATATTCTAGCGTGTTACCTAGCAGTATCCGCAATAGCCATGAGTGCAGTTATCCTCCGAGAGGAAGGTCGGGAATAATTCCCGATATACTTTGTAAGCAAAACTCTGGTTGAAGCCGAAACACGATATCTGCCATTGGAAAAGATGTGCCTTGCACTGGTCGTTGCTACAAGAAAACTGCCACACTACTTTATCGCACACCAAGTCCAGGTTTACACCAAGTTCCACATCAAAGAGTCCCTCAGGCGAACGGACATAAGCGGACGGGTAGCGGCATGGGGGGTCGAGCTATCCCAATTTTATATAGACTTCGCACCCCGGCATGCTATCAAAGGACAAGTGCTGGCAGACTTCATAGCAGAATTTACCGAAGGACACGACGAACCAACGACCATCTCACCACAATCGCATTGGCAGATACATGTCGATGGGTCAGCCACCAAAGACGAATCGGGAGCAGGAATCGTCCTCAAATCTAGCGAGGGCGCAACCATAGAAAAAAGCATAAAACTGGGCTTCCGAGCTACTAACAATGAAGCCGAGTACGAAGCTATGATAAATGGCATGCTCATTGCACGGTCTCTCGGATGATCCTATTTAATTGCTAGCTCCGACAGCCCGAGGTATCAAAACGAACTATTCTAAATGGCATCAAGACAAGCTTGGCAAAAGCAAAAGGGAAATGGCCATAGCAGCTCCTTAACGTTTTGTGGTCATGTCGAACTACTCCCAAAACGGGCACAAAGGAAACCCCGTTCAGCCTGGCATACGGCGTCGAGGCCGTCATACCCACGAAAGTCGGCCTACCCATTCTCCGTACAACATTAGTCGAACAGGGGACAAATGAAGAAAGAATGAGGAAAGAGCTTGACATGCTAGACGAAAAGTGCGAGATAGCAGCCCTTACCCTAGCCAAGTAGCAACAAAGCATAAAACAAACATATGACAAGAGGGTGAAGGGATCCAATGAATTCATGGTAGGAGAACTGGTGCTACGATGAGTAACTGCCTATACAAGAAACGAGATACATGGCAAACTCAGCCCCAACTGGGAAGGGCCATATGAAATTGTCAAAAGAACAAGCCCCGCGTCCTACAAAATAAAAATAGTTCTATTTGACAATAGCAGAGGCAAGAAAAATTCTTGGAACGTAGCTAATCTTAAGAAGTACTACCTGTAAAATCGTTTAACGCTACAGGTAATTAACTACCTCTTTCTTTGTAATGTTATTTCCTTTTTACATGAATAAAGTGAATTTTTGTTAAGCATTGTCTAAAAAGGAAAAATGTCCTCCAACGAACCAGAGGCAACATGGTTTAAGTCCCGAAAAATTCCTTCAACGAACCGAAGGCATGTCTAAGAAAAAGAACAAGAAAAGTCCTCCAACGAACTGGAGGCTAAGTCCCGAAAAAGTCCTTCAACGAACCGAAGGCATGTCTAAGAAAAAGAACAAGAACCAAGTCCTCCAACGAACCGGAGGCAACAGGGTTAAAGTCCCGAACAAGTCCTTCAACGAACTGAAGGCATGTCTAAGAAAAAGGAAAAGAGAAAAAGAACCAAGTCCTCCAACGAACCGGAGGCAACAAGGTTAAAGTCCCGAACAAGTCCTTCAACGAACCGAAGGCATGTCTAAGGAAAAGGAAAAAAGAACAAGAACCAAGTCCTCCAACGAACCGGAGGCAACAAGGTTAAAGTTCCGAACAAGTCCTTCAACGAACCGAAGGCATGTCTAAGAAAAAGGAAAAGAGAAAAAGAACCAAGTCCTCCAACGAACCGGAGGCAACAGGGTTAAAGTCCCAAACAAGTCCTTCAACGAACCGAAGGCATGTCTAAGAAAAAGGAAAAGAGAAAAAGAACCAAGTCCTCCAACGAACCGGAGGCAACAGGGTTAAAGTCCCGAACAAGTCTTTCAACGAACCAAAGGCATGTCTAAGAAAAAGAAAAAAAGAAAAAAAACCAAGTCCTCCAACGAACCGGAGGCAACAGGGTTAAAGACCCGAACAAGTCCTTCAACGAACCGAAGGCATGTCTAAGTAAAAGAGAAAGAGGCCGACAAGTCCTCCAACGAACCGGAGGCATATATAAGAAAAAGAACAAGAAAAAGTCCTCCAACGAACCGGAGGTAATAGGGTTTAAGTCCCGAACAAGTCCTCCAATGAACCGGAGGCATATCTAAGAAACGTAAAAGGGAGAACAAAAACCACATACAGGTGCATATCCTTACAATTCGAAGGAACCAACAAGAATATTAAATGATTCGAGCCCGCATTACGGAGGCAACAGCATACCAAACGCTGAAAACAAGGGAAAAATACGACAATGAAATACCAGTACGGAAATAAGAAAAAAAATCCATAGTCTATAAATAAAGCAAATGATAATAGCCCGCATTACGGAGGCAACAATACTCGAAAAATAAGGGAGAAAACAGATCAAGAAGAGCTACATGAGGAACACGACGGAGCATGACCCAGCACAATCTCTTCATCATCCGTCGCCGTGTACTCATCCGTATCCTCACCCTCAAAACGCTCATGAGGAAGAATGGTGTTGGCCCGTGTGCGGCTAAACCTTAGAGGGGGGGTGAATAAGGTTTTTGGCGCTTTTCGTCTAATTAAACTTAAGTGCAACTAACAACCCATCTTTTTGCAATTCTAAGCTTAAGCGTTTAATAACGTTGATGAAATGCTAGAATTCCTAAACGCAAGCAAGAAAATAAGCAATTATAAAAGTTGCGGAAAGTAAAAGTTTAGGGAAAGAAAATGACACCAAGATTTATAGAGGTTCGGCAAACGACCTACGTCATCTCCTCGGTACTACCGAGTATTTCACTAAAAATCTTCTTTTGGATATTACAATCCTAACGAGCTAATTGACCGATTAAACTCCCCCTCACTCTATGAGTATCCCGAATGAAAAGACCTAGAGCTTTTAAGCTTCACTTGCTTACAAAGCCTCTACCTGATCACTCGCTCACAAATGAGTTTATAAATCACTCGTTACAATTTTGTTACAATAATGTAACTACACTCACTATTTTATTGCTTCTAAATAAGCTAATTGGTGAGTCTTTGATGTTGGTTGAGCTTGAATCGCTTTCTCCTTAATTTTCCTCTTTTTCGAATATATACACCAAAATGGTGATATTTAGGGTTTTGAATGAGAGGGGTTGAAGGATGATAGATTGGTATGAATGTATGTAAATCATCTATTTGGAGAAAGATTTTGGGTGGTATTTATGGACCAAAAGGTCTGTTTTTCTGTATATGACCGTTGGAAGTGGTTGAGGGTTTTAACCAGCGTTTTAAGCAATTTTCCAGAATAAGCTGAAAAGTTGTTTTCGAAATCTGCAGAAAACGATCGGTCGTTTTTCTGCAGTCGATTGGTCGTTATTAAGAAAACGATCGGTCGTTTCTGAGTTTCGACCGGTCGTTATTTAGACGAGCTCTCTGGAAGAAATTGGACAAAAAACGATCGGTCGTTTTTATCCAGTTGATCGGTCGTTTTCTCTGGCAGTTTCTCGGTCTTCTCGTTAAACTTCGAATGCTCATAACTCATTCGTTTTAGCTCCGATTCTGGTTCCGCTTGAACCCGTGGCTTCGTTTTTCTGTGCTCTATCTTTCTGGCATTCTGAAATTTTCATTTACTACTTTTGGAAAAGACAAGCGTTATATCATCGAAAATAGAGAAATCGTAAAATCATTAAAAACATAATCAAAGTTATAATCAAAATCTATTATTGAACTCTAAGTTCAACAAAGGGAATCGAAGTTAGTCGTATTAGAACCGACATGGCTCACCACTTCAAGCTGAGCAGAGAACTTTACTCCCTTCGCGTGCTCGTGAGCATAAGAAGCTTCCAGACGGCGGGCGTCGTCCACAGCAAACAGCCGAACTTGACTCATCGTCGCCGAAGCATCATGCCTAAGACGAGAAGCATGGAAATACCTCATCAAGACATTGGCCCGGGATACCAGTGACCTTAACTTACCAAGGTACTTATCCTTCAAACGCCAGTACCGGTCCAAACGACGCTCTTGAACCTCAACAACAAGCTCGGCGCGTCGCACGTAATCACGGAAAGACGCCGATTGGGCTCTTAACTTTTCCTTAAGCCGAGCACACTGGGCATGAAGTTTTTCGTTCTTCCCCATCAAGTCGACATAGAGCCAATTGGTATACGCTTCATTCGCCACACCAGATGAGGCCTCATCCCGGGCTGTACCAGTAGGTCCTTGCCCCGGACTAAAAAGAGCCGGAGAACCAGTATGGTGTGACAAAATAGTAGGGGCCTATATAAAAAAAAGAAGAAGGGGGGAGAGACAGAAATGAATATTCATCACAAAGCCATATAACCAACAGAATGAATCAGAATAAAGAATACTTTTCTAACAAGGAAATTCAAAATACAAAACCCTAATCTAAGTCAGTCAGACAAATCCCCGACAGAAGCCGAGGTCTCTACAGCGTCAGCAAAATGAATGTCCCGCAGCGAGGTTAACTGCGTACCCAAACGACTCTTCACCAAAGAATCCAGGCGGTTCAAGGCAGTCGTGGTCTCAGTTACCCGAGCCATAGCATTAACCATACAATCCGCTCGGGTAACGCCACGAGTGCCCTTCACATAATCATACACCTCCAGCGCACGACCTCGGGCCCAATAAGCTTTGACGAACGATAATATCAAGTCAGCGTCCTCAAAAACGGCCCCCAACGTCAAGTGCAAGCTCGTCACCCGGCCCCGGGCATCATCCCGTGACCGACGAAGTGCACCTAGAAGCTCTTTGGCTTTTCCCTTATTTACAATATAATGGGCCGTCTTCTTACTGAATTTCTCACCCAAATCGCGTAACCGAGTCGTTAAATTCGAAATATTAATTTTTAACTCCTCGATTTCACAACGAGCCGAATTCAGTTCAGAAATATGAGACGAACTAGAACCTTCACCTAAACTACAAGACGGTCGGGACCAGACCACCATAGCAAGGGGATTAACCGGTACCTGACATAATAGTTATGTCCTTCAAAATACAAAGAAAATCAACTAGCAACGAACAAGACGTAGTTAAAATCTTGTACTGTACATGAAGACTCTTAGCTTAATCAAACAAGGATAATTGCAGATCAAGTTTTTAACGAAATTTTAATTATCTACACAAATTCAACCTTTCATCTCTTGATTATAATGTATATGTAAACCTGATTGAGTGCTTATTTATTCACACGACTTTCTCAGAGGGAAAATAAGCAATTCTGTCATATATATGTCACCTTATTTCACAATAACAAGACATTCACGACGAATACGATAGAAAATCACATTACAAGAGCTACAAAGTATCAGCAACTTTTTCTCCTTAGTATACTAATTATAACCTCTCAATCTATATGATAAACGAGATGTCATTATTTTTATAATATACATACACATTTTAGCCTTTGCTTAGATCAAATTTTCCGCTACCAAAACTTTATATGAGCAGTATTCAAAAGCAATGAAATAGAATTAAATTGAGTGGCGTTTTGCATGAATATAAATAATAAAAAGGCACTATTACTAAATACTCCTATTAAATTGAGTGGAGTAAGATTCAATTCAGTTAAAAAAACATATTATATCATTAAGCTAAACAAAGTAGTTGACTAACATGCCAGCTAACGATATGGATTGATATGGTTTAAGCTAAACAACTAAAATAATATTACACCATACTATAACAGAGAAGATATAGTAATATAGTCAATCATGTTACGGAATAAAATCACATATTGAGGTCGAGCACTAACTTATTATTAATTGAGCTTTAATGCCTTAGACGTACTGTTACTTTAATTTAATAACGTTATGCATTAGTCATGATTAATTTAATATGCAATGCATTAACCATGTAATAACAAATTAACAATGTAACTCATGTCTTCTAGTTAATTAACGATCGATAAGCTGCTATATACAACACTATAAATAGCTGCTTTTGTCAGAGTAATATCATAAGCTAATTTAGATATATTAAAAAAACAAAGCATTTGATATTTACTGATAATATTAACAAAATGGAAGGCCAAGTACAAGGTGTGAACTTTATAGCACCTACAGGTTTAGCAAGGATGATCTATGTTCAAATGGTGGTACGTGCTGCGATGGAGCTCAAAATCTTCGATATTATACGATATTCAGAGCCTGATGCACAGCTTTCTTGCTCCGAAATACTTTCTAAAATACCAACAGAAAATCCCGATGCATCGGCTTCTCTAGAGAGGATACTAAAGATGTTGGGTGTTCACTCCATCTTGTCAATGACGACCAAAGAAGACGGAGTCATTCACTATGGTTTGACACCAGAGTCATTTTTTCTCTCCACAGGGCCCGATGGCTTTTCGCTTAGCACTTTTGTGATGTGGGCTTCCGAGAAAGAGTCGGTAGATTCTCTTTATTTGCTTAAAGACGCGGTTCTAAAACCGGGGTGTGTGCCTTTGTTTAAAGCATGTCATGGGGAAACTTACTTTGAGTATGCCTCAAAGAAACCAGAATTCGAGCGTTCCTTCAATACAGCACTCGCATGCCAAACGTCATTGGTTGTCGATTCTATGTTGGAGAGTTACGAAGGTTTTGAAGGTGTGACTGAGTTAATGGACGTTGGAGGTAACTTGGGAGGTATTATAGGGAAGATAGTCGCAATGTACCCTCACATTGGTGGCATCAACTTCGACATGCCTCACGTCATTGCTAATGCTCCAATCATTCAAGGTGGGTTTCTTGTGTTATTTTTTTTTCTTTTTTATGTTGGGAAATTTATTGTTTAGTAAGTACATACTTTAGGACTTAATTATAAGAAACCCGAATTTATGGTCTTTGTTAAGGCCACAAATAATCTACTATTAATCATGGGCATAAAGCTAAAAACAAAGAATAAAAATAAGTATCATCGTTAAGCATTTGTATCTAATTTGAAACGAGATTTTAACCTTGAGTTTTTGATATTATTTAAGTCTCAATATATGTACTAATATTCGATAATTTTTTCTATTATGTTATCACTGTAACAAAATTTTAGGATTCCAAGAATCTTTGAAATAGTAAAAATGATTGTGCTTATGTCCTCAAAGTGAAAGATTGTGCACTTGGTTTTCTTATAATTTATAGAAAACGTATGTATTTCTGAGATCCGCCTCATATTCTAACCTATCACGTGAAATCAATTCATTTTACAGGTGTGAAGCATGTTGGAGGAGACATGTTTGAGTCGCTACCAAAAGCAGAAACAATCTTCATGAAGGTTTGTTCACTTCTCTTTCTTATTCTTGATACAATTTTATGCTATTGAATGGATCAGTCTGAAGAATGTTTGAGCATACAAATCTCAAGTATAATGGTGTAAGCATGTATGAATCCTAAGCATGGTAAAGGGCAAAATGAATATGTACAACAAGGGCTAGAATTTTTGTCTCTTTAAAAAATGGTGCAGTTAATTAGTGATCAGCTAGTTTTCTGGTTTTCTGATAGTTAAAAATGATAAAAGTATGGTTTCCTTTTCTTCTATAACTTCAACTGCACAACTAAGCTAAGCCCATATTTATAAATTGTTGGTTTTGGTACTATTTCGAATACGATAAAGAAAAGGACAATAATATAAAAGACAGGAACGCAATGGAAATAACACTTTATTTCTCACAATTGGAATATGAATTACAATTCCTGACTCATACAGAATTAAATTAAACTGCTGGACTGGTTTCAACAAATAAAAACTGCCGGACTGTTTTGTAAATAAAACAAACTGCCGGACTGTTTTAACAAGAAAAAGAAACTGCCGGACTGTTTTAAACAAACTGCCGGACTGTTTTAACAAATAAAAAACTGCCGGACTGGTTTTTTAAACAAACTGCCGGACTGGTTTTAACAAATAAAAAACTGCCGGACTGGTTTTGTAAATAAAACAAACTGGACTGGTTTTAACGAAAAAAAAACTGCCCGGACTGTTATTAAATAAACTGCCCGGACTGTTATGTAAATACTGGAAATTAAATTACAGGAAAGTAAATTACAGAATAGGAAAGACTGAAATGTAAATTACAGAAACTAAAGGTACTGGAAAGTAAATACAAAAAGGAAACAGTACTGAAATTAAATGGACAGAATAATAAAGGACTGAAAAGTAAATAACAGAAATTAAAAGAAGAGGCAACTGCTGAGCAGTTTCCCTTAAACAATATTTCCCGAACCACCTTTAAAGGTTTCTGGTTTCGGGACTTTGTTCCCAAGGTACAACTTCTATCTCAGAGTGGCTCGTATGGAAACCGGCACCGAACCACAGGTCGAGCTGTTGGTGGTGCGGTTCTCTCTCACTAAGTGTATGCTTATGCTGTGAGTTGTGTGTATGAAGGTGTACTGAAATGAGAGGGGGATGGCTGCCTTTTATAGGCTCTACTGAAACCGCAACCATAAATGTTGGTCTTTAATTCTGGGAGTTACACCCCCAGAATCCGCTCAATCAATTCTGAAACCGCAGCATTTACTCTCATTCATTGCTGACGTTTCTCTTGCTGGAAACTCTAGGGACTCCTTTTGTATTTTATACAAAACTCCCTATTCGGGTTTGGACCCAAGACCCAAGACCCAAGACCCAAGACCCAAGACCCAAGACCCAAGACCCAAGACCCAAGACCCAAGACCCAAGACCCAAGACCCAAGACCCAAGACCCAAGACCCGCCCAAGCCCAAGCCCAAGCCCAAGCCCACGCCCACGCCCACGCCCACGCCCGTGCCCGTGCCCGTGCCCGAGCCCGAGACCCGAGACCCGAGACCCGAGACACGAGACACGAGCGAGCGCGCGTGTGTGGTACACACTAATACTCTTAGGTGTATGTGGACATGTTAGTTTAATAACTACATGGGTTGGTATGGTATATATATTGTAAGATTAACTCTTAATCTTCCAATATGGGATTATACTAAATGGTTTTTCTCATTAACCATTTCGTTTTTCCAGATTTGAGCTTCCGAGGTACCAACTTTGAAGCCAATTTGTATTCACACCCATTCTCCGAATAGGTCATGTGATATACCGTTACGAAGCTCGTCACACGGGCTACTCAACCACGTTGATTACGGTATAAACAACTCAGCGCTGTTACACGAAATAATGACTCGAAGTTGGTCCAGTGACCATTCGGAAACACCCATGTTTTCACATGTTTTTCCAACATAAATTTACTCACTAAGTGTTGGAAAAAAAAATGGAAAATATGTAGTTTAAACATAATTGTTCCAAGTGGTCAGGGACCATCTTTGAGTCAATTTTTAATGCGACTCCTCAGTTTTTCTGAGGCCATACTCTATGCGTATGAGTAGCTCGTACGACGAGCTTCGCAACGGTATATCGCATGACCTATTCGGAGGAAAGGTGTGAATGATAATTGGACTCGAAGGTTGGTACTCGAAAGAGGGAAAAACCGAAATCTGGAAAATGGAGTAGAGAGTGGGAATAAACCATGAGGGTTATCCCACATTGGAAAATCAATGAAGATTTTCACTCTATATATACAAGTCCATCCTATGTAGTTGGTAAACTAATAAAGCCCACATACCCATGAGTGGGTTAGTGTGTACCACACACGCGCGCGCTCGCTCGGGCCTCGGGTCTTGTACTAAATCTGAAAAGGGACTTTTGCATATTTGTAAGAGAAGTCCCTAGAATTCCAAAAGGTTTGAAACTCCAGCAGTGATTGGAGGCGGATTCTGGGGATGTAACTCCTAGAAGTTAATGACCACATTTAATTCTGCGGTTTCAGAATCCTCTATAAAGAAGCAGCCATCCCTTCACATTTCATACATTCAAATCAGTCTATCTTCTCTCTAAAAGCCTGCATATATTTTTATTCATAGCATCTTAGAACCAGAGAGAACCACCCACTAAAAGCTCGACTTAGACTCGTCGCCAGTTTCCGGTGAGTCTTCCGAGAGACGTTGTACCTTGGGATCGAAGCGCCAACGCAACCAGAAACCTAAGGTGGTTGAGCGAATATCGGTTAAGGGCATACTGTTAACAGTAGCCTCGTCTGATTAATTTTTACATTCTGTCCGTTTATTTTCCGCACTTAAATTCTGTCTTTTACATTCTGTTTTTTCCAATTCAGTATTTAAATTTCAGTATTTTAATATTCTGTCCTTAGCTGTAGCTTTTATATTCTGTTTGTACTATTCTGTAATTAGTTTAAAGTTCTGTTTTATTGCTGTAATTACATTTCTGTAATTTAATTCTGTATTTAGATTAGTTTCAATTCAGTCCTGTATTTTAAATTCATAACAGAACAGTCCGGCTGTTAAGTCTATACTTTCCAGTCCGGCAGTTTCTTTTAATTGCAAATCAGTAAATCAGATTATTAATTAATAATAATCTGATAACGTTTGCTTTATTTACGATTCAGTACCTACATGTTGTAATCAGTTTATTGTATTTCATTTGGAAATTAATAAAGATTACACTGGTTTTATTTAATTACTGTTTAGTCCTTTATTTATTATTAATTGTTATTTCGTACACGGAAACCAACACTAAGTTCATTCACAATCTACCTCCTTATATTTTCCTCATCCATAGTGTCCTAATTCTTTTTATTTGTCCGAACTTTCGAAGACTATACTCCACGACTGGAATGACGAACAATGCATACAAATTCTGAAAAATTGCTGGAATTCACTGCCCAAGAATGGTAAAGTTATATCAACTGAACTTATCGTCCCCCAAATTCTTCAAACCGACGAAGACTCTGCGAATGTGATAACTCTGGACTTTGTAATGATGCTTCAACAAGACGGAAAAGAGAGAACCGAAGCAGAATTTGATGTGTTAGCAAAAGCTGCTGGCTTTGTGGAATTAAAGTTGTTTCCTATTGCACTTGGATTTCATGTCATGGAGTTTATCAAGTAAATCAAGTTTCAAGAGCCTTTGCATCCACTGATGCTTTAAATTTCAGCTTTTATATTTTCAATTTATTTTACAAAATTACATTTGTGAGTGTTTTTACTTAATCTTTATAAGCTTTTATGGAGTGAGAGACAATTGTTCTGTTTGATACAAGCAGAACCTATGATGTAAGTTTTTCGCTTCTTTGGTTTTGCTCTTGTTTGAGCTTTGTAATTTGTTTCTTCAGGTTTTATGTACTCCTATATTGTTTGTTTTAAAGCATTTGTCTTTAATATCATTCTCAACTGTATGTATAAACCTTCTTTATACATGTAGCCTTATACATCAGTTATGTATTAACTATCTATATATCATATTAAAATATTAATATTTTTAATAGTTCATTTTTTAAAAACATTGTTTCAATCAAATGGATCTAAGAAGCTGAGCTTCATCAACATGGACGTGGTTACTCATTTCCTTCCTCCACCATTTTCAAATAGCCTTTCTAAAACATCACATACCATGATGATAACTTACCCATTTTTAAAAAACTATAATCATGCTCAAATAAAAAAATTAAAAAAGTTTTGCCTAATATGTAGAAGATCTCTTTCCGGTCGGTTCCAAGCTCCGATGAAGGAATAAAAATATTTATCGTGCTCACACTAACCTTATTTCACATTCTTCAAAAACAATTGATCCTTTACGGTTTTAATCGAAATTCCCCTTTGTTGGTTTTTTTTTTGTTCTTGTAGAATGAGGAGAGAGAGAAAATATCCGTAAAATGAGAGGGACATAAGAGAATTGGGGTTTTGTTTGATTGTGGGGCTCATTTAAATTTAAGATAATTAATGTTTACTATATTCAACTATTACGAGTTTTCGATTTAGTATACTGAACTAACAAGTTTATTGATTAGTATACTGTACTAAATGAAAATTTTCGATTTAGTATTTTCCGTCCAAATTGACCGTTAAATAGCCACGTCAACTAACATTTTCAGTTAAGTTGAAAGGCAAAATGGTCTTTTTACATACTAAATTAACTAAAACAAAAAAAAACAACCCATGGGAATTGAACCTTGGTCTATTAAACAAAGTGGAAGGTTTTTAACCACTTGACCACCAATACTTTTATTATAATAACAGCGTTATATATATATATATATACACTCTATATGTGTATATATACACTTTGGGACTAATTTCGTAAATTTTGGAAAATTCAAATTTTATGTTTGTTTCATTTTGTTCCTTACATTTTCAAATGTATTATAATTGGGATGTAAATTTGTTCAGAATTAATAAAATTCATTAACAGCTTTAAAAAGAATTTACAGCAAATGTGAAAATAACTAGATTAATCTTTTATACACATGATTCAATTTTCTTAAATAAACTAAAAAGGGTGCAACAAAAATATGATTTTTGACTATTTTTTCATTACACGTTATCAATTTTACTAACTAAAATAATTTTATTTTTATAGTATACTTTTCTTTTGGTCTTACATGTTTGTTTTCAACCAGACCAATTTATTATATCTTATAAGATTGTAATCACATCAATACTTATGTAACTTATTATGATTATTGTAAAGAAAACCTCTACAGTTTAATACAGAATAATTTTTGCACTAACAAAGTAACCAAACATACACAACAAATTTATTTATAGTGGTTATACGTCAAACAAAGAGATTACGATACATACATGTTTCAGTTCAAATATATACATAAGCGCAGTTAGCACATACCAGTGTCTTAGTATCAATACATATGAAAACAAACACAACTTAATGAGTGTATGCATATATGAGACCGGTATGTGAACATAAAGTGTGACATGATTTTAAACAGACTAATCATAGCCCTTAAAAATAATGGGTTCATATTAAAGGAATTAACTAAACCAAAAACAAACAAACAAATAATGGGTTCATAATGGGTTCTCTCTCTCACACACCAGGGGTTCTCTCTCTTCATTGTGATTTTTCTCCATAAAACTCTCGTTTGGATTTTTTAAACTAAATGAAAAGGTAGGCAAAATTGTGAAGTTTAACATATTCTCTTCATTGTGATTTTGCTCCACTTAAGGCTTGTTTCGTTGTGCTGCAAATAAGCTGATTTTTTTAGACTGATTAAAAAGCTGAATTTATCCACTTAAAACTTCTATACTAATCGGACAAAAAAACATATAAACTCACGCCGGTTAACCAACTACCACCAGCTGTTAAATAATAAGTAAAAAGTGAGCTAATAAGGTGCAAATAAACAAAGGTATAGCATCCAGATTATGGTATATTGGACACTTCAAATGAAATTTTGCTAAATATTTCTATTCCCACATGAGTGTTTAACTAACATAATACAAATTTATATTAATCATGTTAACTTAGTATCATTGACAATTAAATTTTTTATATTGCTTTTTGACACCTTTTTAGTTTTCTAAACGATGAGTTATACTGGTTTGTTTGTTAGTTTTTTTGGTTTAGTTAATTCCTTTAATCTGTACCCTTTAATTAATTACAAGGAAGCAAAATCTAAAGATATTGAATATGGTGTAAACGTAGAAAAAGAAGAACCTTACAATTGCTATCTATATACTAATAGATATAACATGCTCAGATTTAATAAAAATCGTATAGTAACTATCACTTCTACACATTCGCGCCTATATAGTTAATTTAACAACATAATCAAAATCCAGCACATCAAAATCATGTATTGCTCCAATATCCAAATTAACAAAAGATTATAAAAACAAGAAATCATATCATCACTAGTTTCAAAAATTAGCAAACGAACAAAAGTAGCAAATTTCAATTCCTAAGTACTAAAATATTATTTAAAAAAAACATATAAAGATGCAGAATCTTTTCTTCAATCTATCTATTTCACATTAAAGTGAGAACATGTGACCAAGATAGTATATACAACATTAACTTTAATTTTGTGAAGTTATTGCCCTTTCTTCGTAAAAAGACATCTAAACGGAAAAAAGAGCTCACCGTAAGGCTAAATAGTCGGATTCCCCTTGGATGCTTCTCCTGACGCTTCTCCAGAAGTTGCTCGTATATAGGAACCGTCTATGAAAATGGCATATGCTAAAACAAACATGAAAAAAATTCAAGCAGGTCAGCAAACATAGTTAGCAACAATTTTCAAGGTAATAAGCTGTCTAATTAGAAGCTCAGTTAAAACAAACCAAAAAAGCTAAACTTTCAGTACCGCAAACAAAATGCTTATTTTGCTGAAACTTTACAACATATCAGCTCAATTATTGGAGGGTTAAAAACAATCTGCTTTACTCCAAGTTTAAATTTCAAGCTTTTTCGGGTCATAAACATTTAGCTTTCTCAATGAAGTACAGCTTAAAAGCAAAAATTCAAATAAACCAATCTTGAAAACTGCATCTAACCAAAAATATAGTGCTCGCTTCAATAGAATTACACAAAATTTTTAACTAAATAAGAACAAATTAACACATACACGCGCATGCTTCATTAGCAAGTATATCAGCTATTCGCATAAAAAAAACTGAATCCCATAAAAACTCAATCCAGAAACAAATTTCAGAGGAAAAATTACTTAATTACTTAATTACATACATTAATACATACACATACATTTAAAAAAAATTAAACAGGTCTGCCATCTATTTATTCATATTAACCAATGTAATACAATATACCATTAAAATGTGAGTGTAAAAAAAATAATGTGAACCCCAATTAATGCCCACACAATCAAAGGCTCTGCCAATTAAGAATGATTAATACTAGTAATCCGAATTTCGTATCCAAACTATAACTACACTGCATGTATGTATATATGTATGAATGTACATGTATGCACAATTATACATGTATATATATATATATATATATATATTCATCTGCATGTATAATATATGACTACTAATGATTTTATAAAGCGATTTTCAAAATAAATTGGTTTGGGAGACAACTAATTAGAGAAATAAAAACGCGATCAAAAATAAAGGTTAGGTTAGGTTAGGTTACCTGGTTGTGTAGCCGGAGAGGTTTACTTGAGAAGAGATTAAATCAAAGAAGAAAGATGGTAAAAGAGCTTGTGGGCAGCTTAGTGGGCGAATTTTTAGGAGAGAGATGGTAAAACTTTGACAGTCGTGGTTTAATAAATGGTTGGGCGAATTTGTTAATTAATTAGATAAAATATAAATTTGGAGTTGTTTTTGGAACACACGAAATCTGTACCAATTGACTTATTTTCTCTTGAAAAATAATTAAATAAACATTAGGAACAATATTGTCATCAGGAACGGCTTTTATCTGTTCCAAAGGCTAGTAACACGATTTCGGTGTTCCAAATTAAATTTAGTTGGGGTTCCTAAAAGTTCATTTTGGTGTAGTGAACATGAAACAAAAAAACCAAACATGATGAAAATGGAGCAAAATATATTATAAACTTCCCCAAAATATGAACTGTCACATACAAAAAAGGTACACAAGCCGGGCACCAAAACAAAAACTTCATTAGCTACAACATTTACTAGAGCATGGTCAGTGGTCAACCTGATCGGACGAGGGCTGGGGGGTCAAGGAACGATGAGTGGCAGCACCGGAACGAGGACGAGGCGCGGTGGGGACGGATTGCCCATGCAGCAACGAAAGTTCATCATCCTGAATATTCGCCCAATCCTGAGGAAGAGGAGGCGAAACACGAGGGGCTAGATAAGCAAAAGTTAACCATGCCGGGTGGGAAAGAGGCACCTTGGCCAAATTCAAAGCCCGAACATGAGAGCATAATACATAGTAGTTAGCACTCCTCATGAACTTGCCCCGTTCTCCCGCAGAAGACAGATGGGCTTCCACCGCCGCTTTCTCAGCACCTACCTTCTCGGCCATGAGCACCTTCTCAGCCACAACCTTATTATTCTCCTCGAGCAGACGCACATTTTCAGCCGCCAGCTTGGCACTCTCCTCAGCCAAGTGCTCCTTCTCGGCCAACACTGTACCATGCTGATCAGTCAATAGCTTGTTCTCAGCCATTAACTGGGACTTCTCAGCCTCTAGTGCATAGAAGCGGTCCTTTAGGTTCACGGTCACGAGGAACGTCTGCAAGAAAACCCCATATAAGCTGCCATCAAAGAACATGTCAAAATAAAATAACAAGGCAATAAAGCATACCCAGAGGACATCAGCGCTGGCCTGATCAAGGGCCGCCACCCCAGGACGAGCAGATATATCCTCCATGTCCTTGTAAGCAAGGGGACCAATAGTAGTATACCCCATCCTCCGCTACCACCTCCTCCACCTTATCTGCAGCGTCCTCGGAGGCCCCCACCTCAACCCGCACCCCGGCCACAGCCAATTCGGTCTCCGGGACCTCATGCTCTTCCACCTCCGCTAATTCCTCAGGGTCCAGTTGTTCAGCCACCTCCTCCTCAATCTGAGGTGGCGAGATGTCAGGAAGACTCATCGTCTCTTCCTCCATATCATCAAAGGTCATGTGTGTGAACAAGTCATCATATGACCCCTGAAACACAACAATGCCCATAGACTGGGCAAGGGCAAGCGTAACCAACAGAGACATCACAGACTGGAGGACAAAAAACAGATAAAGATGGGAAAACAAATTTACAAGTAACCAAAACCAATACACATACCTCGGTTGGAGCCATCTTGTCCTCGGTGGATACGGCCAAATTTGGACTCTCCATTGGGGGAGGTTGCATCACCACATCCAAGCCCACCTCAGGCACCCCCTTGTTCCTCGAGGTATCAGTTACCCTCGCCCTCTTGGGAGCCTCATCCCGAGGCTCAGATGATCGTCGCCGAGTTGAACGACCAGGCCTCCTCCCACTTAGAGCTAGGACACGAGGATTAATGGCAGCAAGAAAATCTTCCTCAATGTCATTGGGGATTACGGGCGCAGTGGTGCACCTGTTCCCTGAGTCAGCCATGCACCCAAGCAACTTGGGAGCAGCACGGCTATCTGCCCACTTAGTAGGACATGGGCCTCACCACTTCCACAGGGCCAGGAGAATGTCCACACTGGGAACACCGAGGGCAGGCAAATTGGGAGCAGCAGCAGCGGGACCTGGAATACGTCGACCAGGAGGACACCTATTCCCGGATATGATTACGATACCAAGATTGTGCTCCTTGTTTGTATCGGGGATGTCAATAACAAGTCGAGCAAATGAACGCACCGAATTCAAATTCGAGCTCCGAAGATCAAAATGGAATCCGTATATACCAAGCACATCCTTCAGTTTCACTTGCACGTTAGCCAATTCAGATAGCCTCTTTATACCGTTGAGTATACGGTAGCTATTCAGCACGAGTTGGCAGGGCGTAATTTGGAAGGCCTCAAAGAATGAGACCATCCAGTCAGAAAGAGGGAGCTTCAGACCCCCGGTCAAAAGGGCCGAGGAGCGAATGGCCACCTCACCTTCAGCTACGTGCCCGAGTGCCTCCGCCTCGGACGTGGGAAGACGTACATGCACGTCGGCAGGTATTCCTGCATGAATTTTAAAATCTTCCTCGGTAAAGTGGCCAAGTTGGGCTAAGCATTGAGACAAACAATCCTGATAAAACACAGCAAAAACACGCCATTAATACAAAACATACAACAAAGAGTACCAACAGAGATAACCAAACCAGAAATCCAACAAAACAAATACAGTTTCCAATCAGCATAAACAGCCTTAAGCATAACCACAAAGCTAACAAAAGAAAATTCCAACAAAATAAAGAAGATCCACCAACAAACCAATACATGAATTTATAGAGGAATAAGGACATATCAATGGAGGACACGATAACAAAGACCAATAAACTAAGAAAACGAGCAAAGAAGTATACAGAGAATCCCAAATATCATGGACACTTACAGTCATTATATTGGTAGGAAGGAGAGTGCAGCAGCGAAGATGTTTTTCTTTTTAGAGAGGGTAGCAGCAGATGTTTTTTCTTTAGAAAGAAAGACAAACCCTAGAGAGAGAATATGAGAGATAAACGTTGAGAAAATTATGCGGTAAGAACAAAAAGAATTACTCAGAGAAGTTAAAGGAGTGGAGCCGCATAAAAGGGAATAAAATAATAACTGTCCTTTCGTGTGATAGAGGTTTACCTTTTCTCAGCCACAGAAAATTAAACAACCCCTGCTGTTTTCAAAAATCAAACGCTCCAGATTATGCCACGTCAAAAGGCATATCCCACTACCCCATGAAGTTCACATCATAAGTACTGATAAAAACGGCATGTGGACCCCACCATGAAAACTTCCAACATACGCTAGCAATAATACTGCAAGAAACGTCGAGCATTATTTAATACCAAGGTGGAACACCGCACAAGATATATGCAGACCGTTCCTAGGTCGACTGCACATCAGTCTAAGCATTCTAGCAAAGCTCTGCGGGGGGATAACCCCGGTGTCCCATACCGAGGTACAGAACATAGTCTCAAAATAAAGAAACAATGAAGCAGAGAAAAAGAAGCAGTAAACGAATTTTAAAAGAAAATTAGATAATAAAGTACTTTTATTCATCCCCGAGGGGGAAAACAAGACATACAATGGATCAAAGGCCATTTAAAAACGACAAATACAATGGATATTCTACTTCTATTTCTGAACCCTAGAACTACCACCCACGTCGGCATCCTTCTTCATCAAGAGCTCCTCAAGACGCTCCTTTTCCCTAATCAATCGAGAGATACCAACCTCCGCCTGTTGCAAAGCATAAGACTGAGATTTGCACTTCTCCTCGGCTTTGAGACGAGCAGCCATCTCTTCGTTCCAATACTATTTAAATCTCATGCATTCAGTCTCTGAACACTTGAGATCCACTTTCATCCATGCAACCTCTATCTCTTTCAACTCAAGAGGAGTCAAATCTTCAAAACCAGGAGGAGGAGGCCTATAAATGGGTTCATCCTCAAGTACTTTCCTCTTGGCAGCAGATCTAGTGATAGGGGCCATCTCAGGTTTGAAGAAACAATTATAAAATAGGAGAGAGAAGGAAAGATTTAATAATAAAATGCAAACAAGAGGGAGCATTTATAAGAAACCAAAAGGCACAGAGTACGAAAAGGCATAAGGTACAAGGCGTTGCAGCAGTTCAAAATTTAAAAGAATTGAAAAATACGAAAGGGCGCAAAGTACGAAGCGTTACAAAAAGTCCGAATTTGAAAAGAAATTACAAAGTACAAAAGTGCACAAAGTACGAGGGAGCCCAAGAGTTTAGCCACAGGCAGGGTAAGAATCAAAACGAGGGAAATACATCAAAAGAAGCAAAATTAAATTAAGGACCAACAAGCGGGAAAACCTAACTTCCAGACCGAGAAAGGGACTCCCGAGGAGCTGCACGGTCATAGCGAGCCAACCAAGTTCGAAACGAGGAATTGATGACGGCCAAAGACTCATTCTCCCTAGTAAGGGCAGTAATATGACCTCTGAGCCGAGCATTTTCAACCGCCATGCTGGCGAGACCCTGAGGACCGTTGTCAAATTCTTCATGTGCTTGATACCAAATCTCCTCGGCCTCATACCAAGAGTTGGCCAAATGATTTCTCCGCAACAACAACTGGTCAAGCTGATAACTCAGGGCTGAAATCTCGATCCACTTGATAGTCTCCTCGGGATAAGAGTCGAACAGGCTCAAGGCCAGAATCCCGTACTCCTTCTCAAGTTTAGCCATGCGGTGACGGACCCAGGATACCTCACCATCCAAGTCCTTCATCTGACCATGATATCTCACCATGGGCTCAGACATTCTTAAAAGTTGGTATACAACAGAGAAGAGGAATAAGAAGGAGTAAGAAATAAATAAGAGAAGCTTATGCAAGATAATGATACAACTTGAAGAAAGATGGAAGGGTATTTATAGAGCAAAAATAGTACGTCATTGACTGACAATGCTTGGAAACATGCATCTTTGACTGACCATGTCTGAGAAAACACATCTTTGGCCATCTGACACATGCCTTAGATATCACGTGGGTACAACACAGTAAGAGAGAAAAGTAACAAGATATTCGAAGATCTGACATTCCAAAAAACGACAAACCACAAATACAACATAAAAAGAAGAGCAATAGAAGATGCAAATATTTGTTTCATTAATAAAGATGGGATACACATGCGTTCATTACATTAGAGGGCAAAACATTAAAAGGAAATTGTTACATCAGAGGACAAAACATTAAAAGGAAATTGTTACATCAGAGAGCAAAACGAACAAAAAAAAAATACTAAAACCGAGAGAAGAAAGTATAAAATAGAGAAAAGTGCAAGAGAAAAAAGCATAAAATTAGGGCGAAGTGGATCGGTATCGATGAAAGGGCCCGACGGATATTACAGTATCTTGTAGCGAAGGATTCCCCGTCAGGACATTGTTCTCGTCCACCAAAGTTTGACGAGCACGCCTGTAATAGTCCAATTCGGCCATCACCCAAGTCAATTCCCTCACCATCTCAGTATGGTGAGAACGCATCACTTTCAACTCTGCCTCAGCATCTCTTAACATCTTTAGTGCATTGCCATAAGAGACTTCAAAAGCTTCCACTTGTAAAGCCAAGGCAGATCTGGAAAATAGGGCAGACATTGCAATTTACAGAATAAGAATATATATAGCAGAAAGAATATATGGGGAGATTATGAAGAAAAACAAGCTTCAAGGGGGTATTTATAGATAAATTAAGAAATGCATAAGGTGGGGGATCGCAACCGTTCGCCCAAAAGGTTCCAAGAAACGTGTACATTGAAGAGACGCATCTTATCAAAAAGACTCTTGGATTCATGCCATTATTTTAAAAAGATAGATATGGGAAAAGCAGTTACATACGTGTCCTTATGGGAAAGTGCAACAATCTTAAAAGTATTAAATAAGATTTTTTGCACATGGCTCAAGAAAACTCAGTGGATACGATCATGCACAGGGCTCAAGAAAACCCATCATAACGCCACACGCACGTGGTAAAGAGAAATACAGTAAGGATAAATTGCGTTGGGAAAATAAAACAGACAAAGAATGAGAATAAGGAAATATTTTATTAATTCCAGAAACCCCATTACAAAGAGAGGCCACAGTCAAACAAAAAAGAAATTACAAAAATAAACTATTTAGCAGAAGAGCCTGCTTCAACGTCATCCGGCCTTTTCTTGGACCGAGCATGCAATTCATTGAGGGCCAGTTTGTAAGCCCTCTTGGACTTCTTATGCCTATCCCGAGAGGCCTCGAGCTCTTTAACCCGAGCGAGCGCCCAATCCTTCTCTGCCAAGACTATATGATAATCTACGTCCAAGGAAGCCAATTTTTCCTCCAGTTTAGGGGCTCGAAGAGCTTCATTCGCTATGAAGGCAAACCTTCTCTTGTGAACACGGGCTTTCCTAACCTCACCCTCTAAGTAGATGATGTATTCAGGAAAAGTATCTTCACTAGATCCATGAGGAGAAGCCATTGAATCGCTATAGAAAGTGTGTTGTACAAAGGGAGTGGATACAACCCCCTTTTATAAGGATAGATAGTGGAAATGTCAAAGATCTCCTCGAAACAAGACAACACTCCTGAACTTCCCAATGACATTAATGGTCACAAGGAAACAGTTATAAATCGATTACTCTTCTCGATGAAACATTGGGAAAAGCAAGACCGAAGTAACATCCTTATAATACCGAATATGACTCCCTCGCCGTGGAGACCACACCGAAGAAGTCAGCGAGCACTTGATAGAACATAAAAATCAGATCCGAATATACCTATTCGGGTACTAACCAAACCATGCGTTATTAATGGGTATCCAATACAAAAAATGAGACCCGGGGTATAACAGTACTTTTCCCACTTAAGGATAAGGGCAATTATCCATTTAAGTATTTTAGCCCAATTAATAAAGGTCCACAGTGGAAAAGCCCATGAGGTGACGCATGAGATGGAGACACTTGTCAACATCCTATGACATACGAGTGCCTATAAATAGCCAAGTATCTTCACTGGAGAAAGGACCTGAAAAATCACAGAGAAAAGAATATACTATAAAGATATTTGTCAGAGCTTATCTCACTAGAAAGCATATTGAGAAAAATCGAAGACCGAGCATCAAGAATAAAGTACAAGATCAAGATCAAAAGTTAACTAAAAAGACCGAGCATAAGTGTAATAACAAATTGCAATCCGAGCAAGCACAATCACCGATCAATAAGAAAGAATAACAACGTGTCCAATATATACATTCTTTAATTTATATTAATATTGTTGAGAAGCATAACGCAACCCGATCAAAGTTATTGCTTTATCAATTATTTCAAAGTAAGGAAGTTTACTAAAGAATCATTAAATTGAAGTGTTGGGGTACAATATTCAAAAAGTGGTAAGTTGGGATATTAAACTGAAACTTTTGATAAGTTTGGTGCATAAAACTGTTAAAATCCCTTTAATAGTGACTACATGGTATGCGAAATATTTTTGGTTTTAGTAAATGACAATTGTTTATCTAGAAAAAAGTGTGTCACAATAATTCTTAATCATTCTTAATCACATTTCCTAACAAAATTTATGCCAACTTCCCCACCTTTACCAACTTCCTATATCCTCTTAGTTCCCAATTTTGATATCGTTTTTGCTAACGATTATCGCCGAGGCATTGTTTAAACATTAGGTTTTCAAATTTAAGTTTATTGCATTTCTATCATAACATTATGTCTATAATTACGCAATTTACATGATAAGTTTATTAACGAATTACTATATACAATTGCCACAAATATCATTACATGCTAGCTTGTGGTGAGCTTTTGTCTTTCGAATCTTGTTTGATATATCCCCAAAAAAACGTCGCTATATGTAATCGACCAACACATCATATAATATATATAATAAGGATAATTTGGGAGCTGTAATCAACTAGAGGGAAATTAGAGATCGATACTCGAAATATCGTAGTCTAATGATGGTTTAGCTCCTTGTCATGTACTAGTAAAATGTAATCAACACTCATTTGAAAAGATGCTTTTTCCTATAAAGTACACATATGCTTCATCTATATTATCGTAAAGTCCAAATATAAACTAATAACTAGTTGATCAACTTGCACGCGATGTTGATATTTCGAGGTTTTTTCGACTACTTTTTGATTTATATTTTGAATAAAAGAATCTTCCCTTTCATCTTAAAACTCTAACCTAACGTTATATTCTTTCTCAAAGCTTTGTCATCCATGTCTACAACTTACTAGTAATTTTTAACGTGATTA
Source organism: Primula veris (assembly GCA_963682055.1). Taxonomy (NCBI): domain Eukaryota; kingdom Viridiplantae; phylum Streptophyta; class Magnoliopsida; order Ericales; family Primulaceae; genus Primula; species Primula veris. The sequence goes on along the minus strand of OY821741.1, from coordinate 4,817,640 downwards.
GTTTAGCGTATGTTTAAGTAAACAAGTCGATAACGAACAAATACAAAAATAACATTTAGCAGCAAAAATCTAACCTAATGTAAGCATTCATAAGTAATATCATACGTTACGTATGTCATTTTTTTGAGTACTCAAAAGTTTATTTATTGGAAATGTACAATTATTTATTTGCCAAAAAAAAAACAACATACGCACTTTACTAGCTTAGCTGAACTATTATCTATCGAATCCCAAATAAGTTAAGTTATTTTCTTAATAATGCAGCCAAACAAACTTAAAAGATAAATGTGCAACGAGAAGTGACTGTTAATTCCTTGATAAAAAAAAATTTACTTTTTGTTTCTTATTAGTAATAGTCTCATTATAACAAAATATTAATTCTAAATTTCTGTAAGCCGATTATTTATTTCCTTTATTTTAGTGACATAAGCTAGTAGGCAGCCCTAGCTACTACATAAGTCAGTTCTAGATATTAATGACTTGCCAAATTTTTAACTAAATGCATGGGCCAAAATGATTCATGAATTTTCTGGCATTATTGTATAATCTACAATAATGTTATAAAGATAAACTGGTTTAATCAAACTAATTGTCAGACAGTCTTTCATGTAATATTTAGAATTATTTTTACACCTCAATCAAGATAAAAATAAAAGCTTATATATATATATATATATATATATATATATATACTTATGGAACCCTAATCGAGACTATCATAAACTTAAATATTATTTACAAAAAATTAATAATTTTAATATATTTTATTTGAGGATTCAACAAAATAAAAATCCAAATATAATATTATAGAACCATATTTGATACTACCCTAAATTTAAATATTAATTAAAAATATTAAATATATGACCGAATAGCCGACGTTTAAATTTCAGTATAAAAATGAAATTATAAATTTATATTAAAAAGTGTTATGTTGAGAGTGTGGATTATTAGCATTATTGTATAATCTATAAGGTTGATATAATCATATAACAACAAAATTTAAATGTCATGGTTGAATTAATTGAGTCACGCTTCTAGAAAGATGATTACGTATGCAGCGCGTAACGCAATAAAAATATAAAAAATATGTATAGTTATGATAAAATTAAACATGCATGTGGATAATAAAAAAAAACATAGTTTAAGATTTAAAATAGTTTTTGTTTGTTAAAGAGGGATAAATATATAGTTTAATTAGTTTTTACTTTTTATATTTTTATGTGAGTATGGTATTATTGTAATTAATATAAATGTGTATTGATATTTTTGGAAAAAAATGACTAAATTGAACAGTCTCATTTGACTTGAGTTGGCTTATTATAATAGAACAATAATGTGACAAATTAAGGAATATTCGATGGTACAAAATAGTGACGATATAGTAGGTAGAACAAGTATGCATTTTTAATCTCTATAAGCCAATATTAGATATTTTCAATAGTAAACTGTAAACTAACACAATTGTTTTTTTTTTATTTGTTTTTTTCTGATAGTTAATTTTTACTAATTCTCTTACTGTCCGTTTGGTAACAAAATTTTTGGTCAAAAATCAGATTTTAAAAATATGTATTTTTTTTAGCTTTTTCAGCATAAGAATCTGATTTTCAGAAACTAAAAAGTATAATTGAGGCCGAACACCCACATATTTTTAAAATATAAAATCTAAAAATTTACTAACAAAACACGTTGCCAAACGGAGCTTTAATCTCTAAAAATTAAACATGAAATCAACAAGAATTTTATTAGTTTCTAGTTTTTATATTTTTATAAGAGTATGATATTATTGTAATTAATAATATAAAGGTATAAGAGTATTATTGAAAAAAAAAATGGCTAAATTGGACGGACTCAATTGATTTGGCTTGACTTATTATAATAGAATGATAGTGATGGAACCAGTACAATCGATATTCTATATAAGTTTTTTTCTCTACCATATATGAGTCCTTTTCTCCTAATATGTTGGGGATTGTTTAATGTTTGAATATTTTGAACAAAATACATAGATATTTATTTATTTTTTTTGTCAATTTTTTTCAGGAGGTTTGTTTTGGAAATCATACTATATAAGTTAAGCTATCCCCTTTATAAATATGCAAAATTTCAATATCACAAAATATGTATTTTTTTTATATGTCATTTGAATTTCCAATCATGCAATACTTAATTATGATTACATACAAATCATGCATGGATCACACCTCCACTATATCTGTCACGATCCAGAATTTACATCACTACAAAAAAAATACTCAAATAGCGACGGATTAATGACGATATTTTTTATTACGAGCTTATTAGCAACGGTTTTTGTGACGGTTTTGTGACAGTTTAGTCAATTTACGACATATTTGTGACAATTTTTTAAATTAGTGACATGCTTGTGACAGCTTTTGACTCTCACTAAATCAAACATTAGTTTGTAGTGCATGTCTCAGTCGACCTGACTGATTCGAGACGTTAAAAAGACTCAACTCGTTTTTAAAACCTTACTTCCCCTATTAGAAAGTTTCTATCCAATGCCTCACAATGCTTGTTTATTTTTATCTCCATTATAGTATATGATATTTAGTTATCCCAATTATGGGATATAGGGTCACAATACTGAGACATTCTCTCATTAAATAAAATTTATCTTATATTTTTGTCAACTCTCCGGGAATCGATAGATAAACAATGTCCAAATTCGGATTTGGACGGCGAAGAGCCTGAATTTCTTAAAAAGTACTTGTATCTAAGTCTCTATTTATTTAATTAAAGTACAACTGGTGTTTTGAAATTTTATATTGAAATTACACAAAATACTTTGTAACAAAAAAAATGTTGCACATTGTACCACTCTTACGTAAATATAAAATATGATTATATGTATGTGTGTCAGTATGTTTTAAAAAATATATATATATATGTGTGTGTGTGTCACAGTGTGTGTATATTTAGAATTAGGAAAGAGAAATCTTAATTAAAGTCTATAAATAGATAAAAGGAATGCTCCATCTGTTCACATTTAATTGTCCAATACGAAACTACGTACAATTTTGATCGGCTTATAACTTGTATCAAAATTATCGAAATGAATTTTTTTAAAATCTAATCATAAAATTTAACATTTGAACTATATGATCAACTTTTGAAAATTTTCATTCCGATAATTTTGATATAAGTTGTTAGCCGGTCAAAAGTGCACATAGTTTTATAATGTATAATTAAATAGGAACGAAGGAAGTAACAATAATTCATCGGTTAAAGTATGTGCACCGGCAAATCTTCAAGGATTTCATACACATGCCACACATGAACATATTCCAGATGATCTTTTTGCCAGGTTTTAATAGGACTTAAAAAATTGTTGCCAAAGTTGATGAACTGAGTATATATTCTTTTCAACTACTGTAAATTAAGTAATATATTGTATGAATAAACTTGAAAAAAATAGCTATTCGGGTAGAGATAGAGTTAGAGCATCCGCATGCATCGGTTTCTCTTGTGATTTCATTAAATTTAAAGTAAACCTTACATTTTTAATGATTTTAGCTATACTTTTATAAAAACTCAATTTTCCTACCAATTCCCCCTATCAATTCAGGTTTGAGATAGAGTTAGAGCATTCGCATACATCGGTTTCCTACCAATTCGGGTAGAAATAGAAATGAACGAATATAGCTTGATTAATTTGTTGGTTTAAATAATTAATAAAATGTGAATTATAATTATGAGGGAGACACAAATTCCCTTATAAACAAGGAGAAGTATGTATGTTTGACCTTAGTTTTAAGGTGAACCGTGGGATAATTGATGCATGAATATTTTTTTGATAGAATCTATAATTTTAAGAAAAAAAGTATCATTTGAGAGAATTGATGTGGTTGATCTTAGTGCTATTATTTAGAGGCTAAGCCTCATCAAGCTTGTTGATGGATCACTTCGTGATTTCGCATTTTCTTGTAATTCCATTTGCCTGTATCGGGGTGGAGGTTTTCGCAACTTTATTTATAATTATATCCATTGGTCGGTTTAGACTTAAAAAAAATAGGAGAAAAGAGCATGATATTAAAGAAAAGTCCTAAATAGGTAATCTTTTTGAAACAAAGGCTAACATGTATAATATTTATGATAGAGAAATGAAAATGAAAATGAAAATGAAAATGAACCGAATTCTACGTCACGGAGGCTCTAAAACATAAATTAGACTTGTAACATATCGTCCGAATTCAGCACTAGAAGATAAATAACTATAACAACTAAGTGAGTAAAATTAGGGGCCATTAATTAAACATATTGATTTGTTCACTCATTTGGGAAATTTTGTTGTATTTTGACATTCCTTCTCTAACAGTGCGTTACAAATACAAAGAAATTATCGAGTAAGGCGAAAACGAAACAGGAAAATGTCACTAACGAACGACTTAGAACTACAAACACATTGTACAAATTTTTGCCACTTGAATTCATAGAATGACTAGTTTATACACTTCATATATATTGAGATCCTCAATAAGCAACAATGGATGAATAGAGTAATTAAACTCACAAAAAATTGCTTCCCTGAAAATAAAAATGAAAAGTATGCATAAATATTGCAGCTATTATTTGTAAGTATAATATGATAATTAAGTTGCAAAAAATAAGTACACTATGTCAAACTTTACCCAAGAAAGAAATATACATTTTCCCTTTATTTTACTACTCCCAGTACAAAGTAATACACATCTTTTACATTCTGCTAAACAAATTTATCATACTTAGAACTTAAAAGGTTTATTAGGAAACAAACAAAGGTGGCCCTAAAAAAATAAATAAGGTATTGCATAGACTAATTTAATTTTGCATTTGGTAATATATAAATAATGTACCAAAAAAAGATAATATATAGTAATAAAGTGGTTCGAGATGATTCAAAAAATTGGATGTATCTACAACAGAATCAGTGGTCAGTTTAACAAAATTTGATTCCATAACTTAAAAAAATAAACAAAATGGTAGAATATTGTTTAAGAAGTTACACCTGCTTGTCACTAAAATCATTGAACTATTTTCTATTACTTTTTAGAAATGAAGAAACGTCAATCTTTATAATCAACATGTTATATAATTAAATACTTAAAACAGTTGACTCAAAATGTATTAAAAAATCTATATAAATACAAACCTATTTCACATCACATTTCTTCAGGAAAAACAATCTCCCTCCAAAACTAAACCGCAAAAAATAATGGAAAAGGGTTACATAAACACATTTTAGTACCTCTTTTCATGAACAAAAGTTCTTTATAATAATAATAAAAAAAAAACATAGAACTTGAGTGTTGAGTCTATTGAGTGAAAATGGAGACCGGTGATATATTTAGAGTGAGTAGTGCTCGAATAAGCAGCTCAAATATATGGAGAAACACGCCAAGGGATATTTTTTCGAGGTCTTCGGTGGAAGAAGATGACGAAGAAGCTCTTAAATGGGCAGCTATAGAAAAACTACCTACGTATCTACGCGTGACAAGAGGAATACTTAATGAAGAAGAGGGTAAAGGTAGAGAAATCGATATTAAGAATCTTGGATTTTTGGAGAGGAAGAATTTACTTGAGAGGCTTGTAAAAATTGCTGAAGAAGATAATGAGAAGTTTCTACTAAAGCTCAAGGAGAGAATCGATAGGTAATTAAGGGCGTGACAGTTTAGTAGTTGTTATTATTTTTATTATAATGAAATTTGAAAATTTATATACGGATGCTTGTTGTGTCGTCGGTTCTTGTTTTTTCACAAAAAACAAACGGAACGTTTAGACTAAACAGATTTTTCAAAATGTACATCGTGTTTTTCATTTTCCCGAAACAAACGGAAGCTATTTCAGTAGGATTTAAACTGGACATTTCAGGATAAGATTGTAAATAGAACCCCGAGAACCATTAAGCTAGTCAAAACTAAATTTAAGAAACAAGTCTGAATGAAACCTACATTTATTAGGTTTCTAAGATCAATTGTCACAAAAGAGAAAAGGAAACTGTATTACGGAGCATGACCAAACGCACCCCGTGTTATGTTATTAAGACATTGTTTCTTTTCCGAAATTTATGGTATCCAAAAAAACCTATTAGTTAACAGCCTGTAAAATTGTCTCTGAAAACAAAACAAGTCACAATAGTTTAGAGGGCAACATACAGGTTTACATATCTTTTGCGTATGATACATTCTTTTTATACAGGGTTGGACTTGAACTTCCCACAATTGAGGTGCGGTTTGAACACTTAAATATTGATGCAGAAGCTTATGTAGGCGGCAGAGCATTGCCAACAGTTTTCAACTTCTCAGTCAATATGATAGAGGTGATATATTTTAAAACTATTAAATCGTACCAAAAGTTACCAATTAGAATTTAGCAGCTACATTTCTGCAAATTTCGTAAAATAAAGAACTTTCAATTCAATAAACTGACCTCCAATCTCTTTATATATAGGGATTCCTGAATTATCTACACGTTCTTCCAAGCAGAAAGAAACCATTTCCGATTCTTCATAATGTCAGCGGAATAATTAAACCTGGAAGGTAAAAAAGGGAATCTTCCAACATCAAGTTGTACCTCGTATCATTTGGCCGCAGTTTTTAAGCCAATAAGTTGAATTATTTGAGACATAGAAGAAAACTTCTATGCTATTCAAACTAAGGAATAAGGTTTTAATTTGGCCAACAAGTTGGAGTACAACTTATAAGCAAAAATGAACGTGAGCATAAAAGCTCCAACGAAATACATATTAGATCAGAAAAGGAGATATCTGAAGATGCATTATCTAAGAAACAAGTGCAATAAAACAGAAATCTGGATTAACTTAAACCACACATCAAAAAATAGAGAACTTTTTGAAGTAATGGTCATAAGAAATTATAACAAGTGACAAGGCAACATGTTCTACCATTACCTTGGACATAGGTAATGGTCAAGTTAATATAAATATTCAATACGTGTTTCCTCGAGAAACTGAAATTTATAACATTTGAGCAGTTAAGTAAACAGTATATTTCATTCCCAACGCTTACATTTTATCATATGATATTTGCAGAATGACATTGCTTTTAGGTCCACCAAGTTCTGGGAAGACTACACTTCTTCTAGCTTTAGCTGGAAAACTCGACTCAGATCTGAAAGTAAACAAAACTAATAAAATGCCTTAATTTTCCATACTTTTAGCTAAGTTGGTCGATTTTGGTTTCGCTATCATCTCACGTTATTTTGTATATAAAAAACAGTTTTCAGGAAGAGTTGCATATAACGGGCATGGAATGAGTGAGTTTGTCCCGCAGAGAACATCAGCTTATATAAGCCAAAACGATCTTCATATGGGAGAATTGACTGTTAGAGAAACATTAGCATTTTCCGCTAGATGCCAAGGGGTTAGACCTCAACATGGTGAGTTAATTCTGAAAAAAGGCATTTCTTAAGTTTTGCTATTTATCAACACTTCGAAGTGGAGAATAACACACAAATAAGTCAATTTCGGTTGGAACTTAAAATTGTAGGTTTTTGTGGCATTTTTGGTCTGAACTCACAGTTATGAGGGGTGGTTTTATGGGAAAGTTAGTGTTCAATTCATATTTTTGGACTTAGTTATCAAAAAACAAGAAACCCCAATTTTTTCTGATTGAAGGATTGGTACATATAAATGTAGCATTACCGAGCATCAATGTTAGCCACAAAAAGGCAAAAAGTAGCAGCAACATTTAGTGTATGTGCCTAATCTTAAACTGTGTACGAAAGAGTCATTTTCCCCGATTCGTCTATTCCTCTAAAAAATGGAGTCACTTTTTTGCTTGAAATTAACCATATGAAATGGCAAGCCATCAATAACTTGCAATAAATACAAGTCTAAGGCAAGTTTCAACGTTAAGCATGTTCAGAATGACAGTTTTAATTAGAGGCAAATTTTGGTAAATAGTTTAGGAGGAAGTGATTTTGTACATAGTTTTTAAAACAGAATATGATGTTTCTCCCCTCAAGAATACGACCTTTCTGGACATGTATGTTCCAATATGCCATGTCAGCGGTTTTGTTAGTAATAATGCGGTCTAAACATACAAACTAAGTTCATATATGTATACAGGAACGTTGATGGAGCTTACAAGGAGGGAAAAGCAATTGAAGATCAAGCCTGATCCAGATATTGATGTTTTTATGAAGGTATCTATAATTTACTTATAACATTAGACAAAGTAACAGTACTGTTACTTCCCATATTTTCTGCACATAATAATGGTTACATTAAGTTCAGAAGTACTCACTGATACAATTATCAAATTTTTCTACATAACACAGGCTTCATCGTTAGAAGGGCAAGAAGCTAGTGTAGTCACTGACTATGTTCTGAAGGTATTAACTAGAAAATCATCGAAGCAAACGCAAATGCATTGAAGTTTTCCCTAACTTAAACATATCATATTTTTGTTTTTTTCTCAATCCATAGATATTGGGATTAGAGGTTTGTGCGGATACGCTAGTGGGTGATGAAATGCTGAGGGGAATTTCCGGTGGGCAGAGGAAAAGAGTGACGACAGGTAAGAATAAGTGATTTTTTTTTTTTAACAAATTTTCATAAGATATTACGATTACAAGCTATTTAACTTATTTCAAGATAACTTCTATGTTTGAAACTGCAAATGAATAATAGAAGTGTTGGTTTTGATACTATTTCGAACAAATAATAAAGTAAAGGACAATAAATTAAAAGACAGGAACGCAATGGAAATAACACTTTATTTCTCACAATTGGAATATGAATTACAATTCCTGACTCGTACATAATTTAAATTAAACTGCTGGACTGGTTTGACAATGAAACAAACTGCCGGACTGTTTTGACAATAAAACAAACTGCATGACTGTTTTGATAATAAAACAAACTGCCGGACTGTTTTAATAATAAAACAAACTGCCGGACTGTTTTGACAATATAAAAACTGCCGGACTGTTTTTAACAAATAAAAAGTGCCGGACTGTTTTGTAAATAAAACAAACTGCCGGACTGTTTTTAACAAATAAAAAACTGCCGGACTGTTTTGTAAATAAAACAAACTGCCGGACTGTTTTAACAAATAAAAAACTGCCGGACTGTTTTGTAAATACTGGAAATTACAGAACTGAAAAGACTGAAAGTAAACAGTACTGAAAAGTAAATAAAGAAAAGTAAACAGTACTGAAATGAAATGGACAGAATGTAAATGACTGGAAAATAAATAACAGAAATATAAAAGAAGAGGCAACTGCTGAGCAGTTTCCCTTAAACAATATTTTCCGAACCACCTTTAAAGGTTTCTGGTTTCGGGACTTTGTTCCCAAGGTACAACTTCTATCTTAGAGTGGCTCGTATGGAAACCGGCACCGAACCACAGGTCGAGTTGTTGGTGGTGCGGTTCTCTCTCTCTATATGATGCTTATGCTGTGAGGTTGTGTGTATTCTGGTATGTTGAAATGAGAGGGGGAGGGCTGAATCCGCTCAATCAAATTCTGAAACCGCAGCATTTAATCTCATTCATTGCTGGCGTTTCTTGATGCTGGAAACTCTAGGGACTGCTTTTGTATTTTATACAAAACTCCCTATTCGGGTTTGGACCCAAAGCCCAAGCCCAAAGCCCGCGCCCGAGACCCGAGACACGAGCATGTGTGGTACATGCTAATACTCTTAGGTGTATGTGGACATGTTAGTTTAATAATTACATGGGTTGATATGGTATATATATTGTAAAATTAACTCTTAATCTTCCAATATGGGATTATTCTAAATGGTTTTCTCATTAACCATTTCGTTTTCCAGATTTGAGCTTTCGATAGCCCAACTTTGAAGCCACTTTGTATTCACACCCATTCTCCGAATAGGTCATGCGATATACCGTTACGAAGCTCGTCACACGGGCTACTCAAATACGTTGAGTACGGTATAAAAAACTCATCGCTGTCACATGAAAAAATGACTCTAAGTTGGTCCAGCGACCATTCGGAAACACCCATGTTTTTAACATGTTTTTCCAACAAGAAGCTCATGTTCGATTTACCATTAGCCTATCGGCCTTTGCTCAATGAGTATAAACTAGGGAAAAACAAAAAGTGGAATGTCTATGAAGCTGAGATAAATAATTCCTGATTACGGACAAGTTATAATTGGAAATTGAAACTGAAACAACTCCGAGACAACATTTGCTACAAATTCTAATAAGGCAACATGGTTTTGTGTATTTGCAACTCCTAAGGTGGTCCTCATTACAAGCTTCTACTTTTTGCGTGAATTAAAATTAAACAGCAATCGAGTAATTTTCCCATAACATGAGGGTTGGAAAATACCAAGTTAGGAATGTATCTACTCAACAAGAAGATACACCAGTTTGATGGTTGAACATTTATAAAGCTGGGCATATAGACCTAAAGCATCTACACAGAATAAAAAGAAGTTCAGATTCACTGAAACAATCTGCAACCGAAAGTTTTTATTAGTGTCCAATAAATAGTAAATGTTTCTTTGTCCACACTACTAAAACTAAACTCAGCTGATCTTATTTTGGTTTTATAGGAGAAATGTTAGTTGGACCATCACGGGCGCTTTTCATGGATGAGATATCAACCGGTTTAGACAGTTCAACAACTTACCAAATTGTGAATTCACTTAAACAAACGATACATATTCTCCAAGGGACAGCTATCATCTCTCTCCTTCAACCGGCACCTGAAACTTACGACCTATTCGATGACATTATTCTCCTCTCTGATGGACATATTGTGTATCAAGGTCCTCGTGAAAGTGTAGGAGAATTCTTTGAGTACATGGGTTTTCAATGTCCTGAGAGGAAAGGAGTTGCTGATTTTCTACAAGAAGTAAGTTCTGAGATAGACGAGCTTGTTTGGTTGCAGCATATTGCAAAATAAGTTTGATTTTTCTTACATTCAGAAAAATGCTAAGTTCATCCAGCTTATAGTTTCCAGTTTAAAGTTTCTATCTTGTTCAGTCCAAACAATCAGATATACTATCAAGCAAAGTGTTATCTTAAATTGGGCTTACAATTTCAATATCAAACACGTAATATGTTTTTTTTTATTAGATGTTCTGATATACTGTTTTCATAAAGGTGACATCAAGGAAAGATCAAGAGCAGTACTGGGCAAAGAGAAGCGAACCGTACAGTTTTGTTACAGCAGAAGAATTTGCAGAGGCATTTCAGACATTTCACGTTGGTCAGAAATTAGGCGATGAGCTGGCAGTTCCATTTGACAAATCGAAGAGCCACCCAGCAGCTTTAACCACTGAGAAATATGGTATCAACAAAAAAGAATTACTAAAAGCCTGCATGTCAAGAGAATACTTGCTTATGAAGAGGAACACGTTTTTTTACGTGTTCAAAATGAGTCAAGTATGTACATAATACACTATATACTCACTTTTATTGTTTACTTCCTTACTCTTAGGTAAGTTAAGCAGTTTGTCTAGTGAGCAACAAAATATACTCATTTATCACTTCGAAGTTGAAAAGTATGCTTATACTACTAAGTACGATTATCTACACTTTCTCCAGGAAAAAAACTTCTCGCCTACTCTGTATTAAAATAAACTACTTTTCACTGCTACCTATTTAAAGAAGGTAGACAGTTTTTTTTTAGTTCTAACAAACACATCCTTATTGTTTTTAAGTATGATTAAGAAGTATAGTTTTACACCTTCAACAGAAAAAGTACTTATGTACTACGAGATGAAACCAAAGGGTTTAAAGAACAATCGATTGAAAGTAGTGGTCAAACAAATAAAAAACTAATAGTTATGTGTCTTTTTCAGCTTATTTTTATGGAAATAATTACGATGACGACATTTCTACGAACCGAGATGGGAAAGAAAACTTTTGATGATGGGGGGATTTACCTTGGAGCATTATTCTTTGGTCTTATGACAATCATGTTCAATGGGTTTATGGAGCTTGCTATGACCGCTATGAAACTGCCTGTTTTTTACAAGCAAAGAGACCTCTTATTTTTCCCTGCTTGGGCCTACGCTTTACCTACTTGGATACTCAAAATGCCAATTACATTTGTCGAAGTTGGCATATGGGTTTTCGGCACGTACTATATCATAGGCTTTGACTCCGACCCTGAAAGGTATATTATAAAATTTACTGAGGGTATTGTTACAAATCCCTTTTAAGTGATCAATATTGAACTACATTCTCATTTAGTGTTCTTGGATGTGAATTTATTCAAAACTTAAAATCAGTTTACTGAATAACAAGCCAATAAAATTTTGTTCGTATCAGTTCACTAAACCGTGTTACATCAAAAGTAGCACTAAATGAGAATGAAGGTTTCTTTGTAGCACTACATGGAGATTAATTCCAAAATAAACCACTCAGGAAATCTTACCTTCAATAATATTAGTTTTGGATTTATAATCTTACATATATTCCCTAAATTACAGGTTTTTCAAACAGTACTTGCTACTGGTGTGCATTAACCAAATGTCTTCTGGGATGTTCCGGTTCTTAGGGGCCGTTGGCAGGAACGTAATAGTGGCAAACACAATGGGTTCACTTTCTTTAGTTATAGTTTTCGCATTGGGAGGGTTTATTTTGTCACGAGGTAAAAATTAAAATATTAGTATAAGGAATGAAGTTTAGAACACAGCTACACAACCCCAAAGGATTAAAAAAAATTCTTCCCAGTCAGCTAACTTAATAATTTACTATATTTTGTTATTAGATGATGTGAAAAAGTGGTGGCTTTGGGGTTACTGGTTTTCCCCTATGATGTATGGCCAAAATGCTATAGCAGTGAATGAATTTCTGGGCAAGAGCTGGAGACATGTAAGTAGAAATCTCTTTTTTTTTTCTCTGCTAAAAAGGAAAATCATGAAAATTGAAAGAAAAACCAGATAGGAGTATAGGACACAGTTTAATAATTGTGTTTTTCTTTTTAAGATTCTCCCAAATTCCAACGAAACTTTGGGAGTGCATGTCTTGAAATCTCGAGGTTTTTTCCCGGAGGCACGATGGTACTGGATAGGGATTGGAGCTACCCTTGGATATCTTTTCCTATTCAACTTTCTTTACACCTTGGCTCTAGCATATCTCAGTCGTAAGTAACTAAAATTTGACTAAGAACAAAGATAAAACACTTCTTTTAAATTTCATACTGCTATAAGAAAAGCACAAATAATATGCATGTGATTAATTATCAATATATCTACCACATCACATCATCCTGAAAAGAATTTCCATGTATTTTAATTTCCAAATAATGTTATTTTTTAATGCAGCATTTGGTAAGCCACAGGCTATTCTCTCAGAAGAAACCCTGGCTGAGAAAAATGCTAGAAAATCAATGGAAGTAATCGAGTTGGTACCAAGCCGGAAGAGCTCTTTTGGTAAAGTTAACTTATTCACTTTCTAGTTTTTAGTGAATGATCAGGATTTTTTTTACAATAAGAAAAAAATATATTTCAGAAAAGAAAAGTGAAGTTCGAAGAAGTGTATCGTCGAGGTCGTTTTCCTCAAGAGTAGCAAGCAATACTGAAGATTTACAAGAAACAAAACGAGGAATGGTTTTACCATTTGAACCCCTTTGTATCACATTCGACGAGATCAGATATGCTGTAGATATGCCACAGGTATCTACATAACACAGTGTAAAAGAAAAGACATACATACTTTCATTGTATTTTTTTTTTTAATATGGAAAAGGGTGGGTTATGCAGCTTATGCTATGCAGTACACATGGAGATTTTTGCACATTTCGCGACCATTTATATTGGCTCATGTTTAACTGCGTATATTTTCTTATGATGTGCTCTAAGGAAAAAAATATCGTACATTTTATTAACGTATTAAAATATCATATTACAGGAAATAAAAGCTCGAGGTGAAACAGGAGAGAAACTAGAACTTTTAAAAGGAGTAAGTGGAGCTTTTAGACCTGGAGTACTTACAGCTCTCATGGGCGTAAGTGGAGCGGGAAAGACAACGTTAATGGATGTTTTGGCGGGTAGAAAAACAGGAGGGTATATTGACGGAATAATCACAATATCTGGATACCCAAAAAAACAAGAAACTTTTGCACGTATATCAGGATACTGTGAGCAATCAGATATCCATTCTCCCCATGTTACGGTTTATGAGTCTTTGCAATATTCTGCGTGGTTACGATTACCTCAGGAAGTTGATCCTGCAACCAGAAAGGTACATCAAAAGTGGGAAACTATTATAGAGAGACATTTTGTTTGACCCGAGATTACTAATAGTTAATGCTAATAATGTCTACTCGTACTTTAGTCACAAAAAGAAATTTTACTTACAAACAAATAATTGTTCCATAATTGTTCCATAAGTTAATTAGTAAGACCGTTTCTTATTTACCCAACAACAACAATGTTTACTTGTATGATATATTGCTTAAAATAAATAGCTTTTTCAGGTTATAAAACCAGAAAAGCGCAGATTAATATGATTAACCAAAGATGTATCAGCTTTTATGAAATGATGTAAAAACCTGAGTTCAAAAGCTGCAACCAAACGAGACTTAATTATTGCTTTGCTTAAGGAAAAAAGTAACCTTATAGTGATCATGCGCCTAACACCTTTTCATTCATATCTTTCAATAAATTTTCAGATGTTCGTTGATGAGGTAATGGAGCTGATAGAATTAACTCCTATAAGAGGGGCACTTGTTGGTTTGCCAGGTGTCAACGGTCTCTCTACTGAACAACGTAAGAGGCTTACTGTTGCAGTTGAGCTCGTAGCTAATCCATCCATAATATTTATGGACGAGCCGACCTCTGGACTCGATGCTAGGGCAGCTGCTATAGTTATGAGAACAGTTAGAAATACGGTAAATACAGGACGAACCGTAGTGTGTACAATTCATCAGCCAAGCATCGACATATTCGACTCTTTCGACGAGGTATATGATCGAAATGTTTGTTCGTATTGGAAATCAACCAGAAAATTGTAAAAAGTTCCAAAATTATCCTATTTTTTTCTGAAGCAAATTCATGTCATCTTAAGGAAATACTACTTTCATCCACAAGAATAGGCCTACAGTTATTTTCCCAAAAATTAAAGAAAAGTTATTTGGAATACATACTATTTTACCCCTATATTAATTACAGTAATTAAAATTATGAACAATTTACAAGGGAAAAATAGTGAAGTAAGCATATAATGCAAGCTTAAAACTAGAAAGTGTCCTGTAATTTTGGGAGAAAAACAGCTTATTGTTATAGGAGAGAAGGAGGATTATTTCACGAAAAGCAAGGTCGATTGGTAATATAACTTCCACAAAAAACCAATAATTGCACGTATATCAAACCTCATCCTTCAAACGAGAGACAAACAAATAAGAAAGGAGAAAGTACCTAAGTTGGCCATTTTGTGTGTGGAAACGAAGCTGACAAGAAATTTTAATCTGCAGTTGCTACTTCTGAAAAGAGGAGGTGAAGAAATTTACGTGGGTCCCGTGGGGCGAAAGTCTTCGCATCTCATTGAGTATTTTGAGGTAATGTTGAAAAGTACCTGATAACGTAACTAAACCACTAGAATCAGATTTTTCGAACTTGACAGAATTACCAAATATCTGCACATGATTCAGGGAATAAATGGAGTAAGCAAAATCAAGGATGGATATAACCCCGCAACCTGGATGTTAGAGGTAACTGCAGAAGGACAAGAAGCAAATTTGGGAGTTAACTTTGCAGAAGTGTATAAGAATTCAGAACTTTACAGGTACAAATATGAAATATCTAAGTCTAATATAAAACCTGTCTTACCATAAACAATTGGGTAAAATGAATACTATATTTATTTTTTGGAACTGTATTGCCCCAGTAGCTTTATCCTATACAGCACAGAAAGTGAAAATGACTGGTGTTTCCATATCCGATTAGTATATGATATGTTTATTCTGGACATTTGTGATTAGTTATCCCATATATAATCTGATTGGAAAATCAATTCACTGTGTCATCAACCATAAATATGCTTCTTTCGGAATTTTCAGCAATTATCACAGTGATGTCATAGTTTTCAACAAACACTTCCATATAAGCAATGCTCTTTGAGAAGTACTTCCATCTACACTAAAAAAAAAAACTTTTTCTACAGAAACCAAAAGGGAGTAAACTTAGACAGGCGATATCATATAAGTAAAAAAAATAAAAAATCACAGTTCTGCATTTGCTTACTTCAGCTAATATAACTCCTAAATGGATCAGGAGAAACAAAGCATTGCTAAACGAGCTCAGTGTACCTACCCCGAACTCAAAGGACTTATACTTCGCTACTGAATATTCGCAATCGTACTTCACCCAATGCAAAGCTTGTTCATGGAAGCAATTCTTGTCATATTGGCGGAACCCATCATACACGGCAGTGAGATTCTTTTTCACCACTTTCATAGCTCTAATGTTCGGAACAATATTCTGGGATCTTGGCTCTAAGAGGTATGTTCTAGCTGATTATTAGGGGAGAGGGGAGAGGGGAGGAGACAAATTTTCTTTTCATCTTGTATAACCAACTGACAGTGATTTCATATATTTTTTAACCAGGGGAAGAAAACAAGATCTATTTAACGCAATGGGATCTATGTATGCTTCTGTATTATTTATTGGTGTGCAAAACTCAACGACAGTACAGCCAGTTATTGCGATCGAGAGAACAGTTTTTTACAGGGAAAGAGCTGCTGGAATGTATACAGCATTGCCATACGCGTTTGGTCAGGTAAATAGGTTTAATTTTAGGTTCTCCTGTGAAATGTTTTACACTCAAAATTCTGCATTAAGGATATAATCAATGAAAAGGTGATTGGTTAAAACATCTTATACGAAGAAACTGGGAATATTTCACTATTGTACACCAAGTTATCAACTTTTAACAATTTGTACAATGTAAATTCAAGTTTCACAGTTGATCAAAATCTATGTAAAATCGAGATGTAAAGACATAAACATTAGTTTTTCAACTTAAAAGCACTAGTTATATCCTGATTGTTCGATCATACCACTGTACTAAGCACCAACATTTACATAATCAAACAATTAGAACACCTCCTTTAAAATTTAGCTCTCGCAAATTTTGAAATGTTGGGATTCTAGTATTGAGAATTTGTGTAATTTTGTATGTACATTGTGTCCTTTTATGAATTACAAAAGTGAAACTTCCTTGGAAGAAAATTAACTCAAAAATACACCTAGAATTAGAGAATGACGAAAAGGGATTAAATAATGGTGAATAAGTGAGTGAGGTCTTGGCACATGAAACTCCTCATCCAGAAATGGTTTTACCAGACTTTAAAACAACTTTCAATCTTTTGACAAAGAATATGGTTCCTCGAAAAATCCTCTTCTGATTTAGGCATTTTATCATTTTTTGTAGGTTGTGGTGGAGCTTCCGTATGTTCTTGCCCAAACCATAATTTACGCAATTATTATCTACGCAATGATTGGATTCGAATGGACAGCGGCTAAGTTCTTTTGGTACCTACTCTTCATGTATTTCACCTTTTTATACTTCACATTCTACGGAATGATGGCGGTAGCTGTTACTCCCGACCAAAACATCGCTGCAATTACTTCATCTGTCTTTTACCTGTTATGGAACCTCTTTTCAGGATATGTCATTCCAAAAAGTGTAAGTATTTATATCTATTTTATATTCTTTTATACATATTCCATTATTTACCTGAGAAAAATATATACATTAGGATTTTCCAAAAAATGCTGCTCAGACCAAGTAAAGTTAACTTTACTCGCATACACGATTTTTTTATATTATACTTAAATACGGTTGTATATGCTTTTTATTCCTAAGGGATGTACTTAGGCGTACTTATTGTACCGTATAAGTCTTTGAATCTCGAATAACTATACGTCTATACCTTCTCACTGTTTATCCCGTATAACAATACTTTTTCACTACCTTATGAATATGCAACTAACAACCCCATTGACTGCACGACTACGTGCACCTACCCAGGGGGGAAGCTAAGTGGGGACGATCGGGTGCCACGGCACCCCCCATAATTTTAGAAATCCCAAGTGACGCAATTTTTTTTTAGTACAATTTCTTTTTAGGTGTAGATTTGGCACCCCCATAAAAATATGTTACTTGTACATATATTTTGGCACCCCCCATTTACACATCCTGGCTTCGCCCCTGCACCTACCTGCCGTGCAAGTAATATGGTAATGACATACATCTAATTTGAATTACTATATGACTAAAAATTAAGACCTTTTTCTTATGATTTGCAGAGAATCCCCGTGTGGTGGAGATGGTATTTCTATTTATCCCCCGTAGCATGGACTCTATATGGTTTAGTTGCTTCCCAATTCGGAGATATTAAAGTAAAACTTGACACGGGAGAGCTAGTTGAAGACTTTGTGAGGGATTATTTCGGTTATAAGCATGAAGACGTAGGCTATGTTGCAATTATTGTCATCGGGATAGCCGTTAGCTTTGGGTTTGTTTTTGCCTTTTCCATCAGAAAATTCAACTTCCAAAGAAGATAGCGCTTCCTATGATTCGATTAAGCCTTAAAATGGGCTTGGAAAACGAGAGTTAGTAGCGTGGATAATCTAGTTAAGACAAAAGCAAGCAATTGTTTTGATAAATAAGTTCAAACAATTAGTATGCTTATTCTGTATTCTGTTTAATCTTCTAGGATTAGATTATCTTTGTCCTAGTTATCATATGATGCAAATTTCTATCGAGTTGTTATTACGGTTTGTCGATGGTCCCACAACACTTATATTAAGAACTATCTTGTTCTTTTAAAGGAGCAATTTCCTATAATAGTTGATTGGGAAGGTTTCAGAGAGCTTAATAATGTATCAAAACATGATATCTTCGTAGTGTTCTAATCAATGCAATGAATTCGACGGAATCAAATTATTATTAATAGATCTAGATTATGTAGGCTATGGTTCTTAGCTAAAGCGTTTTTGCAAGAGCTAGGCTAAAAGCGGAAAAGTGAGCTTTTTACGTACTAAGCTTTGAGTCGAGACTTTTTTTTACTACAAAGCGTGCTTTTTAAAACATTGAACATAATACTATTTTCAAACCGTTATTTGACATTCACCAACGATATGCAATTTTTCAGCTAATGAAAAATATACACCAAAATGTAAATCAAATGAGAGAGTACTAGGCTTAGATAGTAAAAGATGACATTTCTGCAATTTTAAAAGAACTTCGGCATTTTTATAATTTGTTTGATTTTTCCACAAAAACCATACCGGACGATTGTTAACAACCGTGACAGAAACGCGTAGCGGATCATTTGACACTTTTATAAATTTGTTTGATTTTTCCACGGACCAAATGTTTTGGATAAATGTCATTTTTCTTACGTTATAACTTAATCGCCCCAAATATATATTCTTCAAAAAGATGAGTTTTAGACTGTTTTCAAATAAGAAAAAATAACTGTTTATAGAAAGACTCGTTTTAATTTAACCATAAATAATTTACAAATGACCATAAATTGTTTACGAATGACCATAAATAATTTTCAAATGACCATTGTTTACGAAAGACCATAGATATTTCTTAAAAACAGTTTTAAACAACTCATACTATTTAGATTGTTTAAGAACAAAAGTATAAGAGAATCATTAGCGTTTTTGAACTTTTCGTGAACTTTTTATTTTTTATTTATTTTAAATTGAAGGTTTTTTCCGACTTTTTTTTTTCTTCCTCTTCGGAATTTCCATACTTTAAGTACTCTATTAATAAATACTCTGTACTAGTAGTAAATACACTCACTGTATCTATCTATATATACGCACATATTCAGCTAAAGAAGTACTAATTCGACGAAAATCAATAAATTAAGACTCAAATTGATAAAACATAAAAGTAGAGTGCTAAATTAGTAAAATACAATCGTACATATACTAAATAATGTTTTTCCATTCCTTAAACCCTATTCATAAATACTCTCTTCTAATAATAGATACAATATATATATATATATATACACACAAACATATTAACCTGAACAACTATTAATTGGACGAAAATTAGTAGATTAAGACTAAAATTGATAAAACTTAAAAGTAGAATACTAAAATACTCTAATACAACAGTACAAATACTAAATAATTCTTTTTCCCTTTCTTAAACCTTGTTAATAAATAATTTGTACTAGTAGTAGATGCAGACACTAATTGAATGAAAATTAGTTTTTTTTCGTCAAATTGGTAAACGTTAAAAGTAGAGTAATAAATTAGTAAAATCCAATAGTACATATACTAAATAGTTTTTTTCCCCTTCCTTAAACCCTATTCATAAAATACTATGTACTAGTAGTAGATACACGATCGAATTTTACCAATTTTGTGTCCAACCAGTAATCTTTACCGATTTGGTTATGACTTTCCAACTTTCGTCCAATTAATGAGATGACACCGTAAATCGACGAAACTACAGTCACAATATCCCATATCTGGCAATATACTTTTGACGTACCTTGACGCTGTTGCACTCACTGTTTAACAAGTGACAGAACGTGACTGTCATCAGGACTGAGCGAAAACTCGGAAAAACCGAACCGATAGCAGAAAAAGATCGAAATCGAAAAACCAAAACTTTTTCGGGTCGGTTTACAATAAAACCGAACCGAAAAACCCAAAAAAACCCGAAAAATCAAAAATAAAACCGAAAAAACCCGAAATCGGTTTGGTCCAAAAAACAAAAAGACCGAAACAAGAAAAAATCGAACCGAAAAATCTTCTCAGTTTCGGTTTTGCCAAAAAACCGAACCGAAATCGGACCGAACCCAGCCCTAATTGTCATCATCATATTGTTAAACCACTACAAAATAATGTTTGATTTATTGAGAGTCAAAAGCTGTCACAAGCCTGTTAGTAATTTAAAAAGCTGTCACAAATCTATCACAAATTGACTAAACTGTCACAAAACCGTTGCTAATAAGGTCGTAACAAAAAATACCATCATTAATCCCATCGCTATTTGGGTATTATTTTTTATAGTGAACATCAGTCCCATAAGTTGATGAAAAATTAACAAATTGGGACCCAAATTGATAAAACGTAACGATTGAGTACTAAATAGTAAAATCCAAATTTCCCTTTCCTTAAACCCTAATAAATTCTCTGCACTAGTAATAGATACATACACTTTCTATATCTATATATCTATATATATATCCATATATATATATATATTAAGCTGAACAAAAAATAAAATAAAATAAAATTGTGTATGAGAAATGCGATGTTCATTTAGAAGAAACCCTTTCTCTCTCCTCCACGTAAGCACTTTTTTTAATATTAATATTAATAATAAAACTCATTCTTTATTATTATTATTATCATTTACCCACTCTTATAATCATTTTTATTATTATTCCACAAAAACTAATAATAATCTTGACATTCACAACACACTTCAATCCATTAGGCAACAAAACTGGTCTAATATTCGTTCATTATTATTTGATGATTCGGGTTTTGCTCGGATTTTAGTTGAGTTAAGCGGTGAGCCTATTTTAGCGTTACGGTTCTTCAAATGGGCCGAGACCCAAGTCGGGTTTCGTCGAAAGATCGAGTCTTGCTGTATCTTAGTTCACATTTTGTTCTTTTCTCGTATGTATATAGATTGTAACAATGTACTTAAAGAGTTTTTAGTAACGAAAAGGTTTGCGGGTCGTGATTTTTTCGATGTTTTATGGTCCACTAGACGTGTTTGTGTTTTTGGGTATGGTGTGTTTGACGCGTTTTTTAGCTCGTTAGTTGAGTTGGGTTTGGTCGAGGAAGCGATCGAGTGTTTCTATAGGATGAGGGGAGTTGGCGTTTTTCCTAACGTGCGGTCTTGTAATAATTTTTTGCAAAAAAATTCGAAGATTGGTGAGACGGGACGTGGTAAAAGGTTTTTCGAGGATATGGTTTTGGCGGGATTAGTGCCGAATGTGTTTACTTATAATATACTGATAGATTGTTTGTGTAAAGACGGGGATGTGGAAAGTGCTAGAAGCTTGTTTATACGGATGAAAGAAGCAGGTGTTTTGCCTGATAGGGTTACGTATAACACTCTGATCGATGGGTATGGAAAAGTTGGGGAGATAGATTCGTCTGTTTCTGTGTTTGAAGAGATGAAAGTTGCGGGTTTTGGACCTGATTTGATAACCTACAATGCTCTGATTAACTGTTTTTGCAAATGCGAAAAGTTGGCAGAGGCGTTGAAGTTTCTTTGTGAGATGAGAGAGAATGGATTCAAGCCGAATGTTGTGACTTATAGCACGTTTATCGATGCTTTTTGCAAGGAAGGTATGATAAATGGGGCGGTGAAGTTTTTTGTGGACATGAGACGAGTCGGTCTTATGCCGAATGAATTTACTTATACGTGTTTGATAGATGCTAATTGTAAATTAGGTAGATTAGGCGATGCGAAGGAATTGGTTAAAGAAATGATACAAGCGGGAGTGAGATTGAATATCGTTACGTATACTGCACTTATTGATGGTTTGTGTGAAGAAGGGAAAATGAAAGAAGCGGAAGAAGTTTATAGTGCATTGAAGGATACCGATATAGCTCTCAACCAGATATTCTACACTGCCCTTTTTCATGGGTATTTAAAGGCGAAAGAAATAGAGAAAGCTGTTGCTGTTCACGATGAAATGAAAGTGAAAGGTTTTAAAACAGACGTGTTCATGTATGGGACTATCATGTGGGGTCTATGTAACCGGGGTAAAGTAGAAGAAGCTAAGGTTTTGCTGACCAAAATGAATGAATGTGGCATAGAAGCAAATCTTGTTACATACACGACCTTTATTGATGCTTACTTAAAAAAAGGAAAAGCCATCGAGGCTTTGAGTCTGGTAAATGAAATGCGAAATCTAAACATTATGCCTTCCGTTGTTACCGTTTCTGCATTAATTGATGGTTTATGCAAATTGGGATTGGTTCAAGAGGCCATCTATCATTACGATATGATGTTGGAAACCGGTATGCAACCTAATATTGTGGTTTATACAGCTTTAGTTGATGGGCTTTGTAAAAATAATCTTTTAGAAAAAGCAATAGCATTTTTTGATGAAATGCTAGAAAAGGGTTTGCGTCCAGATAAAACTGCTTACACATCATTGATCAATGGATACTTAAAACATGGGAATATCGAAAAAGCCTTAGATTTGCACAAGAAAATGGTTGAAGAAGGTGTGGAGCTTGATTTAGTTGCCTATACCTCTTTAATTTGGGGGCATTGTAAATGGGGCCAAGTTGAAAAGGCGAGGAATTTGCTAGGGCAGATGATTGATATAGGTATAGTCCCAGATAAGGTTGTTTATGGCTGTTTGGTGAGAAAATACTATGAGCTAGGTCATGTTGATGAGGCTGTTAAATTGCAAAATGAAATGGTGAAACAGGGTCTAATTAGTGGAACAAGTGATTTTTTTGTTCCTGGCAATAAAACATGAGGGATAATGGTGAATTGCCCTCTTGTGAGTAAACCCCTCGACAATTCATCAGCGAAGCACCGACATATTCGACTCTTTCGACGAGGTATATGGCCCCCTCCATATATTCTTGAACAACTGTTTTAAGCTAATTCAAGTCATCTTGAACAAATACTCCCTCCATCCACAAAAATATGGCCAGGACTTCCCCACAGATAAAGAAAAGTTAGTTTGTAGAAAATACTATTATACCCCTATATTAATTACAGTAACTAATAACAATGCTCAACTAACAAGGACATATTAGTGAAATAAGCATTTAATGCAAGCTTAAAACTCGAAAGTGGCCTGTAATTTAGGAGGAAAAAAAGAGGAAAGAAAGCCTATTTTTACAGGACAGAGGAAATACTATTTATCAAAAACCAATAAGGGGTATGATTGGCAATTTAATTTTCACTCAATGCACTAATTGTGTGTCTATAATAAGTCATATTTCGAATGAGAGCCAAACAGATAGGATGGAGAGAGTACCTAAGTTGCTCTTTTTGTGTGTGGAAACGAATCTGACAAGAAAGTTTTAACCTACAGTTGCTGCTTTTGAAAAGAAGAGGTGAAGAGATTTATGTGGGTCCCGTGGGACGGCAGTCTTCGCATCTCATCGAGTATTTTGAGGTAATGTTTAAAAGTACCTCGTATCAGAGTTAAACAACTAGAATCAGATTCAACTTGGAAAATTGACAAAATTACCAAATATCTGCATATGATTCAGGAAATAAATGGATGAATATAGCCCAGCAACCTGGATGTTAAAGGTAACTGCAGAAGCACAAGACACAAATTTAGGAGTTAACTTTGCAGAAGTCTACAAGAATTCAGAACTTTACAGGTATATATATTCATGTGTAATGTAAATTCTATCTCACATAGACAATATTCCATACTGTGTCTGTATTTTTTTTCAAGAACTGTATTGTCCCAATAGCTTTATCCTAGACAGCACAGACACTGAAATTTTTACTGGCGTTTCCATATCCGACTAGTATAGGATATATTTATTATGGAAACTTGTGATTTGTTATCTATATATATATATATTCTGATTGGAAAATCGATTCACTCTATTCTAGTTAGGAACTAGGTGGTGATAGGATGCCACATAGCAACAATTATTATTTTTATTATCATCACAATATATTTTAGCAGAAAGTTTAAGATTATAACCCATTACGTCACAGATTACTTCACCAACCAAATCCATTCAAGTGCAAATGCCTCTTTCAAGATTTTCAGGAATTATCGGATTGATGTCAAAGTTTCCAGAAACTATTAGCAATACTTTTTCAGAAGTACTTGCTGATTTTCTATCTATGCTCAACAACAACGAAAAACTTTTTCTACTGAAACCAAAAGGGAGTAAACTTAGACAGGCAATATCATACAAGTGAAAAAAGATGAAAGAAAATTCAAAATCACTGTTCTGTCTTTGCTTACTTCAGCTAATATTACTCTCAAACGAATCAGGAGAAACAAAGCATTGCTAAACGAGCTCAGTGTACTTACCCCGAACTCAAAGGATTTATATTTCGCTACCGAATATTCACAATCGTACTTCACCCAATAGTAAGCTTGTTCATGGAAGCAGTTCTTTTCATATTGGCGGAACCGATCATACACGGCAGTGAGATTCTTTTTCACCACTTTCATAGCTCTAATGTTCGGAACAATATTCTGGGATCTTGGCTCTAAGAGGTACGTTCTAGCCGATTGGGGGAGACATTTTCTTTCTCATCTGGTATAACCAACTGACAGTGATTTCATATTTTTTTAACCAGGGGAAGAAAACAAGATCTATTTAACGCAATGGGATCTATGTATGCTGCTGTATTATTTATTGGTGTGCAAAACTCAACAACAGTACAGCCAGTTGCAATCGAGAGAACAGTTTTTGACAGGGAAAAAGCTGCTGGAATGTATACAGCATTGCCATCACGTTTGGTCAGGTAATAGGTTTGATTTTAGGTTCTCTTGTGAAATGTTTTACACTCATTTTGCATTAAGGATATAATCAATGAAAAGGTGCTTGGTTAAAACATCTTTCAAATTGGCAATACTTCACTGTTGTACATCAAGTTATCGACTTTTATCAATTTGTACAATGTATGTTTTAAGTTTTAAAATTGATCAAAATCTATACAAAATCGAGTTGTAAAGGCACTAGTTAATACTGGGATTGTTAATGCACTAGTTATATCCTACTTGTTCGACTGTACAAAAGTGAAGCTTCCTTGGAAGAAAATTAACTCGAAATTTACACCTAGAGTTAGAGATTGACCAAAAAGGATTAAATAATGGTAAATAAGCGAGTGAGGCCTTGGCACATAAAAATTCTCACCCAGAAATGGTTTTACCAGACTGAAAAACGACTTTCAATGTTTTGACAAACACTATGGATCCTCAAAAAATCTCCTTTTTCTGATTTTAAGTATTTTTACATTTTTTGTAGTTTGTGGAAAAGAAAGGCATTATCCTTTCAAAAATATAACAAATTGTATTTTTGAAATGATGGCGACCATATAGGGTCACGACACCTCCATGACCCCTATAATTGATTTTTTATTATATTACTTTCTTACTATGTATCTTTTTGTTTCACTATAATTTGTTGAAAATGATGATTTGACACCCCACACGGTAGTTTTTTATTCATGTAACATTATGTTTTGTGTAAATTCGACACCTCCATTTGCTAGTCCTGGATTCGCCCCCTATGTGAGTCCGCCGGCCTATTTAACGTATCTCTAAAGCCTAAAAGTTTATATAATCATTCATGTGTCACATAAAATTACTACAATATTTTTGTTCCAGAATGCTTAAACTTTAAGAAAAAGTGGTTGGACTAAGATATGGGATGTTTAACAATCATAGTCTAAGATAGAAAACTAAGCTCATGTAACACATGACTACAGGAAATATTAAACAATGCACTATATATTTGGGTAAGAACAGTTAAACTTTCATCATTGGACCATCAAACTCACTCCTATACATCTCTATCTAAATCTCAGATGGAACTGAAGGACGATGTAAAGCTGGTGGTTTTAATCAGCGGTTGCACGACCGGTGGAATAGGTCATTCATTAGCAAGCACCTTTGCTGCCATGGGACACTGCATGGTGGTAGCTACCGCTCGCTCCATGCATTCGATGGCTGACCTGGCAGACGATGTTGGCGGTAGATTCTTTCTCCATGAGGTAGACGTAACGTCCAACGAGAGTGTCTGATGTGTCGTATCCAATGTTATGGAGAAGTTTGGGAAGATAGACATATTGGTTAACAATGCTGGAGTCTATCGTGTTGGCCCAATGGCTGAGATCTCTCTCTCTTCAGTGCAAAATGTTTTCGACACCAATGTCTTTGGTGAGTAAGTTAATTTATTTTAGGGTAAAAAGCAAACAACCCTCATGAACTATGCCTTTTTCAAATAATCTTTATGCCCATTGGATTTTGAAAATTGATAGCATGGGGTATCTAACTTTTGCTTTAAATCACATGTAACATTTTAAAGGGACAAAAGTTTGTATTTGTGTCATTAGTCATGAACTTATAATCATTTGAAAATACCCACGAATTTAAGATAGTGATTAACCAACAAGCGTCATTTGAACCGCTTTTAATACAATAAAGAAAGTTCAATTAAAACGCGAAAGACTTTTCTTTTTACCAGAATGGTGTAATCATTCGCGGAGAAAGACGAATACGGAATTAGACAATCATGTGAAACAGACACAACCTTTTTTCCAACTTTTAATACAGTGTCTTGGGTGAAAATGAACCAATACAGTGACTAGGCTAAAATTGTATTGAACCTATGTGCCAGAACTTTGTAAGAGTGATACATCATTAGTTAGTAGTTACCGTTTACCAATACCATCTTGTTGAATGGTTTTCTTTTTTAATTATCTTCTGGGAAGGTTCGTTGAGGTTGATACAAGCAGTGGTCCCTCACATGGCCTCTAGGAAGAAGGGAAAAATCGTAAATCTCGGAAGTGTCAGTGTTTTGTCCCCTTTACCGTGGTCAGGTGTTTATGCTGCATCCAAAGCTGCTATTCACGCACTATCTGATTGTCTGAGGTTTGTAAGAGAAATTCATTTCATCTTAAAATATAGGAGAATTCACACTTTTGAAATAATATATAAACTTTATAGAGATGTTATGCAAGTTGAAGTGTATTTTAACTCGGAGAAGAAATCCTGGATCGGCCCTGATTCTACGTACTTCTGCCACTAGGAAGTTTTGACTCGCCATATCTTGCTTCATTTGCTTCTGTTTCACTTTTAAGTTAAATAAGGTTGACTCATTAATTTGCTTTCTCACGAAGGATGATACAGACCCTTTGTCAAGTAGCCCACCCGTGCCCCCTTTTCTTGTTTTCTGGGTGCTTAATTATGCTTTTCATATATAGTAGGAATGGAACAATTACATTAGAAATAAATATATACCAAATAGATCTTAACTCTTTTAACTTTTGGATGATTAGGAGTATAGGACCAATATAATCTCTTCTGATTTTCTTTTATCCAACTATGATTTACAGATTGGAGCTCAAGCCTTTCGGGATAGATGTCACTACTGTTGCCCCTGGACTAATTAAGTCGAACATAATAGATTCAGCTATAGCGGAGTATGACCATATGCCTAAGTGGAAATTATATAAAAGTTTCGCCGCGGTGATGCGAGAAAGTGCCATCCCCCCTCATGCCTCAGAAGCAACCCCTTCAGAGGAATTTGCGGAAAAGACGGTTGAGAAACTGCTGAAGAAAAATCCACCTGCGTGGTTCTCTTATGGTCGGTTTTCAACTATTATGGAAATCATGCACCATCTCCCTCTCTTCGTCAAAGATATCATTATGAGAAAGGTGGTGAAATGTTCAATTTAACATTGTCCTCTATAGTTGTTCCAGCTTTAAGAAGTAATGGTGCAGCCAAGACAAATGAAAAAACTGATAACAAATGTCGAAGGGGTTGTAAAATTCAGGTTTTCTTTGTTCCTACAAGTTTCGATTGCGCCACTTGAAAATGGGTTTGGAAAACGAGACTTAGTAGCGTGAATGCAGCTATAGGCTCTGTTTGTATCTCAAGTTATTCAGTAATGTTTCCAACTTTTGTGAACGGAATGGCATTCTTAAGGCCAACACGGGGGCATTGATTTGTCCCATGTTTTAGATCTCTTATTTCAGCAATAATAAAACAATGAGCCGGTTCCCATGTTTTGTGTTCTGGCAAAAGTCTAAAATACCCTTTCAACCTCGAACAAAAAATGTTTCCTGTCGCTAGTTTTTTTTTTTTTTTTTTTTTTGAATTATCTAATCTGCCAAATTGCAGTTATTATAGACCGTCATCAGAGAAGGCATTGTAGTTGCAGATATTATAGACTATCTTGATTGTATTACTATCTATCTATGTACACAAATGTTTACTATAGCCAAGTAAAGATCTGACATATATATACTGCATCACTTAACACTTTACACACGGCTGTTTTTTTCATCCTTCAGAAATAAAAACATTTCGATAACATGTATCGGTTCGTTTATCTTTTTTTTTTTCTTCTTTTCAAACTTTGAAGTTACTCGAAATGAGTTGCTCTACCAGAACATGTGGGCTTTCACTTAAAAATAGCTGTATAAACAAACTATTTTAAATAAACTGTGCAGTTTGGGTGGTCGGTCAATCAATATAATCCGACTATCAATTGCATCTCCCTATAAAATTCACTCCATTTTTCCAGATAATTCATCAGCTCAAAGGCAAAAGAAAAGTAAAAGCTGAACCAAAATCCAACAAAAATGAAGGCTAAGATTGTTGCCAAAGAAACCATCAAGCCTTGTTCCCTATTTCCTGATAGTTTTAAACTGAGCATTTTAGACCAACTAGGCTCCCCACTGTACATTAAAGCGCACTTCTTCTACGAAAATACCTCTAGCAAGGATATTAATGAGGTGGTCGCAAAACGGACCCAGTGCCTAAAATTATCCCTCTCTGAAATCCTGACCCGCTTTTACCCTTTTGCCGGAAGAATTAGAGACCAAATGAGTGTTAGTTTTGGTGAAGACGATGGTGTCGAGTTTGTGGAAGCTAAAATAGATTCCACTCTTAAGGAATATCTTGAAAAACAAAATTATGAAATGTTTTTACATCTTGTTTCCGACGACTATTGGGAAAAAGGTACACGCCCTCTTCTTATCGTTCAAGCTAACTTTTTCAAGTGCGGTGGATTAGCTATTGGGATGAACTTCTCTCATAAAGTATCAGATGCTGGTACTTTTACGTCTTTCATAAATGCTTGGGCCAATACAGCTATCGGAAAATCATCCGATACCGTAAAAATCCCAGAGTTTGGTAGTTCTATAGTTTTCCCTGCAGTCAAAGAGCTTTTCATATCGGGGGAGAGAGCTGGTGATTTTGTTCAAATAAATGAAAAAACAAAGCGATTTGTGTTTACAGCGACCAAACTTGCTGCCCTCCAAGAAACAGCGACGAATGATAACATCCAATGGACTCCGCGTACGGAAACAGTTACGGCATTTATATGGCGTATTGGGATGAAAATGTTGATAAAAAGAGCAGGTGGTTCCTCTGTGCCATTTTCTCTACTCACGTCTGTTAATATTCGTAAAGTGCTGCCACCTCCCATTAGCGACCAAACTTTTGGGAACTTGATTGAGATGCAGATAGTGACAAACGAGAGCGGAGAAATTGAGTTGCCTTACCTGATAAATCTATACAGGGATCAGGAGGTTAAAAGGTCACGTGAAGCATACAAGAATATACTTGATGGACAACAATTTATGGAGAGGTTTATGGTGATCGGCGAGAAAATGGTGGAGCTAATAAAGCCGCAGCCGGAAGCTAAAAACGCATTTACTATATCAAGTTGGAATAAATTCCCATTTTATGAAGATGATTTTGGTTGGGGAAAACCTATATGGGTAGGCCACTCACAACCCTTCGCCTTATGTCACGGTTTTGATGAACACGAGATGGGACAGGAATTGAAGCCTGGGTTAATCTCCCAGAAGAACAGATGGATATCTTTTCAAGTGACGAAGAATTGTTGAAATATGCAGTCGTGGATCCTAGTGCTCTCTAAGCCTTTAATCAGGATTTTATGATTTTGTTGCATTCTTCTTGTTCTGATTTTCAAGTAAAATAAATTTGTTTGTATCAATCAAGTTGTTTACTAATTTGCAACCCTTCTAAACCGAAATGGCAATTTCGCGGTATGGTTGAAAATATTATTTTTAAAAAAACACATTTTTATTGTATGTGTGATGTCTGATTGATAAAAGAACAAACAAGAACAATACAATAAAATAGGGATTGTACATTGTATCTATTTATGTTCCGATCTCTCCAAATAAGTACAACTTTGTCTTCTCGATTACTACTTGTGTATTATTCGAGTTACAAGATGCCAATGCGACAATGTCCCTTTAATGTTCTGTCATCGTTTTTATTTTGTGCACTCAAACTACCGGTTATTATTTAATTTGGGAAGTTGTCGGATTACGTTAGGAATTACGTTTAATCTTATTTGCCAAGATTATACCGTGCTTGCTTAATGGAAAGACACTTACTTAAAGAGTCTAGTTCTCTTCTACTCTTTCTTCGACGGTTTCACTACAAAATAATGTTGATTTTATAAGAGTCGAAATCTGTCACAAATTGACTATGCTGTCACAAAACTGTTACAAATTGACGAACATGTCACAAACCAGTCATAAAAACCGTAACTAATAAACTCGTCACAAAAAGAGCCGTTATAATTTCCATATAGCTATTTGTACATATTTTTTGTAGTGTTTTTACTGGTCTGTTCGTCACAGGAAAAATTCCTAGTTCTTGAATATTGTCCCAAAAGATGTTTTATTTCCTAAACACATTTTACATGTAAGTGGAATATTTTTTTGGGACAAGATTTAAGAAACATGACCATCTTTTGGGGACGAAAGAGGTATTATGGTTTGTTTTTGGCTTAAATATTTGATAAAAGCATTATTTCATAAAATGGGTTTTTCTTCTTCACAAAATGCAACCAAACAAGCCTTTAAAAATATGTCCCCATGTTGGATTTAACAAAAGTACATGCTCTTTTAATTTCAAAAAGGTTCCACCACTGCTTAATTCTTCATCAAGGATAATTTTTCTAAATTTTCCTCTTTATTTAAGTATTCACATAATAGTTATATTTATGATTCATTAAAATGTTAATTACCTACTTGTTATAGAAATGAATTTTTTTAAATTTGAATAATGTAATTTAACTTTTGAACTATATGATTAACTTTTAATTTTTTTTATTTCAGTAATTTTGATACAAGATATTAACCGATCAAAATTTATAAGTAGGTTTGTAATAAACTATTATTTTAGGACGAACAGAGTAAATAAATAAGATATCGCGTGCATCCCGTGACTTGGTTACTGAAGTACAGATGAGGACATTTATTTCGTGTGGCTTGAACCATGATAATTTGTTTTAAATTCTCCAACTGCCAATTATAGTTATTATAGATTATTTTGATTGTATTATCTGAAATGTTAATTACCATATCCAAGTAAAGATCTGAAATATTTGGTCTAATTTTCCCTTAAAAAATAACAGCATTTCGAGTAATAACCACAATCACCAGATTGAGAATTAAATCGTATCAGTTCGTTAAAAAACTTAAAAAGATTGTATGGTTTATATTTGTTTATTTGTCTATTTTTCTCCTTCTTTTCAAACTTTGAAGTTGCTTCAAATATTAATGAGTTATTACATTAGATATACCGTGCACTTACAAGTATGGGTGATCAATATTTATGTTACAACTATAAATTTCATTTCCCTATAAAACTAACTCCATTTTTTCAAATAATACATCAGCTATTCAGCTCAAAAGCAAAAGAACACAAGTCATCAACTCAAGCAAAAAAAAAAAAAAAAGAGAGTAAGAGCTAAACAAAAATCCAACAAAAAAATGAAGGTCAATATTGTTGCCAAAGAAACCATCAAGCCTTGTTCCCCAATTCCTGATAGTTTTAAACTTAGCATTTTGGACCAACTACGTGTACTTCTTCTACGAAAACACCTCTAGCGATGATATCGAAGAGGTGGTCACAAAAAGGACCCAATGCCTAAAATCATCCCTATCTCAAATCCTGATCCGCTTTTACCCTTTCGTCGGAAGAATTAGAGACCGAATGAGTGTTAGTTTTGGAGAAGACGACGGTGTTGAGTTTGTGGAAGCTAAAATAGATTCTTGTCTCAAGGAATATCTTGAAAAACCTAATCATGAAATGTTTTTACATTTTGTTTCGGACGACTATTGGGAAAAGGGTACACGCCCTCTTCTTATCGTTCAGGTCAACTTTTTCAAGTGCGGCGGGTTAGCTATTGGGATGAACTTCTCTCACAAAGTATCAGATGCCAGTACTTTTACCACTTTCATAAATGCTTGGGCGGATACAGCTATTGGAAAATCATCCGATATCGTAAAAATCCCAGAGTTTGGTAGTTCTATAGTTTTCCCTGCAGTCAAAGAGCTTTTCATATCGGGGGAGCAGGGTTGCGATTTTGTTCAAATAAATGACAAAACAAAGAGATTTGTGTTTACAGTGTTAGGACTAGATTTCTGGTATAAATTCTATTTGTTGTCTAATGGTTTTCACTAAATAATCCTATCTGTTTATTATGAACTAAGACAGAGTTGTTAGGTTTCAAGCAATGTTGCAACCTCAGTTACAAACTACTGAGACAGTTGTTGTTAGGTTACAAGCAATGTTGCAACCTCAGTTACAACCTGATTAGACAGCGTTGGTGGTTTCAAGTATCAGTTGCAACCTCAGTTGCAACCACAGTTCCAACCTGCTGTTCTTCAGAATTCTGTCTAGTTCTGTAAATCTGCATTACTATTCTTTAATGATAATTATTTGTTTTAAAGTATGCAGTATATATTCTCATATGGTTTTAAAAGGTTTAAGTTCTTTTATATTGAGAATATTAAAGTGATAAGGAAAGATGTTTCTTAAAAGATATAAGGAGATTAGTTTTTATAGATATGTTTACTTTAAACTAGGAAATCTATATCTCTATTCTTATGCAAATCTTTATCACTTGTTTCAATCTTTGTTCCTTATCAAAATCAGTATAACACGTTTAAAAGATTGAATGTAATATGGAGTTAAATGTTTCATATGTATATGAAAAGATATTATCTCTAAAAGATATTATCTTTATATGTTTCCTAGTTAAAAGAAAAGTCTAACTCCTATTATCAAACTTGTTATTAAACAGGAAATACTAATGATGATTGGAGTCAATCCACGCTGAAAAGTTTGCTCATACATGGAAAGATTCAAGTCAAAGCAATCATGAAAGATCTTGAAGCAAGAAGATTGTTTTACTTGTATAAATAGTTTATAACCTAGCTTGTAAAAAGGTGTGTGTTCTAAATTATAAAGAACCCATTCTTGAGAGAATACACGTGAGATTTAAAAAGAAAACAATGGTGGGATGCCATTGATTTATAAGTGATAGTTATAGAGTAGGAGCAATATAGAGATAGGCAGAAAAACCTAGAGGGAGTCTAAGTGTTTTTCGTTAATACTTGAGTCCTATATTGTAAGCTTTTTATAATATCATAATCTGGGTAAGTGCCCCGGAGACGTAGCCTAGTTAGGTGAACTCCGTTGTTAAATGTGCGTGTGATTTAATTTACGTATATTTAACTTTTTACAGTTCTGTCCATTTATACACTGGGTTCCAACTGTGTTTGCAACCTCACTTAGAACCTAACTGCAAAACTGCAACTAGAACAGCGGATAGGAATTTCATACAGCTACCAAACTTGCTGCCCTCCAAGAAACAGCGACAAA
Organism: Primula veris; assembly: GCA_963682055.1. Taxonomy (NCBI): domain Eukaryota; kingdom Viridiplantae; phylum Streptophyta; class Magnoliopsida; order Ericales; family Primulaceae; genus Primula; species Primula veris. The sequence continues at coordinate 4,783,298 of OY821741.1, read as the reverse complement.
TGAAAACATTCCTTGGACTTCGCGTCAAGAAATAGTTACGGCATTTATATGGCGTATTAAGATGAAAACGTCAATAAAAACCACAGGTGGTTCCCCTGTGCCATCTTTTATACTCACGCCTTTTAATTTACGCAAAGTGCTGCCACCTCCCATTAGCGACCAAACTTTTGGGAACTTGGTCGAGACGCAGATAGTGACAAATGGGAGAGGTGAAATTGAGTTGCCTTATTTGATAAACCTTTACAGGGAGGAGCTAAAAAGGTCACGTGAAGCATACACGAATATACTTGATGGACAACAATTTATGAAGAGGTTTATGTCGACCATTGAGAAAATGGCGGAGGTAATAATGCCGCAGTCTGAAGCTAAAAACACATTTAATATTACAAGTTGGAATAAATTCCCATTTTATGAAGCCGATTTTGGTTGGGGAAAACCGATATGGGTAGCGACTCATACTCGTGCGCCTTATTTCACAGTTTTGATGGACACGAGAGATGGCACGGGAATTGAAGCATGGGTTAATCTCCCGGAAGAGCAGATGGATATCTTTTCAAGGGACGAAGAATTGTTGAAATATGCAGTCGTGGATCCTAGTGTTCTCTAAGCCTTTCATCACGATTTAAGATTTTGTTGCATTCTTCTTTTTCTGATTTTGAAGTTAAATAAATTGTCTCTATCGATAAAGTTGTTTACAAATTTGTAATCCTTTTGAACTGAAATAGCAATTTCAGGGTCTGGTCTGCAATATTTTTTTAAAGAAAACATATTTCTTGCATGTTTGATGTCTGATTGATAAAAACATAAACATGAACCTTAGAATGAAGGAGAAATTGCACCTTTATCAAGTACTTTGGATGGTGAATTTGCTTTGATGTTTTCCTTCATTTGGCAAATAGAAGAAAATTATTATGGTAACTTTGACATTGCATACCGAATCTCTTCCGTTTCTCTATAAGTCTATCTAGCTATTTCTGTTCTGATCTCTCTAAATAAGTTCAACTTTGTCTTCTCAGTTTCGACTTGTGTATTATTTTAGTTACAAGATGCATGCCACTGCGACAATGTCATGCCTTCAATGTTCTCCCATCGTTTTTATTTTGTGCACTCAACTATTGGTTATTAATTACTTAATTCGGGAAGTTGTCGGTTTACGTTAGGAATTACACTTAAATCTTTAGGATGAGAAAAAATACGAGTCCATCCATCTTAGAGTTTTTGACTTCTAAACGAAATTAACGGAGGAACCGAAGAAGAAGGTCCAAGTATCAAGGCATTATTTGGTTGCAGATTTTAACCAAATTTGCTTAATTATTTGAAGATGGGGAAAAATTGATATATTAAGTTCCGATGCACATGGCATTGGATTTATACAATTTATTTACTATTCATATATTAATATGCCTATATATTAAAAATTGATATATTAAGTTCTGACTATTCATATATTAATATGCCTATATATTAAAAATGTTTTGTATAGCCTCTAGGCAGATCTATTGCTTATAATTTAACCCCTAATCATCCATGTGGAGTCAAAGTTATTACTTGGAAACCAGCCTTATTTAATTCTCAAATATAAAAAAAAAAACAAATTGAAATTTTATAAATTTGTAAAGGGCAATGCCCTGTGTCAGAAGAAATAACGTTAGTTTTCACAGTTACCATTAGGGGTGTGTGGGGAAAAAAACGGACCGAACCGTCTCAAATTACAATCCAAACCAACTCGTTATGAGTTTTCTAATTCGGCATCCGAATAATAGTTATGATCGGAGATTTAAAGTCCAATGTTGTGATCGATCAAACATAGACTTTTGAGATTTCAGTATACATTATCTTTTAATTTACAAATTTAACTTGTTTGGATATTTTAGGGTTCTATGTTGCACATTTAAATTTTTATTTGCTTATTTCAATATTTGTTTAGCGGTGTAATGAGAATGAATAAAAAATATTATGCCAAAATATTAGTATGTGTATGCTATGTGTTGTTTTGAGAATCTTTAATATTTAAGTTTTTTTTTTTTTTAGTTTTATTATTTTTAGGCTTAATTTGCACTCTTTATAAATTTAAATGCCAAAATGCAAAACCCACGAACCCAACCCGCAACCAACCCGCTTTAAATGGGTTGGGTCGTAATTCGAAAATTCATCAATCTGCACCAAATTAAAACGCTCAGTTTTTACGTGGGTTGGTTAATTTGGCTTGTTCTCAAACCGAATCAAATCAAATCGCGCCCATCCCTAGTTAGCACAATTTCATGTTACCAATAAGTCATACACTATTAAAGTTACCTTATTTTTAACAATGCTTTGTAGAGATTTTTTTATTTTTTTTGGCAGGCAAGCCAACAATTTTCATATAAGTAAAGTATAAAAGACCTACAAGCTGAGCAAATTTGCATATAAGGGACAGTACTGTTGAGTTGTTGAGCCAAATGAGTTTTAACCATGTTTTTTAATTATCCCACATCGCCTGGAATTGTAATATGACCCACTATGAGTTCTATTTATATGCCCCAATATCTTGTATTTTAATTACACCTTTACACATCACTGTGATAATATTATAAGTAAGAGAGTTCTATTTGCGAGAGAACCATAGCTTGTGTTTGAGTTAGATTACGATTGTAATCCTCATTATAATAATATTAAGTGCCACGTGTAGCGGCCCGGAGACGTATCCAATTTGGGTGAACTCCGTTATCAAAGAGTGTGTGCTCGGTTTATTATTTCTGTCTTTCTCATTGTTCGCCTATTCGACCCAACAAGTACCACAATATAAATCTCTGCTAAATCAGAGTTGTAACTAACCACTAATATTAATCAATAGAACGAAGGTAATAACAGTGAAAAAAATACTAATCAAAACTATGTCAAATTACAAGGTTTTGAACCATCAATCCAACAGGTAATTGAGATAAAACTACAAAACACATATTTCCCTCTTTAAACTCCAAGAGACTTATGATTACATATAAACTAGAAAAAAAACTAAAAAAAGAGAATTATTTCAGCAGTGTAGCAAGACTGATTCTGATTTAATTTAAGGTAAAAAATAGCATATGAACCAGTTTGAAGTTCCCAACTTGCCGGCATGTGTTATTAAACAATTATTTATAATTTCTTGACGTGAACAGGAATAGCTTGGATTAGCAAGAGCGACATCGGTTTCGAGTTTGATTTAAAATATGCTAGTCCTACCTTAGTGTCGTTCCTTATACAATATTTCTCATGGATAACTTGACGAGTGAATGAACTACTGCAGAAACAGTGAGTAGAATCACAATGTTCGAGCACAATTTGGGAAAAATGAAGAAAGACTCGACATAAAGATGTGAGGCCTCGGATGGGTAGCAACTACTTAGACTCTTTTAACAAGGCTCTTAACAAGGCTCTTAGTTTCGAAAAGAATACTTCTGATAAGATAACAGTGTGCTTTTCTTCTTGTCACCAAAGATGATTTTATACTTCTAATACTTACGTAAAAAAAAGTTAAAAAGCAGAGCGTTACCAAGCTAAGCCACTATTCTTGATATTTGAAACTCAATTTATTGAACTCAAGGGCAATGATATCTCTTTTGGAAGTTGAATTTCCTAATGGAGAAGGCAATCGAAAAAAAGGGCTATTCCGATAACAATAATTGCAACAAACCCTAAGTAGTCGTGTCTAAACCCGAAGTAATCCCTGAGGAATTTTTCAACTGTCGCCCTCGTGTCAAGCTTGCCCTTAACATCTCCGTACTGTGAAGAAAGAAGCGCTAAGATAATCAAATCGTTTTGAGATACGCTAAAAGCACTAATGGCATAGTTTTGAAGCATAAAGCGTAATAAATTTACAATAGAAAAAATATACATGTTTGAACTATTTAGAAAAAAAACATGTTTGAAAAATATTTTTAAAACATCATTTTACGATTTTCTATTATAAAAAAATTTGAAATATTTTCTATCATAAAATTTTCAATTGTTATAGTTCGTCAAAATGAGCGCTTAAGGATCATTAGCACATGTAATACAATTTGTTTGAAATTATGTTTTTTATAAAATTGCTAACACTAAAATGGCGTCATTTTTTTTATAAAAATAAAATAAAAATTACACTCCAAATCCCGAAAGGAGCACTTTTTAGTCTAAATAGCGCAAAAAGCGTAACGTAAGCGTAATAAGCACACTAATAGCGCTTCACCAACAATATTGCGAAATAGCGTATGCGAAAAAAAACACTAACCACTGTATCGGGATAATAACGCTATGAATCGTGTTTTTTAAAACACTGGAAGCAACTAACCCATTCAGAGTCCATGCTACAGGAGATAAATAGTAATACAATAGAACCTCTCTATAATATAAGAATACCTCATATAGGAATAAACCCTATATAAGAATAAAAATTTCCGGTCCTAACTTGGGACTAGTTATAAATAGGAATAACCTTCACATTGTGACATTCCACTAATTTTTACGTTCCCGCCTTAAGTGTATCTCTATATAGTAATAAATAACATAAAGTGGAAAATTATATATATGTTGTTACATGAAATTTAAGATGGTTTAAAATATTTATCTAAGCTAGTCTGCAAGAATGACTTTATTTTTTGTGTCCTTACCATATCCTTTTTTAAGTGTACGTAATAGCTCGTTCACATGTACATCTTGTATCTGATTATCTAAATACAAGTACTCGGTTTTCTAAATACGTATTTACTATGACTTTACACATGTATTATATTAATGTTTGACTAGTTAAATTAAATATAAGTAATTGTCTCCTGTATATTTATTCTATTTTATTAAACAATATATATATGAATCTTGTATTAAGCAAAATATATATTTAAATTAATTTTTATCTTTTATATATGAGCATCCACTTAAGAAAAACCTTTATATATAGTAATATTTTTTTTTTCTGGTACCGAGCTTATGACTGTATAGAGGTTCTACTGTACTGAGATTCTTTGTAATCATAAGAAAGTGTGACTAAATTTTGAGTCATATCTTTATATTTTAATTGTGTGTCATCAATTCAAGTTCTTGGGCGGTAGTTATCCGTGGCGTAGTTGTTGGAGCAAGGGGGGGCGGGGCCAGGAATTTGTCAAAAGATGACAATTTAGACGTGAATAACGTATTTGTAAACTAAAATACTTTTTGAGAAAAAAGCGTTAAACAACCTTACTTGAAGAAAATATCAAGTTTTTGGTATCGATGGGTAAAATAAAGTGTAGTTCTGGTCTGCCAAACATTTTTGTTAGGACCAGATTTCTGGTCTAAATTCTATTTGTTGTCTAATGGTTTTCACTAAATAATCCTATCTGTTTATTATGAACTAAGACAGGGTTGTTAGGTTTCAAGCAATGTTGCAACCTCAGTTACAACATACTGAGACAGTTGGTGTTAGGTTACAAGCAATGTTACAACCTCAGTTACAACCTATATTGATAGGTTTCTACAACCTGCTAAGACAGGGTGGATGGTTTCAAGTAAATGTTGCAACCTCAGTTGCAACCACAGTTCCAACCTGCTGTTCTGCAGAATTCTGTCTAGTTCTGTAAATCTGCATTACTATTCTTTAATGATAATTATTTGTTTTAAAGTATGCAGGATATATTCTCATATGGTTTTAAAAGGTTTAAGTTCTTTTATATTGAGAATATTAAAGTGATAAGGAAAGATGTTTCTTAAAAGATATAAGAAGATTAGTTTTTATAGATATGTTTACTTTAAACTAGGAAATCTATATCTCTATTCTTATGCAAATCTTTATCACTTGTTTCAATCTTTGTTCTTTATCAAAATCAGTATAATACGTTTTAAAAGATTGAATGAAATATGGAGTTAATATGTCATATATATATTTGGAAAGATTTTATCTCAAAAGATAAAATCTTATATGTTTCCTTGTTGTAGGAAAAGACTAACTCCTATTTCCAAGCTAGTTATTAAACAGGTATTAACTTATGAAGATTGGAGTCAATCCTACGCTGAAGACTCTCGTTATACATGGAAAGATTGAAGCCAATCAAAAGAGTCAAAAGCAATCATCAAGATCTTGAAGAAAGAAGATTGTTTTTACTTGTATAAATAGTTGATAACCTAGCTTGTAAAAAGTGTGTGTTCTAAATTATAAAGAACCCATTCTTGAGAGAATACATGTGAGCTTTAAAAAGAAAACAATGGTGGGATGCCATTGATTTATAAGTGATAGTTATAGAGTAGGAGCAATATAGAGATAGGCAGAAAAACCTAGAGGGAGTCTAAGAGTTTTTCGTTAAGACTTGAGTCCTATATTGTAAGCTTTTTATAATATCATAATCTGGGTAAGTGCCCCGGAGACGTAGCCTAGTTAGGTGAACTCCGTTGTTAAATGTGCGTGTGATTTAATTCAAGTACATTTAACTTTTTACAGTTCTGTCCATTAATACACTGGGTTCCAACTGTAGTTGCAACCTCACTTAGAACCTAACTGCAAAACTGCAACTAGAACAGCGGATAGGAATTTCAATTGGTATCAGAGCTTCACACTAGATCTTACTTAGTGTGGATCCTGTGTTCTAGTAAAGATGGACTTAATGAGGGAAGGAAACGCTTTCAACAAACCTCCATTGCTTGAAGGAGGAGTAAACTATGGAGTATGGAAAATCAGAATGAGGTCCTTCATCAAACAGCAGAATGAACATGCATGGAAAACTGTGATGTATGGATGGGAGGCTCCAACTGCCATTGATAGTGAAGGAGAACTGGTTTTTATACCTGAAGACAGATGGTCTGCTGATGAAGACAGAAAATCAAGTGCCAACTCAACAGCCATAAACTTGATTTTTGCTGGTGTAACTCTCAGTGTATTCAGGTATATCTCTCATTGTGAAACTGCCAAAGAGGCATGGGATATTTTGCAAGTTACTTTTGAAGGAACTGTTAAAGTAAAAGCTTTCAAACTTCAACAGTTAACTACTCAATTTGAAAACTTAAGAATGGAGGAAGATGAAAACATTGAACAATTTAATGGTAGAATCTGCCACATTGCTCATCAAGCTAGAACCTTAGGTGAAAAATACAGTGATGCTAAACTTGTTAAGAAAACTCTTAGGTCACTCCCAGAAAGGTTTGAAATTAAGGTTACAGCTATTGAAGAATCAACAGACTTAGATAATCTTAAACTTGAAGAACTTATAGGAAATCTAAGCACTCATGAGCTAAAATTCTTTAAACATAAAAGACCAGAAAAGGGAATAGCATTTCAGGCTAAGAAATCTGAACCTAATGTCTGTGATAAAATGAGTGATGAAGAACAACTAGCTTTCTATGCTAAAAAGGTTTACAAAAAGTTTTATAAGAAAAAGGAGGATGATACTGGTTCTTCTAAAAACTTTCAGAAAAGGGATAACCAATTTAAGACAGAATCTAGGTTCAATAATAACTCTACAGGAAAGTGGAATTCTAAAGAGAAGGATAACAAAGATTACAAGCCTAAAGAGATTCAGTGTAGAGAATGCAGAGGTTTTGGTCACATTCAGGCTGAGTGTGCAAACACTTTAAAAACAAACAAAAATGCTTATATAACCACTCATAGTGATAGTGATTCTGAGAGCAACAGTGATGAAGTGGATGATTCTAACTTTGTTAATTTTATGGGAATAATCACTGAAAAAGAAACTACTTATGAAAGTGACTGTGAGCATTTTCAACCATAGTTACAACTGCTCTTGAAACCTATAGCAGTGATGAGGAAGAACCTTCTGATGAAAACATTACTCAGCAATATCTTGTTCTGTATGAAAAGTATAAATGTCTGAGTAAACAATCCTTGATCATAAGCAAACTTAATGTTAATCTAAAGGATGAGGTTAAAAGTCTTACTGAGAAGCTTAACTTACAACTGGCTGAACTTACTGAAACTAAAAAGATAATAAAACTGCTGAATGTTTCTGCTTCAGAAAAATTAGATGACATGCTGTCATATTCTAGAGGCTCTAAAGATATCAGTGGTCTAGGTTACTATGATGGTAAAAGTACAGGAAAAACCACCTTTATTGGAGCTGTTGCTAAAGCTAAAACTCATGATTTTGACAACAAGGTTAGAAGCTCAGATGCAACCAGAGTTGCAACCAGGAATAAAACTCAGGTTTTTGTAAAGAAGGTTAGAAGCTCAGTTATAACCAAAGTTGCAACCATGAATAAACTGAATAGCTTTAGGGATAAAAATAACTTTAGGTTGAAGCTGTGTAATTTCTGTAAGAAACCTGGTCATTCTGAAATCCAGTGTTATTTAAAAAAAACAGAAAGTATATTTCTCAGAAAACCTGGTTGGCCTCTGTCAATAAAAATTTGAAATGGGTCTGGAAAGTTAAAAGAAAAAGCTACCTTAATTGCTAACAACAAAGCTGTCATTAACTCTTTGAATGCTGTTACTTCTAATGATTGGTATTTTGACAGTGGTTGCTCCAAGCACATGACATGTACTGCAAGTCTCCTAAAAAATGTCACCATTCTTACAGGAAACACTGTTGTGTTTGGAGGTGGAGATACACGTAAAATTGTTGGTAAAGGTACCTTAAACAAACCTGGAATGCCTGATATTGAGGATGTTTTTCTTGTAGATGGTCTAAAAGCTAATCTTATTAGTATCAGTCAACTCTGTGATAACAAGATGATTGTTAAATTTGACAAAGAAAGGTGTCTAATTACTAATCTTAACAATGATTTAATCATGACTGGAGTTAGATCAACCAACAGCTGCTATGTGTTTGAAAAAGCTGAAAAAGAATTGCCTCAAAGTAGGTGTAATCAAGCCATTACTAATAATGTGGATATTTGGCATAAAAGGCTTGGGCATGTGAATTACAAAACCTTAGATAAGCTTGTTAGCAAGGAATTGATAAGAGGAATTCCTAAACTTAGTGCTAAAACTCAAAGTGTCTGTGGTGATTGTGCTATAGGTAAACAAACCAAAAATATTCACAAAAGTACTAGTCAAATCTACACTAAGAGAGTCCTAAAACTTCTTCATATTGACCTGATGGGGCCTATGCAAACTGCTAGTATAGGTGGTAAGAAGTACATTTTGGTAGTTGTAGATGATTTCTCTAGATACTCTTGGGTAGTGTTCTTAAAGGATAAGTCTGAAACTTTTGAACTGTTCAAAACTCTGTGCTTAAAACTACAACTTGAAAAAGGTTCCACCAGTGGTAATATTGCTAGGATTAGAAGTGATCATGGAACTGAATTTAAAAACATCAAGTTTAGAGAATTCTGCAACTCCTTAGGTATAAGTCATGAGTTCTCTGCTCCTAAGACTCCACAGCAAAATGGCATAGTTGAAAGAAAAAATAGAACCATTCAGGAAATGGCTAGAGTCATGCTTAACTCTAAGAAACTTGCCAACAGATTTTGGGCTGAAGCTGTTAATACTGCCTGTCATATAGTTAATAGAGTTTACATTACTAAAGGCACTTCCATGACAGCTTATGAAATATGGAAAGGAAGAAAACCCAATGTTAAGTATTTTCAAGTCTTTGGGTGTGTTTGCTACATTCTCAGAGATAGAGAGCATCTTGGTAAATTTGACTCTAAAAGTGATAAAGGGATCTTTCTTGGTTATGCTCAGAATAGTAGAGCATTTAGGGTCTTTAATCAAAGAACAAACTGTGTAATGGAATCTTATAATGTGGTATTTGATGACCTAAAAACTGTTGATGAGATTACAGGTGATGATGAACAGCCTGAGATTGCAGAAAAAGAGAAAGAACAAACTCAACAAACAGGAAGTCCTATAGTGGTTGGAAGTCCGGTTGCAACTGAGGTTACAACTGAGGTTGGAACTGAGGTTGGAACCGCAGTTGAAACCCAGAATTCAACAGAATCTGAAGAAGAAGAAGGAGAATTTGATATCCCAACTACAAGCAAGCCACGCTATGTAAGGACTCAGAAAAACCACTCTCTTGACAATGTCATAGGAGAAGTCACTTCAGGTATGAAAACCAGAGGTAAGAGAAATAGTGTTGTTCATTTTGCTTGTTACCTTTCTCAGTTAGAACCTAAGAACATAAAAGAGGCTTTGGAAGATAGTGAATGGATCTTAGCTATGCAAGATGAACTGTCTCAATTTGAAAGGAATGATGTATGGACTTTAGTACCCAGACCTTCTAATAAGAATATTATAGGGACTAAATGGATCTTTAGAAATAAAAGTAATGAAGATGGTGTTATTATCAGAAATAAAGCTAGGTTGGTAGCTCAGGGTTATACACAAATTGAGGGAATTGATTTTGATGAAACCTTTGCTCCAGTAGCTAGAATTGAATCCATTAGAATGCTACTTTCTCTTGCATGTCTGTATGATTTTAAACTGTTTCAACTTGACATAAAGAGTGCTTTTCTGAATGGTGTGATTAATGAAGAAGTTTATGTCTGTCAACCTAAGGGATTTGAAGATCCTAACCTTCCTGAACATGTCTATTTGTTGAAAAAGGCCCTGTATGGTCTAAAACAAGCTCCTAGAGCTTGGTATGATAGATTAACCAAGTACTTGATTGAAAAAGGTTTTAACAGAGGGGGAGTTGATAAAACTTTGTTTACTAAGAAAACCACAAAGGACATAATAACTGCTCAAATCTATGTTGATGACATTGTTTTTGGCTCTACTTCTAATAAAAGGATAGAAGAATTCATTTCTGATATGAAGAATGAATTTGAAATGAGTGGTTGAGGTGAACTAACTTACTTTCTAGGATTGCAAGTTAAACAGAATGAGAAAGGAATTTTTCTATGTCAGAGTAAGTATGCAGACAATCTTGTTAAGAAGTTTGGTCTGAGTGAGAGTAAAGAGAAGAGAACCCCTATGAGTACCACTCTTAAACTGTCAAAAAATGATAAAGGAAAAAGTGTTTGTCCAAGTCTTTATAGATCCATGATTGGAAGTTTGCTGTATTTAACTGCTAGTAGACCAGACCTTTGCTTAAGTGTAGGAGTTTGTGCTAGATATCAGGCAAATCCTTTAGAACCTCATCTTCTAGCTGTGAAAATAATTCTAAGGTATGTAAAAGGAACACTTCACCTAGGCCTATGGTATTCTAAAGATACAAACCATTTTCTAAGTGGCTACTGTGATGCAGATTGGGCAGGAAACATAGATGATAGAAAGAGTACTTCTGGTGGTTGTTTTTATTTTGGAAACAACCTTGTTTCATGGTTTAGTAAAAAGCAAAATTGCATTTCTTTATCTACTGCTGAGGCAGAATATATTGCAGCTGGAAGTGGATGTACTCAACTTATTTGGATGAAACAGATGCTAAATGATTATAATGTTAAGCAAGAAATATTAACTTTATTTTGTGATAACAAAAGTGCTATAGATTTAGCAAAGAATCCAGTTCAACATTCTAGAACTAAACACATAGACCTAAGGCATCATTTTATCAGAGAACTAGTTGAAGGAAAAAGCTTAATTTTAGAACATGTTTCAACTGAAAAACAATTAGCTGATATTTTCACAAAGCCCCTTGATACGAATAAATTTGAATCTTTAAGAAGTGATATAGGGGTATGTCACTATGGATCTAATTGAATACTCTTGCTATGTATGTATGTTTTGAGTACCTTTAATACTTTTTATTTCAAGAGGTAAGTCTTTATTGAGCTTTGAAGTTTCTTTCTTGAAAAAGCCGCTATTTGGTGTCTCAAAAATAGATGTGAGGTAACTTGTCCTAAAACCTCTCTGGTAATAGAGTTGCAAGCACAAAGTGCACTTTTTACACAGTGGTTGCAAGTTCAGTTGCAACCCCAGTTGAAACCACATGCTAATAATACTGGTTGCAAGCTCAGTTTCAACATCAGTTGAAACCTCATACTCATAATACTAAAAAAGTCAGTGGTTGTCCGAACACTCTAGAATGAAAAAGCCAAGAAAAAGTCTTGTTATTTTTGACATCACTTATACTCTTTCCTTGCTGAGATCATCAAACTAGTTTTTGTGTAGAGAAGAAAATGAATTTGCTCAATTTAAGCTCTTAAAATCTAATTTATATTAAAGTTATTCAATGATAAACATATCTTCTTGAGTAAATTGCTCGATGCCTATTTTTTTTGCTGTGTAAATATCTTGTTGAATTGCCATCTTCTCTTGAATCAAGTCAAAAATTTCCTTGAAATCTTCAACTACTTAGAATTCTAAATCTTGGGTATATCTGTTTACAAGGAATGTTGATCTTTATTTATTGCTTGATTTATCTTACTGAAAAACTGTTTCCTTCGTGATTTCTTTGTGTTTAATTTTAAAAATTCTTTTGATAAGAAATTTCCTTATTTTTAGCAAAATACTGTTTCAAATTGATTTGAGTGTATCTTTTTCTAATTGTAAAAAGATTTGGACTTTATTGCTATTTATACTAAACTCTTTTTAATATCCCAGAACAATCACAATTATCAGAATTACTCTCTCTCTCTTTCTATTAACCAAAAATCCTAAGTTTAATGAGGTTGATCCTAGGTTCTGGAGTAGGAAAACGTATAGGAGGTTTAGGGCCTTTGCTGGTAGGGAAATTCTCTGTGAAAGGAAGCTTAATTTGGTCACTAGTTTGTCTGACTTATGACAAATAGGGGGAGATGAGTTTATGGTGCACTTTAATGTTTACAGTTTCAAGCTTTAATTTCAATGTCAAACTTTATGTTGCTGTTTTAAAGTTCAGTTACAATTGCTGTATTAAGACTACTATGTGCCAGCATTGTTTGGCCTTACAATTTCTGCAATTTGTTTCTTGAAGTATGACTGTTTTTGAAATTGAATCTGTTCTGAAACTATATTAATTGCAATCTATGGGATGTTTTTTAGTTAGATCCAATTTACGTGTCAGATTTGAATTTGAGCACTCACGGGCGGTCTTAAAGTTATTAGCATCTCAATTACGACAACCCCCCCCCCCCCCCCCCCCCCTCTCTCTCTTAAATCACACAAAAAAAACCCAAATAATCAAATCAAATCGATAACATATTTAAAATAACAAATACCATTATGTTAGGACCAGATTTATGGTCTAAATTCTATTTGTTGTCTAATGGTTTTCACTAAATAATCCTATCTGTTTATTATGAACTAAGACAGAGTTGTTAGGTTTCAAGCAATGTTGCAACCTCAGTTACAACCTTCTGAGACAGCTGTTGTTAGGTTACAAGCAATGTTACAACCTCAGTTACAACCTATGTTGATAGGTTTCTACAACCTGCTGAGACAGCGTTAGAGGTTTCAAGTAATGTTGCAACCTCAGTTGCAACCACAGTTCCAACCTGCTGTTCTGCAGAATTCTGTCTTGTTCTGTAAATCTGCATAACTGTCCTTTATTGATTATTATTTGTTCTACAGTATGCAGGATATATTCTCATATGATCTTAAAGGTTTAATATGCGTAAATTGAGAATATCAAAGTGGTAAGGAAAGATGTTTCCTAAAAGATATAAGGAGATTAGTTTATAAAGATATGTTTCCTTTTAACTAGGAAATCTATATCTCTATTCTTATGCAAATCTTTATCACTTGTTTCAATCTTTGTTCCTTATCAAAATCAGTATAACACGTTTAAAAGATTGAATGTAATATGGAGTTAAGTGTTTCATATGTATATGAAAAGATATTATCTCTAAAAGATATTATCTTTATATGTTTCCTACTTAAAGGAAAAGACTAACTCCTATTATCAAGCTTGTTATTAAACAGGAAATACTAATGATGATTGGAGTCAATCCACGCTGAAGAGTTTGCTCATACATGGAAAGATTGAAGCCAATCAAAACAAGTCAAAGCAATCATAAAAGATCTTGAAGTAAGAAGATTGTTTTACTTGTATAAATAGTTTATAACTTAGCTTGTAAAAGTTTGTGTGTTCTAAATTATAAAGAACTTATTTTCTAGAGAGAATACACGTGAGCTTTAAAAAGAAAACAATGGTGGGATGCCATTGATTTATAAGTGATAGTTATAGAGTAGGAGCAATATAGAGATAGGCAGAAAAACCTAGAGGGAGTCTAAGTGTTTTTCGTTAAGACTTGAGTCCTATATTGTAAGCTTTTTATAATATCATAATCTGGGTAAGTGCCCCGGAGACGTAGCCTAGTTAGGTGAACTCCGTTGTTAAATGTGCGTGTGATTTCATTTACGTACATTTAACTTTTTACAGTTCTGTCCATTTATACACTGGGTTCTAACTGTGGTTGCAACCTCACTTAGAACCTAACTGCAAAACTGCAACTAGAACAGCGGATAGGAATTTCACATTCTGAACGAGCTCGCAGTGTAATTGAAGTTTTAATTCTTATGTAATTTTCAGAGACCAAGACCAAGACGAAGACGAAGTCGTTTCTCATTTTTTTTGTGTGTGTATCTATTTGGTTGTTCCCTAGAGCATTGTAGAAATTGTCTAACCGCTAAGCCGGCTATGAGCACTGGTTACCCCAGTCAATCTTGGACGTGGTTTGTAGCATCACATCGAGTTTTTGTTTTTGTTTTTTATTCATTAACGCGGCAAAAACAATAGTTTATTTAAATGTGGTAGTAAAAGTCAGCCGTTTCACTAGAAACAAACCAAACCTAGCCGCCGCCTCTCCTCCTCTAGATCTGCATCCTAAAATCCAAATCCTAAGTCACTTCCAGTCGTATCACCGCCTGGGGCAGGGGGAGGACCTCATCACCTTCTGCCCCTAGGCCTCCTTTTTTTGACGATTTAATTCAGATCTGCTCGTCCCGTGGGTTGAGAAAGGACTTTTTCTCATGCTCTACCCCGAGCTGCTCCGTCAAGCAACTTCTTACAGTCACGGTATGGGTTTATGCATTTTATTACTTTGACCGTCCATTGGTTTTGTTCTCTACGAAACCAAATCGTTTCCCTTGTGATCGATGTTTCCAAAAATACTTCGGTTGAGTTGGGGGTCGATTCATTATTGCCCTTCTTAGGTCGATATTTGCTTTCAGTCTGTGGGTAGTGATTTGTAGATCCGTACTCCACTTTTGGTGGTTTGCCTCGGCTAGGTAAATATTTCACGTTAAGTGCCTTTATTTAGTTCTGAGACTTTGCGTATGTGGGATCGATAGTGTTGTTATTCGTATGATTTGACACTTTCTTAGCATTTGTGTAGTCCATTTGGTTTTACTTATTATTTTGTGGGATTCCCGTTATTGATGTTTGTTTTAGCTGAGGTTGATGTTAGTGATTGGCAATGCTTGGCATCCGTTGCCTACCGTCGGTTACACGGTTAAATCGGCATATAGACCTATTCGGATCCGTAAACCATCTCTCTACTCTTGATCGTTTACAAAGAATGGGGTTGGTACAAGTGAACCGATGCGAGATTTGTTATCATCATTCCGAGACAAGAGACCACGTCTTATTTGAGTGTTCCTTCTCTCGGCGTATTTGGCGTATTATCTTATCAAAGTCCGGTTTGGTAGCGCAAAATGGACCTTGAAGTTTTTGGATAAAATGGGCTAACGCTCATTTCAAAGGAAGCATGGTGTCTGACTCGTTAATTGGTATCATTATCGCTTCTACGGTCTATTGTATATGGCGCGAAAGGAATGCTAGATTTTATCGAGAAATTAAATCCACTCCTGGAAATATTATCAAGCAGATTGGGGTGTTTGTTGCGAGTAGCTTGAATAAATTCAAAAATGTAAAAAATAATTCTAGAAATAAGTTTATTTGTAATGCTTGGAGGTTAGGCCCATCATTTCTTCGATGAGGCGCTTTCTTTCCTACTAATTCATTGTAGCCTTCGGGCATTGTTCGAACCTTTGGATTTATATACACGCTTAATCTCCAAAAAAAAAAGTGCTTGGTTTACATTAAAGTGTACTTCTTCTACGAAAACACTTCTAGCGATGATATCGAAGAGGTGGTCGCAAAAAGGACCCAATGCCTAAAATCATCCCTATCTCAATTCCTGACCCGCTTTTACCCTTTTGCCGGAAGAATTAGAGACCAAATGAGTGTTAGTTTTGAAGAAGCCGATGGTGTTGAGTTTGTGAAAGCTAAAATAGATTCATTTCTCAAGGAATTTCTCGAAAAACCTAATTATGAAATGTTTTTACATCTTGATACCGTAAAAAACCCAGAGTTTAGTAGTTCTATAGTTTTCCCTGCAGTCAAAGAACTTTACATGTCGGGGGAGAATATTGGCGACGTTGTTCAAATAAATAACAAAACAAAGAGATTTGTGTTTATAGCCACCAAACTTCCTGCCCTCCAAGAAACAGCGACGAATGCAAACATTCTTTGGACTACGCGTTCAGAAATAGTTACAGCATTTATATGGCGTATTGGGATGCAAATGTCTATAAAAAAAGCAGGCGGTTCCCTTGTGCCATCATTTTTGCTCACAATGCTTAATATTCGTAAAGTGCTGCCACCTCCGATTAGCAACCAAACTTTTGGGAACTTTGTCGACTGCCAGATAGTGACAAACAAGAGCAGTGAAATTGAGTTGCCGTAGTTGATAAACCTTTATAGGCAGGAGCGTAAAAGGTCACATGAAGCATACAAGAATATACTTGATGTACAACAATTTATGGAGAGGTTTATGGTGATCGGCGAGAAAATGATGGAGCAAATGCCACATCCGGATGTTAAAAACGCATCTACCATCTCAAGTTGGAATAAATTCCCATTTTATGAAGATGATTTTGGTTGGGGGAAACCAATATGGGTAGCTACTCATAACGCGACAACTTATGTCACGATTTTGATAGACACGAGAGATGGCATGGGAATTGAAGCCTGGGTGAATTTTCCGGAAGAGCACATGGATATCTTTTCAAGCGACGAAGAATTGTTGAAATACGCAGTCATGGATCCTAGTGCTCTCTAAGCCTACATCGAGATTTGTGATTTGGTTGAGTTCTTCTTTTTTCTTATATTTAAATTAAATAAATTGCTTGTATCAGTAAATTTGTTTACTAATTTGTAATCCTTTTAAATTGAAATGACAATATGTGGTCTGGTTTGTGATATTATTTGGGAAAAAACATTTTTATTGTATGTATGATGCCTGATTGATAAAAGAACAAACATGAACCATAAAATGAAAGGGGTGTTGTATATTTATCAATTACTTTTAAAGGCATTTGCTTTGATGTTTTCCCTTCATTTGGCAAATAGAATAAATTATTAAGGTAACTAATTAGCCGATGCATATTGAATCTCTCACACTTCTCTCTAAGTCTATCTATTAATTATGTTTCGATCTCTCTTAATAAATTGAACTTTGTCTTCTCTAAATGATAAATAATTATGATTACTTATGTTTTGTTTGTAGTTACAATTTCGGTCATTCATGGACAACCCTAAACTTCAAGGAAGAATTATTTCTTGGAATTTAAATACTGATCCTACTTGCCACCAGTGTGATTATCATTCTAAGGATATTGAACATATATTTTGTAAGTGTTATTTCTCTTTCAGAATCATTCACTCTCTTTATAGCAAGTCTGGCATTATAGGACTCAATAATAACTATTTTGGTGAGTTGATTGATTCGGCTATTTTCATGTTCAAGGTCAAGATTTTTGAATGCCACTTTGGGAAAATTGGTGTTCTCCTGAGAGCTAGAAATAATAAGGCATGTCAGAAGTGTTAATTTTGCCTCCTTGGTCACCCAAGCTGAATTTATAATTAGAATTAAACTCAACATGATGAATAATGTGCCTAAAACTGTTAGGATTTTGTTCATCACCAAGAGTTGGGGGATCAAAGATGGTATTTGAATCTTAGTAATGGAGATGCTTACTGAGTTCATTTCCTTAGTAGCTTACTTTAGACCACTGTTTTAAAAAGCGAAGTCTTAGCTAAAGTGTCTTTGTAAGAGATATGCTAAAAATGTAGAAATCATAAGCTTATAGCGGCCTAAAAAGCGGAAGAGCGAGCTTTTTAAGCCTTTTTTAAGCTTTGAATCGAACTTTTATCGAGATTTGAATCGAGCTTTTTCACTACGAAACGCGCTTTTTAAAACAGTGCTTTAGACACCTCCTAACTTGAGATGGATGAAGCTTTTGTCTTCTGTATTAGGTAATTTGTTGTATAATTATATTTTCCTTCCGTAAATATTTTACTATGAAACAAACAGAGCCTTAGTTGCATCTTAGGAAAATAAAGATTATACTTTTTGTATTGGGAACTGTGTATTTGAATGTAGTGTAAAATTAGACTGCTTTTAATCATAATGTTTCGAAATCTATACTTTCAGAATTAGTTTATAATCATATCAAAGTAGTACACCAACATTACAAAGTAACAATTACGACCATAAACTATAGGTTCAGTTGGAAAGAAGTAGGTTTGAACAAGATGCGGCTTTCAGCTAAAATAAATTAAATTGTTCTATTCCGCAACTTTTAATTTGAGATTTTATTCATATATGTTGTAAGGTGATTCATTGAGTTAAGGAAAGCTATAAGTTGAACCTGAAAGAATGTAGGTTTGAACAGAATGCGGCTTTCAGCTAAAATAAATCACTTCGCAACTTTTAATCTAAGATTTTATTCGTATATGTTGTAAGGTGACTAATTGAGTTAAGGAAAGCTATAGGTTTAAGCTGATATTTTGAATTGAATGGACCAAGCAAAATCTCATTCACTTCGGAAAAACAAAGAAAAAATTATTCACTTCAATATTATCATTCACTTCAAAAGTTTGAAGTGAATGGATCAAAAAAAATATCATTCACTTCAAAATATCAAACAAAAAGTCTATTCAGTTCGATATTTTGAAGTGAATGGACCAAACAAAATGTCATTCACTTCAAAAACAACATTACAAAAGCTCATTCAATTCAAAATTTTGAATTGAATGGATCAAATAAAAGATCATTCACTTCAAAATAGCAAACAAAAAGTCCATTCACTTAAAATAAAAATAAAATTTCATTCACTTCAAAAATTTGAAGTGAATTGATCAAACAAAAGATCATTCACTTCAAAATATCAAACAAAAAGTCCATTCACTTCGATTTTTTGAAGTGAATGGTCCAAGCAAAAACTCATTCACTTCAAAAAAAAACAAACAAAAGATCATTCACTTCAATATTATTATTCACTTCAAAAGTTTAAACTGAATGTGGATCAAACAAAAGATTATTCAATTCAAAATACCAAACAAAAAGTCCATTAACTTTGATATTTTTAAGTGATTGGACCAAACAAAATCACATTCACTTCAAAAACAACATTCAAAAGGCTCATTCACTTCAAAAATTTGAAGTGAATTGATCAAACAAAAGATCATTCACTTCAAAATAACAAAAAAAATCCATTCACTTCGATATTTGAAATGAATGAACCAAACAAAATTTCATTCACTTCCAAAAAAAACATTAAAAAATATCATTTACTTCGAATTGTTTAAATGAATAGATCAAACAAATGAGCATTCACTTCAAAATAGCAAAAAAAAAGTCCATTCACTTCGATATTTTGAAGTGAATGAAACAAGCAAAATCTCATTCACTTCGAAAAAACAAACAAAAGATCAATATTATGGAGCAAAAACAAAAGTTCATTCGTTTTAGAATAACAAACAAAACTCATTCACTTCAATTTTTTTCAAGTGAATGTATCAAACAAAAAATCATTCAATTCAAGATTTTGAATTGAACGAGAAAAATATGCACCAAAAGTGAATTACTTTTGGTGCACATGACATTTTAATAATTACTTTTGAAAAGATACACTAAAAGGTAACTTCTTCTTCTTTTTCTTTTTCTATGTTGATGTTGTATATTAACTTTACCATTCACTTTATCACTGCAAGGGGCGGCCTATTATACTCCTTAGTAATTTATTTGTTTTCCTCATATACTTTAGTTTCACGCTTGTTATCCACACTAATTTTTACACAACAGTACTAATTTTTACACATGACCTGCCTTTCCTGCATCTAATATATATTATTTTGTGTTGCAAGAAGGATGTTGGCGAATATAACTTTTTTGTTCAGCGAGAGCATAATTAAAACAAAAATAAATCATTATTTTAATAGTATTTTATAAGAGTAAGGATTCAACTTGTAAGTATATAAGTTTATACTATTGAATATTTCTGTATGATAGGCGAAAAGTTATTCATTAAGAATTGTTTTTCATTTAAAACTTTCTCAAGGAACCAAAAATATGCTTAAAGTTACTTACTTAGTATTAATTTATTGGTTGTTACATATATTAATATATTAATGGAAGAAACAAGATGAAATCATATCTTATCAACGCATAACTAGTAACTTTGATTGTAATAAAAGAACACAAATTTAGAATATATAGCAGCAAAAGAAAAAATATATACTTTCGTGGGTCAACCTTGAGACCTGTAGATAGACCCCTTAAGGTAAGAAAAACATCACTCACACATTCTCTCTCAACAAAAATAGGCTAGAAAAATTCTATACACGTAGGCGTCAATTCGGAGCTTTTCCCTTCTATATGGACTTGATCGCATCACCAAATCAAGAAAACTCTCTCATAAAACCAAATTATACAGTTTCTTATATTGGGAGAAAATATAGTATTGTTTAGGAGAAATTGTAATCACTTTTATATATATTTGACTATGAGCAATTTAGTATTTGTTCATCTTTCGATCATATTGATAGAAAGTTTTGAACGAGTTTAAACATCAAACTTGTTGATTGTAGTACTTGTGTACAACTACATGTATATTTTATTAGTTAGAATCGTGCGATCCTTTGTCTCGTTGTTAGAGACGTTTTTGGCTAATTCTGCCATTTTAGAAAGATGTCATCTACGGGTTACTCTGCCTCAAAGTTAGAGCGTTTGGCCATTAAATAACTTGTTGATAGAATTGGAATTTTAAAGTTTATATGCTATATGGGTATTTTTATCCATGTGCGATGTAGGACTTACGCACAAATTTCTATATCACATAATTTCCCTTAAAAATTGTGATTCATCGCAGTAGCATATTTGTCCATATTTGAGTTGGTTGGTGGGATCAATTAGGTCAACTGGACATAATATCAAAATTTCAACCGAATTAAGGTTGAAAAAATTGTTTTTTAATCTTATAAAATTGTCTTAGGGTTTTAAGTTTTCGATTCAGGGTTTTTTCTTTTACTAATATTGATGTGTTCAAAGTTTGTCAATGATAATTTTTGTTTGGAAAAATTGGTCAGGATTTTTTTTTTATTGGGGGTTATTTTTTTTATTTCGTAAATTGAGTAATATCATAATTTTGAGTATATTTTAGAGATATGTAAATTTTTTATTTCGTTTGTGATTTCACATTTATCCATTTCTTTTACTTTCTTTCTTTTTTGAAACGGATTTCTTTTACTTTCTTATTTACAAGAATATTGGATTTTAAAAGTGGGATTAAGATTGTTGAACCAAGTTTAGTTATTAAAAAATAACATGTGTTTTTGAAGTATAAACCGATTTATTTACTTTCGTTAAGGTACATAACAATCTACATGTTATTGTTATACATAAAGTGGACAAGACTAGGCAGACATACGACAATTATTTTAAAAAAAATTGCCACTAATTTTCTTTCTATTTCATTAAAATCTCTATAGATTTTAATTTTCTTATAATACTTAAATTAAAATTACTATAAGTTGGCGTAAATTCAAAGTAATGAGATTGAGTCGTCAGGTATAATTAGCAAAATCAAAGCAATGAGTAATTTCTAAGCAACACATCCGGTATGCTTATTAGTGCATCATAACTGCATATAATACATAAATGAGTACAAATCTTCTACCCCTATTCTTTATCCCCTTTCGTGCCCCCTTCCTTATTTTCACTCAAGTTTTAAATTTTCACAACTTATATCGCAAATTTATAAACTTTTATATTATATTGTATTCAAATTTTAAAACATTTGAATATAATATTGTTTTAGACAATTTTTTTAATATTCAATGTTTAATTTACACTAATTTATACATTTATTCCAAAGTAAATTTTTTGTGGATTTTCTTTTAAAAATAATTATTGGAATGTATTGATACATGTATTATAGTAATTGTATAATTTTTTTCAAATTTTTTAGATTTTTTTTTTTAATAAAATAAGCAAGGGGACACATAAGAGAGTAGAGAAATGAGATAGAAGATTTGAACTCTACATAAACCCACCACTTAATCAATCATGGATCACACATGCTAATTTATAATCTTGCTAGTTGCTAGTCATGTTTTAATATAATAATGTGTCATTTTTCTTTAAAATATACTCCAATACAGGGATGAAACTTGTCTCTTACGCTCCTATCCCTATACTTAAATCCAATAGAATTATGTCACATAATTATCCATATTAATTTCTCTACTGATTTTCTTAAATTTAAAGTGAAATTAACACTTTTTTATGATTTTAGCTAGAATTTTAAACTTTTACCAAAACTCAGCTTTATTATCAATTTCCATATTCTATTTTAATAATATGATTTTATTCTTATAGAAAGAGAAAAGAATGAAAATGGATTGTTTTACGAATTCAAATGATTAATAAAAAATGAATTATATTATTATTATAATTACAAGCGAGACACATATTCTCTTATAAACAAGAAAGGTCATGTGTTACCTTAGCTGAAGTATAGGATAATTGATACATGGTTTTTTTTTTTGATAGATTTCATAATTTTAAAGAAATATGAAAAAACCGATGTAGTTGACATAAAAGATATATAAATGAGTTAAAGTAAGAAGGATGGATTTTGTTTCTATTTATTGCAATTAATTTATTTTCAGAGGAATTAACGTAACCATACCCTACACCTATTATATTAACAAAAACATATCCTTGACAATTATATTATCAAAAACATATTTTCAATTAATACTTAATAAAAAATAAATAAATAACACATTCATCTGCCGGGATCTCTTTCCCCTCTTTCTCATCCTCTCATCCTTTCTCCGATCTCTCTCGGAGTTATTTTTTCATTGTTGTGTTTACTCATTACAATAAGTGACTCGGGATTGGGAATCCCACGACCCACGTGGCACCATTTTTTTATTTATTTTAAAACTCACAAATAAATAAGTGGATGAAAAAAATTCAGGTATAACTCGGGATTTCCAATCTCACGTCCTACGTGTCTATTAGCTCACATTAAATTGAATTATTTGTGTGTTTCTCAACCCTACGTCTTATTAAGTCCCATTAAAAATAATATTATTATTAGTAACAAATACATAGATTTTAGCTAAGTGAATACATAATCTTTTCATATAAATCTATTTTCTTCATCAGAATTTTTTCATAAAATAATTTTGTTCAAATACGGTTTTTTCAAAATGCTTGTATTTTCCAAAAAGATCTATTTTCATGAAGCGGATTTTTTTAAGAGATAATTTATTTAAATAGTGATATTTTTTATTAAAAAAAAGGTTTTATTGGTTTAGATGTTTGAAAGAAAAAAATACATTTAATCGATTAAACTATTTTTTGTAAGTTAAATTTGAGCTTTAGAATGATTGCAACAAGAATTTTTTTATTTTTTTATTTTGAAACAAAATTGCAACAAGATTAGTGTCAATAATGTAACTTCTTTTGTCCTAACAAAAAATCATTTTTTTGTTAATAAGCCAACAAGAATTTTTTTATTTTATTTTTCGTAAGTGCTTTTTTAGAAGTCAATTTTACAACATCAATCACTTCTTAAAAATGCACTTTCCGAGAAGCACTTTGTTGTTCTAAACGATATGTAAATGTACTCTGACCCATTGTAAGCTTGATCATAAATTTTTGTGTACTGTAATTGAATAATAACATAACAAGTATCAAAAATTCGAAGGTGTGATTGTCAAAGTAGTCATAAATATAAAAAGTCAGGAACAATAATTTAAGCAAGAGTTCTGATTATCGTGGACACAGAAACCTCATATATAATTCCTTCTCTTTCTCATTTTCTTAAAGAAATAAAACGTGTTTTATTTAACATTAATTGGGTAGTTTGAGTATCAATTTCAAGGCCCACCTCCCAATCCTATAAAATGAGCATTCTCAGGTATTCCATTTGCATCAATTTCAAAAGATTTCTAGTCATGGCACCTTTCCAACAATCTCTTATGGCTTCCTTTGGATACACAGAAATCATTATTTCCTCAGTTTTTCTTCTTTTTCTTTACACCTTCTTGAATACTAAACATGGTCACCCAATAAATTGGCCATTCCTCGGCATGGTGCCAACACTTGCACTCAACTCCCATCGCTTCCACGATAAAATCACCAATATCTTAGAAGAGACCGGAGGCACATTTTCCCTCAAAGGCTTCTGGTTTACTAATACCGACAAAATATTGACATGTGACCCTGACAACGTTGATTACGTATTTGACAAAAAGTTTGACAATTTCGAAAAAGGGGTGGAGGCTAAGAAGATTTGGGAATATTCAGGTGACTTTTTGTTTAACGCTGACCACGATGAGTGGCGAAAAGACAGGAAAATGATGCGTGCTTTCTTCAGTGACATACGGTATGCACATGCTGCTGTTAATATCGTGAGTGACAGTCTTGAAAAGGGTATTATGCCAGTTCTCGAGCATGTTATGGCACAAGGAGGGGTGGTGGACTTGCAAGATTTGTTCAGAAGACTTATGCTTGATTCTGTATACCTACTGGCTACTGGTTACAATCCCAGTACCTTATCTATTGGTTTCCCTGAAAATCCATTTGCAATAGCCATGGCCAACTATACTGATGGGATAGTACGACGTAGCCTCATTCCTAAGATCGTTTGGAGGGCACAACGATGGCTGAATATTGGAGGTGAGAAAGTAATGGGTGAAGCCATTAAAACCTTCAATGATAGAATAAAAATATACATAGATATGAAAAGTGAAGATATAAAAGGGCAAGAAGAAGGTTTTGATGCCCTGAAGTTTTTTATGACGCACACTCCTGGATCTAAGGCGCTACCGCACAATGTTTTGAGAGACATTGTTTTAATCACAACTGGTGCTGGCCAAGACACAACTGCCTTGACCCTCACTTGGCTAATATGGCTTGTTTGTAGCACACCATTGGTTGAAGAAAACATAAGACAAGAACTCAAAAGCATCTTACCTGAAAATGAAGCTGAAAAATTTAGACTCTTTAACATACAAGAGTTGAATAAGTTACCTTACCTTCATGCATGTTTTTGTGAAACCTTGAGACTATACCCTCCCGCTCCCTTGCAACAACGGGTAGCTGTCAAACCAGACATTCTTCCAAGTGGTCATCATGTAAATCGCAAGGTAAACATAGTTTTTTCATGGTATGCCCTTGGTAGAAAGAAATCAATTTGGGGAAATGATTTTCTTGAATTCAAACCCGAGAGATGGCTTACAGAGAAGTATGAATTCAAACATGATTTGGCAAATAAATATTTGATGGCTTTTAGCACTGGACCACGAGTCTGCCCCGGGAAACATGATTCTTTGTGCAGAATGAAACCCATAGCAGCAACAATCATCCATAATTTCAATGTGCAAGTAGTCGAAGGACACAATGTCAGCACTCCAGCTTCTATTAATCTTCGGATGGAAAATGGTTTAAAGGTTCATATCAGTAAGATAAGGAACTGATGTGGTCGAATGAGTCCATTGGAAGGGTTTCAGTTACTCAGCTTGTTTTTCCTAATGTTGTTGGTTTTTACTATATCGAAAAGCAATAATTTAAATAACAAGGACTGAAATGGAAATAAACAATTTTATTTCACTTTAAAAGGAATATTACTCGATTACAAAATTCCTGACTCGTACAAAATTTAAATTGCAATAATTAAATTCCAGACAGATTTAATATAAATTATTAAACTGCTGGACTGATTTGTAATTGTACGAAACTATCTAACAGAATAGTATAAACACTAACTGTTGGACTGTTTGTCAATTAAAAGAAACTGCCAGACAGAATAGTATGATTACTAAATGTATGGACTATTTCTGTAAATAAAAGAAATTACAGAACTGAAATATAAATTACAGAATGTAAATTACAGAATATAAAAGACAGAAAAGTAAATACAGAAAAGTAAACAGTACTGGAAATGTAAATTACATAATTAAAAGGACTGGAAAGTAAATTACAGAACTTAAACAGTACTGAAATGAAATGGACAGAAGATAAAATGATTGAAATAAAATAAACAGAAATTAAAAGAAGAGGTAACTGCTAGGCAGTTTAAACAATATTTCCCAAACCACCTTAAAGGTTTCTGGTTCTCGGGACTTTGTTCCCAAGGTACAACTTCTGTCTCAGAGTGGTTCGCCTGGAAACAGCACCGAACCACAGGTCGAGCTGTTAACATGAAAATATCGAGATTTGGATCTGGCTTAATGTTTGCTTCCTTTTCTCTCCTAGAAATTTCTGTTAATATATCTGCAAAAGAAGTTTTCAGTTTAATTTACAAAAATTATTGAATCGTTAACATTCTCGTAACAAATTACAAATGTCACAAATTTCATTCAACTTTACTGACCATAACTAGGTCCGACACCTTGACATCTTGCTGAGAAAGCGATAGTTTCTCTCACCGTCAATTCGCTCATATGAAGATCACGTTGACTTATATAAGCTTATGTTCTTTGTGGAATAAACTCATTCATTTCGTGTCCATTGTATGTTACTCTTCCTCCAACCTATAATCGACGAAGATCACAGAAAAATAGAAGGAAAATTTGGCTAAGAAACTGTCTTTTACTCTATTTTCAAAAGCATTGGCTTTTTTTACCTACATGCACTTCATGGATCTTTTCCAAAAGTACCATTCGAGTTCAAGATTCTTACTTTTAGATTTTTATCTAGTTTTTGTTGGAAAATTAGTAATTTTCATGAAGCTAATGCTTTTAATTAGTGGTTACTAATAAGCTTTATTTCCCCTTTCAATGAGTGTATTTATTTGTAAAAGGAGTTACAAATTTTCATATTTAAAACTATGTCTTTGTCCATTTTGTTTTAAGGACTTTTCCATGAGAAACATAACATATATCATATACACATTCACACACATTCACACATGCATACATATAGAGAGAGAGTACCGCACCACCAACGGCCCGACCGTGGCTCGGTGCCATTTCCGCCAAGTCACATGTGATAGACGTTGTACCTTGGGAACGAAGTGCCCCATTTAGCCAGAAGCAGAGGTGGCGGGGCAAATATATGAAATTCCTATCCGTTGTTCTAGATGCAGTTTTGCAGTAAGGTTCCAAGTGGGGTTGGAACTGCAGTTTGAACCAAGTGTATAAGGTTCCAAGTGAGGTTGGAACTGCAGTTGGAACCAAGTGTATTAATGGACAGAAACTGTTTTAAAATTAAATGTACTTGGAAATAATTCACACGCACATTTAACAACGGAGTTCACCTAACTAGGCTACGTCTCCGGGGCACTTACCCAGATTATGATATTATAAAAAGCTTACAATATATGACTCAAGTCTTAATGAAAAACTTAGACTCCCTCTATGTTTTTCTGCCTATCACTATATTGCTCCTACTCTATAACTATCACTTATAAATCAATGGCATCCCACCATTGTTTTTCTTTTTGAAGCTCACGTGTATTCTCTCTAGAAAATAAGTTCTTTATAATTTAGAACACACAACTTTACAAGCTTAAGTTACTAAGTATATAAACAAGTAAAAACAATCTTCTATCTTCAATATCTTTTGATTGCTTTTGACTTGGTTGATTAGCTTCAATCTCTCCAAGTATCACGAGATTCTTCAGCATGGATTGACTCTAATCATCTTTGATTAACACCTGTTTAGTAACACACTTGAAAGTAGGAGTTAATCTTTTTCCTTTGAAAGGAAACATATAAAGATATGATCTCTTAAAGATAATATCTTTTCATAAACATATGAAACATTTAACTCCACATATCAATCAATCTTTATACATATCTTTACTGAATATTATAAGAATCAAAAGATTGAATCAAGTGATAAGGACAAGCATAAGAATAGAGATATATAAATTAAAAGGAAACATAACCTTATAAACTAATCTCTTTATATCTTTTATAAACATCTTTCCTTAACACATTAATATTCTCAATAAACACATATACACGTTTAAAACCTTATGAGAATATATCCTACATACTTTAAAACAAATGATTAGCATTAAACAATTAGTAATGTAGAATAATGAAACAAGACAGAATTCTGTTTTAACAGCAGGTTGAACTGTGGTTGCAACTGAGGTTGCAACTGGTACTTGAAACCTGTCACCACAGGTTGTAACTAAGGTTGCAACCAGTACTTGAAACCTAATACTACTAATTTAGTAGGTTGTAACTGAGGTTGCAACTGGTACTTGGAACCTGTCAATCCTGTCATAGTTCTTAATAACAGTTAGGATTTATTTAGTAAAAACCAATAGACAATTAACAATATTTAGACCAGAAATCTGGTCCTAACAATCTCCCTCTTTGTCATTGGTTTTGACAAATCAATAAAGTTTATAAATCATCCCAACCACCTGAAAATTCCATATCAGTAAGCTCCCCCTGTATGTTAGAATTGCAGGCAAAATATATAAGCACAATGTATGTGCACACAATTAGTTTTCAGACCTGTTGACCTGTTTCAAGTTTAAAGGCATTCATACTTCAACAAGATATCAAGATATTTGCAGAAGGAAATTGCAGAATGATTAAAGCCAAACAGGCATAAACTTGTCTTAATACAGCAGAATTGAAAAACAGATTAAAGTCTTGAAAACATCAAAATGAAACAAAACATAAAACAAAAGCATAAACTTCACTCCCCCTATTTGTCAGCAACCATTGGAATTAGTCACTTGGAATATCACACTGTGGGGGTCTTTCTCTTAGAGGATTCTGCCTTACCACTTCTTCATCTTCTGCATTGGCATCCTCACTGCTGATTGAAACACCATCACTATCATCATCATCCTCACTCTCAATAATATCCACCAGCAGCTTATTTATTTGATAATCATCAGCATCCAATTCAGCTCTCCTTTCTTGATTATAAGCCAGCTTCTGGAGTAAGTACCACTTTACTCCTTTCTTCTTTGCTGAAGGAGCAGATGAAGGTTCTTCTTCCTTTTCTTTCCCTTTGTCCCCAGAAATATCATTGACATGTCCTTCCTTCAGTAGTTTGGCAGAAATATAAAGAGCAGAGGGACAATCTGTGATTGGTTCATGAGTGATACTAATGGGAGAATCTCTATGCATAGAAGAGACTTGGCCCAGAAGAAGACTAGATATGAGGCAAGGGAAAGGAAGCAGAATGGATGGTGAATTATCATCACTAAATTCCTTTATAAGATTAAAGATATGATGGCCAAAGTTGATGGGTAGTGAAGACATAATCCTGTATAGAAAAATAGCCATATCTTTGTTGACTTTGGAAGATTGTTTGGTGGGTGTCCAGTTAAACCTAGCAATTTTGTGCAACACAGCAGCACTTAATGTGAGAGATGATGTTTTGATGGAATGACCATCAAACCTATTGTTCTTCCCAGTTAGAATTAAAGCTAGAATTTCTAAATCTGGTTCAGCATTGTTGTCTACAGTAGGACTGGGACAACACAGATAGTCATTAATCAACTTAGGGGTGAAATCCAAAGTTACACCTCTCAAAAACACTCTTCCATACTTAGGATTACCCTCTTCAAAGACACCACTGCTTAAATTGGAATAGAATTCTTTTACAACAGCAGGGTAATAGGAGTCTGCATAACAAACAGTTTTGGCTAAGCCAACAGCAGAGAGTAATTTCTCAACATACACTTGTATGTGAGGATAGCTAACTAAATTAAGCCTTCTTTCACACAGAATTTCTTTACTAGCCATTCCCCTAAACCTCCTATATGTTGTCCTACTCCAGAAACGAGGATCAACATTATTGTTTGTTGGAACATACTCAAACTTAGCAGTAACAGGGTCATTATCAAAATTCCTTCTAGCACGCTTCTTAGTGCGCTTAATTTTGGGTGAGGAAGACTCACTTACCTTTGATTTGGAACCTTGACGTGATGGAGATTTATTCATAAAATCTCTGAGGGTGCAATCATCATCAGAATTGGGGTTTTTAGAAGGGTTCGATGACATGGTTGCAACTGGGGTTAGAACCTTACTTAGAACCTTGCAGTGGGTTTCTACAGCAAGCCTAGGGTTTTACAGAGATGAGAGAGAGAGAGTTATTCTGTAAAAAGTAATTGATTTTGGATAGTAAAAAGATGTTTGTATAAATAGCAATAAAGACCATATCTTTTTGAAATTGGAAATAGATACATGCAAATCAATTAAGCAGCATATTTTGGCTTAAAAATAGGAAGTAGTTTATCAACAGATTTTAAAAGAAAATCATACTAAGATTACGCAAGAGACAGTTGGCAATAAGATAACTTCAGCCAATTAAACAGATAAACATTCCTTTTTCAAAACAGATTCATCCAAAATTTGAAAAATCAAACATTGAAGCTTTAAGGAAATTTGACTTGATTCAAGATAAAGAACACTTAAACAGATATCTAAGTTTTAGGAAAACAAAAGAAACCTAGCAATTTACTCACGAAAATATGTTTATCAAAGAATAACTCTAATAAAGATTAAATTTTAGGAGCTTAAATTGAGCAAATCCGTTTTTATTTCTACACAAAAACTAGTTTGATGACCTCAGCAAGGAAAGAGTATAAGTGATGTCAAAATTTTACAAGACTTTGTCTTGACAGCTATAACATAGACTGAGGTTTCAACTGATGTTTCAACTGAGCTTGCAACCAGTATTTTTAACACGAGGTTTCAACTGATGTTGCAACTGAGCTTGCAACCAGTATTTTTAACACGAGGTTTCAACTGATGTTGCAACTGAACTTCCAACCAACTATTGAGGTGTGAGGTTTCAACTGATGTTGCAACTGAACTTGCAACCATCATAAAAAATTGCACTTTGTGCTTGCAACTCTATTACCAGAGAGGTTTTTTAAGGACAAGTTACCTCACATCTGTTTTTGAGGCACCAAAAAAGCGGCTTTTTCAAGACAAAAACATCATAGCTCAAAATAAGACTTTAACCTTAGAAATAAAACTTATTAAAGGTACTCAATACAGACATATTTAGCAAAAGTATTCAATTAGATTGATAATGACATACCCCTATGTCACTTCTTAATGATTCAAACTTGTTTGTATCAAGGGGCTTTGTGAAAATATCTGCTAATTGTCTTTCAGTTGAAACATGTTCTAAAATTAAGCTCTTTTCTTCAACTAGTTCTCTAATAAAATGATGCCTTAGATCAATATGTTTGGTTCTGGAATGTTGAACTGGATTTTTAGCTAAATCTATAGCACTTTTGTTATCACAAAACAGAGTTAATATCTCTTGTTTAACATTATAATCAGTTAACATTTGTTTCATCCAAATTAGTTGAGTGCATCCACTTCCAGCTGCAACATATTCTGCCTCAGCAGTAGATAAAGATATGCAATTTTGCTTTTTACTGAACCAAGAAACAAGATTGTTTCCAAAATAAAAACAATCACTAGAAGTACTCTTTCTATCATCTATGTTTCCTGCCCAATCTGCATCACAGTAGCCACTAAGAAAATGGTTTGTATCTTTAGAATACCATAGGCCTAGATGAGGTGTTCCTTTTACATACCTTAGAATTCTTTTGACAGCTAGAAGATGAGGTTCTAAAGGATTTGCTTGATATCTGGCACAAACTCCTACACTTAAGCAAAGATCTGGTCTACTAGCAGTTAAATACAGCAAACTTCCAATCATGGATCTATAAAGACTGGGACAGACATTTTTACCTTTATCATTTTTGGACAGTTTAAGGGTAGTACTCATAGGGGTTCTCTTCTCTTTACTCTCACTCAGACCAAACTTTTTAACAAGATTGTCTGCATACTTACTTTGGCACAGAAAAATGCCTTTCTCATTCTGTTTAACTTGCAATCCTAGAAAGTAAGTTAGTTCACCTCCTCCACTCATTTCAAATTCATTCTTCATGTCAGAAATGAATTCTTTTATTCTGTTATTAGAAGTAGAACCAAAAACAATGTCATCAACATAGATTTGAGCAATTATTATGTCCTTTGTGGTTTTCTTAGTAAACAGAGTTTTATCAACTCCCCCTCTGTTAAAACCTTTTTCAATCAAGTACTTGGTTAATCTATCATACCAAGCTCTAGGAGCTTGTTTTAGACCATACAAGGCCTTTTTCAACAAATAGACATGTTCAGGAAAGTTAGGATCCTCAAATCCCTTAGGTTGACAAACATAAACTTCTTCATTAATCACACCATTCAGAAAAGCACTCTTTATGTCAAGTTGAAACAGTTTAAAATCATACAGACATGCAAGAGACAGCAGCATTCTAATGGATTCAATTCTAGCTACTGGAGCAAAGGTTTCATCAAAGTCAATTCCCTCAATTTGTGTATAACCCTGAGCTACCAACCTAGCTTTATTCCTGATAATCACTCCATCCTCATCACTTTTATTTCTAAAAATCCATTTAGTTCCTATAACATTTTTATTAGAAGGTCTGGGTACTAAAGTCCATACATCATTTCTTTCAAATTGGGCCAATTCATCATGCATAGCTAAAATCCATTCACTGTCTTCTAGAGCTTCTTTTATATTCTTAGGTTCTAACTGAGAGATATAACAAGCAAAGTGGACAACATTATTTCTTTTACCTCTGGTTTTCATACCTGATGTAACTTCTCCTATGACATTGTCAAGAGAATGATTTTTCTGAGTCCTTACATATCGAGGCCTGCTACTTGACTGAGCATGAGAACTTTCTTCTTCTTCTTCAGATTCAGCAGCATTCTGGGTTTCAACTGTGGTTCCAACCTCAGTTCCAACCTCAGTTGTAACCTCAGTTGCAACTGGACTTCCAACCACTCTGGAACTTCCAGTTTGTTGAGTTTCTTCTTTCTCTTTTTCTGTAGTCTCAGCCTGTTCATCATCACCTGTAATCTCATCAATAATTTTTAGGTCATCAAATAACACATTATAAGATTCCATAACGCAGTTTGTTCTTTGATTGAAGACTCTAAATGCTCTACTATTCTGAGCATAACCAAGAAAAATCCCTTTATCACTTTTAGAGTCAAATTTACCAAGATGCTCTCTATCTCTGAGAATGTAACAGACACATCCAAAAACTTGAAAATACTTTACATTGGGTTTTCTACCTTTCCATATTTCATAAGCTGTCATGGAAGTACCTTTAGTAATATAAACTCTATTAACAATATGACAGGCAGTATTAACAGCTTCAGCCCAAAATCTATTGGCAAGTTTCTTAGAGTTAAGCATTACTCTAGCCATTTCCTGAATGGTTCTATTTTTCCTTTCAACTATGCCATTTTGCTGTGGAGTCTTAGGAGCAGAGAACTCATGACATATTCCTAAGGAGTTGCAGAATTCTTTAAACCTGATATTTTCAAATTCAGTTCCATGATCACTTCTAATCCTAGCAATATTACCACTAGTGGAACCTTTTTCAACTTGCAGTTTTAAGCACAAAGTTTTGAATAGTTCAAAAGTTTCAGACTTATCCTTTAAGAACACTACCCAAGAGTATCTAGAGAAATCATCTACAACTACTAGAATGTACTTCTTACCACCTATACTGGCAGTTTGCATAGGACCCATCAAGTCAATGTGAAGAAGTTCTAAGACTCTTTTAGTGTAGATTAGACTAGTACTTTTGTGTATACTTTTGGTTTGTTTTCCTATAGCACAATCACCACAGACACTTTGAGTTTTAGCACTGAGTTTAGGAATTCCTCTTATCAACTCCTTTTTAACAAGCTTATCTAAAGTTTTGTAATTCACATGCCCAAGCCTTTTATGCCAAATATCTGCATTATTAGTAATAGCTTGATTACACCTACTTTGAGGCAATTCTTTTTCAGCTTTTTCAAACACATAGCAACTGTTGGTTGATCTAACTCCAGTCATGATTAAATCATTGTTAAGATTAGTAATTAGACACCTTTCTTTGTCAAATTTAACAGTCATTTCATTATCACAGAGTTGACTGATACTAATTAGATTAGCTTTTAGACCATCTACAAGAAAAACATCCTCAATATCAGGCATTCCAGGTTTGTTTAAGGTACCTTTACCAATAATTTTACCTGTATCTCCTCCTCCAAACACAACACTGTTACCTGTAAGAATGGTGACATTTTTTAGGAGGCTTGCAGTACCTGTCATATGCTTAGAGCATCCACTGTCAAAATACCAATCATTAGAAGTAACAGCATTCAAAGAGTTGATAACAGCTTTGTTGTTAGCAACTAAGATTGCTTTTTCTTTAACTTTCCAAACCCATTTCAAATTTTTATTGACAGAAGCCAACCAGGTTTTCTGGGAAATGTACTTTCTGTTCCTTTTTAAATAACACTGGATTTCAGAATGACCAGGTTTTTTACAAAAATTGCACAATTTCAACCTAAAGTTATTCAGTTTGTTCATGGTTGCAACTTTGGTTGTAACTGAGCTTCCAACCTTCTTTACATAAACCTGCGTTTTATTCCTGGTTGCAACTCTGGTTGCAACTGAGCTTCTAACCTTGTGATCAAAATCATGAGTTTTAGCTTTAGCAACAGCTTCAATAAAAGTAGTTTTTCCTGTACTCTTACCACCATAGTACCCTAGACCACTGATATCTTTGGATCCTCTAGAATATGACAGCATGTCATCTAATTTATCTGAAGCAGAGACATTCAGCAATTTTATTATCTTTTTAGTTTCAGTAAGTTCAGCCAGTTGTAATTTAAGCTTCTCAGTAAGATTTTTGACCTCATCCTTTAGATCAACATTCAGCTTGCTTATGATCAAACATTGTTTACTCAGACTTTTATACTTTTCATACAGAACAAGGTATTGCTTAGTAATGTTTTCATCAGAAGGCTCTTCCTCATCACTGCTATATGTTTCACAGGCAGTTGTAACTGGGGTTGAAACATGCTCACAGTCACTTTCATAAATAGGTTCTTTTTCAGTGATTATTCCCATGAAATTAACAAAATTTGAACCATCCTCTTCATCACTGTTACTCTCAGAATCACTATCACTATGAGTGGTTATATAAGCATTTTTGTTTCTTTTTAAAGTGTTTGCACACTCAGCCTGAATATGACCAAAACCTCTACATTCTCTACACTGAATCTCTTTAGATTTGTATTCTTTGTTATCCTTTTCTTTGGAATTCCACTTTCCTGTAGAGTTATTATTGAATCTAGACTCTGTCTTAAACTGGTTATCCTTTTTCTGAAAGTTTTTAGATGAACCAGTATCATCCTCCTTTTTCTTATAAAACTTCTTGTACACCTTTTTTGCAAAGAAAGCTAGTTGTTCTTCATCACTCATTTTATCACAGGTATTAGATTCAGATTTCTTAGCTTGAAATGCTATTCCCTTTTCTGGTCTTTTATGTTTGAAGAATTTCAGTTCATGTGTACTAAGATTTCCTATGAGTTCTTCAAGTTTAAGATTATCTAAGTCAGTTGATTCTTCAATAGCTGTGACCTTAATTTCAAACCTTTCTGGGAGTGACCTAAGAGTTTTCTTAACAAGCTTAGCATCACTGTATTTTTCACCTAATGTTCCAGCTTGATGAGCAATGTGGCAGATTCTACCATTAAATTGTTCAATGTTTTCATCTTCCTCCATTCTTAAGTTCTCAAATTGGGTAGTTAACTGTTGAAGTTTGAAAGCTTTTACTTTAGTTGTTCCTTCAAAAGTAACTTGCAAAATATCCCATGCTTCTTTAGCTGTTTCACAATGAGAGATATACCTGAATACGCTGAGAGTTACACCAGCAAAAATCAAGTTTATGGCTGTTGAGTTGGCACTTGATTTTCTGTCTTCTTCAGCAGACCATCTGTCTTCAGGTAAGAGAATCAGTTCTCCTTCATTATCCATGGTAGTTGGAGCCTCCCATCCATACATAACAGTCTTCCAGGCATGTTCATTCTGCTGTTTGATGAAGGACCTCATTCTAATTTTCCATACTCCATAGTTTACTCCTCCTTCAAGCAATGGAGGTTTGTTGAAGGCGTTTCCTTCCCTCATTAAGTCCATTGTTACTAGAACACAGGATCCACACTAAGTAAGATCTAGTGTGAAGCTCTGATACCAATTGAAATTCCTATCCGTTGTTCTAGATGCAGTTTTGCAGTAAGGTTCCAAGTGGGGTTGGAACTGCAGTTTGAACCAAGTGTATAAGGTTCCAAGTGAGGTTGGAACTGCAGTTGGAACCAAGTGTATTAATGGACAGAAACTGTTTTAAAATTAAATGTACTTGGAAATAATTCACACGCACATTTAACAACGGAGTTCACCTAACTAGGCTACGTCTCCGGGGCACTTACCCAGATTATGATATTATAAAAAGCTTACAATATATGACTCAAGTCTTAATGAAAAACTTAGACTCCCTCTATGTTTTTCTGCCTATCACTATATTGCTCCTACTCTATAACTATCACTTATAAATCAATGGCATCCCACCATTGTTTTTCTTTTTGAAGCTCACGTGTATTCTCTCTAGAAAATAAGTTCTTTATAATTTAGAACACACAACTTTACAAGCTTAAGTTACTAAGTATATAAACAAGTAAAAACAATCTTCTATCTTCAATATCTTTTGATTGCTTTTGACTTGGTTGATTAGCTTCAATCTCTCCAAGTATCACGAGATTCTTCAGCATGGATTGACTCTAATCATCTTTGATTAACACCTGTTTAGTAACACACTTGAAAGTAGGAGTTAATCTTTTTCCTTTGAAAGGAAACATATAAAGATATGATCTCTTAAAGATAATATCTTTTCATAAACATATGAAACATTTAACTCCACATATCAATCAATCTTTATACATATCTTTACTGAATATTATAAGAATCAAAAGATTGAATCAAGTGATAAGGACAAGCATAAGAATAGAGATATATAAATTAAAAGGAAACATAACCTTATAAACTAATCTCTTTATATCTTTTATAAACATCTTTCCTTAACACATTAATATTCTCAATAAACACATATACACGTTTAAAACCTTATGAGAATATATCCTACATACTTTAAAACAAATGATTAGCATTAAACAATTAGTAATGTAGAATAATGAAACAAGACAGAATTCTGTTTTAACAGCAGGTTGAACTGTGGTTGCAACTGAGGTTGCAACTGGTACTTGAAACCTGTCACCACAGGTTGTAACTAAGGTTGCAACCAGTACTTGAAACCTAATACTACTAATTTAGTAGGTTGTAACTGAGGTTGCAACTGGTACTTGGAACCTGTCAATCCTGTCATAGTTCTTAATAACAGTTAGGATTTATTTAGTAAAAACCAATAGACAATTAACAATATTTAGACCAGAAATCTGGTCCTAACAATATCGTTTAAGCGAAACTGCTTGCAGTTACCTCGTCTCGGACTTTAGTCCATTTGGGTATCATTTACATTATTTTATGTTTAAATCTTGTATTTGATAATTATATATTTGAGGAAACCATTTTCTGTTTATTTGTCCATTTCTTTTCCGTACAAATTATTGTGTTTATTTACAACATACCCAACAGTTTTCCGGCCAAAGCAAGCAGCAATGTGATCTTTCCAGAACTTGGTGGACCTAATAGCAATGTCATTCTGAAGAAAAAACAAAGAAAGAATAAGATTCTTTAGGCATAGAGTTACGTTCTGATATTATGGACCTTATGGTCAGTTTGTCTGCAACTTTTAAGCTAGACTTCTTTCTTTCGAGAAATTTCAAGCTGGATTAACCTACTTTCTATTCAATCTGAATGAAGCTAGTTTTCACTTGAAAGCAGCGACCGATAAGCACTTATAATAACAAAAAAAAATCGTCACCTCCCAGGCTTTATGATTCCACTAATTTCTTGAAGAATTTGGAATGGTCTCTTCCTGCTTGGAAGAATATGGAGATAATTCAAGGACCCCTGAAAAAACATTTAAAGATGATTATAATGAACTTATACATGTGTATAAAAAAAAGAGTTCTTTATATGTAATGCTTATTTGATATGTAGGAAGATATTTACCTCTATAATATTCATGAAAAAGTTGGTAACGGTTGGCATAGCCCGACTAC
Organism: Primula veris; assembly: GCA_963682055.1. NCBI lineage: Eukaryota > Viridiplantae > Streptophyta > Magnoliopsida > Ericales > Primulaceae > Primula > Primula veris. Next base: position 4,745,181 of record OY821741.1, on the reverse strand, counting down.
CAGCATAAGCTTCTGCGTCGACATTTAAATCCTCGAACCGAACCTCAATTTTCGGAAGATCAATTCCAACCCTGTAATAGGTCAAAAGGTTGAAACGCGAAATTAGTTCTAGTGAAATTAAAACTGGGAGAAATTAGAAAGAGAAGAAGATCAAGAAGTGAACTCATGTAGTCCAAGGAACTAGTAATGGCGAAGCGATGTGTTTATAATCTCTTCCAAAAGCAAGTAAAATTACGCTAACACAAGTAAATTTAGGCAGAGATCGCAAACTTAAAAAATGACAATTAGACAGAATCCTTAAATGCATATCTCGATACGGGGAGGAAGTGGAACTAGACATAGTAACCCTCGACATATTGCAAAATATTCAATTTCTTACCATGCAAAAAAAAATAGTGATTAGCAATAAATGCTATGTTGCTAATCGTGCTATTATATGCCTTGTTGCTAAATTTGTAACTTATTTTGCAGAGTAGCAACAATTTTATGTTGATGATTTGTTGATAATTTGTTGCTAAACAACCACTTTTTTTAATTGCTTTGTTGCTAATCAGAATTTTTCTTGTAGTAGTATATAATTAGCCCACCACCTACTAATAAAAAATAATGTCTATATGAAATTCATCAACTTTCATACATGGATTCCTATGCGCGATGGATTCTATCCTATTATCGTCGATACTCAATGATACTACACATCGATTTTTTAGTTTTCCTTCTTTATACAATTCTTGTAAAAACAAAAAACAAATATGGTGTTTGATAATAAAGTTTGGAAGTATGTACTAAACATTAATTTTTCCCATGTAATACGTACCTATCAATACGTTGTTTGAGTTTCATCATCAACCTCTCGTGTCCTTCTTCACCTGATCGTACAAGCCTCTCAATCAGCTCTTTCGTTTGAGTAAAATCAAGGTTCATAACATCTATTTCTGTCTTATGACCATCTTCTCCAGACAAAATCCCTGTTCTCACTCTACGCATAGTTGGTAGCTTCTCGAGGGCGGCCCAAATGAGGGCCTCTTCGTCATCTTGTTCAGAACTAAAAGATCTTGAAAAGGCATTTCTTCCGCTACTTCCCAGAGAAAATGAAGGACTTCCTAGTCGAACGCTACCCATTCGGAATAAGCTCTCTTTGGTCTCCATGGTTTTTGTATCTCTCAATCTTAAAAGATTAAAAGAGACATGTATGTATAGAAAAACATCTTAGGTGACAGCATTAAGGTTTTAATAAATGATTGTGAAAAGATTTGGTCAACTTACTTACTTGCAAAATCTCGAAACAAAGTGGAAGAAGGAAATGAAATTTACTAAGTAAATTTATATTAGTCATACAGATGTATATATATGTTTAATTATACACTAATGGCAATAGTTCATTAATAATCGTTTAAACAACAAAACTGTTGGGTTTTGGTGTACGTAAAAGCAACAATTTAAAATGCAAGTACTAAAAAGAAATAAACAAATTTATTTCTAGAATGGAATGTGACTCTATTACAAATTCCGACCCTTGCAGAAAGTAAATGCAGTTAATTAAAATTCCAGACAGATTAATATAACTTATTAAATTGCTGGACTGGTTTGTAATTAAACGAAACTGTCAGACAGAATAATATAAAACTAAACTGCTGGACTGTTTGTTAATTAAAAGAAACTGTCAGACAGAATAGTATAATTACTAAACTGCTGAACTAATCTAATTACAGAATTATATTACAGAATTGAAATAGTACTTTAAATAAATTACAGAAAGGTAAAACAAAATTTAAATGTTACAGCTAAGGACAGGAAATTGAAATACTGAAACTAAATTACATAAATGAAATGAAATAAAAAAAAAGGACAGAAAATAAATAGACGAGTCTACTGTTTAACAGTATGCCCTTAACCGATATTCGCCTAACCACCTTTGAGTTTTCTGGTTATGTTTGGCACTTCGATCCCAAGGTACAACGTCTCGGATGACTCGTCGGAAACTGACGACGAGTCAAGGTCGAGCTGTTGGTGGGTGGCTCTCTCTGGATAAAATGTAATGCTTCTGTAGGTTAACTGATTATCTCAGCCATTAAAGTCACACTTTAATATTGTCAGTTTTCAAAATTCGAAACTGCATTATTAACTTTGTAATGAATTCATATTCATTGCAACAGTTACATCTTTGCTGGAAGCTTCCGACGACAAGCAGGCGCGCCGACGAGGAGAAGGCGCGCCAACGAGCAAGCGCGTGTATGGTACACAATACACACATGTGTATGAGAACACACAACTTACTATCCACATTAGATATTTTTGCATATATATTGTAAAAATGGCTTTTCATTTTCCAATGTGGGACAATTCCCAATAAGTTATACTCATTAAACCCATTTTCCAGCATTAAAAGTTTTCCTCTTTCTCAACCCCAATCTTTGACGTCAATTTTCATTCACTCCCATTCTCCGAATAGGTCGAGTGACATAATGTTACGAAATTTGTCATACTATCTACTCAACCGTCTTGAGTATGGTGTCAAAAGACAACAACTGTCACTTGTAATCTTGATTCAAAGATGGTCTCGTGACCATTCGGAAACTATCATGTTAAACATGGTTTTTTCAACAAAAACAATATGTGCAGGAAAGGTTTACTAAAAAAAATTGTATGGTATTCATGTTGGAAAACATGTTTGAAAAACATGGTTGTTCCGAGTGGTCAGAGACCATCTTTGAGTCAATATTCGATGTGACAACTTAGAATTTCTGAAGCCGTACTCAAAGCGTTTGAGTAGCTTGTGAGACGAGCTTCGAAACGGTATATCGTATGACCTATTCGGAGAATAGGTTTGAATGATAATTGGACTCGAAGGTTGGTACTCGAAAGAGGAAGAAAAGCCAATGCTGGAAAATGGAAAATGAGATAGGATTTAAACCATAAGGGTTATCCCACATTGTGAAATCATGAGTGATTTTTACATTATAAATACAAGTCCATCCCATGTAGTTGTTAAACTATCAAGTCCATATACACATGAGTGGGTTAGTGTGTACCACACACGCGCGCGCTTGCTCGGGTCTCGGGACTTGGGCCGCGGGCCGTGGGATTTGGGATTTGGGATTTGTCTCGGATCTTGTACTAAACTGAAAAAGGGACTTTTGTATATTTACAAGAGCAGTCCCTAGAGTTCCAGCAAGTTTGAAACTCCAGCAGTAATGGAGGCGGATTCTAGGGATGTAACTCCCATAATTAAATGACCACAATAATGGTTGCGGTTTCAGAATCCTCTATATGAGGCAGTCTTCCCCTCACATTCAACACACACGAAAATCATCTCTCTAAACAACATATATTTTTTTTCTCATAGCATATTAGAAACAGAGAGAACCACCCACCAACAGCTCGACCTTGATTCTTCGCCAGTTTCCGGTGAGTCATCTGAGACGTTGTACCTTGGGATCGAAGCGCCAACGCAACTAGAAACATCAAGGTGGTTGGGCGAATATCGGTTAAGGGCAGACCGTTTACAGTCGACTCGTCTTTTAATTCTGTCCTTTTAATTTCCGCATTTAAATTGTGTTATTTATATTCTGTCTTTTCAATTATGTATTTTTTATTTCAGTATTTTAATTTGCTGTCCTTAGCTGTAGCTTTTCAATTCTGTTTGTACATTTCTGTAATTTCTTTAAAGTACTGTTTTATTCTGTAATTTAATTAAGTAATTAGAATAGTTTCAATTTAGTCCTGTTATTTCAATTTCAATCAGAACAGTCCGGCTGTTAAGTTTATACTTTCCAGTCCGGCAGTTTCTATTTATTGCAATTCAGTACATCAGATTATTAATTAATAATAATCTGAATAACGTTTGCTTTAATTACTTTTCAGTACCTACATGTTGTAATCAGTAATTTTCGTTCTAATTCGAAATTAATAAAGATTACACTGGTTTTGTTTATTTCTTGTTTAGTCATTTAGTTATTGTTTAATTGTTATTTCGTACACGGAAACCAACAATTCATTTGTTAAACATCATTTTGATGTTAAGTCATGAGTATGTGGTCGTGTTGTTATTAAAGTGAGGTTTTCAACTTCTTCTTTTTTTCTAAGCTGCAAGGATTTCTAAATTGACCTGACTACTTTTCTATCTTAAAAAATATTCACTTCAAGAAAATGGTGTGATAACAACATATACATTTATGAAAAGTGTTGTGAGTTGTGAGTGTCGCTAAATTTTAACAATAATACATAAACTAATTGTACTGTTGCTAAAATTTAGCGACACTCATTTTAACAATAATTTTCGAAAATATGTGTATTGCTATTCTCTGATTTAGTCATTCACATGAAACAACTTTTAACTTGTGCGTGATAAAATGCAATATGGTGTGATTCATGGTCTCTATGTTCCTACTGGTCACCAACTTGCTGATTTCTTTACTAAACCATTGGGTGCTCAGCAATTTCTCCATCTTATTTTCAAGCTGGGGTGATTGATATTCACACTTTACCTTGAGGGGGCGTATTGAAATTCTTAATAAGACATTAGTTATTTCTGTTATTTTTCTTAATACAGTATGTAGTAGTACAAGTTCTGAAACTAGGATTTGTTATCTTTGTAATTCGCAGTACTAAATAGAACAAGTAGAGAAAGTTGAGAGGTCAAGTTGTAAAACCTATATATACTGTATTCAACTGCCAAATATTTGTAACAGAAAATATATAGATACAGTTTTAATATATAACTCTGGTTCTCGCTATTATGGCGTTTTTTGTTTTAATTGCTTGATGATGAAAATCAAGCTTTTCTACGGTTAATTCTTGAAATAATTAATGTGCTTATGTTACTTAACTCTTGGTGTAAATAACCCTTGCTCTGAGTTCTTACTGTCTTTTGATTGGAACTCTTGTTTTACAGCTTGCTTGATTATCTCTATGTTGTTATGTGCTCATTCTGTTATTATAACTTTGTTGTTTTGATGTATTTCCTTGTAATCGTGCTACTTTAATTTGGTCTAGTTTAGTGCTTTGTTTTGTCATTGTCCCATACAGTTGGCAATTAGTATGAAAATTATTTAAACAAGGATAAAAAATTCAGTGTTTTAAAAAGCGAAATCTTAGTTAAAGCGTTTTTGCATATGCTAAAAGCGTAAAAAGAGTAAGCTTATAGCGGCCTAAAAAGCGGAAAAAATAGATTTTTATGCTTTTTAAGCCTTGAATCAAGCTTTTTCACTATGAAGCGAGCTTTTTAAAATAGTGAGAAGAACAAAAAACATTTATCAGTGTTCTCCTTTTTTTTAAATCAATTTTGTGAAGCAGGTTTAAATCCATTTTAAACCTGAGAAGAATATGACGAGCAGAAAATTCATAGAATTACCATAGAAAAAAACTAGTTATCAGCCCAACTTAATTCAGTGAGAATCTGGCATTTAGGTCTACAACAATATTGTAGTGAAATAAATTTTGTACATTTATATATATATAGACATAGGTTACACGCATATGTCCAGGAAGCAGTATCAAAGGCTTCTTTGGTTGCGGTTTTTAAGTTCACCTTTGTTGCTTATAAATTAGACGATGACTTTTTTCTGCAACGAAGAGAGAAGTAAAAACCCTACAAAAGTGACTACAGTAAAATTGAACAAGACTCCTTTAGGTACGAGTTTTTCCATTAATTAAGAACGATATAATCTTGGCAAAATAAGAAATGGGATACATAAACAAATCCGCAGGCCGGTAATGCAAAAGAAGTAATTATTTCTTTCTTTTGGCTGCACGATTACTTCTTACAACCGAACAAACTCGAACACATAGGTAAATTTATAGTTTCATTACCTTTCTCCAAAAGAAATCTGTGAAAAAGAGAGGGAGATGGTACATGATTGCCATAAATGTTGAGAATTGACCATAAGAGAACCACATTGGTGGATTTTCCTTTAGCAGTTTCACTACCGTGTTTTTCGCAAACTCCTCTGAAGTGGGTGCTTTTGGTCCTGGAGTTGCCTTGATTAAACTTTCTCTGATTAATGCATTGTATTCTTTATACACTTTCCACGTGGGCATTTGGTCATAGCTAGCTAGAGTTGAATTTCCCATGTTCGACCTAACTGCTCCAGGGACGAGAGTAGTGACATCTATCCCGAAAGGCTTGAGTTCCAATCTGTGAATCATAGTGGATAAAAGGAGATTAATTAGGAAAGAAAGGGTAATATTTATATAGTATATATTTTGATTAAAATGTTCAAAAATTAGCGTTTCCCCCCACCCCTTCCACGTAAAAAAGCTCATATATGATATGAAAAATATTGTATAGATTATCTGTCTCTCCCAATTAATATTCATGGTTCCTCTCCTGGAGCCAATGATGCAAACTGAAAGCAAAAGCTTATAATGAAAGGGAAACAAATCATTGGGCGGAGCCTCGGAGGCTAGAGAAAAACCTGAGACAAGACAAATGTAAGCAAAATTTGTTTGGGCAGTAAAAGAGATTTATAAACCCATAAGTATCTTGCGCTAGAATAACCACCTTGACAACCTCGACAATATAAAATATATAAATCTACAGTCGTTAAGGATTTATGATCAAATAAACTATTTCCAAGAACTAAAGTTGGCGGGTGTACATCTTACAAACCTTAGAGAATCGGATAGTGCGTGAATAGCAGCTTTGGTTGCAGCATAAACACCTGACCACGGGGAAGAGGACAATGCAGCGATACTTCCGAGATTTACGATTTTTCCCTTCTTCCTAGAGGCCATGTGAGGGACCACCGCTTGTATCAACCTCAACGAACCTTCCCATCCCAGAAGATAATTAGAAAAGAAAACCAATTAACGATTTTGGTCGAACGCAATCAATTAAAAATCTCAAACAGAGATTACAGATGGTACTATATATTGGTAAATGCTAACTAAGATATAGTTACAAAGCTCTGGCAAATAGGATCCATATAAGTTTAGCCTGGTCAAGTCCCATCTTTGCTACATTTTTCACCTAAGACACTGTATTTAAAAGTTGGAAAAAAGGGTTATTGTTAGAACTTAAGTTGACTTGTTAAAGTTACTTAATTTGTTGTCGTATTGAATTATGTCAAAATACTAGTGTATTAAATAAAAATAATTATCTTTGCAAATTATGTGCGATTTGTTTTTAAAAAAAGATATTAACTTATGAAAATATTTGTTCTATTGCTTAAATCTTTCTAAATAAAATCTTTTCTTATTAAATCTTATACGAATGATTGGTTTTTGATTTGATGAGTATAAGTTTGAATCATGTATATATTGTTCCATATATAAATCTATCAAAAAGATTGTCACGTGTGAATCTTTTTGAATAAATATATTATCTCATACTTTAAGATATATATTCCTTGTGCTAACAACTTTGTAAGATTAATGGCGGGATGCTATTAATCATTTGAATGATAGCTATTTAGTAATAACAATATAGTGATAGACAGAAAATCAAGAGAGAGTCTGTGAGTTTTCATAAGTCTCGAGTCTTATATTGTAAGCTTGAAATAATATCATAAATCTGGGTGAGTTATTCAGAGACATAGCCCAAAGTTCTGTGTGAACTCTGTTTAAAAACGTATTTGTGAATTTACTTTCAAGTACATTTTTATTCTGAGTTATATCCATCTTTAAAGTTCGGTTAGAACCGTGGTTGCAACTACAGTTATAACCACAGTTCTAACTGAACAGCGTAACAGCAACCGGAATAGCGAAGTCGGAATTTGAGTTGTGTTTGTTTCACATGATTATCCTATTCCGTATATTTGTTTTTCTTTTCATAAAAAAAGTCCTTACGCATAACACTTAAAATGGGTCAATCAAAATCATGCAAATCAAACTCCTGTTAATCATTCTTTAGACTTATTAATCCCCAAATGTAAAATTTCTCCGAATGATTACACAATTCTGGTAAAAAGAAAAGTCTTTCACATTAATTTAACTTCTTTTTTTTTTGTCTATATCTCTTCAAATGACGTTTGTTTGTTAATCTGTATTTTAAATATTACGTGGAAACTTGATCTTCTGATAAAAATAAAATAAAATCCAAAACGAATAGATTCTGGTTAACTTTTTCTTGATCTAAATGTTTCGATTGTATATGGATCCCAACCTATTAATTTTTAATGATTTGGTATCCAGACTAACGCACTTTCTAAATTGATACCCAACATATACATTTCGCTCTAATTTGATACCCAACCTAACAGTTTTTCTAATTTGGTATCCAACCTAACATTTTTTTCTAATTTGTTACCCAACCTATGCGTTAAAAACCGATGATCGAACACAGATTGAATCCCTTAATTGAACTGTATACGTATAGGTTGTGTACCAAATTAGAAAAGGTGTTAGGTTGGGTACCAAATTAGAAAAAGTGTTAGGTTGGGTACCAAATTAAAGCGAAATGTATATGTTGTGTACCAAATTATAAAGTGTGTTAGATTGGGTACCAAATCACTAAAATCTGATAGCTTATGTACCATTTTAACGTTTTTCCCTAGATTTATGTGACAAAATTATATTGAGCAGAAATTGTGTTGGTGATAGTCTATATAATTCATACATATAGTCCTGTGATCATTTCAAAAGTTTACATGTGATCTAATCGCAAAAGCTAGATACCTTATGCTTTCAATTTCTAGAATTTAAAGGTCATAAAGATTATTCTAAAGCTAGCAATAGTTTATGAGGGAGGTTAATAGTATTTATTACATACTTAGTGACTTAATTATCAAAAACATCAATTTATGAGTCTTGTTTAAAATTGTTAAATATCAATATAGCAACACTAAGAATCAAATTTAAAACAAATAGTAAAAAACTAAAAATAAACAGTATTATTAAGCATCTGTATCTAACGTTAAAAAATGTTGATATAATGAGAGACTTTTTGACATAGTCTCTCGCAGAAACTCAATGTAGACCATCAGATCATGTTTATGAGAGTAAATCAATTATCCATATTAAGTCTCTGCGAGAGTCTATGTTAAAAAGTCTCTCATTATATCATCACTCAACGTTAAAATAGATTTTAAAGAGCGAGGTTTATTTCACTTTTAACCTAAAATTAATACTCTTAATATCCAACTCACTCACCAAAAACATTGGTGTCAAAAACATTCTGCATTGAAGATAGAGGGACCTCAGCCAGTGGGCCAACACAATGGACTCCAGCATTGTTCACCAATATGTCTATCTTCCCAAACTTCTCCATGACGTTGGATACGAGACATCGGACACTCTTGTCCAGGGGCGAAGCCAGGATGTGTAAATGGGGGGTGCCAAAATATATGTACAAGTAACATATTTTTATGGGGGTGCCAAATCTACACCTAAAAAGAAATTGTACTAAAAAAAAATTGCGTCACTTGGGATTTCTAAAATTATGAGGGGTGCCGTGACACCCGATCGTCCCCACTTAGCTTCCCCCCTGCTCTTGTCGGACGTTATGTCGAGCTCATGGAGAAAGAATCTACCGCCAACATCGTCTGCCAGGTCATCCATCGAGTGCAAGGAGCGAGCGGTAGCTACCACCATGCAGTGTCCTGTGGCAGCAAATGCGCGTGCTAATGAATGACCTATTCCACCGGTGGTGCAACCGGTAATTAGAACCACCTGCTTTACATTGTCGTTCAGTCCCATCTGAGATTTAGTTCGAAAGAGAGAAAAATATAAGAGGAGTTTGATGGTCAAAATTATGAAATTTTAATTGTTCTTAGCCAAATATATAGGCCATGTTTTGCATTGTTTGATTTTTGAAATAGTCGTGTGTAGCATGAACTTAGTTTTCTATCTTAGACTATGATTGTTAATATCCCATACCTTTGACCAACCCTTTTTTCTTAAACTTTAAGCATTCCGAAACAAAAAACATTCCAAGTAATTTTCTATGTGACACATGAATGATTGTATAACCCTTTTTAATCTATTCTTATGTAACTTAATTAATAATTCAACCAAATACTACATTATCATAACTATTGATATATACTCATATCGATAAGAACAGATAAATTTCATTTCAAATATATTGGTAATTATACTCATTAGACTGCGTCTAAATTTCAAATTTCCATTAGACTGTCATGATATCACATAGCATCAATGGAACAAACACGATACTAAATTTTATGTTATTTTTAAAGTTTAAAATTAAAACTAATAACAAGAAAAATCAAATTGAAAGGCTAACAAAATAGTAAAGGCATGGCATCTCATATCAACAACGAGCATCATGGCAATCGGAATAGAAAAAAATGGAGCATCAAGAAGCAACAAACTACATAAATGGAGACTAACATAAAGTAACTTGGAGCACCAAAGGCTATAAACGAAAATATCCAAAGATAAACTTAATTTTAAAAAAGTGAAACAACACAGAAAACCTAATTTCCAAAACGAAAGATCATACACTTATTATACTCGACACCACCTGTAGATGACGTAAGTCTTTTTGTTTGCTTAAAAAAAATTGAAAAAGAAAAGACTTGTATAAATTATTGATGTGAGTGGAGATAAAAATAAAAATACTGAATAAAGTTTAGAAGGAAAAGTAAATGAAATATCATTAAATTAAATAAGGAGAATAGAGAAAGGAGAATCGAAGAGAATGAGAGTCTCAGATACTATTGACATTAGGGAGGGAGAAATAAGGATTAAATGGGATAAAGTCGTAAAAAATAGTGAGTTAGTTAACAGTTTTGATTTATAATTAAAGGGTAATGTGAGGATATTTGGGAGAAATAAGGATTAACTTTTAAAATAAAGGTATTAACTTTTGGAATAACGTTATTAACTTTTGAAATAAGGATATTAATTTTTGGAATAAGGGTATGAACTTTTGGAATAAGGGTATGAACTTTTGAAATAAGGGTATGAACTATAGAAATTATGGTATGAAATTTTAGATATGTTTTTGTTAATTAGAAATTTTTGGGTATGTTTTTGTTAATTTAGTTTCAAAATTAGTAATTTTGTTAATTTATCCTAGAATTAACTTGTTGTTTTAAGATATGTATCAATTTATAAGCTTGTGATGTAAATCCTATCGGTTTCCTGTAATTATAGCCATCATGGGCACCCAAAAAAATAATAAAAATGGTTTCTTGGTACAAAAACATATATGTTCGGGCACCGAAAAACAATTTGAAAAGATTACGTGGGTCACAAAATCCCCCTTAGAAGATCAGAACGTCCCTTTATAGGTAGATCAAAATATAATAGAACTTGCAATTTTATCTAAATTTGTAATTTATATGAATTGTTCACGAGAAAAAGCATGTTCGACCCATTAAATGATCATCGGTTCATGTTTTGTCGGCCGAGGCAAACATGGATTGAATTACATTAACGAGTTTCCGCACTATTAAACTTGAATATGCATTCCGTTTACAGCCCTAGACATGATTATAATATGATATGACTGTGCTAATTTCTCCTGCACATCTTGTTGAGTTATGCATATAGAGGACTTTGATTTTCATCTTTTTATAGATTTTTGGGTATATTATTGTTTATTTAGCATTGTTGGACATTTTAAAGAGATTTAATTCAAAAAAAAATATATAAAAAAAAATCAATTTTTTTTTTTGGGTTTCAAGTTATAAATAAATAGAATAGGTGATTATTAAAAAAGTTGAAAAAAAAATCAACGATTTACTAAGAAAAAAAGGTAATGTTAGTCTAACTATATATACAAAAAAGTATAGTTTGACACACACATTGTCCGGACTAGACTCAGCAGTTATCTGAAAAAATTGCTTCTATTTTTATATTTATCTCTATTTAAAACACCTCAGATTCAATTTGCATTTTAAATACTGAAACAAAAATCATGAGGTATAGGTTGGCTTTAAATTCTAAATAATAAGTTTGGTCGGACATACGTTAATATACGTAAATTCTAAGCAACAGATACGTTAATATGAGGTATGTGTGTCTGTTGAGCTCATTTAACTCTTGTAAATGGGGTTTTGAAAAGCTTTAACTGGATCATTTTTGCCCTCTTTTGCTGTTAGGTCCTTGTTTGATGGGTTTCGTTTTGGAGCACTGTTTTAAAAAGCTCGCAACGTTGTGCGATATAGTTGTTTTTGAAATAAAAACGCAACGCTAAAACGCTATTTGGGTGGTAAAACGAAAAAATCACGTTATTTGGTCTAAAAGCGCAAAAAAGGCAATATTTTGGACCGAAATCCTAACAACTAAGTATTTAAAAAACAAACAAAAAACCAATATTGCACTACGCCGTTTTGCTTTGAGATATATTTTTCTTTTGTAAACACTAAAATCAATGTTCTAACAGTATTAGACAAACTAACGGATATTTTCACTTCATTTCTTTGCAATCCACCGCCACCCAACCCCGACGTACACCCAATCCCGATGTTCAGCCCCTCCGAATGGAGGTCAATCATGAATGAGTCGGTTATTTCCCTTATTAATTAAGATCAACTAATTGAGACATAGATTCAAGTCTGAATATTTGCTAATTATTGTTTATTTTTATCTAGAAACATACTATATTATATATTTCGGTTACCATATTTACGGTTTCGTCATGAGGAGGAGTAGAAGCTGCGAGATGGAGGAAGAGAGAGGAGGCTCTCTCTCTCTATATATCTATTTGGTATGAGATTGAAGTGTCTGGTCCAGGCGAAGAGATAGTTTTATTATATGTTTAGTCCCCAAAGTTCCAAGAAGATTACGAGATAATAGGAGCTTTCGGTTTTGTTTATTTAAAGTTTTAATTTATTTTTCTAAGCCCCTGTATTTCTTTTCACTACACAATTGATACTCTGTTTTATTGTTGTAGGGTTTTCCCCCCACTTTTTATTCTTATCGATAAATAAAAAATTAGGTTTTTCCCACCATTAATTTTAAAAAATAATAATATAATTAACATAAATTATATGATTAACTAGTATTGTATTGTCATATTAATAAGAAAAAAAATACACTGCAAAGCGCTTCGTTGCTACGCTATTTGCGCTTTTAGCATATCTTTCGGAAAAACGTTATGCTTACGATAACGCTATTTAAAACAGTGTTTTGGAGTGGTTAATTTATAAGCTTCTGTGTAAAATCAGATTTATCTGGTGTTTACGGCTGAATAAATCTTTCAGAATTTGATAATCTTTTTCGGGAATGAACTAGAATACTCTTGCAAAATCAGTTTCTTGAAACCATGTGTGGTTATAGAAATTTGGTGTTTGCGATGAGGAGTTTTAGTTTCATTTTTTGAAATTAGATTGTGCGTGTTTGTTATTTGAGATAACAAACAGTTTCATGCGGGAAACGTCCGGAACACAATGAGTGCTGGAACTGACCAGAACATTGTGGGTGCCGGTGTAACTCCTATTAATTTTGCATGAGTGCATATTAATGATGGAGGTTACAAATTTTAAACGACCATTATTAAATACATTTATGTGGCGAAATAATGGGTCGTAACTCCTTTTAGTTGTGATACATTTATGTAACGGTGATCATTAATGAGATTAATGACGAGTATTTATAACTTCTTATTAATTGTGATTAATCGCAATTTAATTTGGAGAGTTATAAAGTATTGTAATGACAGTCGTTGTTTGCATTTATGGAAAGCTTTATTAGCTACCTACGAATTGCATTGACGAGTCGGTTACATATTTGGATGAAAGATTATTTAATAACAAACTTTGTTCATCCAAGAGCAAATAATTTGATGATTAAACAAATTATAAATGGCCGTTGAGTTTTATTTTAATAATAAACAAATATCGGCTAATTTATTATTTGTTGAAATATTATCTTATTAATTTGCTGAAAGAACATTTAATAATTTGTTGAAATTAATATCTTATTTATTTGTTGGAAAAAACATTTAATAATTTGTTGAAATAACATATTATTAATTTGTTAATAAAACATATTGTGAATATGTTGAGCTTGCTATTATTGAGAATAGTAATTTAGTAATATTATATTACTATTATTGGGGGAGAACCCTAAGGGTCCCACAAATGTGGAGGTAACCCGTTGATCCTGTAGATCGAGAATCTAAATGTATCCCATAACGTCTGCAGGCGAGTGGGAGAATATCTAACGGTTTATTGGTATGGATTTAAAACGTCTAAAATAAATGATATTGTTCATTTACCATCTTGAAACCGATTAAGTTTCTCTATAACAGTGTGCATGTTCTGAGTGAGGACAAAGGGAATGCACGAACTGTGGGGGCGTTAATGTGTAGAAACGTTTTAAACGTTTGGAAATCCACTAACAAGTGCAAGCATACAAATCTGAATCATGACTAGTGGTTTTTGAAACCTAAAGGGCAGTAGCCTTTTGGTAGCCAAAACACTAGGATCAAATTGTGATAAGTTTGCTTGTTTGTGGCAATACATGAGTGACTATTTGTTCAAAATGAGCATTTTAGTCGATACTCTTGTGGTCAATAATGACATGTTGAATTATTCAACCAAATCACTGATTTGACATGATATAGTAGGTGATGAAAATATAAAAGTTTAAATGTTTTATTTTTCTAAATCTATTATTTAAATTGAAACACAAATATGAGTTTGTGTTTGAAGCAATGTATTGCTAAGTTTTCAGTTCGAAGTTTCGAACAGAGTACATAACCAAATGGTTCGATGCATTTGAGATGAGTGCAAAACCAAGAAGGGTTTAAAAGATATTTCCTCAATTTATTGATGGATGTATTAAACACTGATATGTCTACTTGATGAGAAGTAAAGATAAATCAGTCGAGATATTCATTCAAGTAAGAATGAATACGTGAATTCTATTGTTGAGGATTAAGGTTTGTCAGAAAACATGTTTAATCATGAGTGTTCTGTTGTGTTAATCTACCAACTTTAATCCAATGATTAAGTGTTAATCATTAAATGATATACTATTTTTGGAAGTGTTAGATATTGTCTAACTAGTTCCGAAATGGTATATTCACATGGATATGAATACATGATCAGTGTGATTGAAACGGTGAATATGAGACACCGTTCACATAATTGTGTTGATGGAATGACACAAATCGTTAAAGAACAACTTATTATGCTCTTGAGCAAAAATGTAGTTCTTAAACGATGAATATCATGTTGATAAGTTCAGGATTAAACTCTGAATTTGTACGGGAAGTGAGCTTTCCGCAAGCTATGTGTTGAACAAACTATCGCTTAGGAAGTTGGACCAAACAGTCAGAATTATAGAAGGCATGGTGCCTGACTATAAGTTCGTGAAAGTTTTGGTGCTACCTAAGAAAGGTCTCAATCTTGTTCCTTGAAGGATTTGGATAGGATCGAAAACGGTAGATTGTGTGTTCATCGGATAAGCACAAAATATAGTGCTGATCGGTTTCTAGTGCATAAGCCATATGGATTTAAAGTGCATATAGAACATTGTTCTATGCCCG
This sequence comes from Primula veris, assembly GCA_963682055.1. Taxonomy (NCBI): domain Eukaryota; kingdom Viridiplantae; phylum Streptophyta; class Magnoliopsida; order Ericales; family Primulaceae; genus Primula; species Primula veris. The sequence continues at coordinate 4,729,775 of OY821741.1, read as the reverse complement.
AGAAGTATACTTTCTAAAAGAGAAGTTTTCCGCAAAACTCTAAGGTCTGGCGAGTGTGACCAATACGTTGAGGGTTCAAAGCATTACGCTACCCAAGACAAGTGAACACTCAAACGGTGCTGGAAAAATGTGGAAAGTGAATCTTTTAAGGAAGATGAAGTGCATCGGCATAGTAAAAGGGTAAGTAATGAAACTTACTTTGTCCCTTGACCTTCATGAGTGATGGTGAATCGACGACATTGAAATAATCAATGTTTTCCATATAATGTGTATATGAGAAGATGCCATCAACAATGAGGATTGATAGGCACGTGAGAAATAAAGTCAATTACTTTAAGTAAACTGACGGTTTTGATAATTTTAATGTCTATACTCTAATCTTTATAAAAAGGACGCATCATTAATTAATGAGAACATGTGTTTTATAAATGGAGATCTAGAGAATTAGGAACAACCCATTGGGTCGTGGTTCCGTGTAAAGTAAGCCAAGGTGCGAAAACTTGTTAAGTCGTTATATGGACTAAAACAAACACCTAACTTATCATAGATAGCCTCTTGTGCGTCAAGAACTGCACTAGACCAGGTATAGCTAACTCAGTGAGCAGACTCAGTAGGTTTGCCAATGAGGCTTCTCAGATATATGAGGTATACTGCCAATCATGAACTGCATTATACGAGATGTCCAAAATGTTTGGAGGGTATTTTAGATACCAAGTGTATCTCGAACTTTAACAGTACAAGGTCCATTAGTGGATATGTTTGTACTTAAAGAGGTTGCAGTCTTATGAAGGTCTGTAAAATAGACCTGCATAGTTGAAGAAACTGTAGAGTTAGAATTCATAACGTTGAATCAAGCTACAGAAGAGGCAGGTTGGCTGAGAAGTCTTGGAAGGTATTCCAAGTGGCCAAAATCTGTTCCCGCAATAAATGTGCACTGCTACATTCAGTCAGTTATTAAACGGGATCAGAATAATTTGTATACTGCCAATCATGAATTTAATATTTTTCGATCAAATAAGCAGTAATAAGTAATAATTAACAAGTATACACAATTATAAATTTAATTATGCTAACATGACTAACTAGCACATAAATAATTTCTGTTTAGGTTTTGGTAGAAGCGTGTCTATAATATCTACATTTTCCTAAAATATTTATAAAATCAATTAGCATATGAATTAGGATTTTCATAGTAGAATATTATCATTTGGACAATTATGCTAACATAAGTACTGTTCTCCCCTCTCTCTACTTCTGTCTCCCTAAATACATAGCTAATAGTTGTATTACAATAAACTTAATATTTTTTGGATCAAATAAGCAGTAATAAGTAATAACTAACAAGTATACACAATTATAAATTTAATTATGCTAACATGACTACTAGCACATAAATAATTTTATAATATCTTCTACATTTTCCTAAAATATTTATAAAATCAATTAGCATATGAATTAGGATTTTCATAGTAGAATATTATCATTTGGACAATAAGTATACATATGCTAACAAAACTACTACTACCATTTGCATTAAAAAATCAGTTTTGGAGTTTGGACAGTGAAGTGATTCTTTTTTATTATCATTGCAAAAATAAGAATTAAACTACAAAAGCACACGCTTAAGGTTGTCTATTCGATTGTAACACATTTGTAAAATCAATAAGAGCATTTATGTAGTATACAAGATACATGCCACTGATTCGACAAGTGAATTCGATCCTTCGTTACCTTTCTTTATTAACGTCAATAAGCTAGGGCCGTTTTTGATAGAGAAATAGTAAGACATGAGCGGTTTAGTGTAAGAGAGAGATGCCAAAGCCTTTTCGCGTGTAGAGACAGAAACTAATGAAAGAAAATGGCAGTTTGGAGTGGAGCTTTTTCGATATTTTATAAAAGTTACATTTCTCTTAAAGACTTAATTTCTAAAAACGCACATTCTTAAGTTTTTATTTATTTAAGATTTGATACATATAACATACCATTAATGAGCATCAATGTTAAAAACAAAACATAAAAAGAAATAGTATCATGTTACATATGTATTAATCTTTAGAACAATTTTAGATTGTGAGTTTTCTTTAATTAAGTATTTTTCTAAAAAGAGGAGGTAATTTCTTCTGGTAACTGCCCAGTTTAGTCCACTTTATGCATCACTTAACAAGGTGTTAGCTTGTCATGTCTACGGCTGTAAACCGAAGGCATACTCGTGTTTAAACCATTAGTGCAGAAACTTATTAGTTCGGTTTATATTTGTGTAAACTGACCGAAACTGCACCGATCTTTTAATGGGACGAACATGCTTTTGTTCATGAACGGATCATATAAAGTTACAAATCTAGATAAAATTGCAAGTTCTATTTATAAATTTGATCCATCTGTTTAAAAATGATATTTTTTGTAGATGAGTTCAAAAAAATTAAATTTAACAAAAATGCGCCAAAGGATTTGTATACAAAGGATAAGGAACTAAAACTGCTAACCTCAAGCATATGCTCTAATTAGGGCAGGGCAAAAAACCGAAAAAACCGAATCGAACCGATAACCGAACCGAAAAAGACCGAAACCGAAAAACTGAAAAAATTTCGGGTCGGTTTCGGTTTTCAGTAAAACCGAACCGAAAAAGACCGAAAAAACCCGGTCCGGTTCGATCCAAAAAATAAAAAGACCGAAACTGAAAAATATGTTCGATTTCATCTCTATGTATTTTTTTACTATATCATTGAAGGTTCTAAGGGTTTCTGAAATTCCTATTCGCTGTTCTAGTTGCTGTTATGCAGTTAGGTTCCAAGTGCAGTTGCAACTGAGGTTGGAACCTAGGTATAATGATGGACAAAACTTGTAAAGTTAAATGTACTTGAATTAAATCACACGCACATTTAGCAACGGAGTTCACCCAACTAGGCTACATCTCCGGGGCACTCACCCAAATTATGATATTATAAAAACTTACAATATAGGATTCAAGTCTTAATGAAAAACTCTCAGACTCCCTCTAGGTTTTCTGCCTATCTCTATATTGCTCCTACCTTATAACTATCACTCAAAATATCAATGACATTCCACCATTATTTTCCAATTAAAAGCTCACTGTGTATTCTCTCAAGAATGAGTTCTTTATAATTTAGAACACTCACCTTTTACAAGCATAGTTATCAACTATTTAAAGAAGTAAAAACAATCTTCTTTCTTCAAGATCTTGATGATTGCTTTTGATTGGCTTCAATCTTTCCATATTGCACGAGATACTTAAACGTAGGATTGACCTCAATCTTCATAAGATAGTACCTGTTAATAACTAGCTTGGAAATATGAGTTAGTCAAATAAGATAGTATCTTTTAGAGATAAAATCTTTCTGAATATATATTGAAATATTAACTCCATATTTCATTCAATCTTAAAATAGATTATACTGATTTAGATAGGAAACAAAGATTGAATTAAGTGATAAAGATTTGCATGAGAATAGAGATCTAGATTGCCTGTTTAAAGGAAACATATCTTTATAAACTAATCTTCTTATATCCTTTAGACAACATCTTTCCTTATCACTTTAATATTCTCAATATACATAAATTAAATCCTTAAGAACATATGAGAATATATCCTGCATACTTTAAAACATATAAACATCATTAAAGAATAGTAATACAGAAATGCAGAACTGGACATAATCATGCAGAACTGGACAGAATCCTGCAGAACAGCAGGTTGGAACTGTGGTTGCAACTGAGGTTGCAACCTCACTTGAAACCAAAAAGCTATCTCAATTCTTAACATTCAACTAGGATTATTTAGTTCAAACCAATAGACAACAAATAGTTTATGGGCCAGAAATCTGGTCTTAACAATCTCCCCCTTTGTCATTGGTGTTGACAAATAATCTAAGTTTATAAACAAACACTCCACCTGCAAATTTGTTAGCAAACACGGTCTGTTACTGTATGAAATTTATCAGTGCTTTTGTGTCAACTATTTTAGCTCCCCCTGCAAGTTAGAATAGCAGGCATCCTTTAAGCATAATTAATTATCCATTCACCAGAGTTTCAGAACATATTCAAATTTCAAAAACAAACAAAATTCAGAAATAAATAGTAGAAAACATAAGGCCAAAAATACTGGCACAAGAGAGTCTTAACACAGAATTTGCAGATACAGAATTTGAAATTGAAAATAAAAGCATAAACATGAACACATAAACTTCATTCTCCCCCTATTTGGCAGAACCCAGACAAACTAGGATTTACAGGGGCCTTCTGGAGTAAGGAGCTCTTTCTGATAGAGGTGGATCTCTGATGATTTCTTCATCTTCCTCACTGATGAAAGAGTAGCCACTGTCACTGCTGCTGCCATTGTCACTTTCTGTAAGATTTTCAAGCAACTTTTTAATCTCATAATCATGAGTGTCTAGCTCAACTCTCTTCTCTTGATTGATGGCAAGCTGCTGTTCCAGATACCTTCTAACTCCTTTCTTCTTAGAAGGAGCACTTGTTGACTCCTTTTCTTTCCCTTTCTCACCAGTGATGTCATTCACCCAGGGCAGGAGGACACTTGGTAATCTTTTCAAATGAGTTTAGGATTGGATGTATGAAAGATGTGGGCACAACTTGAGACAAAAGTAGGTCAGTGATCAAGCAAGGAAAGGGTAGCAAAATGGAAGGAGCTTTAACATCACAAAAATCTCCGATGAGGTTAAACACATGATTACCAAAGTTAATTGGTATCTTTGACATGATCTTATAGAGAAAGACTGCCATATCCTTGTTGACTCTAGAAGGTTGTTTGGTTGGAGTCCAATTAAACTTAGCAATCTTATGTAACACATTAGCACTAAGAGTAAGTGAGAAAGTCTTAATGGAATTTCCATCAAACTGGTTTTCCTTGCCTGTTATGGCAAGAGCTACAGCATGGATGTCATAATCACCACCACTCTCAGAAGGACTAGGAGAACCTAGAAATTTATTGATCAAATCAGGGGTAAAATCTAAAGTGAGACCCCTCACATACACTCTCCCATAGGCTGTATCTCCCTCATCAAACACACCAGCATTTAGATTGTCATAGAATTCCTTAACTAGTTCTGGAAAGTAGGAGTCAGGGTAGCTGATAGTTCTTTCTAAACCAACATCTTTTAATAATTTCTCAACCTGCACCTAAATGTTCTTATAGCTAGCCAAATGTAAATGTCTTCCAGCATGAATCTCCCTATTAGCTAGTGTACTGAACCTGTCAGACATAATCCCATTCCAAAACCTAGGATCAACGTCATGATAGAGAGTATCATAAACATATTTTACAGAGATAGGATCATTTTGTAGATTTCTACGAGGACGTTTCTTAGCCCTACGTTTCTTAGGTTGGATGGAAGAAGTCTCACTTACCTTGGCTTTAGAACCTGTACTGGTTTTGGATTGATTCATGAAGTCTCGAAGAGTGTTGTCATCTTCATAGTTGAGATTGGATTGATTAGGAGAAGTGGAAGACATGGTTTCAAGCTAGGTTGCAACTGGACTTGGAACTTCGAAGAATGGGTTTTTAAGATAACCTAGGGTTTTAATATTGAAAGAGAGAGAAAGTAATTCTAATTTGTTTAGTATTTTGGGATAGTAAAAAAATTAGTATTAATAGCAATTAAGCCCAAATCTTTTTACAATTAGAAAAAGATACACCCAAATCTTTTTTTTTTTTGAAACAGATTTCCTGAAAAATAGAAACTACTTTGTAACAAATATGGAAAATTGGAAATTCGAATTAATCATGAAGGAAACTGTATTCATTAAGATAAATTCAGCATACAAAATAGATATACATTCCAAAAATAAACAGATTTATCCAATGTTTCGAATTTTAAGGAGTTGAAGTTTTGAAGATAATTTGACTTGTTTCAAGATAAAGATAGCAATAATATTAAGATATAGAACTTTGAAAACAAGATTCTAGCCATTTACTCAAGAAGATATATTTATCATTGAATATCTTTAATAGAAATTACGTTTTAGGAGCTTATATTGAGTAAATCTGTTTTTCCTCTACACAAAAACTAGATTGATGACCTCAGCAAAGAAAGAGTATAAGTGATGTCAAAAATACCAAGACTTTGTCTTGGCTTGTTCATTTGTGTTGTTCACTATGATTATTATCATAGGCAACATGACAATCTTTAGACAATTACTGATTTGTTCTGTATTTGAGAATGTGGTTTCAACTGGGGTTGCAACTGAGCTTGCAACCTGCTTGTAAAATTTGCACTTTGTGCTTGCAACTCTATTACCAGAGAGGTTTTAAGACAAGTTATCCCACATCTGTTTTTCAGACACCAATTAGCGGTTTTTTCAAGACAAAAACTTCATAGCTCAATTAAGACTTACCTTAGAAATAAAATGTATTTAAAGGTACTCAAAACAGACATAAATAGCAAAAGTATTCAATTAGATCTATAGTGAAATACCCCTATATAACTTCTTAAAGATTCAAACTTGTTTGTATCAAGGGGTTTTGTGAAGATATCTGCTAATTGTCTTTCAGTTGAAACATGTTCTAGAATTAAACTCTTTTCTTCAACTAGTTCTCTGATAAAATGGTTTCTTAGATCAATATGTTTAGTTCTGGAATATTGAACTGGATTATTTGCCAAATCTATAGCACTTTTGTTATCACAAAACAGAGTTAACACTTCTTGTTTAATATTATAATCATTTAACATTTGTTTCATCCATATGAGTTGAGTGCATCCACTTCCAGCTGCAATGTATTCTGCCTCAGCAGTAGACAAAGAAATGCAGTTTTGTTTTTTACTAAACCATGAAACAAGATTATTCCCAAAATAAAAAAACAACCACCAGAAGTGCTTTTTCTGTCATCTATATTAACAGCCCAATCTGCATCACAGTAACCAACAAGAAAGTGGTTTGTATATTTAGAATACCATAGACCAATGTGAATAGTGCCTTTTACATATCTTAAAATCCTTTTGACAGCCAGAAGGTGAGATTCTAAAGGGTTTGCCTGATACCTGGCACATACTCCTACACTTAAGCAAAGATCTGGTCTACTAGCAGTTAAATAAAGAAGACTCTCAATCATAGATCTGTAAAGACTAGGATAGACACTCTTACCTTTATCATTTTTGGACAATTTTAGAGTATTACTCATAGGAGTTCTTTTCTCTTTACTATCACTTAAACCAAATTTCTTGACAAGACTATCAACATACTTACTTTGGCATAGAAAAATGCCCTTTTCATTTTGTTTAACTTGCAATCCTATGAAGTAAGTTAATTCTCCTCCACCACTTATTTCAAATTCATGCTTCATATCAGAGATAAATTCAACAATTCTATTTTCAGATGTGGAGCCAAACACAATGTCATCAACATAAATTTGAGCAATGATGATATCCTTAGTAGTTTTCTTACTGCCCAATTTTGCCCAAATTTTTCAAAAATACTCACACTCTAATATTGTACTTATTTTAAATGTCATCATTTAATTCAAATACATAAATAAATTAAAAAATGATATTTTCCACACATTTATATTCCAAACAAAATCGTTGTATATTTTTTTATAAAAGTAAAACATTATGTTACTCTTTATATACGATTGTTAATTAATTATATTTATTCATTTGATATTTAAATTTTAAAAAAAAATTAAATTTATTTGTCAGGATCATATCTATGTCACTACGTATCGCACACGTAATACGTGGGTAACGATTACTAGCGTGAGAATAGGTCAACCTTTCGAACTTAATTTCTAAAAACGCACATTCTTAAGTTTTTTTATTTAAGATTTGATACATATAACATACCATTAATGAGCATCAATGTTAAAAACAAAGCATAAAAAGAAATAGTATCGTGTTACATATGTATTAATCTTTAGAACAATTTTAGACTGTGAGTTTTCTTTAATTAAGTATTGATAATACATATTTACCGGAAAAAATTATTGATAATGCATATATATATTCATCGTGTTCCCAAAATCTTTTACGCAAATTCGAAACGCCACTCATAATCTTTGATTAACATTTTTTTTTCGTCATGATAAAAGTTTGATTTTTATACTTTTCTGTCACATGAGTCAATATACATGCCACAAGTTAGAACAGATTAACAATTAATTTTAATGAAATTAGTTGAATGATTAAAACTTAAAACTATTAATTTCGAGACTTCCAACTATATTGAATTATGGATGAAGTGCTACATTGGAGTATAATTTAAGAAAAATTTCATGCTGCTGCTACATCTTGAATTTTGTATGTGTTTCCTTTAACACAAGAGATTTCGCTATGGTCCAAAACATATGTAGCGTGACTCATGAGTGAGTTTTGTGAACTCCATGGGTCAGAAAAAGGTCTTGTTGAAACCGTGCGCTCCTTGTTTTGCTAAACCATCTGCCACTTAATTTTGTTCCCTATATATATATATGACATAAATCACAACTCACTAGACTCATTAGTTCAACTAAATCCAATCATAAGGTATTAAATTTAGGCCCTGGTTTGGTGTTTTTTTCCCCCTAATTGGCAATAAATCTGCAACAATTTTCCAACAATTTTCTGACGGATATAAATTAGCAAAGTTATTGTGACAACCAAATAATTTTACAAAGTAAAAAAATTTGACAGTTGAATTTTTGTTCAAACTGATTCAAGATTAACGACCAATTTGTGACCGTTAAATTAATAAAGGGACCTACAAATATTTTTGAAAAGTCAAATCATATCATATCATACTATTAATATAAGCCAAACCATTTTGAGACTGTCCAATTTTGCCCAAATTTTCCAAAAATACCCTCACTCTAATATTGTAATTATTTTAAATGTCATCATTCAATTCAAATACATAAATAACTTAAAAAATGTTATTTTCCACACATTTATATTCCAAACAAAATAGTTGTGTATTTTTTATAAAAGTAAAACATTATGTTACTCTTTATATACGATTGTTAATTAATTATATTTATTCATTTGATATTTAAATTTAAAAAAAAAAATTAAGTTTATTTGTCGGGATCATATCTATGTCACTTACGTATCGCATACGTAACGTGTGGGTAACGATTACTGGCGTGGGAGTAGATGTGCTGAATCCATAGGCAGACAAGAGACAACCTGGCAAACCATCACCCTTTGCTTTAATTCCTTCGTTTTGATAATATCCATTACAGACTTGTAAATGAAGTAACATGTATTATTTCAAAAAAAAAAAGTAACATGTAATTAGTAAAGATATTATTTATGCATACAATCGTGTGCTCTTCTTTCTTTGTTAGAGTATAATATTATTTATTTTCCTGAGTGGGAACGTGATATGAAAGAGTATAATATTATAGCATTTCATAAACTGATATGTTTATGTAGTTGCTTCATTTTCAAGTAAAAGAAAGTATTTCAATGATTGAAAGTATTTCATTTAAGTACTTCAAAGTTACTTAAATGAATTAGAAGTACTTACATGTGTGCTTTAATTTAAACAGCTTATATATTAACAAACAACTATTTTAAATGAACGTGCTGTATGGTGGTCAATATTCATATTCCAACTATCATATGCATCTCCCTATATAAGCTTCTCTTCTTTTTTTTACAAATAATTCATCAGTTCTGACAAAATAAAAACACAAATAAATTACTCAAAACCAAAAGAAAAGTAAGAGCTAAACCGATCGAAAATCCAAGAAAATGAAGGCCAACATTGTTGCCAAAGAAACCATCAAGCCTAGTGCCCCAACTCCTGATAGTTTTAAACTTAGCCTCATGGACCAACTAGGCCCTCCGACTTACACCAAAGTGTACTTCTTCTACGAAAACACCTCTACCGACGATATCGAAGAGGTGGTCGCAAAAAGGACCCAATGTCTTAAATCTTCCCTCTCTGAAATACTGACCCACTTTTATCCTTTTGCTGGAAGAATTAGAGACCAAATGAGTGTTAGTTTTGAAGAAGGCGATGGTGCCGAGTTTGTGGAAGCTAAAATAGATTCCCCTCTCATGGAATATCTTGAAAAACCAAATTATGAAATGTTTTTACATCTTGTTTCGGACGACTATTGGGACAAGGGTACACGCCCTCTTCTTATTGTTCAAGCCAACTTCTTTAAGTGCGGAGGGTTAGCTATTGGGATGAACTTTTCTCACAAAGTATCAGATGCCAGTACTTTTACGACTTTCATAAATGCTTGGGCCGATACAGCTAATGGGAAATCGGCCGATACAGTAAAAATCACAGAGTTCAGTAGTTCCCTAGTTTTCCCTCCAGTTGAAGAGCTTTACATGTCGGGGGAGGATGTTGGCGAAGTTTTTCAAATAAATGACAAAACAAAGAGATTTATGTTTACAGCAACCAAACTTGCGGCCCTTCAAGAAACAGTGACGAATGAAAACATTCCTTGGACTTCGCGTACAGAAATAGTTACAGCATTTATATGGCGTATTGGGATGAAAATGTCTATAAAAAGGGCAGGTGGTTCCCTAGTGCCATCATTTCTGCTCATGCCTCGTAATAACCGTAAAATGCTGCCACCTCCCATTAGCGATCAAACTTTTGGGAACTTGATCGAGATGTCGTTAGTGACAAACAAGAGCGGTGAAATTGAGTTGCCTTACTTGATTAACCTTTACAGGGAGGAGGTTAAAAAGACACGTGAAGCATACAAGAATATGCTTGATGGACACCAATTCATGGAGAGGTTTATGGTGATCGGCGAGAAGATGATGGAGCTAATGCCATATCCAGATGTTAAAAATGCATTTACCATTTCAAGTTGGAATAAATTTCCATTTTATGAAGATGATTTTGGTTGGGGAAAACCGATATGGGTAGCTACTCATAACCCTACGCCTTATGTCACGTTTTTGATGGACACGAGAGATGGCACGGGAATTGAAGCCTGGGTGAATCTCCCGGAAGAGCAGATGGATATCTTTTCAAGGGACGAAGAATTGTTGAAATATGCAGTCGTGGATCCTAGTGTTCTCTAAGCCTTTCATCACGATTTATGATTTTGTTGCATTTTTTTCTTCTTCTGATTTTCAAGTTAAATAATTTGTTTGTATCAATAAAGTTGTTTACTAAGTAATTTGTAATCCTTTAAAACTGAAATAGCAATGTCGCGGTATATATGGTCTGCAATATTTTGTTAAGGAAAACATATTTCTTGCATGTCTGATGTCTGATGTCTGATGTCTGATTGATAAAAAGATAAACATGAACCTGAATGAAGGAGAAATTGCACCTTTATCAAGTACTTTAGATGGTGCATTTGTTTTGATATTTTCCCTTCATCTGGCAAATGGAAGAAAATCATTATATGTAACAGCCTAGACCTAAAAGAGCGTCACAGGGTTGAATAAAACGTGTGGCGGCACGTGCTAAACAAAGCGTAAATTGAAACATTTGTAAAACTCAATAAAATAGTACGATTTCTATAAAATACTTCTCAATGTTATTAAATAAATAAACTCTTGCAAAATCCACTTTCAATTACAACATAATTTCGACAAATTAACGAGCTAACCAAAAGATACTAGCAGCGGAGTATACTTAAACTCATTTCTATGAGTTTTGTCTGTTACCGACTAACTCGATGTCAACTAACACCTGAAAACATTATAAAATAGAGGGTTAAACTAAAATAGTTTATTGAGTGATCAATCTTGCAATATAATATAGGGTCGAAAATCGGTTTTCTCATTTTATTATTTTCCTCCAAAAACAATACTTTTATTTTAAACTGAAATAGCAATTTCGCGGTATGGTCTGCAATATTTTTTTAAGGAGAACATATTTCTTGCATGTATGATGTCTGATTGATAAAAACATAAACATTAACCTTTATCAAGTACTTTGGATGGTGCATTTGCTTTGATGTTTTCCTTCATTTGGCAAATAGAAGAAAATTATTATGGTAACTTTGACATTGCATACCGAATCTCTTCCGTTTCTCTATAAGTCTATCTAGCTATTTCTGTTCTGATCTCTCTAAATAAGTTCAACTTTGTCTTCTCAGTTTCGACTTGTGTATTATTTTAGTTACAAGATGCATGCCACTGCGACAATGTCATGCCTTCAATGTTCTCCCATCGTTTTTATTTTGTGCACTCAACTATTGGTTATTAATTACTTAATTCGGGAAGTTGTCGGTTTACGTTAGGAATTACACTTAAATCTTTAGGATGAGAAAAAATACGAGTCCATCCATCTTAGAGTTTTTGACTTCTAAACGAAATTAACGGAGGAACCGAAGAAGAAGGTCCAAGTATCAAGGCATTATTTGGTTGCAGATTTTAACCAAATTTGCTTAATTATTTGAAGATGGGGAAAAATTGATATATTAAGTTCCGATGCACATGGCATTGGATTTATACAATTTATTTACTATTCATATATTAATATGCCTATATATTAAAAATTGATATATTAAGTTCTGACTATTCATATATTAATATGCCTATATATTAAAAATGTTTTGTATAGCCTCTAGGCAGATCTATTGCTTATAATTTAACCCCTAATCATCCATGTGGAGTCAAAGTTATTACTTGGAAACCAGCCTTATTTAATTCTCAAATATAAAAAAAAAAACAAATTGAAATTTTATAAATTTGTAAAGGGCAATGCCCTGTGTCAGAAGAAATAACGTTAGTTTTCACAGTTACCATTAGGGGTGTGTGGGGAAAAAAACGGACCGAACCGTCTCAAATTACAATCCAAACCAACTCGTTATGAGTTTTCTAATTCGGCATCCGAATAATAGTTATGATCGGAGATTTAAAGTCCAATGTTGTGATCGATCAAACATAGACTTTTGAGATTTCAGTATACATTATCTTTTAATTTACAAATTTAACTTGTTTGGATATTTTAGGGTTCTATGTTGCACATTTAAATTTTTATTTGCTTATTTCAATATTTGTTTAGCGGTGTAATGAGAATGAATAAAAAATATTATGCCAAAATATTAGTATGTGTATGCTATGTGTTGTTTTGAGAATCTTTAATATTTAAGTTTTTTTTTTTTTTAGTTTTATTATTTTTAGGCTTAATTTGCACTCTTTATAAATTTAAATGCCAAAATGCAAAACCCACGAACCCAACCCGCAACCAACCCGCTTTAAATGGGTTGGGTCGTAATTCGAAAATTCATCAATCTGCACCAAATTAAAACGCTCAGTTTTTACGTGGGTTGGTTAATTTGGCTTGTTCTCAAACCGAATCAAATCAAATCGCGCCCATCCCTAGTTAGCACAATTTCATGTTACCAATAAGTCATACACTATTAAAGTTACCTTATTTTTAACAATGCTTTGTAGAGATTTTTTTATTTTTTTTGGCAGGCAAGCCAACAATTTTCATATAAGTAAAGTATAAAAGACCTACAAGCTGAGCAAATTTGCATATAAGGGACAGTACTGTTGAGTTGTTGAGCCAAATGAGTTTTAACCATGTTTTTTAATTATCCCACATCGCCTGGAATTGTAATATGACCCACTATGAGTTCTATTTATATGCCCCAATATCTTGTATTTTAATTACACCTTTACACATCACTGTGATAATATTATAAGTGAGAGAGTTCTATTTGCGAGAGAACCATAGCTTGTGTTTGAGTTAGATTACGATTGTAATCCTCATTATAATAATATCAAGTACTTTGGATGGTGAATTTGCTTTGATGTTTTCCTTCATTTGGCAAATAGAAGAAAATTATTATGGTAACTTTGACATTGCATACCGAATCTCTTCCGTTTCTCTATAAGTCTATCTAGCTATTTCTGTTCTGATCTCTCTAAATAAGTTCAACTTTGTCTTCTCGGTTTCGACTTGTGTATTATTTTAGTTACAAGATGCATGCCACTGCGACAATGTCATGTCCCTTCAATGTTCTCCTATTGTTTTTATTTTGTTCACTCAACTATTGGTTATTAATTATTTAATTCGGGAAGTTGTCGGTTTACGTTAGGAATTACACTTCATCTTTAGGACGAGAAAAAATATGAGTTCATCCATCTTAGAGTTTTTGACTTCTAATCGAAATTAACGGAGGAACCGAAGAAGAAGGTCCAAGTATCAAGGCATTATTTGGTTTCAGCTTTTAAGCAAATTTGCTTAATTATTTGAAGATGGGGAAAAATGAGTTGCCATCTCAAAGTGTTTATCTTTTGGTTCCAGATTTTAAGCAAATAAATTTTTATTTAAGATGAGAAAAGAATATAAGTAGACCTATGTGAAAGGTTTTATCTTTTTTTTTTTTAGGTCAAAGTAACATAAAATGTGAGCTTTTTCAAGCTGGTCAAGTTAATATAATTGTTAAGAAACCTTTCTCAAGCAAATATCTTTATTGCATTCTATACAATTAAATGGAAGATAGAAACAATTAGCATCAAACATAGAAACTTCACAAACAAACATGATTATATATTTATTTAAAAATAAAAGGCGCACAAACTTTTTAGAGACACAAAGGGCAAAGGCATAAAAACGGGATCCTTAATAACAAATCGATCTTCAGATTTCCATTCCGCTTGGAAAAATGAAATTTTTGATACCCATGTAGAGCGATACCCACGTGAAATATTGCGACACGAAAAATCCTGGTACGAAACGTATAAGAAACATTAACGGGTTTACATGAGCTTCCACATTCTCGACTTTGGGACCCATCTGAAATAACAACATCCAACATGTAAGAAAACAATATATTGGAAACTTAAAGAAACAAGTTTTCAGTGAATTAACTAGAAATTATGAGTATTGTATTGATTTAAGGTGTTAAGTTGCTAATAACAACTAACACCATAGTGTCTTGATAGTAACAATATTTGTTCTTTATTTAATTTGCAAAAATAATGATTTGGAATAAATTAATTTCGAGACCTCACTAAAATTAAAACCTTGGTTAAAATGTGTTTTAAGATCTATCAATTGTCAAACAAATATTCCAACACTGGTTATTTAACATTTAACAATGATGAAGTCCAAAAGTATTAACCTCCCCATTCATTTTTTTTTTGCAGTGAAAATTTTGCAAAATAAACAATGATTAATTGAGTATTGTTATTTTTAAAATAACAAAATCCGTATAACGACTCTAAATCACAAATTTTATGATTAATTACCTGCAAAGGGGAATCTCCGGGAGCAGGTTTAGTGCCAACCACAGAACAACCGATAATGAGACCATGACGACGAACACCACGATACCAACTTGGGCCAATTTTTTTAAGCTTTACATCAACAAAACCCGCTTTTTTGTACCATTCAAAATATTCTTCTTCTTTTGGAAATAACATCCACACATCTGCGACCATTCGGGATAGCCAAAAAGTTGGATAGACCGGACCGATCATGCATGCTTTACCACCGGGTTTTAACACTCTGTAGGCTTCCTTGATTCCACGTTGTGGGTCAGGCCAATACTCAATGCTGGTTAGACACAAAGTAAAAGAATAAAACAAGCTTAGTTACTACTGAAAATGTTTTGGTATATAATATATAAAAGGAACAAAATGTAAAATCACTTGTATTATGATTAACTTAATTATGACAAACTATTTCCAAACTATTAGGCCTTATACGGAAATTGTTTTACACTATTATTTATAAATCATCAACCATGAAGTTTTAGAGCATTCTAAATCATCCAGCATATATAATCCTCAAAGATACATAACTACTAAATAAATACCTTCCCGCAGAGACATATCTATCTGCGTAGTCCGTAGGAAAAGGTAAATCTTCAGCATCGCCTTGAATAATGGTAACCTCTTTCAGTGCTGGTTTTCGTTTGGTTTTAGCCATTTGTTCAGGTGACTGGTCGAGAAGGGTCACGTTTTTCGCATCCACATACTTGACAACCCCTTCGGTCGCAAACCCAGTCCCACCACCAACATCCACGACTACTAGGTTGCGGTCGTTTAAGTCTAACGGCTCAAGTGCACCGTCTCTCATTCCCAAATTCCAATGTGGTGGATTTAGTATGAGATCATAAGCAATTGAAATAAACCTGTAGAACCATAATGCCTCTTTCTTGTGTTGTATGAACCTTAATCCACCCATGGTCTGAATCTGAATAGGCTAAAAAGGTACAAAAAATATTCAAAAGAAAAAATATGTAAAAGCTATGGCTCCTCTCCATGAGGCAGTTTATGTAAGTGTGCTTACACAACTTTTTTGTACTAAAATTAGCTTGACCCTAAATATATAAATTAGAGAAGAAACGCAAGCATTACTATTATATATAATTCAGTTGTTTTTCTATAAACTAATACACCATTAAATTTGCAAGAGTGGTCAAGTAATAATTAGGGAAAATGATGAAAATGTTCGTACTATTGATATTTAATTATGAAAAGATACATTACATAAATCTTTTTTACCAGTTTAGTACATATAATATTACTCTTACTTTTTAATTTTGATGCTGTCTGATCCTATATTATATGTACTAAATATTAATCAAGATTTGAGAATCCGGATTTCTGAAAATTAAGTATGTTTTATATACTAATCAATGATTCACCCTAATAATTATTCATATCTTATAAGAAGAGCATGAAGGATAATATATAGTTGAGAGACACTATATGCTATTTTAGTGATAATAAATGATAATAACGATCTTATTACAATAATAAAAACTTGAATGAAATAAATGCTTATATTGCTAAGAAAATAATAAAAAACTTAGACTTGCATAAGTTATTCTACGCATTTCAAAAACTTCTTGTAGCTTGACCCTAAATATATTAATTAGAGAATAAACACAAAGAGAGTACTATATATAATTCAGCTGTCTTTCTATAAACTCATATATATATATTCCACTAAATTTGTAAGAGTGGTCAAGTAATATGTAGATTTTCTTGCTTACCTTATCAGAAGAGCAAGAACAAGATAGTTGAGAGACACTATATTCTATTTTAGTGTTTGGGAAGTGAATTAATTGGTATGAAGTACTACAGTTTCATCCTATTTATAGTTTCAAAAATTTCAAATTTCCAATAATATATTCAAGGACGGGGATTATATTTTATAAAACCAACCTTTTCAATATTACTATAGTAACGCATATTTGATAATGACACATTAAAAATTGATGTATAAGTTCCGATGCACATGGCATTGGATTTATACAGTTACCAGTAGGGGTGGTAAAAAATGGGACCGAACCGTCCCAAATCGCAACCCAAACCAATCCGTTGTGGGTTGGGTTGGTTTAGACTTTTTAAAATTATGAACTCAAAGCAAACCAAACCAAACCGCATTTAATATATGCGGGTTGATTTTTGGGTTATAATTTTTAGATCGTGGGTCAAACCGTAAAACCGTAAAACCGTAAAAAAATATAGACTAATTAATATATCTAATAAGTATATGACCTATGTAACTTCTCACCATGTCACCCCTCATCTCAAAACACAACGGTTTTCAATTAGAAATTTAATTACATGTTATTTGTTTAAAGTTACATTGTCATTGTAATAATAATAGTTTTATCATTATATGTATTATTATCATACACGGAGAGTACTAACATAAATACTTATTAATTAATGAAATGCTTCTTTTGCTTAAAGAAACATAAGTAGTTAAAATACTTGAATATGAGATTAAAAAGGTAAAGAATGGAATTGGTTATCATTTGTACGGGGATTATATTTTATAAAATCAACCTTTTCAATATTACTATATACAGTAAAGCATGGCTAGAAATTTCATAAATTAAATATTGAGACGTGATCGCATGTTTGATAACGACACATTAAAAATTGATGTATAAGTTCCGTGCCTAAATATTTTGTATAGCCTCTAGGCAGATCTTTTGCTTAGAATTTACGCCTAATCAATATCTATGTCGAGTCAAAGTTATTACTTGGAAACCAGCATTAATTAATTCTCAAATATTAAAAAACATATTGAAATTTTATAAATTTGTAAAGGGCAATGCCCTATATGTCAGAAGAAATAACGTTAGTTTTCACAGTTACCAGCAGGTTGGGAAAAAATTGGACCGAACCGTTTCAAATCACAACCCAAACCAACTCGTTATGGGTTGGGTTGGACTTTTCAAAATTATGAAACCAAACCAAACCAAACCAAACCGTATTTAATATATGCGGGCCGGTTTATATTAGGATTTTTAGATCACGGGTCAAACCGTCAAACCGTAAAAAAAAATATAGACTAATTAATATATCTAATAAACATATAACCTTGTAGCTTTTCACCATGTCACCACTCATCTCAAACCACAACCGTTATGTATTAGAAATTTAATTACATGTTATTTGTCTAAAGTTACATTGTCACTATAATAATAATAGTTTTATCATTATATGTATTATTATCATACAAGGAGAGTACTAACATAAATACTTATTAATGAATGAAATGCTTCTTTTGATTAAAAAAAAACATAAGTAGTTAAGATACTTAAATACGAGATTAAAAAGCTAAACAACGGAATCGGTTATCATTTGTATTTTGTGCATAAATTGTGATTTGTGTGACTATAACTTACACAAATTAGTTAGATTTTGTAAATGTTATGTCATCCGGTGATAGTACTAACATAATTTTTTATGTATTTTTTTCTTTTCTAATTCGGAATCCGAATAATATTTATGATCGGAGGTTTAAAGTCCAATGTTGTGATCGATAAAACATAGAGTTTTGAGATTTCAGTATACATTATCTTTTAATTTACAAATTTAACTTGTTTGGATAATTTAGGGTTCTATGCTGCATGTTTAAATTTTTATTTGCTCGTTTCGATATTTGTTTAGCGGTGTAATGGATATGAATAAAAAATATTTTGTCAAAATATTAGTTTGTGTATGCTGTGTTGTTTTGAGAATCTTTAATATTTAAGTTTTTTTTTCCGTGTTTTATTATTTTTAGCATTTAATTTGCACTATTTATAATTCTAGGTAGTTCTTCTTCTGTTCTAATTGATAAAGTGAAAGTTTTTCTTAATGACAAGTTTAAATTGAAGGATTTAGGTGGACTAAGATATTTTTTAGGACTAGAAGTAGCTAGAAATCACACTGGAATTCATATTTGCCAAAGGAAATATGCTTTAGAATTGTTAGCTGATGCAGGTCAATTAGCTGCTAAACCGGTTAGTTTTCCAATGGACACAAAGGTCCAGTTTACACCTGATAAAGATAATGTTATTTTTGATATTAAATCCTACAGAAGATTGATTGGTAGACTATTATATTTAACAATTACAAGACCGGATATTGCTTATTCTGTTAATGTACTGAGTTAATTTTTAGCATCACCGAGTAAAGTTCATTTTGATGCTGCTGTGAGGATCCTAAGGTATGTGAAATCATCACCTGCTCATGGTATATTTTTTCCCGCTTCTTCTAGTTTGAAATTAAAAGCATTTAGTGACATTGATTGGGCAGGATTTGCTGTCACATGTCGATTAATGGTATGTGTGTTTTCCTAGGAGATTCTTTAATAAATTGGAAAAGTAAGAAACAAAATGTGGTAAGTCGTAGCTCATATAAGGCTGAATATAGAGCTTTAGCTCAAACTAGTTGTGAAATTGTATGGCTTATTCAACTATTAAAAGATTTTGGTATACCTCAAACTGAATCTGTTATTTTTTTACTAATATCAAATCCTCATTAGTGTTGGTTAATAACCCTGTACATCATGAAAGGACCAAACATATAGAAATAGATTGCCATTATATTCATGAAAAAGTTGATGCAGGTGTTGTTCATCCCTTATATGTGTGTTCAGAACGTAATTTGACAGATTTGTTTACTAAAACACTGGGAAATCTCAGTTTTCAAAGCATGATATCCAAGATGAGAGTTTATCTTTGCACTCTCCATCTTGAGAGTGGTGTATTAGAGTATTTTATATGTAAAAATGTATGTTTTTTATATGCCTTCATTACTCAGTCCTTTAATGTAATTAAATTAGGTTATTACTCTTCCTAGTTAAAGATTTTTTTTAGATAGATAAAGAGAGAGACGACTAGGGTAAATAACCCTAGCCGTCGTATGATTAACAAAGATGCCTCTCCGGAGAGGGGCAAAATTAACGCGATCAATAAAAACGCGCAGCTTATGTCACCGGATCCAACACCTATGAAATCTTTTGCATCCATAGTAAGTTCTCAACCTAAACATTCCAATTTAGCTTTAAAAGAGGTTAGTACTTATAAAGGGGAACCAATGATACACTTTTCGATGGAAGACATAAAAACTTTGTCAGAACCTTTCAAGTATACTTTAGTTGGGAAATTTACTCATGGTAAGCCAAATATCGAAGTGATTAGAAAAGTTTTCAGTAAATTGGATTTGCAGGCCAATTATAACATATGAGTTGTGGATCACAAACATATTTTAATCCAATGTTTTCATGAGGAGGATTTTACAAGAATTTGGTTGAAGCAAATTTGGTATATAGAAAAGTGTCCTATGAGGGTTTTTAAATGGTCTTATGATTTCGATCCGGAGTGTGAGACCTCTATAGCACCTTTTTGGATATCGCTACCAAAACTACCTATTCATTTATATAATATCTCAAGTATTTTTTCGATGGCTAATGCGTTTGGTAATCCGTTAAGAGTAGACGAGCCTACTTCTAAGCTAACTAGACCAGGTTTGGCCAGGATTTGTGTGGAGGTAGATCTAAATTCTGAGTTAATTGCACGAGTTCATATTGGGTATGGGTAAAATGGAGGTTTCTGGCAATATAGCACTTATGAGGATTTGCCTGATTATTGCAGCTACTGTTATAGACAAGGTCACACAGAAAATTGCTGCAAGTTCAAAATGCAAGAAAAAATGAAAGAAGCTAAAACGACAAAAAGGGGAAGTCAATAAGAGAGTAAGTGAAAAAAAGAAAACATATTACAAAAACCAAATAATGGGAAAGACAAGGAAAATACCAATTTATACAAACCAAATGAAGGAACAGAAAAAGTGGCTATACAACATAAGCCACATAATAGCAGAACTAACAGAAAAGAGAGCACCAAGGAGTGGGTTGCTAGGGTAAATTTTCACAAAAAAGAGGGAGAATCAAGTGCCGCCACTGGTATGGTTAAAAGCATGGAACCTGCAAAAGACAAAGGAGAATTAGTTATAATTGATGATGAAGATGACGAGGATATAGAAGAAGAAATTATATGTGACAAGGGAGAATCACAAACAATGAAGAGGAAAAAGAAGAAATAAACAAGGTTAATTTGGGAAAATTTGAAGATAAAACAGAAGAGGTAAATGAAAATAATGAGCTAAAAATGGTGCAATATAAGGATAGGAATATTTCTAAAATTTCTATGAGTCTCTACTGTTCTGAAATTACTAATATTGAAGAATTTAAAAGTGAGGATGAAGGAATTTGGGAAGAAAATTTATTTAAAAGTCAGAAAAAGAAAAAAAAGAAAAAGGAGCATGCTAAAGCTAAAGAACAAGAAAGAATCTCGATTAACTTGAGATCATCCTCTAATGTGGGGGATAGAAAGAGGTATAATAAATGATTAAGGCCTTAGTTTGGAATGTGAGGGGTATTGGCAACAACTCTACTATAAGAAGAGCTAAAAATATTTGTACTACCAATAAAATTGCACTGCTGGTGTGTATAGAGCCTATGCTTAATGCAGATAAGTTAGAGAAAATCAAAAGGAAACTTGGTTTTGAAGAAGCTTTTGCTCATTCTGATAATAAAATATGGATTTTCTACACTCAAGATTTAATTATTAATGGTCAATGTGTAAATTTTGAGGTAAAAATGAACACTTATGATATAAGTATTCTGGTGTCCATTGTTTATGCTAAAACTACTCAATATGACAGAAAAGAGCTTTGGGATTTTTTGCATAACTCAAAAACTAATCTCCCTTGGTTAGTTGCTGGCGACTTTAATATAGTTTCTAAAATAGATGATAAAATAGGTGGACTCGACATTAACCTACATGCTGCAAATGACTATCTAGACTGTATGGATGCTACTGGTTTATTTGAGTTAAATTTTACTGGTTCAAGATTCACATGGTGTAATAAAAGAGAAGGGGATGGTACTATTATGGAAAGAATAGATAAGATTTGCGTAAACCAAGACTGCCAAAGTTTGTTTCAAAATATCTCTTTAGAGCATCTTCCCAAAACAAATTCCGATCATAGTCCTTTATTGGTAACCTTTAATAATGAAGCTGATAATAATATAAAGAGATTTATATTTCAAAATTTTTGGGTTACTCATAAGGATTATCAAAATTTGATCAAAACTTACTGGAAGGTTCATGTTCAAGGGAATGCTCTGCACTCCCTAGCTCAGAATCGAAAAACTCTAAGGAAAATTCTTTCTAAATGGAGCAAAGATACCTTTGGAAATATTTTTAATGTTGTTAAAGATGCTGAAGATCACGTGGTGAGAGCTCAATAATTCCCCTGAAAATAGAACAGAGTTAAGTAAGTGTACTGCAAATTTAAATTATAGATTGAGGATAGAGGAAGAGTATTGGAAGCAAAAAGCAAATATTAAATGGGTTCAAGATGGAGATGTAAATACTAAATTTTTCCATGGAGTGGTTAAAAAGAGAAGAGGTAAATACAGAATTAATATGATTAAAAATTACTTAAATGAAGTAATAACAAATAAAAAAGATATACAAGATGAAGCTGTTACTTTCTTTAAAGACTTGTTCGCAGCCAATGGAGACCACAATTTTGATTATCCTAGTCTACAAGTGATCTCTAAATGTATTAAGGAGGAGGATAATGATTATTTGGTAAATGATATCAGTTTGGAAGAGGTTAAATCGGCAGTTTGGGATCTTAACAAGAGTAGTGCTCCTGGTATAGATGGGTATACTGGCCATTTTTTCACTTCTTGTTGGGACATAATCGGTAAATATATTCTTTTGGCGGTTAAACAATTTTTTGCTGGCTCTGTTGTCCCCAAAGCAATGATCACTACACTCATTACTCTTATTCCAAAGAAGACAAATCCAGATAAGTATTCTGATTTTAGACATATCAGTTTATGCACTTTTTACAATAAAGTGATTTCTAAAATTATGTCTACTAGATTATCTACCATCCTAAATGATATTATTTCAGATAATCAAAGTGGTTTTGTTAAGAATAGAGATATTGTTGTTAATATTCTATTATCTCAAGAGTTTATCTCTTCCTTGAATAATAAAAGCAGTGGCAAAAATGTAGCACTAAAGCTTGATATGAAAAAAGCATATGATAAGATATCATGGCACTTTCTTGTTTCCGTGTTGAGAAAATTGGGTTTTAGTGAACTTTGGATTGATAGAGTGTGGAGATGAATTTCCGGTAATAATATTTCCATTTTGGTTAAAGGTGCTTTATCAGGGTATTTCAATCCAACTAATGGTCTGAGGCAAGGTGATCCACTATCTTCTAGCCTATTTATTCTATACTCAGAGGTCTTATCAAAAAATCTCAATTCTTTGGTGCAAAAGAAAAGTTGGAAACCTTTCAAGTCACCTATTGGTTCACCAGTTGTTACACATCTAGCTTTTGTAAATGATCTGATCATTTTTAGTGGTGCAGATAAGGGTTCTTTAAGACATATTAAAAAAGTTTTGGGGCAATATTGTAAAGACTCTGGTCAAGAAGTTAATCTTGAGAAAAGCTTCATGTATATCTCTAAAGGGGTTTCTGATGATAGAAAAGAAGCAACAAATAAGATACTTAATATAGGCATTAAAAAGCCTCCTTTTACCTACTTAGGTTGCAAGTTGTACTATGGACATTGTCCATAAAAAGTGCATCCTATTTCATGAATTGATTCTAAAAGTAAGAAGTAAACTCTCTGGATGGAAGACTCAAAATCTTAATATGGGAGGTAAACTTGTTCTTATTAAATATGTGTTACAATCAATTCCCGTGTATACTTTGGCAGCTATGAACCCACCAAAACTGGTTATTAAAAAAATTGATAATATCTTAGCCAAATTTTTATGGGGTAATACTGAAGGAAAAAACAAATATCATTGGCTAAATTGAAAAAATGTTTGTAGGCCTACTAATGAAGGTGGTTTAGGATTAAGAAGTTTTAAAAGCATTACATATACTTTTGCTGTAAAGCTCTGGTGGAATTTTAGAACCAAAAATACCTTATGGACCCAATTTATGAAGATAAAGTATTGCAAGAAAAAACATCCAAATGATATCGAGGTTATTAAGGGAACCAATACCTGGGCTAGAATGTTTCAAGTTAGAGAAACTGCAGAAAAATCGCTGGTCTGGCTTGTCGGAGAAGGGAAGATTTCTGTAAATCTTGATAATTGGAATGAAGAAGGTCCTATAAAAGATCCCAATATTGATATTAAGTGTTTAATCTCTAATATTATTAATAATGGAGAGTGGAACATGAATGAGATTAAAGAAATCATCCCAAGCTATCGATTTTACCAGTTTGAAAAGAACCTAAATTACCAAGGAGATAAAAAAGATCATGCTATTTGGAAAAATACGGAAAGTGGAGATTTCTCGTTTAAGTCGGCATGGGAAATTATAAGGGAGAAATTCATAGTCAATTGGATTTATGATATGATTTGGGACAAAATAATACCTTTAAAGGTATCTTGTTTCAATTGGAGAGCCATTCACAATGCAGTTCCTGTAGATAACGGTGTTAAGAAACTTGGAGTTCAATTGGCCTCAAGATGCGAATGCTGCAACAATCAGGAAGAAAATTTAGATCATATCCTAAGCTCTAGTGACATAGCCGATATAATTTGGAAATACTTTGGAGACAGTTTGGGCATTAGGTATAAAAATCTTAGTACAAGGAGTAGATTTATTACTTGGTGCTCATTCAAAACTTCTTCTACTTTATGTCAAAAAGTCAGTAAAGTTATTCGAGCTTTTATTATGTGGAGTTTGTGGAAAGCCAGATGCGCAAGTATGTATGATAATTTGATTATGGATCCTCAAAATATCATCAAAAATGTTATTGATCATATTCAAATTTATACTATGAAAGATAGAAGTTTTCATGTCAATTGGAAATGGATTGAGCTTCATGCAATCAAACCTGTTACTAAGTTTAAAAAAACCATTATTGTGAAGTGGGAAAATGAAAATGAATACTGACGGGTGTTATAAGAGCAGTACAAGAAAAAATAGAATTGGGGGTTTATTGAGAAATGATAAAAGGGTTTTCAGCAATTAGTGACTGTACTACAGGTGTGGAAGCTGAGGCTAAAACCATTTTAAGGGGTCTTCTATTGTGTGATTATAATGATCTAATTATAGAAAGCGATTCTCTTGAGTTGGTAAACATTATAAATAAGAAAACTAAGTGCCCTTGGAGAATAAGAGAAATTATACTTTCGATAGAAGAAATTTTAAGAAAAACTTCTTATCTGGTTAAGTACGTCGAAAGAGAAGCAAATAAAGGTGCAAATTTGTTGGCTAATTGTGGTTGCATGTCTGAAGAACTAATTTCATCGGATCTAAATAAGTTTTCTAAGGAACTAAAGAGTATAATTAAGCTCGAGAAGAAGGGTATACTAATTTCATCGTCGTCGTTTCTCCTTGTCTCTTTATCTGCATCTATCTGTAATAGATGAAAATGGGAAAGTGAAGTGGTTGATGGCAAGGATCTAGGCAGATATTATATAAATGGTCCTCAGAGTTCTCTCTATTTGAAAATTATTTTGAAGATGTTGTTTTTGAGGATTGAAGTTTTATTTTATTTTTTAAAGGTCATTGTAAATAGTTTTGCTTTGTTTTGTATCACTTGTTTTGACTTTGTGGGGGTTTTTCCCCCACTTTTTTTTTTTTTTTTCCATCATTATTAATAATAAAAAAGTGGGTTTTCCCCACCATTAATTTAAAAAAAAAAACTTTAATATAATTAATATTTCTATCACTTTCTGGTTATCAAGTACTAAATGTGTGTAGTTCAGAAACTATTAGTTGCAACTATAAAAGTATTTGTACAGATATTTTTACAAGATTAATAAAATTGTTTTAATGTATTTTGTTACTATGGGTTTTTACTCTCTCTCTATATAAACATATAGATATCATAGTACGATCAATTTCGGGTTAAAACCCAACCAAACGTGGGTTTCTACATTTTGATTGGCCCGATTTAGTGCATGTGAGCAATTTCATCATGAGCAAGGGACTAGACTATAATTAGGTTTTAACATTTCATAAATTGAGTCGATGTAAGGTTTACGTAGCTGCTTCATTTTCAAGTAAAAGAAAGTATTTCAATGATTCAAAGTTGGGGTTGTCTTTAGATTATTGAAGTGCCAAGTACATGTAGATTATTTTTGTTTTTATTACTAAATAGTCAGTTTTCTATAACCTTGTTGATTATTTGTGGATTTTGGAATCAACATTGTCAGGAAACATCTTCTATAACCTTCTTTATTTTTATTTCTCTAGTTTACCGAAACATCTTGCAGTTTTTTCAGGAAATGGTTTAATACATTGGAAAAAATATTGTTTAATAGTATATTTAATTGTCAAAAACCCGAAAATGCCAATCTCTTTTAAAGTGGTTTATATAATATTTTAATATCAATTATCTAATCTGCCATTGCAATATTTATTCTACTGCCGAAAATTATCAATTATTGCTCTTAATCGTCCTTTGTTTCCTAAACTTCAAAGTTACTTAAATGAATTAGAAGTACTTACATGTGTGCTTTAATTTAAACAGCTTATATATTAACAAACAACTATTTTAAATGAACGTGTTGTATGGTGGTCAATATTCATATTCCAACTATCATATGCATCTCTCTATATAAGCTTCTCTTTTTTTTTTTACAAATAATTCATCAGTTCTGACAAAATAAAAACACAAATAAATTTCTCAAAACCAAAAGAAAAGTAAGGGCTAAACCGATCGAAAATCCAAGAAAATGAAGGCCAACATTGTTGCCAAAGAAACCATCAAGCCTAGTGGCCCAACTCCTGATAGTTTTAAACTTAGCCTTATGGACCAACTAAGCCCTCCGATTTATACCGGGTCCTAAAGGCCGTTTTCGAAATATCCTCATCCTTCACCCTCAATTGGTGATAGCCTGATCGCAAATCAATTTTTGAAAAGAACGTCGCTCCCTTCAGTTGGTCAAACAAATCATCAATTCGAGGTAGCGGGTACTTATTATTAATAGTCACCCTATTTAGCTTTCGATAGTCAATGCACATCCTCATCGATCCATCCTTCTTTTGCACGAATAAGGCCGGTGCTGCCCACGGTGACGTACTCCGCCTAATAAACCCCTTCTCCAGCAGTTCCTCTAACTGCTTACTTAACTCTTTTAACTCAGCCGGTGACAATCGGTACGGGAAAATGGCTATGGGTCCCGTTCCAGATACCAAGTCGATTGAAAAATCTAACCCTCTCTTCGGTGGTAACCCAGGTAGATCTTTGGAAAACACATCTCTAAAATCGTCCACTACGTGTGGCCACAATTCCACTTTCTCGTCGTTATCCACTATCGAAAGACTAGCCAAGAGACAAGACAGGTTGCCCACAACCCGCTTGGAATAATAAGGTATAGAAGAAAGGGTAGCGTCACTTTCTCCACGAAAGAACACCTCATCTCCGGATGAAGTTGTAAGGAAAATTTTTCGTCGAACACAATCGATGAAAGAGTTGAAATGAACCAACCAGTCCATTCCAAGTATTACGTCGAACCCCGACATCTCTATAACAATTAAATCAAATATAAACACGTGGTCCGTGACCACCATCTCACAAGACCGACACACTCGGTCCAACATGACTCGACCCCCAACAGGAGTCTCTATAATAATCGGGTTCTCTAGAATCCCAATTTTTAACGACAAAGACTCAACTAGACTTCTAGATATAAAACAACGCGAAGCCCCCGTATCGAAAAGAACATGTGCCCAAGATGAGCACACAAGAACGATACCTTGTACATTTGCCGGATCTCCCTGGTTTGGCAACTGTGGCAAGGCATAAAGACGAGCTTGAGCTGGTGGGTTCCCTTGCGGTCCTCGATTTCCCCCATTATTTCCTCGATTCCCCAGTCCTTGATGGTCTCTTCTATAGTTCCCATGGTTTCCCCCTCCTTGGTGGTTACCTCGAAACCTTCCCCCTTGGTTCCCAAGTAATTGGTATTGTGGCACAAACTCCGGTCCTCTTGGTGGTGGTGGTGGCAACCTAGGTTGGTTAAAAGATCGGTTGGTGTTGATTCTTGTCCCATGGTACAAACTCCTGTCGTATGTCCAAATCAGTTGAATGTCCTACATTGGACTCTAGAGCATTCGAATTGTCGATGGTTCACCTCTCCACAAGTGAAAAACTCTCTCCTCATTACAGTGTTTGTCGATAGTGGATTAAAACCCCTATCCCCTCTTCCCTGTTGTTGAAACCGTGAATTATTTGCCATATCCCAAGTCCTCTTCTTCTCTTCCCTCAGAGCATTTCCGGTTTTCGACTTTTCTGAGATTCTCTTGCTATGGAGTAGGGCCCCTTCCATAGCTTGAGCCAATTTTACCAACTCATTATAGTTGACATGTCGAGCCGATGCCAATTACAATGAGATGGTCGAGTTCAGCCCCTTCATGAATCTCCTACATTTTTCCGCACCCCCTAGAACTGAGTCTGGGGCATACCTCGAGAGTGAGGTAAACTTTAGCTGGTATTCTTGAACGGTCATACCCCCTTGATATAGTTCATCGAACCGCCTCCTTATTTCATCCTTATAAGAATCGGGAAGAAACTGTCAATTGAACAATTCGATGAATTCATTCCAGTCGATGTTGGTTAAGTCGTAAGTATCCACGATTCCTAACCACCACTTCCGTGCTTCACCCTTTAGGTGAAACTGAGCCATATTCACCCGTTGTTCCCCATCGACTATTCTCGCCGCCGATAAGTATTTCTCCATTTCATCCACCCATCCCTCAGCTATGGATGGTTCACCTATCCCATCGAAAGTCGGAGCCCCCAATCGGGTGAAGTTAAGCAATCCATTATTACTTGAACTCCCAGCTTGTGCATTCTGCACCATCATTTGCACCACCTTCTGAAGGTCGGTCATCACTTGGTTAGCGTTTACCGATTCCAGTTCAGGTGCGTTTGTCTCCTCTTCTTCCTCATTCACCTCCTCATATATAATTTCAGCCTCTTCCTCTACCTCGATTTGCTCAGGTGGTGGGGCCCTAGTGTTACCTCTCCCCCCACGACCTCTAGTAGCCCTTCTCCCTCTAGTTACTCCCCTCCCCCTTGGAGTTCTTCTTCCTCTTCCATTTTCCCCACCTCGGGTAGCCGCACCGCTTGATGGTGGTGTTCCCCCGTGTGTAGCCGGTCCCCGTCCACTAGTCCTTGTGGTAATAGCCAGGACTACAACAGATTAAACCGACACTTTAGTGGTCTCACTTGACATTACTACTAATACAAAAATATTATACTTATTCATCTTGACTCCTAACACTTAACAAAATCTACGTCCCATCAAAGATTTTAAATTCCGCTAATCATACAATACAGCATTCCGCACATTACGCGATAATCACACTATATGTAAAATATGATAAAAGCTCGTTTTGCATGCCAATCATTTATCAAGATTTCTATGGTTCAAAAAAATATAGAGTACTGAATTACGAAGCCGACGCTTCAAGCGGAATCAAAATCAGAGTACAAACGAATGAGTTTCTGGCTCATATACTATTTGTTGTCTATTGGTTTGAACTAAATAATCCTAGTTAGATGTTAAGAATTGAGACAGCTTTTTGGTTTCAAGTGAGCTTGCAACCTCAGTTGCAACCACAGTTCCAACCTGCTGTTCTGTAGGATTCTGTCCAGTTATGTATTTCTGCATTACTATTCTGTAATGGTGTTTATATGTTTTAAAGTATGCAGAATATATTCTCATATGTTCTTAAAGGTTTAATTTATGTATATTGAGAATATTAAAGTGATAAGGAAAGATGTTGCCTAAATGATATAAGAATATTAGTTTATAAAGATATGTTTCCTTTAAACAGGCAATCTAAATCTCTATTCTCATGCAAGTCTTTATCACTTAATTCAATCTATATTTCCTATCAAAATCAGTATGATCAATTTTAGATTGAATGAAATACGGAGTTAATGTTTCAAATATATATTCAGAAAGATTTTATCTCTAAAAGATACTATCTTATATGTTCCCTGCTTTAGGAAAAGATTAACTCCTATTTCCAAGCTAGTTATTAACAGGTACTATCTTATGAAGATTGAGGTCAATCCTACGCTGAAGTATCTCGTGCAATATGGAAAGATTGAAGCCAATCAAAAGTGTCAAAAGCAATCATCAAGATCTTGAAGAAAGTAGATTGTTTTTACTCCTTTAAATAGTTGATAACTATGCTTGTAAAAATGTGTGTTCTAAATTATAAAGAACTCATTCTTGAGAGAATACACAGTGAGATTTTAAAAGAAAACAATGGTGGGATGCCATTGATATTTTGAGTGATAGTTATAAGGTAGGAGCAATATAGAGATAGGCAGAAAAACCTAGAGTGAGTCTGAGAGTTTTTTTATTAAGACTTGATTCCTATATTGTAAGCTTTTATAATATCATAATCTGGGTGAGTGCCCCGGAGACGTAGCCTAGTTGGGTGAACTCCGTTGTTAAATGTGCGTGTGATTTAATTCAAGTACATTTAACTTTACAAGTTCTGTCCATTATTATACTTAGGTTCCAACCTCAGTTACAACTGCACTTGGAACCTAACTGCATAACAACAACTAGAACAACGGATAGGAATTTCAATTGGTATCAGAGCTTCACACTAGATACTACTTAGTGTGGATCCTGTGTTCTGGTAAAGATGGACTTAATGAGATAAGGAAACGCATTCAACAAACCTCCATTGCTTGAAAGAGGAGTTAACTATGGAGTATGGAAAATAAAGATGAGATCATTCATCAAACAGCAAAATGAGCAAGCATGGAAATCTGTACTTTATGGATGGGAAGTTCCAACTGTTACTGATGGTGATGGTGAACTAGTCTATGTACCTGAAGATAGGTGGTCTGCTGATGAAGGCAAAAAGTCAAATGCAAACTCAACTGAAATAAACCTAATCTTTGCTGGTGTAACTCTAAGCGTATTTAGGTACATCTCTCATTGTGAAAATGCCAAAGAGGCATGGGATATCTTATAAGTAACATTTGAGGGAACTATTAAAGTAAAACCCTATAAACTACAACAGTTAACTACTCAGTTTGAAAATCTAAGAATGGAAGAAGATGAAACAATTGAACAATTTAATGGTAGAATTTGTCACATTGCTCATCAAGATGGAACCTTAGGTGAAAAATACAGTGATGATAAACTTGTAAAGAAAACACTTAGGTCTCTTCCAGAAAGATTTGAAATTAAAGTAACTGAAATTGAGGAATCAACTGATCTAGAAAACATAAAACTTGAAGAACTTATGGGAAATCTAAGTACTCATGAACTAAAATTCTTTAAACCTAAGAGAATAGAAAAATGAATAGCCTTCCAAGCTAAGAAATCTGAATCTAAAATCTGTGAGAATATGCATGATGAAGAACAGTTAGCTTTCTTTGCTAAAAAGGTC
Organism: Primula veris; assembly: GCA_963682055.1. NCBI lineage: Eukaryota > Viridiplantae > Streptophyta > Magnoliopsida > Ericales > Primulaceae > Primula > Primula veris. The sequence goes on along the minus strand of OY821741.1, from coordinate 4,698,168 downwards.
TACAAAAAGTTTTATTAGAAAAGACAGGATGATCCTGATATGTCAAAAGGCTTTCAGAAAAGAGATACTCAAGATAAGTTTAATAATAATCCTAAAAGAAAGTGGAATCCAAAAGAAAAGGATGATAGAAACTATCTGTCCAGATAAATTCAATGCAGAGAGTGTAGAGGTTTTGGTCATATTCAAGCTGAGTGTGCTAATACATTAAAAAGAAACAAAAATGCTTATATAACCACTCACAGTGACAGTGAATCTGAGAGCAACAGTGTTGAAGAGAATGAATCTAACTTTGTTAATTTTATGGGAAGAATCACTGAAAAAGAATCTGTGTATGAAAGTGACTGTGAGTCAGTTTCAACCCTAGTTACAATTGCTCTTAAAACCTATATAAGTGATGAAGAAGAGGCTTCTGATGATAATATTAGTCAGCAGTATCTTGTCCTCTATGAAAAATATCAGTGTCTAAGTAAACAATCCTTGATCATAAACAATCTTAATGCTAATCTAAAGAATGAGGTAAAGAATCTCACTGAGCAACTCAACACACAATTGGTTGAGTTAACTGAGACGAGGAAGAAAATAAAATTGTTGAATGTGTCTGCATCAGATAAATTAGATGACATGTTGTCTTATTCTAGAGGCTCTAAAGATAACAGTGGTTTAGGTTACTATGGTTATGAAAGCACTAGAAAAACTACTTTTGTTAAAGCTCTTGTTAAAACTGAAGCTCATGTTTTTGACAATAAGGTTAGAAGTACAGTTGCAACCAAGAAAAAACTGAATAACTTTAAAGATAAATCTGCTTTTGATCTAAAACTGTGTAATTTTTGCAAAAGACCAGGACATATTGAAAGCAGGTGCTATCTAAAAATGCACAAGAAGTATATTTCTCAGAAAAGTAGATTGATTCCAGCTTGGAATAAAAAAATAAATTGGGTTTGGAAAGTTAAAATTAACAATAGTCCAGTTACCAACAATAAAGCTGTTATCACTTCTTTAAATGCTGTTACTACTAATGATTGGTACTTTGACAGTGGATGTTCTAAGCACATGACAGGTACTGCTAGTGCTCTAAAAAATGTCACTAATCTTACAGAAAACACTGTTGTGTTTGGAGGTGGGGATACTTGTATAATTATTGGATAAGGAATCTTAAACAAACCTGGAATGCCTGAGATTAATGATGTGTTTATTGTAGATGGCTTAAAAGACAATCTTATCAGCATTAGTCAACTGTGTGACAACAAGATGGTTGTTAAGTTTAACAAAGATAAGTGTCTTATTACTGATCTAAATGATGATTTGGTTATGACAGGAGTTAGATCAGCAAATAGCTGCTATATTTTTGAAAAATCTGAAAAAAAATTACATCAGAATAGGTGCAATCAAGCTATTACTAACAATGTTGATATTTGGCATAAAAGGTTTGGTCATGTAAACTATAAAACCTTGGATAAACTTGTTAAAAAAGAATTGATAAGAGGTATTCCTAAACTCAGTTCTAAAACTCTAGGTGTTTGTGGTGATTGTGCAATAGGTAAACAATCAAAGAGTATTCACAAGAGTACTAGTCAAATCTATACTAAGAGAGTCCTAGAACTCATGCATATTGACTTAATGGGTCCTATGCAAATTGAAAGTATTGGTGGTAAGAAGTATATTTTGGTAGTTGTAGATGATTTATCAAGATATTCTTGGGTAGTGTTTTTAAGGGATAAAACTGAAACTTTTGAACTCTTTAAAACCCTGTCCTTGAAACTGCAACTTGAAAAAGGTTCCACCATTGGTAAAATTGTTAGGGTCAGAAGTGATCATGGAACTGAATTTGAAAACAGCAAGTTTAGCAATTTTTACAACTCCTTAGGTATATGTCATGAGTTTTCTGCACCAAAGACTCCACAACAAAATGGTATTATTGAAAGAAAGAATAGAACTATTCAGGAAATGGCTAGTCATGCTTAATTCTAAGAAACTTACCAAAAGATTTTGGGCTGAAGCTGTTAACACTGCATGCCATATTGTTAATAGGGTCTATATTACAAAAGGTACTACCATGACTGCTTATGAAATATGGAAAGGTAGAAAACCTAATGTCAAGTACTTTCAAGTGTTTGGGTGTGTTTGTTACATTCTTAAAGATAGAGAACATCTTGGAAAATTTGATTCTAAGAGTGACAAAGGGGTTTTCCTTAGTTATGCTCAAAACAGTAGAGCCTTTAGAGTCTTTAATATGAGAACAAATTGTGTCATGGAATCATATAATGTGATATTTGATGACTTAAAAGATGTTGATGAGACTACAGATGATGATGAAGAGTCAGCAATTACGGGAAAAGAGAGGAGAAATTCAGCAAACAGGCAGTCCAATAGTGGTTGGAAGTCCAGTTGCAACTAAAGTTGAAACCCAGAATACAACAGATTCTGAAGAAGAAGAAGAGGAAAGATCTCCAATTCAAACTACAAGCAAGCCTCGCTATGTAAGGACTCAAAAAAATCACTCTCTTGACAATGTCATAGGAGAAGTCACTTCAAGTGTGAAAACCAGAGGTAAAAGGAGTGATGTTGTTCACTTTGCTTGTTATACTTCTCAGTTAGAACCTAAGAATATAAAAGAAGCATTGGAAGATAATGGGTGGATTTTGGCTATGAAAGATGAACTGTCTCAATTTGAGAGTAATGTTGTTTGGACATTAGTACCCAGACCTAAGAGTAAAAATATTATAGGTACAAAATGGATCTTCAAGAATAAAAGTAATGAAGATGGAATCATTGTTAGAAATAAAGCTAGACTTGTAGCTCAAGGATACACTCAAATAGAAGGAATTGACTTTGATGAAACTTTTACTCCTGTAGCAAGAATAGAATCTATTAGAATGCTCCTCTCACTTGATTGCTTATATGAATTTAAGCTGTTTCAACTTGATATTAAAAGTGCCTTCTTAAATGGTAACATTCAAGAAGAAGTTTATGTTAGTCAGCCCAAAGGATTTGAAGATCCAAAATTGCCTGAACATGTCTATTTACTGAAAAAGGCTTTGTATGGCTTAAAGTCAATTTCTTTATCTATCTATAATTAGTGATTTTTTAATTAGTGTTTTTAATTATCCAGGTTTGATTATCTATCTATAATTCAGGTTTTTTAATTATATATTTCTTCATTTTATAATTAGGGTTTTTGTTATCATTTTTTTTGGATTATTCAGTTTACATTATTCGAGTTTTTAATTATTAGAGATTTTTAATTATATATTACTTAATTTTATAATTAGGATTTTTTTATCAATGTATTTAGATGAGTTATTCAGTTTACGTACTTATGGATTATGGTTAAATATTGTTAATTAGTGGTGGTTAATTTGAGTAGTAGGGGTTTAATTATGTATATTTTTTAAATTGCAGATAAACAATTTCATGTTCACCATAGCCTATCATTATGATGGCATAATCTCTCGAGGTAACATAACACAATATTTGAATGGTAGAGTTGATTACTTTGATTTTTGTGATGAAAAAGAGATCAATTATCTAGCACTTGTAGGAATGTCTTACAAATTAGGCTGGTTAAATGTTAACAACTTGGAAACTGAATTTGAGATTAGATTTGATAAGGATGCTTATCATATTGTTAACTACGTTGATATCGCTACTAGAGTTGTGGAAGTATATGCTGAGTGTGATAACAATGAAATAGATTCAGACTTAGACAGTAGTGCTGATGAATTTGAAGTTGAAAATGATGATGGTTCTGATTTAGAAAATAATTTTGGTACTGATGATGATATTGGTGGGGAAGATGATACTTTAGTTGACACTGTCATTACTGTGGACCACACCAACATGTCCACAGTCAATTCCAGTGGCAAAGCTAGTGGTTCTGGTACTAGTAAGGCTAGATTTAAAGACAAAGCTAGTGTCACTATGAAATCTAAAGTTGCAGTTGCATACAATAATGTGGGTAATGATGAGGACATGGATGAGGGTTATGTGTCACAGTCAGCATTTGATAGTGATGTAGGGCCTGATGAGGATAAAAGTAGAGTTAAAGTTAGTTATCCAGTGTTTGGTGAAGCAGACATAGATAAACCTATAGAGTTTAAGCTTGGAATGAAATTTCCTAGTGCTGCTCTGTTTAGAAAAGATGTAAGGAAATATGCAATTCAACGAAAAAAAGATGTTTATTTGAATGTGAACTGCAAGTTAAAAATGTATGGTATTTGTAGAAATGGAAGAACTGATAACCCATGTCCATGGTTGATATATGGTGCAAGAATGAGATGGGAAGAGACAATACAGATAAGAACTTTTGTGGACAAACACACATGTTCTAGCACATTGGTGAATTCAAATCTTACACCAAAATACATTGCTCAAAAATTTGAAGTGGATATTAGAGAGAATCCTAAGTGGGATGCAAAAGCATTTCAAAGGTTTGTTGCAAGAAAAACAAAGTGTAAGGTAACTATTGCCAAAGCATATAGGGCTTTTGACCTTGCAAAAATTCAAATTGAGGGCACTTCTGCTAACCAATACAAACTACTTTGGGACTGTATTGCTGAGTTAAAAAGAACTAACCCAGGTAGTACTTTTTTGGTGAAAACCAAGAATAGACCAAGTTTAGATGCTCCATATGTGTTTAGAGGGATTTATATCTGTTGGGGGGTCTTGAAAAGAGGGTTTTTAGAAGGTTGTAGACCATTTATTGGTGTTGATGGGTGTCATCTAAGTGGGCCACACAAGGATATAATGTTGACTTCATTGGCAATAGACCCCAACAACTGCATGTATCCTTTTGCTTATGCAGTTGTTGAGAAAGAAAAACAATCTACTTGGAGGTGGTTCTTGAGGTTCCTCTGTTGTTGTGGATTTTGAGGATTTAACCAAGTATGGTGAAAGTGGTAGTGGCACACTTCATGCTGGCATCTTGAAGAAAACAAAAGGTGGTGGAAAGTCAACAAGGCATTGCTAATGGCTTTTGAGGCATTTGATTACCGCCATCGTAGGCATTGGAGAATCGACTAATTTGTGTTTCTATGTAGCCATGCACCTTTTGTTTTTTTATGGTGGTTTTTATTATATAGAATATTTGTAATCAAAACTTGAACATAAATAAGATTTTAGATATTAAAAACCAAATAACAGCCAAAACCAACAATATCTTCTCAAATACCAAATACAATGTTTCATTGGATAAACATAAACCGATCATCATAAACAAACTATCAATTCTTAAAATAATAGCGGGATATGAACACAGACTTAAATATGTTGTAACATCCCGTATTTTTATAAATGGTTTTATTTATGATTTAATTTATCCAAAAAAATTTTATGCAGATTTTACCAAAAACCGGTCACTCGACTAATTTTTAGCCAAAAACCGAAACTCTTCCAAAAAACTTTATTTTTAAAACCTGTTACTAATTTTATAAATAAAAAGGACCCAATAGTTTTGTCTCTAAAGATTGGTTATTGTTTAGAAGTAATTTAATAATTTTGATTAAAAAATTAACTTTTAGAACTTTGGGGACCAAATAGTTCGCTTCCACAAACTTGCTCAAAACAGTTTTTTCTAAACCTCTTTTCTGCCACTTTTTAAAACCTTAAACCTAAAAAAAAACCCAGCCAAATAGAAGAGAGAAAAGAGAGAAAAAGGGAGATTTCAAAGCTTAGGAAGAAGAAGAAGAAACCACGTTAGCGGGTTCTTACCGGAAGCATCTCCTCTACGCTCTAAGGTAACACGGGTAATCCATTGCGACTAGACGAGGGTGTATGTTAGGATTTGGTTTTGTGTTTATTAGAAATTGGGGGTTTATGCCTTTTATCTTAATTAGGTTTATAAATTGTTAATTGGAGTTATTTGTTGTACTTTTAATTCACTTATTTGATTTTGGAGTAGTTGAGAATTTAGACTTTTGATTTCGGATTAATGAGAATATTGATAGGTTGCGTGTTGTTATGTGTTGTTTATGTGTTATTACGATTGTTGATGAAATTGGGTAATTTATTGTTGAATAAAGAGGAGTTGTAGTTTATGCATACAAGGTGTTTGTTAAAATGCCTGAATGAGTTGTTATGTTATTAGAGTTGTTTGGCTAGTTTTGAATCTAGCACCTATGATTATGGTTTATGTTGAATTACGTTAGAGTGACGTATGAGAATGTGATATTTGCGTGGATTTATATTATTGGCCGAGGCCGTATGAGAATGTGATATTTGCGTGGATTTATATTGTTGGCCAAGGCCTTGTGTTTTAGAATAGTGGCAATGGTCTCTGTCTCTCCCTAAATTCGGGGACGGAAGACGGCCGATGGGATAGGGAATGACCTACCTTACGGAGTGGGGTAGGTGGCGTGATAGGTCCCAGTGTGCACTATATTTATTTTATTGTTAGCAATGGTCTATGTCTCTCCCTAATTCCGAGGACATAAGACGGCCGAAGGGATAGGGAATGACTCGTCTTACGGACTGGGACGAGTGGCGTGAGAGATCCAAGTGCGCACTATAAATCTCCTTTTATGTTAGCAATGGTCTATGTCTCTCCCTAATTCCGGGGACATAAGACGGCCGAAGGGATAGGGAATGACTTACCTTACGGACTGGGGTAGGTGGCATGAGAGGTCCATGTATCCTATAGATGTGTGTTGAAGTTATTTAATTTATCTTGTTGTAGAATGTTATTATATTTCTTTTTATATGTTGATTATCGTATTTGTAGTTTGTGAGTTCTTGCATTTATGGGATGGAGTGACGGTATTTGTGGTGCCGTCCCGTCTATGTATGTGCATGGGACTCACCGTTACAATGTTGTCTTTCAGGTACAAATTAGGTTGAGGCGTTTGGATAAGAGCATTACTGGTGTAACACATGGGCTCGAGGATTCTGTCAGTTGCATTATTTTATTTAGATGAGTTTTGAGGTTGTAGCCTACGGGCAAAATTATTCGTTTGGTATTTTTTTTTTATAAATCTGTTAAACCATTTTGTCTTGTAGCCGCGTTTGGCAAATATTTCTATTTAGTTGTTTATTTGTTCCATTAGCTCGCAAAGTGTTTTCTTTTAAAATCTTAATTTTGTACCAACAGGTTCGTTTTCCTTTTGTTTTAAAAAGTTCACGCCTCGATGTCTGTGTTTTCCTGATTTTGGGGTGTGACATATGTTAATAAAAGAAATAGTCTAAAAGGATAAAAATATAGATATCATACGCCCTCAACAAAATGTCGAGTACGAACGTTGACTCAAAGAAGTAGGTTGAAATATTTAAAACAAAGTTATAATTTGCCCTCCACATAGCTAAGCATGTATGCACAATTCATCTCCTCCAGTTCACCTACTTTTTCTTTATCTGCAAAAAAAGAAAATCACATATATAAGTTATTATATTGTAATATAACGACTGAGATGGAAATTAAACAACAATGACAAAACTATATTATAAATAGAATAAAAACCAGTTTTTTGTAATGGAAGTGATTACGATGAAGAATATTAATGTAGGAAACTTTTATGTTTAAAAGTTCCTTTAAAATATTTACATATGTATTCAATTTTACTTACATCGATGGCACGCCAAAAAACGTTTTGTTTTTTATCAAAAGCTTGTCCAACTGTGCGGGTACAACCATGGGGGATCAACAAATTTACACGAGCAAACTTCACTTCAGTTATTAACACCACCCAGAATCCATTTATTCCTATTTATTTTCCATCTAACTTATAGAGAGGGTCTTTAGAAATGATAGTACCATACCCGACAACTTGTTTTGGGTAATCAATGTTAAGAAGTTGAACATCACTTCCGACCTGTATTTACATAAATAAAAACTTTTAGAAATATTCTAACAGCATCATAACTTATTGTATGGAAATAAATATATGGTATTAAACATATGAGAATGAGAGTGAAAAAAATGTTTCAACTTTTATGTTAAAACTCCTACATTATTTTTATTTTTAACATAATTTAACATATTTGTCACCATCATACTACTTTTATGTTACAATTCGGCATTACAAAATTTCTACATTCCATCGAAATGTAGACTTTGTAGTTATGAATAATTTATTAGTTCAACCCCGACTTTGTTCTCAAAATCTATCAATCTATACTTGTCTACAAGTTCACCATTTTGTGACACGCTCCACTAAGGTATGAAGAAAATATAAAACATCATAACTGCTCTATAAACATAAACCGAATAAACTCAAAAATTAATTATCTACCTCATAAAAGGTTTTCGTAGGAGCTATCTTTTGATGAGAGCTTTCGGCATCCGACATTTCCTACAAATCATAGGTTGTCATCAAATATTAATAGCCAAGCTAACATTTCCATCAAACTATAATACCGGAGCAACTAAAACGAGAAAATTAAATGAAAAACAAAGCCACATTATCCCACAATTGGGTACCTATATTAATTAAATAGGTGAGAGTTAGTATAATACAATAACTATATGTTGAGTACATGCGTATCATGATAAAAAAACCCTAACATGTATAGGTAATTTCCTCTGACTCTAATGATTTCTTGACTGGAGATTTCTTGAACAAAGATTTTACTGCCAAAGATTTCCTAGACTTTGGGATGGTTTTACATGCATTATGGATTTTTTCCCCCTCTATCTTTACTAATTTCCTGGCAAAAGGTTTCCTGCCCGGCGACTTTGATATGGTTTTGTCTATATTGTGGGTTTGATCTCCCTCTAACTCTAGTGATTTCCTGGCCTGAGATTTCTTGACTGGATATTTAGGGATGGTTTCCCATGTATTTTGGATTTGTTGTACTTTCCTCTCTACTGATTTCTTGGACAGATATTTTTTGCCTGGAGACTTATGAATGGTTTCGCCGGTATTTTGGGTTTGTTGTACCTCCCTCTCTACTGATTTTATGGCTGGAGACTTTTGGATGGTGTTTTGTTTATTGTTTATTTTATCCTCTAACCCTTGACAGTAACTCTTTAAACGTTCGAATTCAGCACAAAACTCTTTCTCCTTCTCTTGTCGCCCCTCTTCTCGTGCCCTTTCTAAGTTCTCAGCATGTTGCTCATGATATTGGTTGCATTTCTTTCCAAATATATCTGTTGGGGAAGGACCTAAACCGTGAGTAAGAACACGACCATGCTTATCAATATTTTTGGATTAAGAGTTAACTTTTAGATTAAGAGTTAACTTTTAGAACTTTTGGGACCAAATAGTTCGCTTCCACAAACTTTCTAAAAACAGTTTTTCTAAACCTCAAATCAGCCCACTTTTAATTCAAAACCTAAAAATCAGCCAAATAGAAGAGAGAAAAGAGAGAAAAAGGGAGATTCCAAAGCTTAGGAAGAAAAGAAGAAACCACGTTAGCGTGTTCTTACCGGAAGCATCTCCACTACGCGCTAAGGTAACGGGTGTTATCCATTGCGACTAGACGAGGGTGTATATTAGGATTAGGTCTTGCTGTTATTTTAAATTGGGGGTTTTTGCCTTTTCTCTTAATTATGTTCTTAATTTGTTAATTGGGTTTATTTGTTGTATGTTTTATTCACTTATTTGAATGGGAGAAGTTGATGAGTTAGTTATATTAATTTCGGATTAATGAGATTATGGATGGGTTTGCATGTTTTATGCGTTGATTATGAGTTATTATGGTTGTTGATAGAATTGGGTAAATTATTGTTGAATAAAGAGGAGTTTTATATTGCGCAAACAAGGTGTTTGTTAAAATACCTGAATGGAATATTATGTTGATTAGACTTGTTTGGCTAGTTGTGAATCTAGCACCTATGCTTTTGGGTTATGTTGTATTACGTTAAGTGACGTATGAGATTGTGTTATTTGAATAGTATAATATTATTGGCCGAGGCCTTAATATTTATACGTAAGAGAATGTGATAATTGATTGGTTTATTATTTATTGGCCGAGGCCTTATGATTTAGCTGTGGTGGCAATGGTCTCTGTCTCTCCCTAATTCCGGGGACAGAAGACGGCCGATCGATAGGGAATGACTCGTCTTACGGACTGGGGCGAGTGGCGTGAGAGGTCCCAGTATGCACTATATTTATTTTATTGTTAGCAATGGTCTATGTCTCTCCCTAATTCTGGGGGCATAAGACGGCCGAAGGGATAGGGAATGACTCGTCTTACGGACTGGGACGAGTGGCGTGAGAGGTCCAAGTGCGCACTATAAATCTACTTTTATGTTAGCAATGGTCTATGTCTCTCCCTAATTCCGGGGACATAAGACGGCTGAAGGGATAGGGAATGACCTACCTTGCGGACTGGGATAGGTGGCGTGAGAGATCCATGTATGCTATAGATGTGTGTTGAAGTTATTTAATTTATTTAATTTATCTCGTTGTAGAATGTTATTATATTTATTTTTATACGTCGATTATCGTAGTCGTAGAATTTGTGAGCTCTTGCATTTATGGGATGGAGTGACGGTATTTGGTGGTGCCGTCCCATCTAGTTATGTGCGTGGGACTCACCGTTACAGTTTTGTCTTTCAGGTACAACTTAGGTTGAGACTTTTGGATAGGAGCCAGTGGAATGCATCACATGGGTTCGGGGCTTTCGCTTTCTGTTTATTTTAGAACAATTTTGAGGTTGTAGCCTACGGGCAAATTGCATTTGTTTAGTTCTTCTTATATAATTTTGTTAAAACCTTTTGGTCGTGTAGCCGCGTTTTGCAAGCATTTTATTTATTGTTTAATTGTTCCTTTAGCTCGCTAGTGTTTTCTTTTAAAAAAAAATTAATTTCGTACCAACAGGTTTCACTTTTCTTTTATTTAAAAAGGTCATGCCTCGATGTCCGTGTTTATGGAATTTGGGGCGTGACAACGTTTCTTTTTATATGCATTTTTCTTGGGTATGCTCTGAAGGAACCTATGGTCGAATTAGGTAGTATAAATTTGGATTATTAGTGTTAGAAAAGGCATGTTTCTGCGCTGCATTTGTTAATAATATTAAATCTGGCTTACTAGTGCTAGAAAAGGCTTGTTTTACAGTAACTAAATCGTAAAATCAGTATACATATAGGCATGATGATGGGAAGTTCTATTGTCCATTACTATATCAACTAATTTTACCATAGGTTCTCTTCAAAGAGCATCCCCATAAAAAAAATGCATATAAAAAAGTACGTATAGCCAATCATAAACTCATTATAGCTAACTCTATAATTCTAATGGTTCAAGGTCTGGGTATAGAGTGACGTTTTCACTCAAGACCAACTTTGCATATAGGTTCTAAAGTTTACTTATGCAAAATGATAAACTATATGTCGAAGAAAATCAACAGGTTTAAAGCTCAATTTTTTGTTTCTTTTGCCTAAAAGCTGGAGTAGTTCAATTAATCAGCTAAACAGCGTAGCAATAAGTAAAAAAAAGCCTTCAATATTAATCATTGACAAGAAAATAATTATAAGACTTAGAGATACTGTTGACAATTTTATTTACCTTTGCCCTATCAGTGCCTTGGTATTGAACAAATACTTTCCATTGATCAGCGTTTACACAATCAGGTGTACTTGATAGTCGTTCTGTATCATTATCAAATTTGTTGTAATGCGATTTTTTTAAAAGCGACTTCCAATTTCGCCATTTCTTTCCGACGGACTTTAAGCAAACAACCTTGTAATGATCCGAAACGTTGGCATTATCCTATAAAATTTATATATTATGAAAACATATGTAACACTGAGGACAATAAACTAATTGAAAGAAAGTATTAAAATATTTAATACTCGAATTACCTTCACCTCGTTCCATATATGTTCTTTATATGTCTTCAGTTCTTTACATCTCCAATCGCTATATATTATAGGACAATAAGTCCCATTTCGAGCTATCACACCTAGTTGAGTTGCCAGTTTATCTGTATTTGGTCCAATTGGTTGGTAAAACTCATTGAATTTGATATCGAGCTTCTTTCCCGTAACCCAATCTTTAGTAGGCCAAGATCGACCTCTTTTCTTCTTCTTCATCGGTGGTTGGGGTGGGGAACCACTTGATAAATCTTCTAGATTCCAAATTTACCAAAATGAGAATGATACAAATTCAGAGGGGAAAAGAGAGAAAAATACATAATAAATCTCGATCAGACCAAACAATATTCAAATCATTTTTATATATACGTATCCACCATAGACAACCAAAATAAATTGACACCATGACAATACAAAAATCTTGCATGTACTTTGAAGTTTAGTGACTCAAATAGGACATTGTGACTCTTAACTGTGCCTTAGCATTTCTTATTTGTTTTTTATAGCAGGCACAACTTGCTGAACATGAATGCCGCTTAATTTAATCCAACCATATTAGTGAAAGACTATGACAAACAAAGGAGCTTCTAGAGTTTTGACACCATCTATAATCAGCTCTCATCTTATAAATCTTGTATCCTTCTCAGGCCCAACAAAATACACACATTTTCTGTCCTAGATTAAAATTGCAAAACAATGAGCAATTATTAAAAGAAAAACTTTTCGTCTCTTTAACTCTCTATTTCTGAGAACTAGGTCTACAAATAAGAGAAAAAAGGTAAACAAGTTGCTCATAAACAGATTATCAAACAAATCTTAATTCTAGTACTAGTACCTTCATTTTTTGTCCCAGTTTTTCATTATAAAACAGTGAGCAATGTAAAATACTATTCTACAACAATTAACCAGGTAAGAATTTTGACCACAGAGGTGCAAAAGAAAAAAACTTCACGACCTACGAAAATAAAGCATCACAAATGTTTGTTGAACATTTTGGTAAATTAAGATTTCAAATGCGATAATCGTCATATACTGTAGCGTTATATATGAAGCAGACACACATGGAAATTATAGTTTAAGTGTCAGCCATTTTTCAAAATAAGACCGGAACTAGTCCAATGTGTTTGCATCAATTATATATTTTTTATAAAAAAGATATATGCATATGAAAAAAAAATTAACTAAAAGAACCTGCTATATTCTCGTCGTTATGGGGAGGGGCTGAGTTTTGACCAGGGACTTCTAAATCATGAGTACAAGTTTTAGATGTTGATCATTGCAAAGAATCAGCCATAGGTCCAATAGAAAAACGAGCCCTTGGTTTTCCCATTCTTTACCTGTACTAACATCAACACTTACACCGGACTTTCACCCACAATGAAAAACAATGATGCTATATTGTAATAAAAAAAGATATGATACATCTAAAATGCCCATACTCCACATAGTTGTAGTAATTCAAAGATCTGTAGTAAATATTTGAAATCTGATCAAATGAACTTATAATTGCTAGCAACTGAAAAGAACTATATAAATCTCGGAAAATCACTAGGTGCATACAAAAAAAACTTTATAAAAAGAAAAGACAAAAGGCATGTGGGAGAAAATAAGATTGTTGCAATCCAATAACAGTAAAAAAAGATACCATTAGCTACTGAGATCATATCTCACATATGCATAAATCAGGGTCGACATACAGAATATATTGAATAGCTAAAATAAAAAAATCCACATCTAAGAAGTATAAGAAAAAATAGAAACATTGAAAAAGTAGGAGTAGGCTAGACCAATCAAATTCAGGTTAAAACCCAAGATGCCAATTTCACAAAGCCTAACTAATCCAGATGCCCATAACTCTTAGAAATAAAAAAAGATAATAAAAACAGAGCATCGGCAATAAGTTGAAAAACCTGAAAACTTAATCCCATGTATACAAGAAAAACATAGTACTTAAGTTACGAGTTGGTCTCTCTCGAAAAAAATACTACTCAAAAGATAATCATTCATCATCCTCATCCATGTCATCGTCATCACTAATTTTATTATTAACGTCCTCATCATCACTAGAATCATAAACTAAATCCTCATTGTCGCTTAAAAGATAATCTTCAGAAAAATACTCATCTTCATCTTCGCCATCTTCATCACCAGGATCATCCTCCTCGTTTAAATTATCATCAACTAGGATTCCAACCATCGTCATCTTCATCACCAATCTCATCCTCTTCTTCTAAATTTTCATCAACTAGTGTTTTAGCCCCATCCTGCATTACACTTGTATCATTATCTTCAGTGGATGTCGGAACACTTAGTTCTTGAACATTATCAATCAAATCATACACATCTCTAGGAAACATTTTTATCACTAGCTGTCAATCTTTCTCAACAGGATCTTGTATGTACCAAACTTGTTTCGCTTGTGACACGAGAATAAATGGCTCATCTGATGGATGATTGTGCTTATATAAAAGATGATTGAAATTTACAAGCATGCAACCAGATTCATCCTTTTTAGCACCAACACTATTATCAGCCCAATCACATTTAAATAGCATAAACTTAAAGTCGTTTGTATATCTGAGCTCAATCACATCAGTTAAAATCCCATAAAAATCAACTTCACCCAAGACCGGACGATTATTTCGTGAACTTGCAAAACTGTTGGTTTCAATACGATCATTAAACTGAAGTTTAAATTTATATACATTATATTGATACTTTAGTCAACAAATTTAGATGGCTAAAAACAGCACTACGTTTGATCAATAAGTATGTATGTTAATTGATGTATTATCTATCTTAAAAGCATACATGTACTATAAGAAACAAAAGGGCAAGAATGAATTGAAGTTAAACTAAAGAAAAAACAAAGATTTGAAACCAAAATTATGTCAAAGAAAGATAGTTGTAGACATATAAATCAATTCTGGTTATAATTAAACAAGCAAGAAACACACCAACAAATCAAAGATGGATATAAGGTGTTTTTATAAGTGAGGGAGAACTGGCTGTATTTTCGCACAATTATAATACGAAAGACAAAAATATTTTGTTTAGATAGGATTAAACTTAGGCAGTTATCATTAATCATAATTAGGGATGCCAAAAAATCCAACACCTAAAAACCGCACTGTAAATACCCAAAAATCGTAATAACCGACCCGTCACTGAATTGTTTTTGGGTCTATCCAACCCAACCCCGCCGGTTCTTGGGGCGGGTATGGTTTCCAATTCTATATCGTGGACCCGACCTGTAGACCCGACCCATGGAACCGACCCGCATACCCGAATTATAGAACCGCAATATATACCCATATTTTAAAAATACTATATATACATATTATGTATGTGCAACAAAAATTGGATAAATGCACGAGAAAAAACACAATAAAAACTCATACAACAGCGAGTGAAGAAATATGAAACATTTTTGAATATGTACGAAGACACGGTTGAAGATTTAACATTGAACCATTAGTTTTTATGATGTTTTTATACTTATTTTATTTTTCATTAGTTAACGCTCATTTACTTTTTTTTCTTTTATGTCTTGTGGGATTTTTTCCTCATATTTTTATATATTTATCATTAATAATATAAAAATATGAGTTTTTCCCACCATTTAATAAAAAAAAAGTTTTTAATATTTGTTGTGATTACAATTTTTACGATTTGTTTTTAATTCAGTCTATCTTTCTTAATAATTTAGGAAAATCATTAACAATAAAATGGGTAATTAAGAAAATGAAAAATAGAACCATTAGTTTGTAATGTTTAAGTGATTGTATAATGTTTACGTGATTCAGTAATCAACCAAACACATTGTTAACCAATATGAAGCAAAAAAATTAATAGTACCTCGTTACTTTGTTTATTTTTAACAAGTAAGCTAAGAACATCTAGAAAAGAACATTGGAAAATAATATTCATTATCAATATTAAAAATACCATTTAAAAAAGAACATCTAGAAAAGTAAAATAAATTTTACGAATTTTGGGTATTTTGGGTAAATACCCACACCGCGAACCGTTATACCCATTACAAATACGGTATGGGTTGGGTAAAATAAGTAAAAAAAGTTATATAGACCCAACCCGTAGATGATAAAAGAACCGCTAAAACCGTTAACCAAATAACCAAAAACCGTTGGGTCCGGTCGAACCGGGTCGGGTAAAATTGAAGCCCCTAATCATAATCATATTACTATTTTATTTAAATATTTGAGTATTTAAGGCGGTTAGTAAAATTAGCATCTCTAATAATAGTGTAAAAGAGGCGTTTAATTAAAACCGCCTCTAATAGACCATCATTAAAGACGCTTAAGCTAACCATCTCTATTGTTCATTTTTAGAGGCGGTTTTGTAACCGCCTCACAGAAAAGTATCTTAATAGACCTATTTTCCTGTAGTGGCTACTGTATGAATTTATTTACTTTGGTGTCTGTTAAATGCCTATAAATGAAGCATTTATTTTGGCAATTTAATGGTGTTATTTTGTTTGTATAGTAATTTGATTTACTGTTTTTATGGAGTAGTTTGTATAGTAAATGTTGTCATCTCAATGATGTTTTTGTACTGAGAGATGACCATTGTGATATTAGAAATGTTGGTATCTCAATGATGTTTTTGTACCGAGAGATGACCATTGTGATATTAGAAATGTTGATATCTCAATGATGTTTTTGTACTGATAGATGATCATTGTGATCTTAAAAATGTTGTCATCTCAATGATGTTTTTGTATTGAGAGATGTTATAGTTTTGTTCTGTAATTTTGTCCTGAGATGTTATGAAAACAGTTCAGAAAATAGTCTTTTTTGATCTCAGAAAAGAGCTTTTATTAACTCAGAAATAACTCTTATGAACTCAGAATGAGACGAGATTTAGGTATTTTTGAGCTCTTATAAAAACATCTCTGAATTCTCCATTTTATGTGAGATTTGGGTATTTATGATATCAGAATTGACCAATTTTTGGACTGATTATTGTCCACTTCTTACTCGCAAAATAGCCATTTTTTGTGAACTCGGAATTGGGCTTTTGTGAACTCGGAATAGTTCATTTTTTGTCTGAAATTTGGGTACTTGTGATATCAGAATTAAATACCAAAATTAATTTACTTTTAGCATTGTCACACCCTGAATTTTGGATAAACCCGGGTCGTGAATGTAAATTAAAATAAAAAGGGAAAAGTTACCTACAAGTATCACCCATTCCCGTGTGTGCCTATCCTACCCAGCAGGCAACCAAGGTAATCGGAACCCGGTTAGCTCTGATACCAAGCTGTCACGCCCCGAATTTTGGATAAACCCGGGCCGTGAATGTAAATTAAAATAAAAAGGGAAAAGTTAAAATAACGAAACATGCAGAATGTCATTCGATAAAATACCAATCAATAGAACCAAATAAATACTTCAGGCCATGTCGATAATCACATTTGATTCCCTGAGTTGGCCTAAGGGTAGCCAACGGTGTTCAAATGTGACAACACAAACAAAACAGTACGTTTTAGAAAATTTCGGCATGAGCTTCACATATCTATTTGTTTCCAATAAATTAGACCTGTTTGACAACAAAACATATAACAAAATCGCAAAGCGATTATCACTAATTCAACATGAATAAGTCAAATTCAACCCAGCTGACATTATATACAATAACGCAATCTAACATATATAAATGTACATGATAGGTTACTCTAACCGAAAGAAAAACATTCACGTTTCAAACGCTTACAAGGCGAACAAAGTTCAAAATAAGAAAACACCAAAAAGAGTAAACAAAAGAGTAGCATGCATGCGATAAGGTGTAATATGACAATGATCCTCAGACAAGAGCTCTACACCTCGCCACCATCTCCGTCAACACCTGTACATCGATCGTAACAAAATGTACAAAAAAAAAAACAAGGAAAGGAGGTAAGAAAACAATCTCGCTTTAAAAACGGCACGTGCTACTAAGCACGCACACACAATCCTAACATGGAAAATATGATATCTTGGCAAATAATGACAAATGCAATTGCACTAAAAACACATCAACAAATATAACTCGCAACACAAGTAAATGAACATATAATCAAGATCAACTGAATTAATAATAAAAAAAACAAAAAAAAACACAAAAAAAAAAAAACAAGACTGAAAGTGCAATGGTTCCTTCACCCATATTCTGACACTAACACGTGGCCAAGAAAATATGGGGCCGGCTTTAAGGGGACTAACCCTATGGTACCGATATACCTAATCCTTGCGCAAGTTTCCGGAATCTCACCGTGAGCTGACACAGCTCCGCCTTAACACTTGGTACTGCAATCCCTAAAATAAATATAAAAGACTCCCAAAAACATAAATGGTAAAGTCCACCAAACGAAAATAAAATAAATATCACGCACTATATCACCACCGTCACATTTTTGTTCACAATTCTTTTTCAAATAAAAATGGTAAACTCGCCATACATAACATAATCACCATAAACAATATGATTAGCATAAATAAAACCATGGAAGCATGTTACACATACACAATACAAAAACATGATGCAATACACACTAACCAACCAACTAACCATTTACATAGGCTAGCATACAACAAACAACACATAAAAAAATGCCTTTAAAGCGAAACTATATTCTTCCCCCTTACCTATACAAACGAGACCTCGTTTGTAAAAATATCCCAACCTCAAACTGAAAACCCACCGAACAATCAAAGCTGTATATGGACAGCCCACTAATAGCCCTCAAGTAGGCCCTAAACGTAATTAGAACGAGCTACGGATCAATAAAATTGATGTAAATTCGGATTATTAATGAAACCCTAAAAATGGGTTTTGATAAAAGTTAAAATCAGATGAAACGGCTTACACGGATAGATAGCTCTCGAGAAATAGGATAAGAAAACATATTTGATTGTCGAAAACGGACACCCGATGACCTCGTAATCGGCTCCCGAAGTCGCTGCCCTAAAACCCTAAACCGCACCCACTACCGCCACCTACCACCACAGCCTGACCAGCCCCTTTCCGATGACCTAACCCCTTCTTCGGCGTTCGTCTCTCTCTCTCTCTATATGTCAACTCCGCTGGTCTCTCTCTCTTCTATATATGTATCTATGTATCTATGTATCTATGTATATGTATATATGTATATGTATATGTATGTATATATATATTTATATATATATATATATATATTTAGGTTTTAGTAAATTAATTTACTAACTAGTCCACCTATTTATTACACGATACCAATCACCCCCACAACTATTATATACACCCAATTTCATATCACACGTATATTTCACACAAATACGTAATCACCCACAAAACTAAATATCACTATCATATGACTAAAATATACAATAAAGTACAAAATTTCCGAGACGTTACAAGCATCATCAAACAACACAAAAGCAAATTTCATAGTTCATTTCATTCATTCATACTCATAGCATTGCATGAAACCATTACATTAAACATTATTTTCAAATAAGCTCTAGACCTGTATTTTTTTCTTCCTCAAACAGGTACACCATTGACATGACAATAATTAAAATCAAAAAAACACCAAGTATACAAACTTTACTATTTTTTTCCTTTTTCTTCTTCACTTGCTTCATGTTTTTCACCATATCTTTTTTCTTCGCACCTTCATATTCATCAACCAACTGCATTAGACAAGCTTTTTCATTCTACAATTCATTAATTTGTTTCTTCATTTTTGAATTCCCTCTTTGCATTTCTTTCATGTAAGCTTCCAAGATATTTTTTCCTTTCAATAAACCTGTTATTATTTTTGTGGCACGATCACAAATAGGGGGATCAACCCATAATAAAAATGAGCAAGAGTTGGTTTTACAATTTCTAAACCTGCGACCTGGGTTTTCCGCAGTCCATGATGTGTTTAGTTTTGTGATTTTCCTACAATGGCAGTGGTAGTCCATTGAAGAGAGTGTTAGTGAGAGAATGGGTGTCTGAGAATTAGGGTTATTGCATGCTGGTGTAATAAAGGACAAAAATGAGTTTTGGGTGTAAGTGATTTTGGTGCCAAATAAATGTCAAAAGGCACACGTAAGCAGTTTATTTGCCAACTGTTTGTTTAATTGCTGACATATCAGCCAAAGTATGGTTATTGATCAATTACTGTTAATTTAGTATGTACATTGTTAAAAATAATAGTTGAGTATGCAAATTGTTAAAAGGCGATAGTTGGGTACATAAAACATGAATTAACACTTATTTGTAATTCTTGGAGGTTAGGCCCATCATTTCTTCGATGAGGCGCTTTCTTTCCTACGAATTTGTTGTAGCCTTCGGGCATTGTTCGAACCTTTGACTTTATATACATGCTTAATCTAAAAAAAAAGAGCTCCGGTTTACATTAAAGTGTACTTCTTCTACGAAAACACCTCTAGCGATGATATCGAAGAGGTGGTCGCAAAAAGGACCCAATGCCTAAAATCATCCCTATCTCAAATTCTGACCCGCTTTTACCTTTTCACCGGAATAATTAGAGACCAAATGAGTGTTAGTTTTGAAGAAGCCGATGGTGTTGAGTTTGTGAAAGCTAAAATAGATTCTTTTCTCAAGGAATTTCTCGAAAAACCTAATTATGAAATGTTTTTACATCTTGTTTCGGACGACTATTGGGAAAAGGGTACACGCCCTCTTCTTATCGTTCAACTCAACTTTTTCAAGTGTGGTGGATTAGCTATTGGGATGAACTTCTCTAAGAAAGTATCAGATGCCAGTACTTTTCATAAATGCTTAGGCCAATACAGCTATTGGAAAATCACGTGATACTGTAACATCCCTGACCTAATTTGGGAGTCACACGGCCGAATAACATGTGTGGCGACACGTGCTAAACAAAACCTAATTTACAAACATTCAGAAATAGTAGAATAATGAAATATACCCAAAATTATATACCTTCATTATTAACAATTTTAACTACGGTACTTACCAAGTAATTCTACATCATATAAGCTAAAGAAAAATTAAATCGCAGCGGAAAATATAACTTAAACTTCTATAAGGTCTGTCTGGTCCCAACTAATCGACTTCAAATCTAAATAGCCGATCACTTACCTGAAAAACATTTTAAAAATGAGGGGTGAGCTAAACAAGCTCAATGAAAGAGAATGTCTTACAATCTAATATAAGTGACATAAATAAGAGTTTCCTTATCTTTTCTTTCAAATTAAATGCTTTCTTTTAAGTAAAATTCCCAATGCAATTCTTTAGAAATCACTAGAACAAATTGAATGAAATATAAAAAATCTCTTTCTTCTTTCTTATCATGGTGTTCACAAATATGAAAGTATTATGTTACGGTAACAAGCTCGATTGACTTACTCAATATCTTTATCATCGATCTTTTTCTCAGGTGTATAAACCATACGTGCACTACATAATTAAGGTCACCACAGCATGACGGCTGAGTCTATTCCTTGAAACATTCTGGTATTCCTTGAAACATTCTGGTTGACGAAGCTATGTACAATCGCTAAGTCAACCATTGAGAACTAAACTCATTTGTTAGTTGCCAACGTCACCCCACTGATGGGCTTGGAGAAATCTCCATTGGACTTCTCTCTCATGATACCAATACAAAATCATAAGCGTATCATAACATAAAACTGTCTTTAATATAAAATTTGACTTCATAAAATTATAGCCACTTCATAAAATTACCTTTCTTTCTTTCTTTCTTTCAACATTTAATATAAATATACTTATATAATAATACTGTTTTGTGAATAATCACTTAAAATCTGCAATTACTTTGTCGTAAAAATCAATGGGATACTTTGTAGTAGAAAGACAAAACCCACTCACCTGACTCGGATTGTCGCTAACCCGAATGTCTCTATTAAACAAGGCTACCAAAAAAAACTTAACCTGTAAATATATATATAATAGCTAATTGTCAATACTAGTGTGCAACCACTAAATTTTACCTTAATCATTTAGCTACTCCAACCTAAGTCCTAAGCCACTGTCATCAACTCATTTAAGATAATACTAAACATATTCCTGATCATCTAATTCTCTTGCATTCAAATTCATTTATTCTTCCATTGGATTACTCGAACAAAGGTTATAAATATTTTACAAAGCTACAACTATACATACGCCGGATCAAATTTCTATTAGTTTAATCCTAGCAACTTATGTATTTTATAAGGCCTGTGTATACAAATATTGAACCAACCAAATTCATATCATCGCTACAGGGATACCAAACGCTATCTAACTCATGCACTTCGACACGAGTGCATGACTAAATCAAGAACTAATTCGAATAAACAGCTACCCATCATTAATTTGTTCTCCTAGAAATTTACAAGTTTATACTCTACAATGATCCAATAACCTTAGTAGCAGATTCATAATTTAATCATCACTAATAAATTTAGAACTTAGTAACCTAGCCTAAAACATATAAACAAAAACCTTGTGATCTAGACCGAACAACCAGATAAATAAAAGGGTATACTAGATTTACCTTGATGAAGATAACATGACAAGAATTTATCCCCAGTCTCTCTCTATACCTACCGTTTCCATTGTGTATATATAAATATGTGTGTACGTATGTGTGTGTATATATATATATATATACATATATATATATATACACAAATATATATATATATATATATATACACATAAGAGAACTAAACGCTCTATTTCTCTGTATATGCGTTAGAAAGGAATTAAAGGCAGACTTTATTTTCTATTGTAACCCTCTTTTCTTATTTATTTCAACTTAATTACTGATCCTTATTATTAGTCTGAGTACTTACTTCTTTTAAATAATTAAACAACCACCCGACATCTTGTTAAAATATCAAAACAGCACTAAGTATTAAACATTAGTAAATAAATATAATAAAACAAAATACGGGATTTTACAGATACCATAAAAAGCCCAGAGTTTAGTAGTTCTATAGTTTTCCTTGCAGTCAAAGAACTTTACATGTCGGGGGAGAATATTGGCGACGTTGTTCAAATAAATAACAAAACAAAGAGATTTGTGTTTACAGCCACCAAACTTCCTGCCCTCCAAGAAATAGCGACGAATGCAAACCTTCTTTGGACTTTGCGTTCAGAAATAGTTACAGCATTTATATGGCGTATTGAGATGAAAATGTCTATAAAAAGAGCAGGTGGTTCCCTTGTGCCATCATTTTTGCTCACAATGCTTAATATTCGTAAATTGCTGCCACCTCCCATTAGCAACCAAACTTTTGGGAACTTTGTCGACTGCCAGATAGTGACAAACAAGAGCAGTGAAATTGAGTTGCCGTACTTGATAAACCTTTACAGGAAGGAGCGTAAAAGGTCACATGAAGCATACAAGAATATACTTGATGGACAACAATTTATGGAGAGATTTATGGTGATCGGCGAGAAAATGATGGAGCTAATGCCACATACGGATGTTAAAAACACATTTACCATCTCAAGTTGGAATAAATTCCCATTTTATGAAGATGATTTTGGTTGGGGGAAACCAATATGGGTAGCTACTCATAACGCGACAACGTATGCCACTATTTTGATAGACACGAGAGATGGCATGGGAATTGAAGCCTGGGTGAATCTTCCGGAAGAGCAGATGGATATCTTTTCAAGCGACGAAGAATTGTTGAAATACGCAGTCATGGATCCTAGTGCTCTCTAAGCCTAAATCGAGATTTCTGATTTGGTTGAGTTCTTCTTTTTCTTATATTTAAATTAAATAAATTGCTTGTATCAGTAAACTTGTTTACTAATTTGTAATACTTTTAAATTGAAATGACAATATGTGGTCTGGTTTGTGATAATATTTGGGAAAAAACATTTTTATTGTATGTATGATGTCTGATTGATAAAAGAACAAACATGGACCATAAAATCAAAAAGGGTGTTGTATATTTGTCAATTACTTTTAAAGGCATTGGCTTTGATGATTTCCCTTCATTTGGCAAATAGAATAAATTATTAAGGTAACTAATTAGCCAATGCATATTGAATCTCTCACACTTCTCTCTAAGTCTATCTATTAATTGTGTTTCGATCTCTCTTAATAAATTGAACTTTATCTTCTCTAAATGATAAATTATTATGATTACTTATGTTTTGTTTGTAGTTACAATTTCGGTCATTCATGGGCAACCCTAAACTTCAAGGAAGAATTATTTCTTGGAATTATCACCATGACCCTTCACACGTGGTGGACTTTGAGGACATTGAGGTTAGTGCGGATGTGACTTACGAAGTGGGACCTATGAGGATTATCGATGTGCAAGAGAAGGAACTTCGAGGAAAAACGATTAGATTGGTAAAGGTGGTTTGAAAACACCACGGGGCCGAGGAGGCAACTTGGGAACGTGAGGATGAGATGAAGAGGAAGTATCCTGACCTCGTGCTTTCATTAGATACTTTTGTTTAGATGTTTTATAATTTTGGTACGAAATTTCTTTATCGGGGAAGGGTTGTAACGTCTAGAGTCTGGAGTTTATTTTTGTCGTAACGCCTAGAGTTTGGAGTTTATTTTTGTCGTAACGCCTAGAGTTTACGGAGTTGTTGAGTTGTCTTTTACTATGTTTGATATTGCATATAGGTGTTTACATTATTTGAGATTCTTACATGTTGTTCATGTACTTGAGAGGTCCAAGTGCGCACTTTAAATCTACTTTTATGTTAGCAATGGTCTATCTCTCTCCCTAATTTCGGGGACATAAGACGGCCGAAGGGATAGGGAATGACCTACCTTACGGACTGGGGTAGGTGGCGTGAGAGGTCCATGTATGCTTTAGATGTGTGTTGAAGTTATTTAATTTATCTCGTTGTAGGATGTTATTATATTTCTTTTTATATGTTAATTATCGTATTTGTCGTTTGTGAGTTCTTTCATTTATGGGATGGAGTGACGGTATTGTGTGGTGCCATCCCGTCTATGTATGTGCATGGGACTCACCGTTACAGTTTTGTCTTTCAGACACAACTTAGGTTGAGACGTTTGGATAGGAGCTATTGCAATGCATCACATGGGTTCGGGGCTTTCGCTTTCTTTTTATTTAGATCAGTTTTGAGGTTGTAGCCTACGGGTAAATTACATTCGTTGTTTTCTTTTCATATAACTTTGTTAAAAATGATCTCGTCTTGTAGCCGTGTCTGGCAAACATTTTTATTTATTCGTTAATTGTTCCTTTAGCTCGCAAGTTATTTTCTTTTAAAATTTAAATTTTGTACCAACAGGTTTTTTTTCCTTTTGTTTTAAAAAGGTCACGCCTTGATGTCCGTTTTACGGATTTTGGGGCGTGATAGTCTTCTCTAAATGATAAATAATTATGATTACTTATGTTTTGTTTGTAGTTACAATTTCGGTCATTCATGGACAACCCTAAACTTCAAGGAAGAATTATTTCTTGGAATTTAAATACTGATCCTACTTGCCACCAGTGTGATTATCATTCTAAGGATATTGAACATATATTTTGTAAGTGTTATTTCTCTTTCAGAATCATTCACTCTCTTTATAGCAAGTCTGGCATTATAGGACTCAATAATAACTATTTTGGTGAGTTGATTGATTCGTCTATTTTCATGTTCAAGGTCAAGATTTTTGAATGCCACTTTGGGAAAATTGGTGTTATCCTGAGAGCTAGATATAATAAGGCATGTCAGAATTGTTAATTTTGCCTCCTTGGTCACCCAAGCTGAATTTATAATTAGAATTAAACTCAACATGATGAATAATGTGCCTAAAACTGTTAGGATTTTGTTCATCACCAATAGTTGGGGGATCAAAGATAGTATTTGAATCTTAGTAATGGAGATGCTTACTGAGTTCATTTCCTTAGTAGCTTACTTTAGACTACTGTTTTAAAAAGCGAAATCTTAGCTAAAGTGTTTTTGTAAGAGATATGCTAAAAATGTAGAAATCATAAGCTTTTAGCGGCCCAAAAAGCGGAAGAGCGAGCTTTTTAAGCCTTTTTTAAGCTTTGAATCGAACTTTTATCGAGATTTGAATCGAGTTTTTTCACTACGAAACGCGCTTTTTAAAACAGTGCTTTAGACACCTCCTAACTTGAGATTGATGAAGCTTTTGTCTTCTGTATCAGGTAATTTGTTGTATAATTATGTAAATCATTATATGTACAACTTTAGTTTGGATGTGTACTGCTACTGGTTTTTGACCAGAAAATGACATGGAGTGGTGCAAAGTTGATATAACCAAGCCCTAAATGATGAGGATGAATTTTTTCGGATTTTGTTAATGCTTGAAATAATTAATGTGCTAATTATGTTTCTTAACTCTTGGTGTAAATAACCCTTGCTCCGAGTTCTTACTGTCTTTTGATTGGAACTCTTGTTGGTCAGTTAGTGCTATCTTTACAAGTTTACAGCTTGCTTGATTATCTCTATGTTGTTATGTTCTCATTCTCTTATTATAACTTTATTGTTTTGATGTATTTCCTTGTACTCATGCTACTTTAATTTGGTCTAGTTTAGTTCTTTGTTTTGTCAGGTCTTTCTCTAGGTTTAATTTTAAGTTTAATCGCACCCCCAAAAAAAACACTTCAAGACGCCACGGCGACATTGTCCCTTACAGTTGGCAATTAGTATGAAAATTATTTAAACAAGGATAAAAAATTCAGTGTTTTAAAAAGCGAAATCTTAGCTAAATCGTTTTTGCATATGCTAAAAGCGTAAAAATAATCAGCTTTTAGCGGCCTAAAAAGCGAAAAACTAGCTTTTTATGCTTTTTTAAGCCTTGAATCTGTCACGCCCCAAAATCCGTAAGACGAACATCAAGGCGTGACCTTTTTAAACAAAAGGAAAAAGAACATGTTGGTACAAAAATTAAAATTTTAAAAGAAAACACTTGCGAGCTAAAGGAACAATTAACGAATAAATAAATAAAAGGTTTGCCAAACGCGGCTACAAGTCGAGATGGTTTAACAAAATTAAATAAAAATAAATAAACAAATGTAATTTGCCCGTAGGCTAAAACCTCAAAATTGATCTAAATAAAAAGAAAGCGAAAGCCCCGAACCCATGTGACGCATTGCAACAGCTCTAATCCAAACGTCTCAACCTAAGTTATACCTGAAAGACAAAACTGTAACGGTGAGTCCCACGCACATACATAGACGGGACGACACCACAAGTTACCGTCACTCCATCCCATAAATGCAAGAACTCACAATAAAACTACAATAAAAACGTATAAAAGAAATAAAATAACATCATACAACGGAATAAATTAACTAACGTCAACACACATCTAGAGCAAACATGGACCTCTCAGGCCACCTACCCCAGTCCGTAAGGTAGGTCATTCCCTATCCACTCGGTCGTCTTTCGTCCCTGGAATTAGAAAGAGACAGAGACCATTGCTAACATAAAAGTCAATTTAAAGTACGCACTTGGACCTCTCATGCCACTCGCCCCAGTCCGTAAGACGAGTCATTCCCTATCCCTTCGGCCGTCTTCTGTCCCCGGAATTAGGAAGAGATAGAGACTATTGCTAACATAAAAATAAATAGAGTGCACACTAGGACCTCTCATGCCACTCGCCCCAGTCCATAAGACGAGTCATTCCCTATCCCTTCGGCCGTCTGTTGTCCCCGGAATTAGAAAGAGACAGAGACCATTGCCACTAATCTAAATCACAAGGCCTCGGCCAATAATATAAATCCACACAAATATCACATTCTCATACGGCCTCGGCCAATAATATAAATCCACGCAATTATCACATTCTCATACGTCACTTTGACGCAATTCAACAAATCACATAAGCATAGGTACTAGATTCACAACTAGTCAACCAACTCTAACAACATAAAATTCAGTTCAGCCATTTTAACAAACACCTTGTATGCGCAATATAAAACTCATCTTTATTCAACAATAATTTACCTAATTTTATCAACAACCATAATAACACATAATCAACGCATAAAACATGTAACCCATTAATATTCTCATTAATCCGAAATTAAAAGACTAAATCCTCAACTACTCCAAAATCAAATAAGTGAATTAAACGTACAAAAAATAAACCCAATTAACAATTTAAGAACATAATTAAGATAAAAGGAAAAAACCCCCAATTTATAATAAATGCAAAACCTAATCCTAACATACACACTCGTCTAGTCGCAATGGATAACCCCCGTTACCTCAGTGCATAGAGAAGATGCTTCCGGTAAGAATCCGCTAATGGTGGTTTTCTCTTCTTCTTCTTCTTCTTCTTCTTCTTCTTCTTCTTCTTCTTCTTCTTCTTCTTCTTCTTCTTCTTTTTCTCTCTTTTATCTCTTTTCTCTCTTTTCTCTCTTTTTCTCTCTTGTTTTAGGTTACTGTTTTTAAAAAAGTGGGCTAATTTGAAGATGTAAAAACTGTTTTGAGAAAGTTTGTGGTAACGAACTATTTGGTCCCCAAAGTTCTAAAAGTTAAATTTAAATCCAAAAATATTGTTTTTCTACTCAAAAATAACAAATCTTTAGAAACAAATCTATTGAGTCCTTTTTATTAGTAAAATTAGTAACATGTTTTTAAAATAAAGCTTTTTGGAAGATTTTCGGTTTTTGGCTAAAAATAAGTCGAGTGACCGGTTTTTGGTAAAATTTGAATAAAACATTTTTGGATAAATTAAATCATAAATAAAATCACTTATAAAAATACGGGATGTTACAGAATCGATATTTTTCACTACGAAGCGTGCTTTTTAAAATAGTGATAAAAATAGTGAGAAGAACAAAAAAACATTTATCAGTTTTCTCTTTTTTTTTTTAATCAATTTTATGAAGATAGTCTAGTAAGTGAGTCTTCTAATAACATGCCATGTATACTATTTTCCGTTTTAAGTTCACCTTTGTTGCTTATAAATTACATTTCATTTTGTTCATAAGCTTGAAAGTCGTCACTAGAGAAGAAAAAATCTGGATAGCGACACAATTTTTTGAAGTTGTAACATATCGTAATTTTTATAAATGGTTTTACTCGTGATTTAATTTATCCAAAAACGTTTTATGCAAATTTTACCAAAAACCGGTCACTCGACTAATTTTTAGCCAAAAACCGAAACTCTTTCGAAAAACTTTATTTTTAAAACCTGTTACTAATTTTATAAATAAAAAGGACCCAATAGTTTTGTTTCTAAAGATTGGTTATTTTTGAGCAGTAAATTAATAATTTTGATTAAGAGTTAATTTTTAGAAGTTTGGGGACCAAATAGTTCGTTACCATAAACTTTCTCAAAACAGTTTTTACATCTTCAAATCAGCCAACTTCTTTCAAAACAGTAACCTAAAACAAGAGAAAAAAAGAGAGAAAAAAAAGAAGAAGAAGAAGAAGAAGAAGAAGAAGAAGGGGAAATCACCATTAGCGGGTTCTTACCGGAAGCATCTCCTCTACGCTCTAAGGTAACGGGGGTTATCCATTGCGACTAGACGAGGGTGTATGTTAGGATTTGGTTTTGCATTTATTATAAATTGAGGGTTTTTTCCTTTTATCATTATTATGTTCTTAAATTGTTAATTGGGGTTTATTTGTTGTATTTTTAATTCACTTATTTGATTTTGGAGAAGTTGAGAGTTTAGTCTTTTAATTTCGGATTAATGAGAATATTGATGGGTTGTGTGTTTTATGCGTTGATTATGAGTTATTATGGTTGTTGATAGAATTGGGTAAATTATTGTTGAATAAAGATGAGTTTTATATTGCGCATACAAGGTGTTTGTTAAAATGCCTGAATGAAATTTTATATTGTTAGAGTTGGTTGGCTAGTTGTGAATTTAGTACCTATGCTTATTTACTTTGTTGAATTGCGTCAAAGTGATGGATGAGATTGTGTTAATTGAATGGATTTATATTATTGGCTGAGGCCTTGTGATTTAGAATAATGGCAATGGTCTATGTCTCTCCCTAATTCCGGGGACATAAGACGGCCGAGGGGATAGAGAATGACTCGTCTTACAGACTGGGGCGAGTGGCGTGAGAGGTACCAGTGTGCACTATATTTATTTTATTGTTAGCAATGGTCTATGTCTCTCCCTAATTCCGGGGACATAAGACGGCCGAAGGGATAGGGAATGACTCGTCTTACGGACTGGGACGAGTTGCGTGAGAGGTCCAAGTGCGCACTATAAATCTATTTTTATGTTAGTAATGGTCTATGTCTCTCCCTAATTCCGGGGACATAAGACGGCCGAAAGGATAGAGAATGACCTACCTTACGGACTGGGATAGGTGGCGTGAGAGGTTCATGTATGCTATAGATGTGTTTTAAAGTTATTTAATTTATCCCGTTGTAGGATGTTATTATATTTCTTTTTTTTTATGTTGATTATCGTAGTTGTCGTTTGTGAGTTCTTGCATTTATGGGATGGAGTGACGGTATTTTGTGGTGCCGTCCCGTCTATGTATGTGCGTGGGACTCACCGTTTTTGTCTTTCAGGTACAACTTAGGTTGGCACGTTCGGATAAGAGCATTAGCGCAGTATCGTATGGGCTCGGGGCATCTTTCAGTTGCTTTATTTTCGCTTAGACTAGTTTTTATTTGAGGTTGTAGCCTACGGACGAATTACATTTGTTCATTTCTTTTTATATAATTTTGTTAAAACCATTTGTCTTGTAGCCGCGTTTGGCAAACGTTATATTTATTCATTTAATTGTTCCTTTAGCTCGCAAGTGTTTTCTTTTAAAACTTAAATTTTGTACCAACAGGGTTTTTTTTCCTTTTGTTCAAAAAGGTCACTCCTTGATATCCGTCTTACGGATTTTGGGGCGTGAGAGAACTGATGGTGAGGTAGGTATCGCTAAATTTTAGCAACATTTTAGCAACATAATTAGTTGTTAATATTTAGCGACGCTCACTTTACCAACAGTCTACGAAAAGGTGCATGTATGTTGTTATTACGACGTTTTTTTGTAGTGCGTTTGGTTAAATGTTAACAAGAAATTCTATTTGACATGCATGGGAAATCAAATTCTTGTCTGCCATTTCCCTAATTCTTGGGTGTAAAAGTCTAATCATTTTACAGTTATGTTTCATGTTTTCGAGTTTATTTTAAGCTATCCAGTAACTAGTATTTGTTGGAAAAAGTGTAGGAAAACATGTTTTTTAACATGGTTGTTCCAAGTGGTCAGTGACCATCTTTGAGTCAATTTTCAATGCGACTCCTCAGTTTTTCTGAGGCCATACTCAATGCGGTTGAGTAGCTCGTGCGACTAGCTTCGCAACGGTATATCGCATGACCTATTCGGAGGAAAGGTGTGAATGATAATTGGACTCGAAGGTTGGTACTCGAAAGAGGCAATAAAGCCAATGCTGGAAAATTAGAAAAGAAATGGGATTTAACCCATGAGGGTTATCCCACATTGGAAAATCATGAGTGATTTTTACAATATATATACTAAGGTATCCCATGTGGATATAAAGTAGTGTGTCCACATACACATGTGTGTATTGTGTACCACACATGGGCGGGCTTGCTGGACGGGCGGGCTTGCTGGATGGGCGGGCTTGCTCGACGGGTTTAACTCAACGGGAAAAGGGCGCCTGTTCGGGAAAAAGTGCGCCTGTTCGGGAAAAACGTGCCTGTTCGGAAAAAGTGCGCCTGTTCAGGAAAAGCTTCCAGCAAAGATGTAACTGTTGCAATAAGTATGATTTCATTGCAAAGTTAATACTGCAGTTTCGAATTTCGAAAACTGACTGTAGTAAAGTGACCTTAATGGCTGAGATACTCAGCAAGCCTATAAATAGGCAGACCCCCCACATGTCAAAAAATACAACATTTTTTTATTCTGAAATCAAATACAGCAGCATATATCATTTCTCTAAACAATAGCATTACATTTTTAGAACCAGAGAGAACCACCCACCAACAGCTCGACCTTGACCCGTCGCCAGTTTCCGGCGAGTCATCCGAGACGTTGTACCTTGGGATCGAAGCGCCAACGCAACCAGAAACCTTAAGATGGTTGGGCGAATATCGGTTAAGGGCATACTGTTAACAGTAGCCTCGTCTTATTTTATTCTATTCTGTCCATTTCATTTACATCTTTTAATTTTGTCCATTTCATTTACGCATTCAATTCTGTCCTTTTTTATTTCAGTATTTCAATTGTTGTCATTAGCTGTAGCTTTTATATTCTGTTTGTACTTATCTGTAATTAGTTTAAAGTTCTGTTTTTTGCTGTAATTACTATTCTGTAATTTAATTCTGTAATTAGAATAGTTTCAATTCAGTCCTGTAATTTCAATTTCAAACAGAACAGCCCGGCTGTTAAGTTTGTACTTTCCAGTCCGGCAGTTTCTATTTATTGCAATTCAGTACATCAGATTATTAATTAATAATAATCTGATAACGTTTCCTTTAATTATTTTTTAGTACCTACATGTTGTAATCAGTTTATTGTATTTCATTTGGAAATTAATAAAGATTACACTGGTTTTAATTAATTCTTGTTTAGTCCTTTTATTATTATTAATTGTTATTTCGTACACGGAAACCAACAATCTTAACCGATATCCTGTTGTTTCTTTCGTGTATTGATTAATACAATTATTTATTTTTTATAAGGAATAATGCTTTCTTGTTTTCAATTCTAAATTATATTAGAAATTGAATTACAAAGAAAAAATTCCAAACAGTTTTAATTTTATTTTATTTTCTTGTTGATACCAACCGTATTGGTATTCAATAAGAATCGTTTAATCCTTTTAATATCAACCGTATTGATATTCTAAAGGATAAGAGTTTTAATTTTATTGTTTCTTTAATAATTCTTTTACAAACCCAAATATCAGTTTTGGTGTTTTGTTTATAGAATTTATTGTACACGTATCTCATACGTTGTGTGTTGTCGTTTCAGATGACTAACACGTCGCCTATTCAGTTGCCTAGCGGGGGTGAGCATGACCCAGTGGTTGGTGGAGATGTCCATAACACTGGGGGCGATGCGATTGTGGGGGCTACCGCCGATGACGTAGCTGCAGCGGCTGAGGCGATGGCGGATGCTACGGCCAAAGCTGAGGATGCGGCCGAAGCAGCGGTCACGGCAAGGCCGCAGCTAAGGCTGCGGCTAGAGCCAAGGCTGCGGCCAAGGGCAAGGCACCGATGTATTCGGCTGTGCCTACTTTGCCGACTTCTCATCTGGAGAAACCGGAAAAATTCAGGGGAGACAACTTTAAATGTTGGCAGCAAAAGATGCTGTTTTATCTCACGACCTTGAATCTGACCAGGTTTCTCAAGGAGACTGCTCCCGTCCTAAGCGAGGACGATCTGGACGAGCAGTCGTTCTCTGCGGTTGAGGCATGGAGACATGCCGACTACCTATGCAAGAACTATATCCTGTGTGCTCTAGATGACACGCTGTTCAGTGTTTTCGAGCCCAAAGCTACTGCAAAGGAGCTATGGGAAACTCTCGAAAATAAGTACAAAGTGAATAACGCTGGCATAAAGAGATTTGTTGTCACGGACTTTCACGAGTACCGTATGACTGACAGCAGGGGTGTCATGGAGCAAGTTGAGGAGCTCCAACTGATTTATCACCGCCTTGAGGCCGAGGGGCTAGTTATTAATGAGCCTTTCCAGGAGGCACTCATGATTGAGAAATTTCCTCCGTCATGGAAAGACTTTCAAAACTACCTGAAGCACAAGTGGAAGGAAATGAGGTTGGAGGGGCTCATTGAGAAGCTCAACATCTAGGTGAGCAACCGTCGCTCCGTGAGGAGAGTCGGTGGTGCTGTCATCCCGATGGCAAAGGCCAATGTGGTTGAAAGCTCCAACGTCAAACGGAAACGTTTTGACTCCGGAGGTAGTGCTGTTGTCGCAAAGAAATTTGCGGGAACCTGCTTTGTGTGTAACAGGACCGGCCATCGTGCCGCGGACTATTATGACAATAAAGGCACTGCTAAGCCTAAGCCCCCCCCCCCCCCCCCCCCCCCAAGGAACTTCAAGGGCAAAGGGAAGAGGAAAGCTCCAGCTCAGGCTCATCTGGCTGAGGGAGGACGAGATGATGACCACTTTACTGCTGTGGTCTCTGAGGTCAATCTCGTGGGGAGCAACCCCAAAGAGTGGTGGCTGGATACCGGCACCACAAACCACATCTGCTCAACAAGGTGGATGTTTAAGACCTACGAAGCAGTAGAGGGAGAAAGCTGCTTCATGGGAAATTCTGCTACTTCCAAGGTGGAAGGAAAAGGAATGGTGAAGAACGGGTTCAAGCTCGTTTTAGAATCCGACAAAATTGTAATCACCAAAAATGATGTCTATGTAGGCCGTGGCTATATGACCAATGGCATGTTTAAGTTAAACGTAGGGACACCTGCTCCCAATAAAGGTGCTAAAGCTGAGGCTAGCACTAGTAATGTATTGACTGTTGCCCAAGAGGCCAATAAAAATTCTGAGTTTAATTATTTATTTGAGTCATTTCATTTGTGGCATGGTAGATTAGGTCACGTGAATTATAATTCTTTAAAGAAATTAATATCACTAAAACTACTACCAAATTTCGTTTTTGATAAGCAGCACAAATGTGAGATTTGTGTAGAGGCAAAATTAACGAAATCATCGTTTCAACATGTTGAACGAGAAAGTGAACCTCTCGGTCTAATACACATGGATGTATGCGACTTAAAGTTTATACAAACGGGAGGAGGGAAAAAGTACTTTATCACCTTTATAGATGATTGTACTAGATACTGTTAC
Organism: Primula veris; assembly: GCA_963682055.1. Lineage (NCBI taxonomy): Eukaryota > Viridiplantae > Streptophyta > Magnoliopsida > Ericales > Primulaceae > Primula > Primula veris. Next base: position 4,663,701 of record OY821741.1, on the reverse strand, counting down.
GATTACTTAATGAGAAGTAAAGACGAAGCAGTAGAGAAATTCGCTCTTTATAAGACCGAAGTGGAAAATCAACTCAATAAGAAAATTAAAACATTGAGAAGTGATAGAGGCGGTGAATATGAATCACCGTTTGAACAGATATGCGCTGAAAGCGGCATTATACATCAAACCACAGCCCCATACACTCCCGAGCAAAATGGGGTTGCTGAGCATAAAAATAGAACGCTAAAGGAAATGATGAATGCTATGCTAATCAGTTCTGGGTTACCCCAGAACATGTGGGGGGAAGCGATACTTTCCGCTAACTATGTTTTAAACAAGTTACCACATAAGAAGCGAGAAAAGACTCCATATGAATTATGGAAAGGTCATCAACCCAGTTATAAGAACCTGCGGGTTTGGGGTTGTCTCGCAAAGGTCCTAGTTGCCACTCCTAAGAGGATGAGAATTGGTCCTAAGACGGTGGACTGTGTGTTCATCGGATATGCACATAATAGTAGTGCATATCGGTTTCTCGTGCACAAGTCGGACAATCCCGATGTACACGTAGATACGTATATGGAAAGCCGAGAGGCCTCTTTCTTTGAAGATATCTTTCCCCGGAAATTACCTACATCTGTACCAACTGAAGAGTTGAATAGTGAAGGAAATGTGGGGGCAAGTGAACCGACAGAGGAAGAGGAAGAGGAAGAGCCTCGGCGCAGCAAAAGGGCAAAGAAGGAAACTTTCTTTGGACCTGATTTCCTAACCTTCATGATTGAAGGCGAACCGGTGACATATAAACAAGCAATGTCAACACCGGATTCCCAATATTGGGAAGAAGCTATTCAAAATGAAATTGAATCAATCATGCAAAACCACACTTGGGAACTAGTGGATCTTTCGAAAGGATGTAAGCCCCTGGGTCACAAGTGGATCTTCAAGAGGAAGTTAAGGGTTGACGGCACGATTGAGATATACAAGGCGAGACTTGTAGTTAAAGGCTTCAGGCAAACTGAAGGTGTCGATTATTTCGACACGTATGCTCCTGTCTCCAGGAAAACGTCTATCCGAATCGTCATTGCTCTCGAAGCTTTGTTTGATATGGAAATACATCAAATGGATGTAAAGACAGCGTTTCTGAATGGAGAACTGGAAGAAGAAATTTACATGGAACAACCGGAAGGGTTTGTAGTTCCTGGTAAAGAGCACCAAGTGTGCAAACTTGTAAAGTCTCTATATGGACTCAAACAAGCGCCAAAGCAATGGCATGAGAAGTTTGATAGAATCATTCTATCAAACGGTTTTCGCATTAATGAGTGCAATAAATGTGTCTACTCTAAAGGAAGTGGAAGAGACTGTGTGGTAGTCTGTCTCTATGTGGATGACATGATCATAATTGGGAGTAATGATAGAATCAGCTCCACAAAGAAAATGTTATCACAACACTTCGATATGAAGGATCTGGGTATAGCTGATGTAATACTTGGTATGAAGATTACCAAAACATCAGAAGGATATGCCTTGTCCCAAGGTCACTATGTTAAACAAGTATTAGACAAGTTTGACTAGGGCAGTAAGGCTATGTCTAGAACCCCAATTGAGTTCAACTGTAACCTGAAAAAGAATTTCTGTAAAAGTGTGAATCAATTGGAGTTCTCTCGAGTCATAGGCAGTCTCATGTATATAATGAATTGCACTAGACCAGACATAGCAAACTCAGTGAGTAGACTGAGCAGGTACACCAGTAATCCGAATGAGAAACACTGGAAGGCCATAATGAAACTTCTCAGGTATATGAGGTTTTCAGCCGATTACGGGCTGCACTATACCAGATATCCAGCGGTACTGGAAGGATATTCAGATGCCAACTGGATATCGGACTCCAATAGCACAAGGTCCACGAGTGGATATGTGTTTATAATGGGAGGAGCTACTGTGTCTTGGAGATCCTCCAAACAGACATGTATTGCAAGGTCAACTATGGAATCTGAATTCATAGCGTTGGACTTAGCAACCGAAGAGGCAGACTGGCTGAGAAGTCTTTTGGAAGGAATTCCAATATGGCCAAAACCTGTTCCCGCAATAAGCATGCATTGTGATAGTCAATCAGCTATTGCGCGGGCTCAGGATCATATGTATAATGGAAAGTCTCGACATATACGTCGAAGACATAAATCCGTAAGGGAATTGTTATCCAATGGTGTGGTGTCCTTAGATTTTGTAAGATCAAAGGAAAACATAGCGGATCCATTAACAAAAGGCTTGACTCAAGTAGGAGTCGAGACGTCATCGAACGGAATGGGATTAAAGCCCATTAAATTGGTAGCCCCCCCATAGGCAACCCAACCTAAACGGAATCTTTCCTGATAGGTTCAAAGGGAAACTGAACTGTGGGGGAAACCGAACAAAGCACTCGGGAACCTGGAGTTCCCAGCCCAGTTCTGCGATGACAGAGTGATAGACCTGTATCATTGTAAGGGTGAGCTTGAGGCTCTTAATGATCCAAGTAACTCGACGGTCGAGTAAAGTGAGTCAGGACACTTTCGACTTGGAACACCTATAACGAGTGTGTAAGGCCGGTACCATGTGATGAGCTTGGGCTAATTCACTAGAGCACTCAGTTGAAGTTGCCAAGGCAGTCCAGGCCAAATATGGACAACAACTAAAGGGCCTAGTACGTGGGTAGAGAGGGCACTGTGCGGGTGCCATTCTGGGATACACAAAGCTTGATGGTTCAAAGCTTTACAGCTACCTAATAGCAGTATTCTGGGTGGTATTCCGCTACGGCAGGTTCAAGGCGCGCGCTACCTGACCTTAGGCAGTGAACTTTTGCGGTTCTCTTGATTTGCATTTAGGACATGGGCTTTCGAGCCAATTGCATTAATGTGGGGGATTGTTGGAAAAAGTGTAGGAAAACATGTTTTTTAACATGGTTGTTCCAAGTGGTCAGTGACCATCTTTGAGTCAATTTTCAATGCGACTCCTCAGTTTTTCTGAGGCCATACTCAATGCGGTTGAGTAGCTCGTGCGACTAGCTTCGCAATGGTATATCGCATGACCTATTCGGAGGAAAGGTGTGAATGATAATTGGACTCGAAGGTTGGTACTCGAAAGAGGTAATAAAGCCAATGCTGGAAAATGAGAAAAGAAATGGGATTTAACCCATGAGGGTTATCCCACATTGGAAAATCATGAGTGATTTTTACAATATATATACTAAGGTATCCCATGTGGATATAAAGTAGTGTGTCCACATACACATGTGTGTATTGTGTACCACACATGGGCTTGCTCGACGGGCGGGCTTGCTCGTTGGGTTTTTAACTCAACGGGAAAAGTGCGCCTGTTCGGGAAAAAGTGCGCCTATTCGGGAAAAGCGTGCCTGTTCGGAAAAAGTGCGCCTGTTCGGGAAAAGCTTCCAGCAAAGCTGTAACTGTTGCAATAAGTATGATTTCATTCCAAAGTTAATACTGCAGTTTCGAATTTCGAAAACTGACAGTAGTAAAGTGACCTTAATGGCTGAGATACTCAGCAAGCCTATAAATAGGCAGACCCCCCACATGTCAAAAAATACAACATTTTTTTATTCTGAAATCAAATACAGCAGCATATATCATCTCTCTAAACAATAGCATTACATTTTTAGAACCAGAGAGAACCACCCACCAACAGCTCGACCTTGACTCGTCGCCAGTTTCCGGCGAGTCATCCGAGATGTTGTACCTTGGGATCGAAGCGCCAACGCAACCAGAAACCTTAAGGTGGTTGGGCGAATATCGGTTAAGGGCATACTGTTAACAGTAGCCTCGTCTTATTTTATTCTATTCTGTCCATTTCATTTACATCTTTTAATTCTGTCCATTTCATTTACGCATTCAATTCTGTCCTTTTTTATTTCAGTATTTCAATTGCTGTCCTTAGCTGTAGCTTTTATATTCTGTTTGTACTTATCTGTAATTAGTTTAAAGTTCTGTTTTTTGCTGTAATTACTATTCTATAATTTAATTCTGTAATTAGAATAGTTTCAATTCAGTCCTGTAATTTCAATTTCAAACAGAACAGCCCGGCTGTTAAGTTTGTACTTTCCAGTCCGGCAGTTTCTATTTATTGCAATTCAGTACATCAGATTATTAATTAATAATAATCTGATAACGTTTCCTTTAATTATTTTTCAGTACCTACATGTTGTAATCAGTTTATTGTATTTCATTTGGAAATTAATAAAGATTACACTGGTTTTAATTAATTCTTGTTTAGTCCTTTTATTATTATTAATTGTTATTTCGTACATGGAAACCAACAGTATTTAGTTGTTTGTCTTGGGAATGTAGAAGTTTTAAGCTGAATAGATTTCATTGTCCATGGTGATATTTAAGAACTATGACTTTTTTCTGTGACGAAGAGAGCAGTAAAAACCCTACAAAAAAAAGTGACTAGTAAAATAGAACAAGACTCCTTAATCAAGAACGATACAATCTTGGCAAATAAGAAATGTGATACATAAACAAATCAGCAGGCCGGTAATGCAAAAGAAGTAATTATTTCTTTCTTTTGGCTGCACGATTACTTCTTACAACCGAACAAACTCGAACACATACGTAAATTTATAGTTTCATTACCTTTCTCCAAAAGAAATCTCTGAAAAAGAGAGGGAGATGGTACATGATTGCCGAAAATGTTGAGAATTGACCATAAGAGAACCACATTGGTGGATTTTCCTTTAGCAGTTTCACTACCGTGTTTTTCGCAAACTCCTCTGAAGTGGGTGCTTTTGGTCCTGGAGTTTCCCTGATTAAACTTTCTCGGATTAATGCATTGTATTCTTTATACACTTTCCACGTGGGCATTTGGTCGTAGTTAGCTAGAGTTGAATTTCCCATGTTCGACCTAACTGCTCCAGGGACGAGAGTAGTGACATCTATCCCGAAAGGCTTGAGTTCCAATCTGTAAATCATTGTGGATAAAAGGAGATTAGGAGAGAAAGGGTAAAATTATATATATTTTGACCAAAATGTTCAAAAATTAGTGTTTGTGCCCACCCCTTTCCTGTAAAACAGCGCATATATGATATAAAAAATATTATATAGTTTATTTGTCTCTCCCAATAAATATTCATGGTTCCTCTCCTGGAGCCAATGATGCAAACTGAAAGCAAAAGCTTATAATGCAAGGGCAACAAATCATTGGGAGCCTCGGAAGCTAGAGAAAAACCTGAGACAAGGCAAATGTAAGCAAATTTTGTTTGGGCAGTAAAAGAGATTTATAAACCTATAAGAATATTCCGCTAGAATAACCACCTTGATAACCTCGACAATATAAAATATATAAATCTACAGTCGTTAAGGATTTATGATCAAATAAACTATTCCCAAGAACTAAAGTTGGCGGGTATACATCTTACAAACCTTAGAGAATCGGATAGTGTGTGAATAGCAGCTTTGGTTGCAGCATAAACACCTGACCACGGGAAAGGGGACAATGCAGCGACACTTCCGAGATTTACGATTTTTCCCTTCTTCCTAGAGGCCATGTGAGGGACCACCGCTTGTATCAACCTCAACGAACCTTCCCATCCCAGAAGATAATTAGAAAAGAAAACCAATTAATTAACTATTTTGGTCGAACGCAATCAATTGAAAATCTCAAACAGAGATTACAGATGGTACTATATATTGGTAAATGCTAACTAAGATATAGTTACAAAGCTCTGGCAAATAGGATCCACATAAGTTTATTGGTCAAGTCCCATCTTTGCTACATTTTTCACCTAAGACACTGTATTTAAAAGTTGGAAAAAAGCGTTATTGTTAGAACTTAAGATGACTTGTTAAATTTACTTAATTTTTTATCGTATTGTATTATGCCAAAATACTTGTGTATTAAAGAATGATAATTATCTTTCCAAATTATGTGCGATTTGTTTTTAAAAAAAGATATTAACTTATGAAAAGATTTGTCCTATTGCTTAAATCTTGCTAAATAAAATCTTTTCTTATTCAATCTTATACGATTGAATTTGTTGTCGTATTGTATTATGCCAAAATAATTGTGTATTAAAGAAAGATAATTATCTTTCCAAATTATGTGCGATTTGTTTTTAAAAAAAAAATATTACCTTATGAAAAAATTTGTCCTATTGCTTAAATCTTGCGAAATAAAATCTTTTCTTATTCAATCTTATACGATTGATTGGTTTTTGATTTGATGAGTATAAGTTTGAATAATGTTAGGAGATATACTGTTCCATATATAAATCTATCAAAAAGATTGTCACGTGTGAATCTTTTTGAATAAATATATTATCTCCTACTTCAAAATATATATTTCTTGTGCTAACAAATTGATTAAATTTGTTTATGCTTAATTTGTAAGAATTATAGAAAACATATATTGAAGATCGAAAGAAGTTTTTATCTCCTAAAAATGAGCTAACTAATCTCCTCATCATAAGCAATGTCAGCCGAATATATCAAAAGATTGGAGTTAAAATAGGCATGTGTTCCTAACAAGATTAATCTCTAAAGATATTACAAAGATGTCGATCAAATTCTCATTCAATGGGCAGTGAGATTCTTGAATATTGAAGAAAAGGAATGCGAATATTTGAAATTTTTTTATTCTTATAAAGTCTCATACTTGCTTGTAAAAAATCACATGTTCAAAACTTATAAATAACTCTACTATATTTTACATGTGAGAAACAACAACTTTATAAGATTAATGGCGGGATGCTATCAATCATTTGAGTGATAGATATTTAGTAATAACAATATAGTGATAGACAGAAAATCAAGAGAGAGTCTGTGAGTTTTCATAAGTCTCGAGTCCTATATTATAAGTTTGAAATAATATCATAAATCTGGGTGAGTTTCTCAGAGACATAACCCAAAGTTCTTGGTGAACTCTGTTTAAAAACGTACTTGTGAATTTACTTTCAAGTACGTTTTTATTCTGAGTTATAACCATCTTTAAAGTTCGGTTAGAACCGTGGTTGCAACTACAGTTGTAACACTTAAAATGGGTCAATCAAAATCATACAAATCAAACTCCAATTAATCATTCTTTAGACTTATTAATCCCCAAATGTAAAATTTCTCCGAATGATTACACAATTCTGGTAAAAATAAAAGGCTTTCACATTAATTTAACTTCTTTTTTTGTCTATATCTCTTCAAATGACGTTTGTTTGTTAATCTGTATTTTAAATATTACGTGGAAACTTGATCTTCTTAAAAAAAAATAAAAAAAAATCCAAAACGAATAGATTCTGGTTAACTTTTTCTTGATCTAAATGTTTCGATTGTATATGGATCCTCATCTAGTGGTCATCTATGAGTAGATTTATGGGGAAAATTGTTAAAATTGTACCAAACCTATTAATTTTTAGTGATTTGGTACCCAGACTAACACACTTTCTAAATTGGTACCCAACCTATACATTTCGCTCTAATTTGGCACCCAACCTAACACTTTTTCTAATTTCATACCCAACCCAACCTAACATTTTTTTTCTAATTTCTTACCCAACCTATGCGTTAAAAACCGATGATCGAAGACAGATTGAGTCCTTTAATTGGACTGTATACGTATAGGTTAGTTACCAAATTAGAAAAAGTGTTAGGTTGGTTACCAAATTAGAGCGAAATATATAGGTTGGGTACCAAACTATAAAGTGTGTTAGGTTGGGTATCAAATAACTAAAAACTGATAGCTTAGGTACCATTTTAACATTTTTTCCTAGATTTATGTGACAAAATTATATTGAGTAGAAATTGTGTTGGTGATAGTCTATATAATTCATACATATAGTCCTGTGATCATTTCAAAAGTTTACATGTGATCTAATCTCAAAAGCTAGATACCTAATGCTTTCAATTTCCAGAATTTAAAGGTCATAAAGATTATTCTAAAGATTTTTTTAAAAAAAAGATTATTCTAAAGCTATCAATAGTTTATGAGGGAGGTTAATAGTATTTATTACATACTTAGTGACTTAATTATCAAAAACATCAATTTATGAGTCTTGTTTAAAATTGTTACATATCAATATAGCAACACTAAGAATCAAATTTAAAACAAATAGTAAAAAACTAAAAATAAACAGTTGTTGTGAGTCTTATTAGCTCAGTATATACACTACCAAAAAATAATCAAATAGCGACGGGATTAGTGACGGTATTTTTTGTTACGAGTTTATTAGCGACGATTTTTATGACGGCTTTGTGACAGTTTAGTCAATTTGCGACAGATTTGTGACAGCTTTTTATATTAGCGACAGGCTTGCGACAGTTTTTGACTCTCACTAAATCAAATATTATTTTGTAGTGATATATTATATAGGAGACATAGAGAGAACAATAGGCATTTATTATCAGAATATATGAATACAAGTTGACCCTAACCTTCTTTATATACTAGAGGTTAGGGTTATACAAGCTAAAAAGCCTAAATTAGACCCACTATGAGTAAGGCTCAATAGTCCAATAATATCCTACAACACTCCTCCTTTTGAAGTCTTCATGCAATTGATCTGAGTCGAGTTCATTCGCAGTGCTAAACACATAAAAATCTTAGGTCGGAAAACCCAGTGTAGGACAAAACCGTTACCTAGGAGAAACTAGCCACTCAATAGTGTTCCTCATCAAAACCATAACAGAGTAAACCCAATGGGAAAATCTCTGATCGGAGGAAAAAAAAATGCAACAGTGGTAGTAGTAGGGATCAAGCACAAAATAGGTGACTCATCAAAACATTGCCAGAGTAAACCCAGTGGGAAAAACCTCTAGTCGAAGGACAAAAGAGTACACAATGGTAAGAAATATACAACAGGATACTCTCCCTAATTTCGGCAATCTTAAGTTAGATAAGATGGGAATGTGTCTCGCTAAAAATCTTGCCAAGGAAAATCGGGAAAAAACTATGGTCTAACGACAAAAAGAGTACACGAGCATGCGAGTGGATGCTCCCCCTCACTTGCACACAACAGGGTGTAAGGATTTCGACTAAGTAGTAATTAGTGCAATAAGCATTCACCTGGATGCTTCCCCTCACTTGTACACGACTGGGTGTAATGATTTCATATTCGAATAAAGAGTACGAGCATTCGACTGGATGCCTCATTTACTCACAACTGTATGCAAGAAAATATAACGTGGAATAAAATGAGCATTCGACAGGATGCCCTTAAAATTCATATGTGAAGATTTATTTTGATGATAAATGCTAAATAGCATAATGTAGTCATGTCTCTCTTGATCGATAACAACAAGTTGTCTTCTATGACAAGTGTTTTATCTGGATCATGAGACATAGCATATGTAATTCAAATATGGCTAATACTAGGTCGAAGCCATATACACTCTCTAGTCGTCTCATAGAGAACGAATAGATCAGAGTGATTTCTTGGAGTCATTCCAAGACCTCCAAGATATCGTCTTATTCCTAATGGTAAATACCTACCATGTTAGAAATATCCCTTATGCGGATCTGATAAGTAACCGGCATCGGTATAACCGGAAAAGAGTTGTGTTAATTCGAGTACCGAAGGGGGTAGATACACTCGAAGATGCAAAATGAGATAAGACACGCTCTTATCCATAGTTACCTTAAGATAATGGGAAAATGTCTTATTATACACTTATTATACTTGACACCACCTGTAGATGACGTAAGTCTTTTTGTTTGCTTAAAAAAAATTGAAAAAGAAAAGACTTGTATAAATTATTGATGAATGGAGATAAAAATAAAAATACTGAATAAAGTTTAGAAGGAAAAGTAAATTAAATATGGAGAATCGAAGAGAATGAGTCTCAGATACTATTGACATTAGGAAGGGAGAAATAAGGATTAAATGGGATAAAGTCCTATAAAATAGTGAGTTAGTTAACAGTTTTGATTTATAATTAAAGGGTAATGTGGGGATATTTTAGATGCTATGTATCAAATCTTAATAAAGATTTGAGCCATGTTTTATTGATAAATAAGGATATAGGATTGTTCTAAACCATCATTTTCCCTAATAAAAAAATAAATACCATAATGTATACAATTAACTTGTTGTTTTAAGATATGTGTGTTTGTTGAGCTCATTTAACTCTTGTAAATGGGGTTTTGAAAAGCTTTAACTGGGTCCTTTTTGCCCTCTTTTGCAGTTAGGTCCTTGTTTGATGGGTTTCGTTTTGGAGTGCTTAATTTATAAGCTTCTGATGTAAACCCTATCGGTTTCCTGTAATTATAGCCATCATGGGCACCGAAAAAAATAAAATAAAAATGGTTTCTTGGTAAAAAAAATATATACGTTCGGACACCGAAAAACAATTTGAAAAGATTATGTGGGTCACAAAGTCTCCCTTGAAAGAGCAGAATAAAGGGATTTGGAAACCTTAATGCTCAGAAATACTTCCAATATTGTGTAAATCTGCAATCATCAATTAGACTATTGTTTGAATTAATATTAATCATTTGTAGCGGAAACGCATACAAATATAACGTCCCTTTATAGGTAGATCAAAATAATAGAACTTTCAATTTTATCTAAATTTGTAATTTATATGAATTGTTCAATATTGAGATATTTAATTATTTCAATATTGAATTGTTCATTCAATATTTTAACATGGATTGAATTACATTAACGAGTTTCCGCACTAATTAAACTTGAATATGCATTCCGTTTACAGCCCTAGACGTGATTATAATATGATATGGTTATGCTAATTTCTCCTGCACATCTTGTTGAGTTATGCATATTGAGGACTTTGATTTTCATGTTTTTACAGCTTTTTGGGTATGTTATTGTTTATTTAGCATTGTTGGACATTTTAAAGAGATTTAATTCAAAAAAAATATATAAATGCTAAAAAAAAATAGAAAAAAAATTGGTTTCAAGATCTAAATAAATAGAATAACTGACTATTAAAAAAGTTGAAAAAAAATCAATGATGTACTAAGAAAATAAAGTAGTGTTAGTCTAATTATACAAAAAAGTATGGTTCGGCACACATTGTCCGGACTAGACTAGGCAATTATCTGAAGAAATTGCTTCTATTTTTATATCTATCTCTATTTAAAACACCTCAGATTCAATTTGCATTTTAAATACTGAAACAAAAATCATGAGGTATAGGTTGGCTTTAAATTCTAAATAATAAGTTTGGTTAATATGCGTAAATTCTAAGCAACAGATACGTAGTGCATCAACATGACTAGATATTAATATACGAACTTTATAATTTTTCAAAATCTGAAGAACCCTAAAATATATAAGAACCCATGAAATGGCGACCACATCATTCATGGATCGCATTGGAATATTTAATTTATACTTTTATAATTCATGGCTGCATATAATAATATTGTAAATGACATATATCAAAATTATCAAAATGTAATTTAAGCATTTAAACTAATTTGCTCTCAATTATTTTGGATACCTACTTTTTGTTTTATCCAATTTCAGTCAATGTTATTTATTTTTAATTAATTCTCAAACTGTCATTTCCTTTTTGTCATTGTATGGAGTTCGTAAATGTTTAGAAAAGGGTAAAAGTGGAAAAATATTCAAATTTGAATAATTGATCATCAAATGGAACATACTGGGTATGTGTGTGTATATTTAAAAAAAAATCATTTCCTTCTTTTCCTCGTTTTCTTAAAGAAAAGCAAAAAAACATATTATATTTAGAACTTCACAATTGGGTAGTTTGACTTTTATTTTCGGGGCCTACCTCCCTTCCATAAATTGAGCGATACTCAGAAATTCTATTTGCATCAATTAAAAATATTTCATTATCAGACATTCCATTTGCATGAATTAAAAATATTTCTATAGTCATGGCAGTACCTCTCCAACAATCTCTCATGTTTTTTATTTCTTCTTTCTTATGAAGATATGAATTTTATACAATAAACAAAACAAAAACGAAGGATGATTGCACAAGGCGCAACCTAAGCCGTAAAAGATAGTTTCATGCTATACCTAATCATACAACAGAATAAATGTCGAAAAGAAAATAAGACAGTGAGTTTTTTTAACATAGCAGAAACATAATTCTAAGCTATAACGTTTAAGAATGGTTTGACAGAGACCAGTGTAGTTGATATTGCAAGTGAAGTTGTTCTTGTTCTCAACTTTGGTAAGGACACACTTACGACCATATCTCATGCAATCCAACTTCTTTTTGTTAAGTTCACCAAGGCAAAACTTGTCAGCATCTGACATAACGCTCTTAACATAAAAGAAGCTGAGAAGTACTAAAAATTTGCATAGTTTTGCCCATTTGGCTACCTGTTTTACTAAATTATACCTATAACCTTTAGAGTATGATTTAGCTTTCATAGTATTAGCATGATTTTTTTTCACACACCACTTCCCTCCCTAGTTAAAGAGCCAAGTGTAGTACTTGAAATGAGAAAACTTAACATAAAAAGTCCATCCACTAAAGATGAGAGTAGTAACCTTGAGATCAGTATTAATTCTAGTGGGAGAGTTGTAAATTAAGAGTAGCAAAAAACCCCATCCCAGACTCAATCTAACAAGCTTCATTTTTAAAAATATTATCCTTGAGTTTCCAACACCTAGCAATGTACACATTACTATTAGAATTAGGAATTTTTCTAAGGCCATTGAGCTTCACCTAAATGTAAAAATCAATAGTGATGATGTTAGAAGTGGCATCATTATGAAATTTGGCACGTCTCATTTCTATCCTTCCAAATGGTGTAAACTGTGAAAGAAAATATAACTTTTCCCAGCTTAGCTGACAAACTATCACCTTTGAAATGGTTTAAGGCCCACTCAATCCACTCAGACCATGTATTGCAAAGGCCAAGAAAGACAGCTTTGTACATGAGATTGTGAAATATCCTTGTGGAGTAGTAGCATTTGAAAAAAAGGTGGTCCATATCCTCAATATGGTTACCACAGAGAGAGCATGTAGCATCAATATTAGGGTACCTAGAGCTTATTCTGTCCATAGTGGACAGTCTTTTAAGAATAGCTTGCCAAAGGACAATACTACATTTAGGATATTGTCTTTGAACCAAACTAGCATGCTCCATTTAACTGTAGCTTTTTTGGTTCTAAGATAATCCCACATGACTTTAATAGAGAAGCACTTATCATTTATGTTCCAAGCTATTGTGTCCTCTTTATCAACATTGATAGGAGAGTGCTCTAAGCTTTTAAGGTACATGATGTCAGGATTAGAACTGTGAGGCCATTCCCAACTGCTATTGTTAATGATGGCATGGACTTTTTCATTGATTGAGAAGCCATTGTCATGAAGCATGGCCCTAATATGGGCTCTAGGGAAGACAGAACATAGTTTAAGCCAATTATCATACCATAAAGAGGTACTTTTACCATTGCCAATTTAAAGTACATTAAAGGAGCCAGTTTGTCTCTGGCCTTAAGAATTTTCTTTCAAGAGAAACTACATTGGGAATGAATCTTAGCAATCCAAATGCTCATGTCCTTGAGGATATTAGAGTAAACCCGTTTTTTCCAAAGGGAATTATTAGAAGGATTGCAAATATTTCAGAAAACTTTAGCAATAAGAGCTTGATTTCATACTTTAATATTTTTGAAACCTAGACCACCTTCCTTACAAGGAATAGTAATATTACTACAAGCTACCCTGGCCCCACTGCAAATCCATAAAAAATTTCCCAATATTTGATCAATTTCTTTGGTAACAGCAGTAGGAAGGATAAAATGAGAACACCAAAAGATAGTTAAGCTATAAAGAACAGAGTTTATAAGTTGGATTCTACCAGCATATGTAAATAATTTTCTAGTCTAAGAAGAGATTCTAGAAGTGATCTTATTAACCAAGATCTTGCAATGGCTAGCTTGAAGTTTGGCAGTAAGCAAATGCACCCCCAAATAAGTAATAGGGAGGTTCTCTTTCTTAAAGCCTAGGAAACTAGTGATATCATGGGGGGTATTCCTATAACCCATAAGCAAACAAGCTACTCTTATCAGGATTGGGGGTAAGACCTGAGAATTTGGTGAAAAGACTAACTGCACTAGAGAGAACATTAACAGAGTTCAGGTCTCCATTACAAAACAAGAGTAGGTCATCAGCAAAGCAAATGTGAGTAAGCGTTAACTTCCTACACTTATTATGGAATTTAAAGGGATTATCCTTGGTAAAGTGTTCTAAGATAAGAGAGAGAACATCCATGCAAATAACAAAAATATAAGGGAAAAGGGGGTCACCCTGTCTAAGACATTTCTTGCCTTTAAAATAACCCTCCATACTGCCATTAATCATCACAGAGTAGGAAGGAGAAGAAATACAAGTTCTAATCCAGTCTCTCATGAATAAAGGAAAACCCATAATATTCAAAGTATCATTAATAAAAGTCCAACTAACAGAGTCAAAAACTTTCATTAAATCCAGTTTAAGAGTGATTCTAGGTTTTCCTTTGTCAAGGTGGTAGCCTTGAATAATCTCCTGAGCAAGCAAAATGTCATCATTAATAGATCTACCTTTGATAAAAGCTGACTGGTTTTCAAAATAATATTGTTCAAAAAAGGTTTGATTCTATTAGCAATTAGTTTGGAAATGCACTCGTAAATAAAATTACAGAAAGAGATAGGTCTGTAGTCCTTTATAGTAGAGGGATTCTCACTCTTAGAAATAAGGACTATGCATGTATTATTAATTTCTTTTAGCAGAGCATTTGTCACGCCCCAAAATCCTAAAAACGAACATCAAGGCGTGACCTTTTTAAAACAAAAGAAAAACAAAACCTGTTGGTACAAAATTTAACTTTTAAAGAAAAACAATTTGCGAGCTAATGGAACAATTAAACAACTAAATAGAAATATTTTCCAAACGCGGCTACAAGACAAAATGGTTTAACAGATTTATAGAAAAAGAATATCAAACGAATAATTTTGCCAGTAGGCTACAACCTCAAAACTGATCTAAATAAAATAATGCAACTGAAAGAATCATCGAGCCCATGCGTTACACCGCTAATGCTCTTATCCAAATGCCTCAACCTAATTTGCACCTGAAAGACAAAACTGTAACGGTGAGTCCCACGCACATACATAGACGGGACGGCACCACAAAATACCGTCACTCCATCCCATAAATGCAAGAAATCACAAACGACAACTACGATAATCAACATATAAAAAGAAATATAATAACATTCTACAAAGAGATAAATTAAATAAATTAAATAACTTCAACACACATCTATAGCATACATGGACTTCTCACGCCACCTACCCTCGTCCGTAAGGTAGGTCATTCTCTATCCCTTCGGCCGTCTTATGTCCCCGGAATTAGGGAGAGATATAGACCATTGCTAACATAAAAGTAGATTTATAGTGTCCACTTGAACCTCTCATGCCACTCGTCCCAGTCCGTAAGACGAGTCATTCCCTATCCCTTCGGCCGTCTTATGTCCCCGAAATTAGGGAGAGACATAGACCATTGCTAACAATAAAATAAATATAGTGCACATTGGGACCTCTCACGCCACTCGTCCTAATCCGTAAGACGAGTCATTCTCTATCCCGTTGGCCGTCTTCTGTCCCCGGAATTAGGGAGAGACAGAGACCATTGCCACTATTCTAAAACACAAGGCCTTGGCCAACAATATAAATCCTCGCAAATATCACATTCTCATACGGCCTCGGCCAATAATATAAGTCCATGCAAATATCACATTCTCATACGTCACTCTAACGTAATTCAACATAAACCATAATCATAGGTGGTAGATTCACAACTAGCCAAACAACTCCAATAATATAACATCTCATTCAAGCATTTTAACAAACACATTGTATGCATAAACTACAACTCCTCTTTATTCAACAATAAATTACCCAATTTCATCAACAATCATAATAACACATAAACAACACATAACAATACGCAAACCGATCAATATTCTCATTAATCCGAAATTAATAGACTAAATTCTCAACTACTCCAAAATCAAATAAGTGAATTAAAAGTACAACAATTAACCCCAATTAACAATTTTAGAACAAAATTAAGATAAAAGGCAAAAACACCCAATTTATAATAAACGCAAGACTTAATTCTAACATACACCCTCGTCTAGTCGCAATGGATAACTCCCGTTATCTTAGAGCGTAGTGGAGATGCTTCCTGTAAGAACCCGCTAATGGTGGCTTCTTCTTCTTTTTCTTCTTCTCTCTCTTTTCTCTCTTTTGGGTGGTTTTAAAAATTTTTAAAAAAAATTACAAAAAAAATCACATAAAATTATAAAAAATGAAAAAAATCACAAAATATTATAAAAATATAAAAAAAAGACTAAAAAAAATCACAAAAAAATTATAAAAAATGAAAAAATCACAAAAAATCACAAAATTTAAAAAAAATTACAAAAAAAATAAAAAAAATTATAAAAAATTATAAAAAATCACAAAAAATTATAAAAAATGAAAAAAATCACAAAAAATTATAAAAAATGAAAAAAAATCACAAAATATTATAAAAAAAATATATATAAAAAAAATTATAAAAAATGAAAAAAATCACAGAATATTATAAAAAATGAAAAAAATCACATAAAATTATAAAAAATAAAAAAATCACAAAAAAAATCACAAAAAAATATTAAAAAAATGAAAAAAATTACAAAATTATAAAATAAAAAAAATCACTTTTATTGAACTTTATGCACTTTCGACTGTACTAGATGCACTTTCGACTGAACCAGATGCACTTTTAGCTGAACTATATGCACTTTCAACCGAACCAAATGTACTTTTAGTTGAACCAGATGCAGGTTTTACATAACGATATGCACTTTTATTGAACTAGATGCACTTTTGTCTGAACCATATGCAGTTTCAGCTGAACTAGATACACTTTTAGCTGAACCATATGCACTTTCAGCCGAACCATATGCACTTTTAGTTGAACTAGATGTAGGTTTTACAGAACGATATGCACTTTTATTGAACTAGATGCACTTTTATCTGAACCATATGCACTTTCAGCTAAACCAGATACACTTTTAGCTGAACCATATGCACTTTCAACTGAACCATATGCACTTTTAGTTGTACCAAATGCACTTTCAGTTGTACCAAATGCACTTTTAGTTGAATCGGATGCATTTTTAACAGAACTATATGCACTTTCGACTGTACTATATTCATTTTTGACTCACTATATGCACTTTTGACTTAACTATATGTATTTTTCACTAAATTAGATGAACTTTAAGCTGAACCAGATGTACTTTTAGCTGAACCAGATGCACTTTTAGCTGAACTATATGTATACTCACTTTTATTGAACTATATTTACTTTCGACTGAATTGTATGCACTTTCAACGGAACTAGATGTACTTTCAGCTGAATTGAATGCAATTTCGACTCAAATTTATGCATTTTTGACTAACTATATACACTTTCGACTGAACTATATACACTTTTATTGAACTATATACGCTTTTGACTGAATTATATGTATTTTTGACTGAAGTAGATGCACTTTCAGCTCATTCAGATTAAAAAAAGGCACATTTATCATGGAAAATCCATTTTTTTGTATAAAAAAAATTACTTTTCGGTTTAAAAAGTGTTATATTGACAAAAAAAATTTATATATTTTTTGTAATTTTTTAAAAAGTTTATGATTTTTTCATTTTTTTATAATTCTTTTTTTTTTGTGAATTTTTTTCATTTTTTATAATTTTTTGTGATTTTTGTTATTTTTTTATAATGTTTTGTGATTTTTTGTGATTTTTGTGATTTTTGTGATTTTTTGTGATTTTTATATAATTTTTTCGTTTTTTTCATTTTTTTGATTTTTTTAATAATTTTTTATAATTTTTTGTGATTTTTTATAATTTTTTGTCATTTTTTATATTTTTTTTGATTTTTCGGCATAAAAAGTGTTAATTGACAAAAAAATTATATATTTTTTTGTAATTTTTTTTAAAGTTTGTGATTTTTTTTCATTTTTTGTGATTTTTTGTAATTTTTTAAATTTTTTATAATTTTTATAATTTTTTATAATTTTTTGATTTTTTTTAATTTTTTTTATTTTTTGTGATTTTTTTTTGATTTTTTATAATTTTTTATGTTTTTTTGGGATTTTTTTCATTTTTTTTTATAATGTTTTGTTTTTTTGTTATTTTTTATAATTTTTGTGATTTTTTTCATTTTTATAATTTTTTTGTGTTTTTTTTATTTTGTTGTAATTTAAAACTATTTTTTTGGGTTTATAGAAAGATAAAATATGTATATTATATTTTGGTTTGTATGAAAATTTAGTAAATAAACTAAATAATTAAAAAGTGGTACCTATGGAAAAATGTGAAATTATCAAGATACCCCCTAAAAATATAAAGTGGTACTTATGAGGAATATAATTTGCTATGAGTTACTTATAGAGAATTACCCCCTAAAAATTTAAACGTATAATTCGTGTCATAATTTAAGAAATAAACTACGCAGGGTTCACAACCCGTAACAACTTCACAACTCAGTACATGAGCAACACGTAAGAATCTCAAATAAGGTAAACGCCTATATGCAATATCAAACATAGTAAAAGACAACTCCGTAAACTCTAGGCGTTACAACAAAAATAAACTCCAACCTCTAGGCGTTACAACAAAAATAAACTCCAGACTCTAGGCGTTAAGGTAAATACCTATATGCAATATCAAACATAGTAAAATACCAACTCCGTAAACTCTAGGCGTTACAACAAAAATAAACTCCAGACTCTAGACGTTACAACCCTTCCCTGATAAAGAAATTTCGTCCCGAAATTAGAATGCGTTTAAAGAAAAGTATTTATTAAACTTTCATCAACAGCTGCTTGTAATCGCAAGAAAGTGCTATATTAATTGCGATAAAATATTCAGTGGGGATCTCATTGAGTTTGATCCAATGCATCATCGGATCTGAATTGGAGCACTTACCAACAGAGAAAATATGAAAAGTTACATATAAGTGGTACTTAATTATTAAAAATCCGGACACTAAAACACTTTTAAAGATTAGTACGTATGTTATATGATTCTATTACATATGTTACATGATGCTAGTTCTTTTTACTTTTTGTGTCGTTATATGTAATCATCACTGAATCTCTGTAAATTCCTTATTTACGAATCAAATGATTTTTGAAGATTTTTGGAAGAAGAAGAGAGACAGTTTTTCACTAAAAGAGGAAAGTGATGAGTTAGCAGTATACCACTTTTTGCTATTGTTTTTGTAGGATTTTTCACCTATTTGTGTAATAAATAAAATTGTGGGTTTTCCCACTAATTATAAAAAAAAAATATGTACAAAATATTAAATAATACTTAAAAATTCGGTGTTTTAAAAATTAAGTATGTTTTTATGCACTAATCTCATTCTTTGTAACACCAAGGGGCAGCACCCCATTTGACCAGGGGTTGCCCCGACAACCCCACAATTTCAAAAAATAATTTTTTTTATTAATGTTTTTCATAATAATTTATATATTCGGTATTCTGTCAACCCCTTAAAAAAAAATTTTGGCAACCCATCCAAAAATTATATATTGTTAGTGTAATAACATACCATAATTTTGTATGTGCTAATAATATATAAGTAATACTTAAAAAATTAACATATGCAAGTGATTATAAAAGATATTTTACAGCAACTTATCATGTTGACACGTAACACACGTCTTTAAAAAAAATTAAACAAAAATAATAATTAGAGTTCTAGTGAGTGCAAACAAAATTTATAAAAGAATTTTTGGTGGTTTGTATTTTAATTTAAGTGAATATACTGAAATTGTGTAATAGATATTTAATTGTTCGTATATATCTATTATTTAATATACGTTTGGTTTTTTCAGATTTTTTTTAAATATTTTTTTACCTCCGTGTCTTAATCTTTTTTACTTGTTATACCTTGATTTATTAAATTTAACTTTTCTGTCTTTTGTTTTTCTATTTTATTTATTTTTTAGTCAAAATGCTGAAACTAAATATATTTTATTCAAGAAAACAAGGTAAAAAAAAATAAGAAAAGAGGTAAAAAGGTATAAAAATCAGGCTTTTCCGGTTTTATACTATGGAAAATATTATATGCCTTTATTAATTCTGGCAACCCCACACATTTGGTTCTGGTTCCGCCCTCGGTAACACCACATTGAAATTTGTGTTTTTTACTGTTTTAATTTTCATATTAACTGTAATTAAGCATGAACAAACTACACAACCAAACATATACGTACAACAGTGAAGTTTCCAGTGTTTTCACTTTAAACTTCAACGAAAACGGATATTTAAAATAAAATTAACCAACTGCAATGGAGTTAATACCTATCAATTCCCTCATTAAGCTTTCGTAGGAATTTCTTGTTATCTTCATCACCAAATTTTACAAGTCTCTAGAGAAGATTCTATTGCTCTGAAATTCCAAGATTTTTAATGTCAATTTCTCTTTTGGTTTAGCCCCAAAATCCGTAAAACGCGAACATCAAAGCGTGACCTTTTTAAACAAAAAGAAAAAGAACCTGCTGGTATAAAATTTAAGTTTTAAAAAAAAAACTTGCGAGCTAAAGGAACAATCAAACAATTAAATGAAAATGTTTGTCAAATGCGGCTACAAGACAATAACGTTTGAAAATATTTATAAAAGAAACAAATGAAAGTAATTTGCCCGTAGGCTACAACCTAAAAAGTGATCTAAGTAAAAAGAAAGCGAAAACCCCGAACCCATGTGAGGCATTGCAATAGCTCTTATCCAAATGTCTCAACCTAAGTTGTACCTGAAAGACAAAACTGTAACGGTGAGTCTCATGCACATACATAGACGGGACGGCACCACACAAGATACCATCACTTCATCCCATAAATGCAAGAACTCACAAACAACAACTACGATAACAACGTATAAAAAGAAATATGATAACATCGTACAACGAAATAAATTAAGTAACTCCAACACACATCTATAACAAACATGGACCTCTCACGCCACTCGCCCCAGTCCGTAAGACGAGTCATTCCCTATACCCCTCGGCCGTCTTATGTCCACGGTATAGGAAGAGACATAGACCATTGCTAACATAAAAATAGATTTAAAGTGCGCACTTGGACCTCTCACGCCACTCGCCCCAGTCCGTAAGACGAGTCATTCCCTATACCCCTCGGCCGTCTTATGTCCCCGGTATAGGAAGAGACATAGACCATTGCTAACATATAAATAAATAAATTGCACACTAGGACCTCTCACGCCACTCGTCCCAGTGCGTAAGACGAGTCATTCCCTATATCCCTCGGCCGTCTTATGTTCCCGGTATAGGAAGAGACATAGACCATTGCTAACAAATAAATAAATCACAAGGCCTCGACCATTGATATTCAACCATTCAATTATCACATTCTCATACGTCACTTTAACGTAATTCAACATTGTGTAAATTTGCAATATTGTGTAAATTTGCAATACGTCACTTTAACGTAATTTAACGTAATTCAACATTCTCATACGTCACCATTGACGTAATTCTCATACGTCACTTAATGCTCAGAAATACTTCCAATATTGTGTAAATCTGCAATCATCAATTAGACTATTGTTTGAATTAATATTAATCATTTGTAGCGGAAACGCATACAAATATAACGTCCCTTTATAGGTAGATCAAAATAATAGAACTTTCAATTTTATCTAAATTTGTAATTTATATGAATTGTTCAATATTGAGATATTCAATTATTTCAATATTGAATTGTTCATTCAATATTTTAACATGGATTGAATTACATTAACGAGTTTCCGCACTAATTAAACTTGAATATGCATTCCGTTTACAGCCCTAGACGTGATTATATATAATATGATATGGTTGTGCTAATTTCTCCTGCACATCTTGTTGAGCTATGCATATAGAGGACTTTGATTTTCATGTTTTTACAGCTTTTTGGGTATGTTATTGTTTATTTAGCATTGTTGGACATTTTAAAGAGATTTAATTCAAATATATATATAAATGCTAAAAAAAAATCACTTTTTTTTGGTTTCAAGTAGTAAATAAATAGAATAAGAGATTATTAAAAAAGTTGAAAAAAATCAATGGTTTACAAAGAAAACAAGATAGTGTTAGTTTTAACTATAAAAAAAAAAGTATGGTTCGGCACACATTGTCCGGACTAGACTCGGCAGTTATCTGAATGATTAGTTATTGATTTGCTGAGTATAAGTTTGAATCATGTTAGAAGATATATTGTTCCATATATAAATCTATCAAAAAGATTGTCTCGCGTGAATCTTTTTGAATAAATATATTATCTCATACTTCAAGATATATATTACCTTGTACTAACAGATTTGATAGGATTTGTTTGTGCTGGAATTATGTGAATTATATCTTGAAGATTGGAAGGAGTTTATCTCCTAAAAAGGAGCCAACTAAATCTCCTTGTTACAAGCAAAGTAGCTGAATTTCCTAAGAAGATTTGGAGCTAAAATAGGCATGTGTTCCTAACAAGATTAATCTCTAAAGATCTTACAAAGATGACGATCAAATCTTCAATGGGCAGCGAGATTCTTGAAGATTAAAGAAAATGAATGCGAAGTTTTGAAAGACTTTTATTATTATAAATAGTCTCATACTTGCTTATAAAAGATCACGTGTTCTAAACTTATAAAAAACATATATTAAAGAGAATACACGTGGGCTAAAAAAAAATACGAGAGTAACAATGACAGGATGTTATTGTTTATAAGTAATAGCTATTTATTAATAGCAATATAGTGATAGGCATAAAATCAAGAGGGAGCCTATGAGTTTTCATAAGTCTCGAGTCCTATATTGTAAGCTTGAAATAGTATCATAAATCTGGGTGAGTGTCTCAAAGACGTAGCCCAAAGTTCTGGGTGAACTCTATTTAAAAACGTGCGTGTGAATTTACTTTGAAGTACGTTTTTATTCTGAGTTATATCCATCTTTAAAGTTCGGTTAGAACCGTGGTTGCAACTGCAGTTATAACCACAGTTCTAACTTAACAGCGTAACAGCAACCAGAACAACAAAGTTAGAATTTCAATTGGTATCAGAGCTTCACACCAGACCCTACTTGGTGTGGATCCTGTGTTCTGCTCAAGATGGACATGATAAGGGAAGAAAACGCTAGCAACAGACCACCACTGCTTGAAGGAGATGGAAACTATGGAGTATGGAAAATTCGGATGAAGTCACACATCAAACGACAAGATGAGCTGGCTTGGAAATCGATTCTGAATGGATGGGAGGCCCCTATGATATTTGATGGTGATGGAGAATTGGTGCTAGTACCTGAAAAAAGTTGGAGTGAAGATGAAAACCGACTTGCAAGAGCAAATTCCATAGCCATCGATCTAATCTTTGCTGGAGTCACATTAAGCGCCTCCAGGTATATCTCTCACTGTGAAATAGCTAGAGAAGCTTGGGATATTTTAAGAGTTACTTTTCAAGGAACCGCTAAAGTTAAGGCCTATAAACTTCAACAATTACAAAATAAATTTGAGAATCTTAAGATGAAAGAAGATGAAACTATTGAAAAGTTTAATGATAGAATTTGTGAAGTGGCTCATGATGCTTTAGTCTTAGGAAAAAGATATAGTGAAACAAAACTGGTTAAAAAGGCTCTTAGATCTCTTCCTAATAGGTTTGAAATGAAAGTAACTGCTATTGAAGAATCAACTGACCTTGAAAGCTTAAAACTTGAGGAATTAATGGGAAACCTTATGTCTCATGAACAAAAATTTCAAAAACCTAAGAAAATTGAACAAGGTATAGTTTTTCAAGCCAAGAAAACTAAAACTCTTATTTTTTATGACAGTAACGATGAAGAACAATTAGCCTTCTTTGCTAAGAAAATATACAAGAAATTTAAAAATAAGAAAGCTTTTGAAACTGGAAACTCTAAATCGTATGTCAAAAAGGAAACCCAGTCTGATAATTATGAGAATAAAATGCATGAAAAATGGGGATCTAAGGAGAAAGAGTTTAAAAACAAAATTAGTAATATCCAATGTAGAGAATGTAGGGGATTTGGTCATATACAAGCTGAATGCGCTAATACTTTGAAAAAGAACAAATCTGCTCTAACGGCTACTTACAATGATAACACTAATTCTGATGATGAGGATAGTCATAGTTACTTTTCTACAGAAAATGCTTTTATGGTTAAAATCGATAGTGATAATCAGTCAGTTACTGTAACATCCCGTATTTTTATAAATGGTTTTATTCATGATTTAATTTATCCAAAAACGTTTTATACAAATTTTACCAAAAACCGGTCACTCGTCTAATTTTTAGCCAAAAACCGAAACTCTTCCGAAAACTTTATTTTAAAAACATGTTACTAATTTTATAAACAAAAATGACCCAATAGATTTGTTTCTAAAGATTTTTTTATTTTTGAGTAGTAAAGTAATATTTTTGAATAATGAGTTAACTTTTAAAACTTTGGGGACCAAATAGTTCGCTTCCACAAACTCTCTCAAAACAGTTTTGAGCATCTTCAATTCAGCCCACTTTCAAAACAAAAAAAACAAAACAAGAGAGAAAAGAGAGATTTCAAACCTTAGGAAGAAGAAGAAGAAGAAGAAGAAGAAGAAGAAGAAGAAGAAGAAGAAGAGGAAACCACCATTAGTGGGTTCTTACCGGAAGCATCTCCTCTACGCTCTAAGGTAACGGGGGTTATCCATTGCGACTAGACGAGGGTGTATGTTAGGATTAGGTCTTGTGTTTATTTTAAATTGGGGGTTTTTGCCTTTTATCTTAATTATGTTCTTAAATTGTTAATTGAGTTTTATTTGTTTCACTTTAAATTTCATTATTTGAATTGTAGAGGTTGAGACCTTAGATATATTAATTTCGAATTAATGAGATTATGGATGGGTTTGCGTGTTTTATGAGTTGATTATGTGATATTATGGTTGTTGATGAAATTGGGTAAAATTATGTTGAATATAGATGAATTGTAGTTTACGCATACAAGGTGTTCGTTAAAATGCCTGAATGAGATTTATGTTGTTGGACTTGTTTGGCTAGTTGTGGATCTAGTACCTATTCTTATGTGTTATGTTGAATTATGTTAAAGTGACGTATGGGAATGTGATAATTGAATGGTTTTATATTATTGGCCGAGGCCTTGTGATTTAGATTAATGGCAATGGTCTCTGTCTCTTCCTAATTTTGGGGACAATAGACGGCCGAGGGGATAGGGAATGACTCGTCTTACGGACTGGGGCGAGTGGCATCAGAGGTCCTAGTGTGCACTTTATTTATTTTTATGTTAGCAATGGTCTGTGTCTCTTTATAATTCCGGGGACATAAGACGGCCGAGGAGAGAGGGAATGACTCGTCTTACGGACTGGGACGAGTGGCGTGAGAGGTCCAAGTGCGCACTTTAAATGTACTTTCTGTTAGCAATGGTCTATGTCTCTTCCTATACCGGGGGCATAAGACGGCCGAGGGGTATAGGGATGGAGTGACGGAAGTTATTTAATTTATTTCCTTGTATGATGTTATTATATTCCTTTTTATACGTTGATTATCGTAGTTGTTGTTTGTGAGTTCATGCATTTATGGGATGGAGTGACGGTATTTTGTGGTGCCGTCCCGTCTATGTATGTGCGTGAGACTCACCGTTACAGTTTTGTCTTTCAGGTACAATTTAGGTTGAGACGTTTGGATAGGAGCATTAGCGATGTATCTTATGGGCTCGGGGCTTCTTTCAGTTGCTTTATTTTCTCTTAGACTAGTTTTTGAGGTTGTAGCCCACGGGCAAATTACTTTCGTTTGTTATCTTTTATAAATCTTTTCAAATCTTGTTTTCTTGTAGATGCGTTTGGCAAACATTTTTATTTAATTGTTTAATTGTTCATTTAGCTCACAAGTTATTTCTTTTAAAATTTAAATTTTGTACCAACAGGTTTATTTTTCCTTTTGTTCAAAAAGGTCACTACTTGATATCCGTTTTACAGATTTTGGGGCGTGACAGTTACAACCACAGTTAGAACTGAACTTGAAACTGACTCTGAAAGTGATGAAGAAGAAGTTTCTAAAGAACAAATTGAAAAGCAATATATCTGTTTATATGAAAAGTACAAGGCTCTCAGTAAAAAGTCTCTCTCTATGAATAAACTGAATGAGGATTTAACTAAACAAGTAAAAGATCTTAATGAAAAACTTTCTAGGAAACAACTTGAGTTAAATGAGACCAAAAGAAAGATAAAACTGTTAAACGCCTCTACCACTAAAAAACTTGATGAAATGCTATCCTACTCTAGGGACTCAAAAGATAATAGTGGATTAGGTTATACTGGTTTCAAAGAAAAAGGGAAAAGTGTTTTTGTTAAATCTTTAAAAATACCTAAACTGAATATTGTTAAAAGTAAAGTTACAACCACGGTTGTAACCAGTCAGAACAGGAGCTGTAAAAGTAGTTTTACTAATAACAAGTCTGTTTTCAAAAATTGTAATTTTTGCAATAATTCAGATCACTTTGAAAGAGAATGTTATTTGAAATTACACAAAAATTCTATTGCCCATGATATCACTGCTAAATTGAGTCTTAATTAAAAATTCAAATGGATTTGGGTACCTAAAAGGGAAAATGACAAGGCTCAATCTATCTCTGCATCTATTACTTCTTTAAAAGTTACATCATCTAATGCCTGGTGTTTTGATAGTAGTTTTTCTAGACACATGACAGGTAATGCAGAATTTCTCAAAGATATTTGTAAAGCTCCAGGTAAAACTATTACTTTTGGTAGTGGAGATACATGTAAAATAATTGGTAAAGGAATATTGAACAAATCTGGAATGCCCGAACTTAATGATGTATTTCTTGTGGATGGGTTAATGGCTAATTTACTCAGTATAAGTCAACTATCTGATAATAATCTGCATGTTAGTTTTAATATAGAAAAATACCTTATTACTGATAAAAATGGTAAATTGATTATGACAGGTGTTAGATCTGCTGATAGTTGTTATATTTATGATGAATCGAATACTGAATCTATAAAAAATACTTGCAATCAAGTTGTTAATGATAATACTGAGATTTGGCACAAGAAATTAGGGCATGTGAATTACAAAACTCTAAATAAATTACTCAACATGGATCTTGTTAGAGATATTCCTAAGCTGAGCTTTAAAAATAATGTTACTTGTGGTGATTGTGCTAAAGAAAAACAGACTAAGAGTGTTGACAAAGGTACTAATCAAATTTATACCAAACAAGTACTTGAATTGCTTCATATTGATCTTATGGGCCCAATACAAACTGAAAGCATAGGATGTAAAAGATATATTCTTGTTGTTGTTGATGATTTTTCTAGATTTACATGGGTTACCTTTTTAAGGGAAAAATCAGATGCTTTTAAAGCTTTTCGAGAATTGCGTAAAAAACTTCAAATAGAGAAAGACTCTACAATTGGTAAAATTATGAGGATAAGAAGTGACCATGGAACTGAATTTGAAAATAGTAAGTTTAAAGATTTCTATGATACTCTTGGTATAAGACATGAATTTTCTTCTCTTAAAACTCCACAACAAAACGGTGTAGTAGAAAGAAAGAATAGAACTATTCAAGAGATGTCTAGAGTCATGTTAAATTCTAAGAAATTAGCTAAAAGATTATGGGCTGAAGCCATTAGTACTGCATGCTATATTGTGAATAGGGTCTATCTAACAAAAGGAACCAATAAGACTCCCTATGAAATATGGAAAGGTATAAAACCTAGTGTTAAATATTGTCATGTGTTTGGTTGTGTTTACTATATTTTAAAAGACAGAGAACACCTTGGGAAATTTGATGCTAAAAGTGATGAAGGAATATTTCTTGGTTATGCTCAAAACAGTAGAACTTTTCGAGTCTTCAATTTAAGAACAAACACTGTTATGGAGTCATATAATGTTGTGTTTGATGAATCTAAGAATATTTCTGAGATCACACGTGATGAAGATGAGCGTTGGAACATGGAACAAACAGGGGAGAAAAGCGAGGATAAGATTCCAGACGTGGTTAGAAGTCCAGTTACAACCACAATTGTAACCGAGAGTGAAGAGGCAGTAGAAACTGATCAAAATGTTGCAGTTCAACCTGAAAGGAGACCTCGGTATGTAAGAAGACAAATAAATCACTCTCTGAATGATGTCATAGGTGATGTCAATGAAGATATGAAAACTAGACACAAAAATTCTGATGTGGTTAATTTTGCTTGTTACATCTCTCAAATTGAACCAAAAAACATTAAAGAAGCTTTAAATAATAATGAATGGATCTTAGCTATGCAAGAAAAACTTTCACAATTTGAACGAAATGATGTTTGGACTTTGGTGCCTAGGCCTACTAATAAAAATAATATAGGAACAAAGTGGGTTTTTAAAAACAAAAGTAATGAAGATGGAATAATTGTGAGAAATAAAGCTAGGTTGGTAGCTCAGGGTTATACACAAATTGAGTGAATTGACTTTGATGAAACATTTGCTCCTGTAGCTAGAATTGAATCTATTAGAATGCTACTCTCTCTTGCATGTCTGTATGATTTTAAATTGTTTCAACTTGACATTAAGAGTGTTTTTCTGAATGGTGTGATTAATGAAGAAGTTTATGTTTGTCAACCTAAGGGATTTAAAGATCCAAATTTTCCTGAACATGTTTATTTTTTGAAAAAGGCCTTGTGTGGATTGAAACAAGCTCCTAGAGCTTGGTATGAAAGACTAACTAAATTTCTTATTAAGGAAGGATTTAATAGAGGGGGAGTTGACAAAACTTTATTTACTAATAAAACTCTAAAAGATATAATTATAGCTCAGATTTATGTCGATGATATTGTGTTTGGATCTACCTCTGAACTTAAAATTACTGAGTTTATAACTGATATGAAAAATGAGTTTAAAATGAGTGGTGGATGAGAATTAACTTACTTTTTAGGACTTCAAGTTAAACAGAATGAAAATGGTATTTTTCTTTGTCAAAATAAGTATACTAAGAATCGGTTAAGAAGTTTTGTTTGTTTAATGCTAAAGAAAAGAGAACGCCAATGAGTACTACTTTGAAATTAAGCAAAAATGATAAAAGCAAATCTGTGTGCCCCACATTATATAGATCTCCAACTCATTAATTACCTCTTTCCGAGTAACGATTTTAACAAACAATACTTTCCAATTTGAGTCTTGTGAAAAGTAGTCACTTATACACACACACACACACCCGGGTCTTTGGTGTTCCTATTGGCCTCGGTGGGCCATGGGAATTGGGGATCCGGACTCTGGTACTACAGTGACTGCCTTCTTGAGTTATTTTGACACACTTGACCGGATGCTTTTATTGAACTTTGGCCTGTGTACATGGGATTGAATATATTGCTACTTTCGTACGGTTTGTCACTTATTGTCATTTACAACAGATTTGAAACAAAATTGGTCGTAACTGATTGTAACCCTTTTTTTTTGTAATGTGGGCTATGTCAAACTTGTTAAGTTTAAGATGTTGATCGATATGTATTTTGTTAAGGATGAGTAGGGGTACTAATCCTAATTAGTATGTTGGAAGTGGTAGCTAATTACGAATGTCTAAATGGTAAACCTCTCCAACTCACTCAGTTTCGAATGAAGGCACTTTTATCTAAGCTATGCTATGTTTACATTTAATCTACTCCTTTAAAATGGTGTAAGAGTGATGATTTGAGGACCATGGCTTATATTATTTATTTTTGATATTTAAGGACCATGTTATTTCTTTTGATTTTTTTTAGGCGCCTTAGTTATATGACTTACTTGGCTTATGTGAAGGTCGATCGTGATTGCGGTTCAGTTTTTTTAATGCTTGAACTCCTAGATTATTGTTTGGAAAAAATTAGTTGCAACAAAAAAAGACTTTCGGTGTCACGTCCCAAAATCCGTAAGACACGAACATCAAGGCGTGACATTTTTAAACAAAAGGAAAAAAGAACCTGTTGGTACAAAATTTAAATTTTAAAAGTAAAAGACTTTGCAAGCTAATGGAACAATTAAACAACTAAATAGAAATATTTGCCAAACGCGGCTACAAGACAAAATGGTTTAACAAATTTATAGAAAAAGAATACCAAATGAATAATTTGCCCGTAGACTACAACCTCGAAAACTAGTCTAAGTGAAAAGTAAGCAACTGAAAGAAGCCCCGAGCCCATGCAATACTTCGCTAATGCTCCTATCCGAATGTGCCAACCTAAGTCGTACCTGAAATACAAAACTGTAACGGTGAGTCCCACACACATACATAGACGAGACGGCACCACAAAATACCGTCACTCCATCCCATAAATGCAAGACTCACAACAACAACTATGATAGCAACATATAAAAAGAAATAAAATAACGTCGTACAACAAGATAAATTAAATAGCTCCAACACACATCTATAGCAAACATGGACCTCTCATGCCACCTTCCCCATTCCGTAAGGTAGGTCATTCCCTATCCCCTCGGCCGTCTTCTGTCCCCAGAATTAGGAAGAGACAGAGACCATTGCTAACATAAAAGTAGATTTAAAAGTGCGCACTTGGACCTCTCATGCCACTCGTCCCAGTCCGTAAGACGAGTCATTCCCTATCCCCTCGGCCGTCTTCTGTCTCCGGAATTAGGAAGAGACAGAGACCATTGTTAACATAAAAATAAATAGAGTGCACACTAGGACCTCTCATGCCACTCGCCCCAGTCCGTAAGACGAGTCATTCTCTATCCCCTCGGCCGTCTTCTATCCCCGGAATTAGAAAAAGACAGAGACCATTGCCACTAATTTAAATCACAAGGCCTCGACCAATAATATAAATCCACGCAAATATCACATTCTCATACGGCCTCGGACAATAATATAAATCCACGCAAATATCACATTCTCATACGTCACTTTGACGCAATTCAACTAAGCACATAAACATAGATACTAGATTCACAACTAGCCAACCAACTCTAACAATATAAAATTCCATTCAGGCATTTTAACAAACACCTTGTATTCGCAATATAAAACTCATCTTTATTCAGCAATAATTTACCCAATTCTATCAACAACCATAATAACTCATAATCAACGCATAAAACACACAACCCATCAATATGCTCATTAATCCGAAATTAAAAGACTAAATTCTTAACTTCTCCAAAATCAAATAAGTGAATTTAAAAGTACAACAAATAAACCCCAATTAACATATTTAAGAACATAATTAAGATAAAAGGCAAAAACCTCCAATTTATAATAAACGCAAAACCTAATCGTAACATACACCCTCGTCTAGTCGCAATGGATAACCCCGTTACCTTAGTGCGTAGAGGAGATGCTTCCGGTAAGAACCCGCTAATGCTGGTTTCTTCTTCTTCTTCTTCTTCTTCTTCTTCTTCTTCTTCTTCTTCTTCTTCTTCTTCTTTTTCTCTCTTCTCTCTTTTCTCTCTTTTTCTCTCTTGTTTTAGGTTACTGTTTTGAAAGAAGTGGGCTGATTTGAAGATGTAAAAACTATTTTGAAAAAGTTTGTGGTAACAAACTATTTGGTCTCCAAAGTTCTAAAAGTTAAATCTAAATCCAACAATATTGTTTTACTACTCAAAAATAACAAATATTTAGAAACAAATCTATTGGGTCCTTTTTATTAGTAAAATTAGTAACAGGTTTTTAAAATAAAGCTTTCGGAAGAGTTTCGGTTTTTGGCTAAAAATTAGTCGAGTGACCGGTTTTTGGTAAAATTTGAATAAAACGTTTTTGGATAAATTAAATCATAAATAAAACCACTTATAAAAATACGGGATGTTACATTCGGCGTTGTTTGAAATTTTATAAGTTAGTAGATGACTCGTATACGGCCGTTTAATTTCGAGGCAAAAATCACTGTATTTAGATAAACATGGAGGGAGTTATGAATTTCCAATGTTCATTATAAAATGCTTTCTAATCTAGACAGACCTAACCAATCTGAGTGGAACTAATTTTTTGACGAATAAAGAGTGCTCATTTTTATGAAACTTGGCAAGAATATACATGTCACGTCCCTAAATCCGGAAAACACGGACATCAAGACATGACCTTTTTAAACAAAAGGAAAAAGAACTTGTTGGTAAAAATTTAACTTTTAAAAGAAAAACACTTGCGAGCTAACGGAACAATTAAACAAGTAAATAGAAATATTTGCCAAATGCGGCTACAAGACAAAATAGTTTAACAGATTTATAGAAAAATAATACCAAACGAATAATTTGCCCGTAGGCTACAACCTCGAAAACTAGTCTAAGTGAAAAGTAAGCAACTGAAAGGAGCCCCGAGCACATGCAATACTCCGCTAATGCTCCTATCCGAAAGTGCCAACCTAAGTCGTGCCTGAAATAGAAAACTGTAACGGTGAGTCCCACGCACATACATAGACGGGACGGCACCACAAAATACCATCACTCTGATACCAACTTGTCACACCCCAACTTGTCACATCCCAAAATCCGTAAAACGGATATCAAGGAGTGACCTTTTTGAACCAAAGGAAAAAGAAACCTGCTGTACAAAATTTAAATTTTAAAAGAAATAACTTGCGAGCTAAAGGAACAATTAAACAATTAAATAAAAATGTTTTCCAAACGCGGCTACAAAAAAAGAAGATTTGAAAAGATTTATAAAAGATAACAAACGAAAGTAATTTGCCCGTGGGCTACAACCTCAAAAACTAGTCTAAACGAAAATAAAGCAACTGAAAGAAGCCCCAAGCCCATAAGATACTTCGCTAATCCTCCTATCCGAATGTGCCAACCTAAGTCGTACCTGAAAGACAAAACTGTAACGGTGAGTCCCACACACATACATAGACGGGACGGTACCAAAACACCGTCACTCCATCCCATAAATGCAAGAACTCACAAACAACAACTACGATAATCAACGTATAACAAGAAATATAATAATATCTTACAACGAAATAAATTAAATAAACATCTATAGCAAACATGGAGCTCTCACACCACCTACCCCAGTCCATAAGGTAGGTCATTCCCTATACCCCACGGCCATCTATTGTCCCCGGTATAGGGAGAGACATAGACCATTGCTAACATAAAAATAGATTTAAAGTGCGCAATTGGACCTCTCACGCCACTCGTCCCAGTCCGTAAGACGAGTCATTCCCTATCCCTTCGGACGTCTTATATCCCCGGAATTAGGGATATATATAGACCATTTCTAACAATAAAATAAATATAGTGCACAGTGGGACCTCTCACGCCACTTGCCCCAGTCCGTAAGACGAGTCATTCCCTATCCCCTCGGCCGTCTTATGTCCCCGGAATTAGGGAGAGACATAGACCATTGCCAATAATCTAAATCACAAGGTCTCGGCCAATAATATAAAGCCATTCAATTATTACATTCTCATATGTCACTTTAACGTAATTCAACATAACCCATAAACATAGGTGCTAGATTCACAACTAGCCAAACAACTCCAACAACATAAAATCTCATTCAGGCATTTTAACAAACATCTTGTATGCGTAAACTACAATCCATCCATATTCAACATAAATTTACCCAATTTCATCAACAAGTATAATATCGCATAATCAACTCATAAAACACGCAAACCCATCCATAATATCATTAATTCGAAATTAATATGTCTAAGGTCTCAACCTCTACAATTAAAATAATGGAGTTAAAAGTGCAACCAATAAAACCCAATTAACAATTTAAGAACATAATTAAGATGAAAGGCAAAAACCCCTAATTTAAAATAAACGTAAGACCTAATCCTAACATACACCCTCGTCTAGTCGCAATGGATAACCCTCGTTACCTTAGAGCATAGAGGAGATACTTTCGGTAAGAATGGTGGTTTCTTCTTCTTCTTTTTCTTCTTCTTAGGGTTTGAAATCTCTCTTTTCTCTCTTGTTTTGGTTTTTCTGTTTTGAAAGTGGGCTGAATTGAAGATGTTCAAAACTATTTTGAGAGAGTTTGTGGAAGCGAACTATTTGGTCCCCAAAGTTTTAAAAGTTAACTCTTGATCCAAAAATATTATTTTACTACTCAAAAATAACAAATCTTTAGAAACAAATCTATTGGGTCCTTTTTGTTTATAGAATTAGTAACAGGTTTTTAAAATAAAGTTTTTCGGAAGAGTTTCGGTTTTTGGCTAAAAATTAGTCTAGTGACCGGTTGTTGGTAAAATTTGTATGAAACGTTTTTGGATAAATTAAATCATAAATAAAACCATTTATAAAAATACGGGATGTTACAACTAACCCTCCTTAAAAGAATTTCATCCCGAAATTTTCCTCTCTAAAGAACTACACCGAGAAATGATAAACGTACAATAAGACCATAAGAATTTAAATGCACAATTCATGTCATAATTCAAAAATAAAATACATAGTCACAACCCGTAACAACTCCACACCGTCTAATAAGATAAACTCCAGATAATGCACAATATGTAAGAATAACCGTCTGTATACAATATCTAACAGAATAAAAGACAACAATGTAAAACAAGCAGCTGCAACATAAAAGACAATAAAGTAAACTAAGCTGACATGCTTCTACCTCAACAACTCCATAACATCTACAAAACTCAAAATACGGGTCTTTCTAGTAAACTAAACTCTAATAAAATAAACTCCAAACTCTAGGCATTACAACAACTCTAGGCGTTAAAACCCTTCCCCGATAAAGAAATTTTGTCCCGAAATTTGAAAACATCTAAACAAAAGTACCTAAAGAAAACACGAGGTCAGGATACTTCTTCTTCATCTCATCCTCGCGTTCCCAAGTTGCCTCCTCGGCCCCATGGTGTTTCCAAACCACCTTTACCAAACTAATTGTTTTTCGTCGAAGTTCCTTCTCTTGCACGTCGATAATCCTCATAGGTCCCACTTCGTAGGTCACATCCGCACTAACCTCAATGTCCTCAAAGTCCACCACGTGTGAAGGGTCGTGATGATACTTTTTCAACATTGACGCATGGAAGACCGGGTGAACCCCCACCAACTTTGGTGGCAAGTCCAATCGGTATGCAACTTCTCCAACTCGGTCCACGATCTCAAATGGTCCGATAAATCGCGGGATCAACTTCCCTTTAGAGCCAAACCTCATAATTCCCTTCCTTGGCGAAACTCGGAAAAATACTTGATCCCCCTTTTCGAACTCCAAAGGTCTCCTCCTCTTATCTGCATAACTCTTTTCCCTACTTCGAGCCGTCTCAAGCCTTTGTCGAATTAGCTTAATCTTTTCTGTCGTTTCTTGAATCAATTGCGGTCCTAACATTTCTGCTTCTCCCACCTCGGTCCAAAACACCGGTGACCTACAGGGCCGCCCGTATAAAGCCTCGAAAGGTGTCATGTCAATACTAGCTTGGAAGCTATTATTATACACAAACTCAACTAAGGGCAGATGGCTCTCCCAGCCTCCCTTGAAGTCATTAACACATTTGCGCAATATATCCTCTAGCACTTGGATAGTCCGCTCCGATTGTCCATCTGTTTGGGGATAAAACACCGTACTCATTGTCAACTTGGTCCCTAAGGCATTTTGCAATGCGCCCCAAAATCTCGACACAAACCTCGCGTCTCGATCCGATAATATCGAAATCGGTACCCCATGAAGTCTAACAATCTCCTTCACATACTTTTGTCCCAAGATTTCCACCGAGTTCATCATTTTAATTGCAATGAAATGTGCGGATTTGGTCAAACAGTCGACCACAACCCACACAGCGTCATTCCCACTTACCGATTTAGGTAAGTTGGTCACAAAATCCATTGCTATCCTTTCCCACTTCCATTCCGCCACCGGTAAGGGTTGGAGCATACCCGTCGGGCTTTGGTGCTCCGCTTTCACTTGCTGACAAGTTAGACACCTGCTAACATATGAAGCTACATCTCGTTTCATTCCAGGCAACCAAAATTATCTCTTCACATCGTGATACATTTTTGTCCCGCCGGGATGAACGGATAATCGGGAGTGGTGAAAGTCCTTTAATACCTCGTTCCTCATGTTTTCTGTCACATAAGTCCTTCCCTTAAATCGTAGTCCTCCATTGGTTCCTTTCGTCCAACCATCTAATCCTTCGCTCGAACTCATCTATTTCTCATAATTCTCCACTTTCTCGTCTCCATCTTATGCTTCCAAAACCCTACTCACAAGTTCCGGTTGTACCACTATTGTGTACAAGGTCCCCACATTAACATACCCCAACTCCAAGTTGAACTCGTTCAATTTTCCCATCATCCTCCATTAGTCGACCGCCACATGCGCTAAGGTCCCATGGGACTTTCGACTCAAAGTATCCGCCACTACATTGGCATTTCCTGGGTGATAGTGCAATTCATAGTCGTACTGTTCCAAATACTCCATCCATCGTCGTTGTCGCATATTTAGATCCCATTGGGTAAAAATATACCCTAAGCTCTAGTGATCCGAGAACACTTCGAACTTTTCTCCGAACAGATAATGCCTCCATATCTTCAACGCATGAACTATTGCCGCTAGCTCTAGGTCATGTGTTGGATAGTTCTTTTCATGAACCTTTAGTTGTCATCAACCATATGCGATCACCTTTCCGTCTTACATCAAGACGCAACCCAAACCTTCCTTCGAAGCATCGCAATATAATTGGTAACCCTTCCCTTGCTCAGGAATAACTAGTATGGGGGAACTAGTCAACCGCTTCTTGAGCTCTAGGAAAGCTTTCTCGCAAGCCTCACTCCACACGAACTTCACCCCTTTCTTGGTAAGGTGAGTCATTGGAGTTGCCAACTTCGAGAAATCCTTGACGAACCGTCGATTGTATCCCGCTAAACCCAAGAAACTCTGAATCTCGAACACATTTTCCAGTTGTGCCCAATTCGAAACTGCCTCAATTTTCGTCGCGTCCACCTTTACCCCTTCTTCCGAGATCACATGTCCAAGAAATTTCACCTCATTTAGCGAAAACTCACATTTGTTAAATTTTCTGTAAAGTTGGTGCTCCCTCAACGTGAGCAACGCTAAGCGGAGATGCTCCTCGTGTTCCTCTCTGGAACTCGAGTAAATCAAGATATCATCGACGAAGACCACCACGAACTTGTCGAGATACTCCTTAAAGATCCGGTTTATTAACTCCATAAATTCCGCCGACGCGTTAGTTAACCCGAATGGCATGACCACAAACTCATAGTGGTGGTAGGGAATGACTCGTCTTACGCACTAGCATGAGTGGCGTGAGAGGTCCAAGTGCGCACTTTAAATCTATTTTTATGTTAGCAATGGTCTATGTCTCTCTTATACCGGGGACAATAGACGGCCGAGGGATATAGGGAATCACCTACCTTACGGACTGGGATAGCTGGTGTGAGAGGTCCATGTTTGCTATAGATGTTTATTTAATTTATTTCATTGTACGATGTTATTATTATTTCTTTTTTATGCAGATTATCGTAGTTGTTGTTTGTGAGTTCTTGCATTTATGGGATGGAGTGACGGTATTTTGTGGTGTCGTCCCGTCTATGTATGTACGTGGGACTCACCGTTACAGTTTTGTATTTCAGGTACGACTTAGGTTGGCACTTTCGGATAGGAGTATTAGCGGAGTATTGCATGTGCTCGGGGCTCCTTTCAGTTGCTTACTTTTCACTTAGACTAGTTTTCGAGGTTGTAGCCTATGGGAAAATTATTCGTTTGGTATTCTTTTTCTATAAATCTGTTAAACCATTTTGACTTGTAGCCGCGTTTGACAAATATTTCTATTTAGTTGTTTAATTGTTCCATTAGCTCGCAAGTTTTTTTCTTTTAAAACTTAAATTTTTACCAACAGGTTCTTTTTCCTTTTGTTTAAAAAGGTTATGCATTGATGTCCGTGTTTTTCGGATTTAGGGGCGTGACAATACATGGGACAGTTACGGAGATTTTGACACTAGATTCATTGTTTTGTCATGCACAGTTTGCGAATTATAATTTTTCGAGAACGACTCATTATTTCTGGTTACACTTCTGTGATGATATGACTATTGTGCTTAGCTTGGGTGTGCATAGATAATCTTTTGTTAAGGGTATTTTGCTGGATTATTTGAATTTCTTCGTTGATTTTTGTAACAATTCCATAGATTGTTCGAGTTCGGTTGGGAGTTTTGTTTATGGTTGAAATAATTTTGTGGGATGCATGAACATATTCATAATTGGTGTTGCATCTTATTTAGAGGTCCATGTAGTTTGGAGACACCAGAGTATAATCCTATAATTTTGTGCATCGATAACATTGATAGGGTTTATCACACGTTCGGTAAGTTATCTAGTACCAACATCAAAACAATAACCCTTTTTGTGGAAATATTGTTTTTAAGGGTGAAGTAATTGGCATATTTGGGGTCACGACCCTCTTTTATTTATTGGCCACATTCTTGTGACTTATTTGTTATTTATTATTAATATTTATTATTAATATTTAAGGAACATGTTAATATCCACTAACTTTTTTTACTGATATTAAAGATTTGAGTATTTGGTTTATAGAAGTGCCCAGGTTTTCTTTTTTCTCTCCCC
This sequence comes from Primula veris, assembly GCA_963682055.1. Taxonomy (NCBI): domain Eukaryota; kingdom Viridiplantae; phylum Streptophyta; class Magnoliopsida; order Ericales; family Primulaceae; genus Primula; species Primula veris. The sequence goes on along the minus strand of OY821741.1, from coordinate 4,625,178 downwards.
TTTTCCCTTGATTGCAAGGTGTGATTGATCTATTTTTCTCCTTTTTTCGATCAAAACTCGCACGTTTCAGCAAAAATATAACGGTAAGACTGAAATGAAAGAATTGAAGAAGTGTGTTTTTTCATTTGTATTGTTCTTTTCCTTCTTATCAGGCCTTCGTATTTATTAAACTTTCATCAACAGCTGCTTGTAACCGCAAGAAAGTGATATATTAATTGCGATAAAATATTCAGTGGGGATCTCATTGAGTTTGATCCAATGCATCATCAGATCTGAATTGGAGCACTGGTCAACAGAGAAAATATGAAAAGTTACATATAAGTAAGTGGTACTTAATTATTAAAAATCCGAACACTAAACCACTTTTAAAGATTAGTACGTATGTTATATGATTCTATTACATATGCTACATGATGCTAGATGTTTTTACTTTTTGTGTCGTTATATGTAATCATCACTGAAGCTCTGCACATTTCTTATTTATGAATCAAATGATTTTTGAAGCTTTTTGGAAGAAAAAGAGAGACAGTTTTTCACTAAAAGAGAAAAGTGATGAGTTAGCAGTATACCACTTTTTGCTATTGTTTTTGTAGGGTTTTTCACCTATTTGTCTAATAAATAAAATTGTGGGTTTTCCCACTAATTATAAAAAAAAAAAATTACAAAATATTAAATAATACTTAAAAATTCGGTGTTTTAAAAATTAAGTATGTTTTTATGAACTAATCTGATTCTTTGTAACACCAAGGGGCGGCACCCCATATGACTAGGGGTTACCGCGACAACCCCACAATTTCAAAAAATAATTTTTTTTATTAATGTTTTTCATAATAATTTATATATGCGGTATTCTGTTAACCCCTTAAAAAAATTCTACAGCAAGTGATTATAAAAGATATTTTACAGCAACTTTTCATGTTGACACGTAACACACGTTTTTTAAAAAATTAAACAAAAATAATAATTAGAGTTCTAGTGAGTGCAAACAAAATTTATAAAAGAATTTTTGGTGGTTTGTATTTTAATTTAAGTGAATATACTGAAATTGTGTAATAGATATTTAATTGTTCGTATATATCTATTATTTAATATACGTTTGGTTTTTTCAGGTTTTTTTTAAATATTTTTTTACCTCCGTGTCTTAATTTTTTTAATTGTTATACCTTGATTTATTAAATTTAACTTTTCTATCTTTTTTTTTTATTTTATTTATTTTTTAGTCAAAATACTGAAACTTTCGATACATGACTGCATGTGTCATTACTGTTATGAGTTTTTTTTGGAGTTTAAAAAGAATATCGAAATTGAGCGAAAAGTAAAAAAATAGAAATCAAATATATTTTATTCAAGAAAACAAGGTAAAAAAAATAAGGAAAGAGGTAAAAAGGTATAAAAATCCGGCTTTTCTGGTTTTATACTATGAAAAATATTATGTGCCTTTATTAATTTTGACAACCACACACATTTGGTTCTGGTTCCGCCCCTAATAACACCACATTGAAATTTGTGTTTTTTACTGTTTTAATTTTCATATTAACTGTAAATAAGCATGAACAAACTACACAACCAAACATATATGTACAGCAGTGAAGTTTCCAGTGTTTTCACTTTAAACTTCAACGAAAACGGATATTTAAAATAAAATTAATCAAACTGCAATGGAGTTAATACCTATCAATTCCCTCCTTAAGCTTTCGTAGGAATTTCTTGTTATCTTCATCACCAAATTTTACAAGTGTAACATCCCGTATTTTTATAAACGGTTTTATTTATGATTTAATTTATCCAAAAATGTTTTATACAAATTTTACCAAAAACCGGTCACTCGACTAATTTTTAGCCAAAAACCGAAAGTCTTCCGAAAAACTTTATTTTAAAAACCTGTTACTAATTTTATAAACAAAAAGGAGCCAATAAATTTGTTTCTAAAGATTTGTTATTATTGATTAGTAAAGTAATATTTTTGGATGATGAGTTAACTTTTAAAACTTTAGAGACCAAATAGTTCGCTTCCACAAACTTTCTCAAAACAGTTTTTACATTTTCAATTCAGCCCACTTTCAAAGCAGTAAACCTAAAACAAGAAAGAAAAGAGAGAAAAAGGGAGAAAAGTGAGATTTCAAAGCTTAGGAAGAAAAAGAAGAAACCACATTAGCGGATTCTTACCGGAAGCATATCTCCTCTACGCGCTAAGGTAACGGGGGTTATTCATTGCGACTAGACGAGTGTGTATGTTAGGAATTGGTTTTGCGTTTATTATAAATTAGGGTTTTTGACTTTTATATTAATTATGTTCTTAAATTGTTAATTGGAGTTTATTTGTTGTACTTTTAATTCCATTATTTGAATTGTAGAAGTTGAGACTTGAGACATATTAATTTCGAATTAATGAGATTATGGATGGGTTTGCATGATTTATGAGTTGATTATGGGATTATATATTTGTTGATGAAATTGGGTAAATTTATGTTGAATAAAGATGAATTATAGTTTATGCATGCAAGGTGTTTGTTAAAATGCCTGAATGAGATTTTATGTTGTTGGAGTTGTTTGGCTAGTTGTGGATCTAGTACCTATGATTATGGGTTATGTTGAATTACGTTAGAGTGACGTATGAGAATGTGATAATTAAATGGTTTTATATTAGTTGCCGAAGCCTTGTGATTTAGATTAGTGGCAAAGGTCTACGTCTCTCCCTAATTCCGGGGACATAAGACGGACGAGGGGATAGGAAATGACTCGTCTTACGGACTGGGGCGAGTGGCGTGAGAGGTCCTAGTGTGCACTATATTTATTTTATTGTTAGCAATGATCTATGTCTCTTCCTAATTCCGGGGACATAAGACGGCCGAGGGAATAGGGAATGACTCGTCTTAAGGACTGGGACGAGTGGCGTGAGAGGTCCAAGTGCGCACTTTAAATCTATTTTTATGTTAGAAATGGTCTATGTCTCTCCCTATACCAGGGACAATAGACGGCCGAGGGGTATAGGGAATGACCTATCTTACGGATTGGGGTAGGTGGCGTGAGAGGTCCATGTTTACTATAGATGTTTATTTAATTTATTTCGTTGTACGATGTTATTATTATTTCTTTTTATACGTTGATTATCGGAGTTGTTGTTTGTGAGTTCTTGCATTTATGTAATGGAGTGACGGTATTTGTGGTGCCGTCCCGTCTATGTATGTATGTGGGACTCACCGTTATAGTTTTGTCTTTCAGGTACAACTTAGGTTGGCACGTTCGGATAGGAGCATTAGCGAAGTATCACATGGGCTCGGGCATCTTTCAATTGTTTTATTTTCGCTTAGACTAGTTTTGAGGTTGTAGTCTACGGGCAAATTACTTTCGTTTGTCATTTTTTTTTTAAATCTTTTCAAATCTTCTTTTCTTGTAGCCACGTTTGGCAAACATTTTTATTTAATTGATTAATTGTTCCTTTAGCTCGCAAGTGTTTTCTTTTAAAATTTAAAATTTATACCAACAGGATTCATTTTCCTTTTATTTAAAAAGGACACGCTTTGATGTCCGTGTTTAAGGATTTTGGGGCGTGACAACAAGCCTCTAGAGAAGATTCTATTGCTCTGAAATTCCAAGATTTTTAATGTCAATTTCTCTTGGTTTACCCTTTCTTCAGTAAGTATCCCTCTCATCGTACTTGAGTACGTGGGTAGCTTTTTAAGTGCAGCCCATATTAGTTACAAAGTACAAGTCTATTATACCGTATTTATTTGTCACTATATTGTCAAAATTAGATTGAGTTAACTTATATTGAACTCTTATTATGTTAACAGTTAATGCGTAACACGTTTATTAAGTTGTGCTTAAATATAGGTTGAAGTTATAATATCAGTTATAACTGAAACCGACAGACAGATTACTTGGCGATCAAGTCAAACATATTCTAAAAGGTCCACAAACTTGAGCAGCAAGTCGAGAATATTTCGTGTAATCTCAGAAGATTAGATTGGAGAGAATGAAGAGCTTTCCTTGTTGGATTGGAAGACTTGAAGAGAAAAGAAGAATCATAGTTAAAGAATTAAAGAGATAAAAAGGAAATCTTGCTATTTGATTAAAATTAGAATGCTTTGTAATGCTATAAATAAAGCCAATTATACTCTAATATTTTGTGTCACGAATTATACAGCAAATAGAGAGAGAGACCTACGAAATATTAGAGAGAAATATTATTCTCTGAGAGAAATTTGTGACGGGATGTCATTAGATGTTGAGAGCTGTCAGGTATGAGCACTACTTTGATAGGTAAATACAAGTGAGGGAATCATTAAGTATTGTAAGACTTGAGTGTACTATTGTAAGTTTAACAATATCAATAAATACTGGGTGAGTGGCTCGGAGACGTAAATGTGGGGAGCACATCAAACTTCCTAATTAAACATCGTGTGTTATTTACTATTCTGCCAGAATATCAGTTATAACTGAAACGCGTAACAACATTCGGAACATTAGGCAAACGTATTTTTCAGCCCATATAAGGGCTTGTTCTTTATTTCGTTCAACCACGAAAAAACATCCTTTGGGCTGCTTCCGAAAATATATTTGAGCTACTTATGCCAGGACTACTTACTCCATATGTATCACCAGTCTCCATTGGTTTTACACTTGAGTTCTATGTTAAACCTTAAGAACAAACTGTTAATCAAAATAGGGACGAAAATGTGTCCAAGTTTTGTGTTTCAATATTTCTTGAGAAATGATTTGTACTCTAAAATTTTACCTAGAAAACATGCATACCATGAGATGTCGTGTTTTGATTGGCCTGCTTTAGTGCATGTGAGCAATTTCATCATGAGCAAGGGACTAGACTATAATTAGGTTTTAACATTTCATAAACTGAGTCAGGTCGATGTAAGGTTTACGTAGTTGCTTCATTTTCAAGTAAAAGAAAGTATTTTAATGATTGAAAGTTGGGGTTGTCTTCAGATTATTGAAGTGCTAAGTACGTGTAGATTATTTTTATTACTAAATAGTCAGTTTTTTTTATAACCTTCTTGATTTTTTGTGGATTTTGGAATCAGCATTGTCAGACTGGCAACACTTCTTTGTATCAAAATCCAAAATTATCGAAACATCTTGAAGTTTTTTCAGTAAATTGTTAATGCATTGGAAAAGTTATTGTTTAATACATATATTCGACTTAATTATTAAAAGCCCGAATTTGTCAATCTCTTTTAAGGGATGGGAGCAACAAATTTGTCAATCTCTTTTAAGGTATATGGCAAGTTTTCTTCAGTTAATCTATTGCCGAAAACTATAATTAATTACCAGATTGAGAATTAAACAGCTGTATTAGTGACAAACAACTATTTTAAATAAACCGTGCTGTATGGTTGCCAATATTTATATTCAGACTATCAATTGCATCTCCCTATAAAAACCACTCTATTTATCCAAATAATTCATCAGTTCTGAAATTAAAAAGCAGTAAGTTAAAATCAGCTCAAAAACAAAAGAAAGTAAGAGCTAAACCGAAACTCTCAAGAAAATGAAGGCCAAAATAGTTGCCAAAGAAACCATCAAGCCTAGTGGCCTAACTCCTGATAGTTTTAAACTTAGCCTTATGGACCAACTAAGCCCTCCGATTTACACCAAAGTGTACTTCTTCTACGAAAACACCTCTAGCGACGATATCGAAGAGGTGGTCGCAAAAAGGACCCAATGTCTTAAATCTTCCCTCTCTGAAATACTGACCCGCTTTTATCCTTTTGCTGGAAGAATTAGAGACCAGATGAGTGTTAGTTTTGAAGAAGACGATGGTGCCGAGTTTGTGGAAGCTAAAATAGATTCCCCTCTCATGGAATATCTTGAAAAACCAAATTATGAAATGTTTTTACATCTTGTTTCGGACGACTATTGGGACAAGGGTACACGCCCTCTTCTTATTGTTCAAGCCAACTTCTTTAAGTGCGGAGGGTTAGCTATTGGAATGAACTTTTCTCACAAAGTATCAGATGCCAGTACTTTTACGACTTTCATAAATGCTTGGGCCGATACAGCTATTGGGAAATCGGCCGATACAGTAAAAATCCCAGAGTTTAGTAGTTCCCTAGTTTTCCCTCCAGTCGAAGAGCTTTACATGTCGGGGGAGGAAGTTGGCGACGTTGTTCAAATAAAGGACAAAACAAAGAGATTTGTGTTTACAGCATCCAAACTTGCGGCCCTTCAAGAAACAGCGACGAATGAAAACATTCCTTGGACTTCGCGTACAGAAATAGTTACAGCATTTATATGGCGTATTGGGATGAAAATGTCTATAAAAAGAGCAGGCGGTTCCCTTGTGCCATCATTTCTGCTCATGGCTCTTAATAACCGTAAAATGCTGCCATCTCCCATTAGCGATCAAACTTTTGGGAACTTGATCGACAGCCAGATAGTGACAAACAAGAGCGGTGAAATTGAGTTGCCTTACTTGATTAACCTTTATAGGGAGGAGGTTAAAAAGACACGTGAAGCATACAAGACTATGCTTGATGGACAACAATTCATGGAGAGGTTTATGGTGATCGGCGAGAAGATGATGGAGCTAATGCCATATCCGGATGTTAAAAATGCATTTACCTTCTCAAGTTGGAATAAATTTCCATTTTATGAAGATGATTTTGGTTGGGGAAAACCGATATGGGTAGCTACTCATAACCGTATGCCTTATGTCACGGTTTTGATGGAGACGAGAGATGGCACGGGAATTGAAGCCTGGGTGAATCTCCCGGAAGAGCAGATGGATATCTTTTCAAGGGACGAAGAATTGTTGAAATATGCAGTCGTGGATCCTAGTGTTCTCTAAGCCTTTCATCACGATTTATGATTTTGTTGCATTTTTTTTATTTTTATTTTCTGATTTTGAATTTAAATAAATTGTTTGTATCAATAAAGTTGTTTTCTAAGTAATTTGTAATCCTTTTAAACTGAAATAGCAATTTCGCGGTATATATGGTCTGCAATATTTTTTTAAGGAAAACATATTTCTTGCATGTATGATGTCTGATTGATAAAAACATAAACATGAACCTTTATCAAGTACTTTGGATGATGCATTTGCTTTGATATTTTCCCTTCATTTGGCAAAAAGTGGTGATATAAGCAGAGACTTTTTTACAGAGACTCAATGTGGACCATTAGATTATAGGAAAGCTGTCGGTATACGTTAGGAATTAAGCTTGATCTTTTGAGGATAAGACAAAATTAAAGTTCATCCATCTTAGAGTTTTTTAACTTTTAGACATAATTAATCGAAGAACCGAATAAAAAGGTCCGTGTATCATGACATTATTCGGTTGCAGCTTTTAAACAAATTTGCTTAATTATTTTTGAATGAAAAAAAATGAGTTGACCCATCTCATAGTGTTTATCTTTTGGTTTCAGCTTTTAAGCAAATAAGTTTTTTTTTAAGATGAAAAAATATATAAGTTGACCTATGTGAAAGGTTTTATCTTAATACATATGCTATATTATATGATGATATTCATATGATAATATGACTACACTACTAGCGCATGTATTTCTATTTAAGATTCGGAGAAGCGTATCTATTATTTCTACACTTTTTTGAGTATATTTATAAAATTAATTAGCATATGAATTAGTATTTTCATAGTTGAATATTATCATTTGGACAATTATGCATCTACAAGAAATACATCATTAAGTTCAGGCAATACAGGTTTGTTCAATATTCCTTTACCAAGTATTTTACATGTATCTCCACTACCAAAAGTAACAGTTTTACCTGAAGTTTTACAAATATATTTGAGAAGTTCTGCATTACCTGTCATGTGTCTAGAACAAACACTATCAAAATACCAGGCATTAGAGGATGTAACTTTTAAGGCTGTAATAGATGCAAAGATACATTGAGCCTTGTCATTTTTCCTTTTAGGTACCCAAATCCATTTGAATTTTTGATTAAGACCCAATTTAGCAGTGATATCATGGGCAATAGAATTTTTGTGTAATTTCAAATAACATTCTCTTTCAAAGTGATCTGAATTATTGCAAAAATTACAATTTTGAAAACAGACTTGTTATTAGTAAAGCTACTTTTACAGCTCTTGTTCTGACTGGTTACAACCGTGGTTGTAACTTTACTTTTAACCATATTCAGTTTGGGTATTTTTAAAGATTTAACAAAAACAGTTTTCCCTTTTTCTTTGAAACCAGTATAACATAATCCACTATTATCTTTTGGAGCCCTAGAGTAGGATAGCAATTCATCAAGTTTTTCAGTGGCAGAGGCGTTTAACAGTTTTATCTTTCTTTTGGTCTCATTTAACTCAAGTTGTTTCCTAGAAAGTTTTTCTTTAAGATCTTTTATTTGATTAGTTAAATCCTCATTTATTTTATTCATAGAGAGAGACTTTTTACTGAGAGCCTTGTACTTTTCATATAAACAGATATATTGCTTTTCAATTTGTTCTTTAGAAGCTTCTTCTTCATCACTTTCAGAGTCGGTTTCAAGTTCAGTTCTAACTATGGTTGTAACTGACTTATTATCACTATCGATTTTAATCATAAAAGCGTTTTCTGTAGAAAACTAACTATGACTATCCTCATCATCAGAATTAGTGTTATCATTGTGAGTAGCCGTTAGAGCAGATTTGTTCTTTTTCAAAGTATTAGTGCATTCAGCTTGTATATGACCAAATCCTCTACATTCTCTACATTGGATATTACTAATTTTGTTTTTAAACTCTTTCTCCTTAGATCCCCATTTTTCATGCATTTTATTCTCATAATTATCAAACTGGGTTTCTTTTTTGACATACGATTTAGAGTTTCCAGTTTCAAAAGCTTTCTTATTTTTAATTTTCTTGTTTATTTTCTTAGCAAAGAAGGCTAATTGTTTTTCATCATTACTGTTATCAAAAATAAAAGTTTTAGTTTTCTTGGCTTGAAAAACTACACCTTGTTCAATTTTCTTAGGTTTTTAAAATTTTTGTTCATGAGACATAAGGTTTCCCATTAATTCCTCAAGTTTTAAGCTTTCAAGATCAGTTGATTCTTCAATAGCAGTTACTTTCATTTCAAACCTATCAGCAAGAGATCTAAGAGCCTTTTTAACCAGTTTTGTTTCACTATATCTTTTTCCTAAGACTAAAGCATCATGAGCCACTTCACAAATTCTACCATTAAACTTTTCAATAGTTTCATCTTCTTTCATTTTAAGATTCTCAAATTTAGTTTTGATTTATAATTAAAGGGTAATGTGGGGATATTTTAGATGCTATGTATCAAATCTTAATAAAGATTTGAGCCATGTTATATTGATAAATAAGGATATAGGAATGTATTAAACCATCATTTTTCCTAATAAAAAATAAATCATAATGTATAGAATTAACTTGTTGTTTTAAGATATGTGTGTTTGTTGAGCTCATTTAACTCTTGTAAATGGGGTTTTGAAAAGTTTTAACTGGGTCCTTTTTGCCCTCTTTTGCAGTTAGGTCCTTGTTTGATGGGTTTCGTTTTGGAGTGCTTAATTTATAAGCTTCTGATGTAAACCCTATCGGTTTCCTGTAATTATAGCCATCATGGGCACCGAAAAAAATAAAATAAAAATGGTTTCTTGGTAAAAAAAATATATACGTTCGGACACCGAAAAACAATTTGAAAAGATAGCATAAATATAACATACACCTATTATATTAACAAAAACATACCTTCAAAAGTTACATTATCAAAAACATGTATTCAATTAATAATAAATAAATAAAAAAAAAGTTGATTCATCCATGCCAATCTCTTTACTTTCTTCTCTCTCATCATTTCACTCTCTCTCCTTCTTCTCTCTCCCTCCAATCTCTCTCCTCCTCCTTCGCACCCTCTCCGTTCTCTCATGCTTGCTCTCTCTTTCTGATTCTCTCTCAATCATTCCTCTATTTTTTCGATTATTTTCTTTTCCTCCATCTCTCTCCGATCTCTTTCTTTCTTGGAGTTTGAGATGGACACATCTATAGGAATGGACGGCGAGGGTATAGAGTGAGATTGAAAACTCGAGTTTAATGTCGACGGAGATGCGATCGTCGAAAGGGAGACCCACGACGTCGACGTGGTAGTTTGAGATCGGAGAACGGGTAAGAGTTGTATTTGTTAATTAGTGTATAATATTCAAAAATAAGTGTATGAATTATATGAATTAAGGTTATGAAGTTGAAAATTATGTATATGAATTATGTAAGTAAAGATATGAATTATTTAAATTGTGATATGAATTTTGATGAAAATAAGGGTGAACTTTACAAATCAGGATATGAACTTTTGAAATAAGGGTATGAAAAATACAAATTAGGATATGAACTTTTGGAATAAGGGTATGAAATATACGGGTATGAACTTTTGAAATAAGTGTATGAACTTTTGGAATAAGGGTATGAAATATACAAATTAGAGTATTAACTTTTGAAATAAGTGTATGAACTTTCGGAATAAGGGTATGAAAAATACAAATTAGGGTATAAACTTTTGAAATAAGGGTATGAACTTTTAGAAGAATTGTATGAAATATACAAATTAGGACATGAACTTTTGAAATAAGGATATTAACTTTTGGAATATGGGTATGAAATATACAAATTAGGGTATGAAATTTTGGGTATGTTTTTGTTAATTAAAAATTTTTGGGTATATTTTTGTTAATTTAGTTTCAAAAATAGTATGTTTTGTTAATTTATTCTTAAATAGTAGCTTATTGCATGTCACCCCTGCATGCATGCAGATATAGACTCTACTTGCATACATACATATTCTTATACATACATTATAATTTATATATATGTATACTGGAAATACATATATATAAATCCAGAAACTGAAACCAACCCATTTCTCAAAATCCAGTTCTGAACAAAACCCATGTTTTAGAAAAAGCAAAAGCCATCTATACATACATATGCATATATATCTATATAATAAAGTGTTTTAAAAAGCAAAATCTTTACGAAGGCGTTTTTTCAACAGCTACACTAAAAGCGTGAAAAGTGTAAAGCTTTTCACGGCCTAAAATACGGAAAAGCGAGCTTTTTAAGATTTTTTCAAGATTTGATCAATTTAGCTTTTATAGCGCGAAGCACTTTTTTTTTTTTAAAAAAAACATAGCTAAATATATCGAGAGGGGAAATTATTGGAAAAGAACCGATCTTTATCATCAAAACAAGCTCATTTCCAGAAACTGAAACCAACCCAATTCTAGAAATCCAATTTCGGGAATTGGGTCGGCGAAAGGTTTGTGAAAATGGAGAGAATAGGTAGCACGGGGTCCGGTATATGGAGAGAGAGTGGGAGAGCGATGTTTTCCACGTCTACTCATGACGTGAACGACGATGATGCACTCACGTGGGCCACTCTTGAGAGGCTCTCGGCCTACCAGAGGGTGCGGGAGGGAATTCTGGCTTCCGGAGAGGACGGTGCAGCGAGGGAAGTTGACGTGAAGCGTCTCGATTTTGTTGAGAAAAAGAAGTTATTGGAGAGGCTTGTTAAGACTGCCGAGGAGGATAATGAGAGGTTCTTGTTGAAGCTCAAGCAGAGGATTGATAGGTAATTACATATTCGTAAGTTCGTAACATTTAGTATTATAAAGCGATGTTTTAAAAAGTTAAGGCACAGCTAAAATGTTTAAGCAAGATGTAAGATGAAAGTGCAGTGACGGAACTAAGAATTATAAATGGGTGGGGCCGATATTCCATATAATTTTTTGCTTGTACTCTATATATGTTTTTCCCTGTAAAATGCGGACAGAACTCTACTTTTTGAACATTTTTATCAAAATACATACAATAATTTTACTTTTTCATCGAATTTTAGGGGGAGCGTGTCTCCACCTAGTTATTTCTCTGTGAAAGTGTAAAAAGCCTAGGCTTTATTGGCTGAGAGAGCGGGAAAGCGAGATTTTTTTACAAAAAAGAAATTGAAAAATGTTTTAAAAAAATCGAAAAATCCCATAAAAACCAAGAAAAATTAAAAAAAAAGTCAAAATTTAAAAGTGCATACGGAAAAAACTCAAAAAATTGAAAGAAAACAAAAAAAAACTCAAAAAATCCAAAAAACCTTAAGTTTTCCAAAAAAAAAAAACTCAAAAAAAACAAAAAAAAAAACCTCAAAATATCGAAAAAAAAAACAAAAAAAAATATAATCACAAAAGTTTATAATAGTGAATAAAATTGACTAAAATGCATAGTAAAGTGCATAACATTCACTAAAATTGCATAATGAAGTGCATAATAGAGTACATAAAAAGCACATAAAAGTGCATAAAAAGCGCATAAAAAAATACATAAAAAGTGCATACGGATCGATAAAATATTTGTACAACTCGATAAAAGTTCATAATAAGTGCATAAAAAGTGAATAAAAAGTGCATAAATAGTGCATAAATGTGCATAACAAGTGCATAACAAGTACATGTATGTGCATAAAATGTGCATAAAGTGTATAAAAAGTTTATAAAAATGTATAAAAAGTGCATAAAACAACATAAAAAATGCATAAATGTGCATATCAAGTGCATAGAAAGTGCATAAATATGCATAGAAAGTGCATAAATGTGTATAACAAGTATGTAAAAATAACATAAATGTGCATAACAAGTGAATAAAATTGCAAACAAGTTCATAAGAAGTGCATAAACATACATAGAAAGTGCATAAATGTGCATAAAAGTGCATACAAAGTGTATTAAAATGCATATAACAAATATATAAATGTATATAAAGATGCATAAAAAGTGCATAAATGTGCATAAAGATGCATAACAAGGTATAAATATGCATAAATCTGAATAGCAAATGCATAAAATGTATAAAAAGTGCATAAAAGTGAATAATAAATGCATAAAAAGTGCATAAAAGTCGATCAAAGTGCATAAAAAGTGCATACGGATCAATACAAAATGTATAAAGTGCATATACGTGTGTATAAAAAGTGGATACGAGTGCATAAAAAGTGCATATGGTGCATAAAAAGTGCATACGGTGCATATAAAGTGCATACGGATTATTAAAAAAATGCATAAACGGTACATACGAGTAATTAAATCCGAATAAAAAGTACAAGTGAGTCAACTATTTTAACAAAAAAAATTTATCAGAATTAATCAACACCTCCGACCTAATCCTAATGTCTTATACTCCTATTTCATAACCATCCCTATATTAAGAGAAAACCAACTTTTTCCAAATAAAATGATATTGTATGTTGATTTTAGCTTATGGTATAATAACAATAAAAAGGTTAACATAAAATTCTTTGACACTAGTCCCAAGATACTCCAAGGATAAATTGCAATACAGATGCAAATAGATATATATATATATATATATATATATATATATATATATATATATATATATATATAGATAGAGAGACGTTGTTCATGGAAAAGGTAGTTTCCCTAAGGGCGGCAACTGTGGCCGAAGACGGCTTGTCCTGTCTCATCGCCATCTCCTGCGTCGTCTGTCAGAGCTCCGCAACTGAGCTCATCTGGTATGGAGATTTTAGAGAGAGGGAGAGCTCGTGTGCTATAGAGACTCGATGGAGATGAGAAACTCAGTCTGCTATGGACGATCAAGAGAGAGATAGAAGTGAGATCGGCGAGAGAGAGTTTATGCTCATTATTAAGACATCATCAGAGATGAACCTGTCTCCACAAGAGCTCCTCATTCCAAGAGGCCTTTCTAAAACCTATTTTGTCTTGGTTCTGACAAATAGGGGAGAAAAATGGAGAGTTTATGCTTATTATGCTTTGTGTTTCAATTTCAATTTCTGTTTCTGCAAATTCTGTGTTAAGACTATCTTGTGCCAATATTTTTGGCCTTATGTTTGTTCTGCAACTTATTCCTGAATTTTGTTTATTGCAATTTGAATAAGTTCTAAGAATTTGGTGAATGGATAGTTGTTTGTGTTTAAATGATGTCTGCTATTCTAACCTGCAGGGGGAGCTTAAATGGTTAATTTAAAAGCACTAAAATGATAAATTACAGTAAAGATTGAATGCTAACGAATTTGCAGGTGGAGTTGTTTTTGATAAACTTAGTTTATTTGTCAAATCTAATGACAAAGGGGGAGATTGTTATGACCATATTTCTGGCCTATTAACTCTTGTTGTCAATTGGTTTGAACAAAATAACTCAAGTTGGTTTTTAAGAATTAAAACAGTTTAATGTTTACAGGTGAGGTTGCAACTACAGTTCCAACCTGCCAATACGCAGGATTCTGTTTTATTCTGTCTAACTGCGTTACTTAATCATTAAAGTCTTTTATGTGATTAAAGTGATAAAGAATGGATATTGTTTAAAAGATATATGGAGATTAGTTTAAGAAGATAGTGTTCTTTTAACTGTGAAAACTAGATCTTTTTTATTATACAATGTCTTTATCTTTTCATTCAATCTATATATTTACAAATCAGCAATGATCTAATTAGATTGAATATATGGAGTTATGGTTTCACATTTTATTAAGATTGTATCTCTAAAAAGATATTGTTTTATATGTTGCTTGTTTAAGGAAATAGTAACTCTTATTAACAAGAAGATTGGGTTGAGGTCAATCAATTACAGCATTATCTCATTCAAGATATGAGATTGAATATATGGAGTTCTGGTTTCACGTTTTCTTAAGATTGTATCTCTTAAAAGATATTGTTTTATATGTTGCTTGAGGTCAATCAATTACAGCATTATCTCATTAAAGATATGGAAAAATTGATCAATCAGTAGAGTCCAAATCAATCAACAAGCTCTTGAAGAAAGAAGATTGTTTCTACTCTTTAAATAGTTAATAGGTTTGCTTGTAAAAAGTGTGTGTTTTAAATCATAAAGAACTCAAATTTGAGAGAATACACAATAAGGTTTAAAAACGAAAACAATGGTGGGATGCCATTGAATTTATAAGTGATATTTATAAGGTAGGAGAAATATAGGGATAGGCAGAAAAACCTAGAGAGAGTCTGAGAGATTTTCATTAAGACTTGAATTTTATATTGTAAGCCATTATAATATCATTAATCTGGGTAAGTGCCCCGGAGACGTAACCTAGTTGGGTGAACTCTGTTGTTAAATATGCGTGTGATTTAATTCAAATACATTTAATAATCCTAATTCTATCCATCATTATACTTAGGTTCCAACCTCAGTTGCAACTGTACTTGAAACTTAACTGCATAACTGCAACTAGAACTAGGAGCCTAAGTGTGGGTTTAGATGCTATGTATCAAATCTTAATAAAGATTTGAGTAATGTTTTGATTTATAATTAAAGGGTAATGTGGGGATATTTTAGATGTTATGTATCAAATCTTAATAAAGATTTGAGTCATGTTTTATTGTGCATGTTTGGCATTAACTTTTTTTTGTTAGCTTTTTTAGCCTTTTGATTTTAAAGGCCACATGCTTTTGTTATCACTGTTTTTTTTTATATTTTAAAAATCTAGATTTTGGAGAAATATAATTAGAAAATCTAAAAGCAAAAAAAGCCATATATTTTGGAGATTTTGATAGCTTTCTCACCACCATTTTAATAATTTAAATGAATATTGATCTTATCTGAACTAAAATTTTATTCGTATACTTGACGTGTTACTTGCTCGTTTAAATATGATATTTTGAAAATTTATCAAAAAAATGTCTTATAAAATTATTTCGATTGAAAAAGTAGAAGGATATTAGCTGATGACAAAATTCAATATGTTGAAAGTTAGATTTTTTAACTTTTTACCAAACAATCATGTATATTTTGGAAAGGTAGATTTTTTCCTACTACTTTCTGAAAACAGCTTTTTGACTGTAAAAACGGATATCAAACGAAAAGAAAAATACATTACTTAAAATATAAGATAATTTCTAGGCTTGTTCAGTTGCAAATCTTAAGTTTAAGCTGTTCCAAAAGTTCACTTATATTTTGAACTAAAATTTATCGGCAAACTTAAAATCTCATCTTAATTGGTCCTAGCGCTTAGAAACTGAAATCCTTTGAGATGAACAAATCCGGTTTTTTTGTCAACATAAATTACAAAAATTACAATTTCCATAGACAGCTATCCAATCTTTGCAAATGCTCCAAAATTATATCGTTTGATAAATTATGAGATTTCTTCTTCGATATTATTAAGTCAATCATCACGTAGTTGGTTACGAAGTTGAGTCTCTAGACCATTGTTAATTAACAAAAAGAAACAACTAATTTTATCAGTAATAGTAACATTGAAGTTACTCACGTCCTCCAAAACAAAAAGTTCCAAAGACAGCCTAAAAAATTTAGAACAAAAAGTTCCAAAGACGGCCTAAAAAATTTAATTGGTTGGCACCAACGGTTTTTAGATTTTATTTTTTATTTGACGCCTGAATCAGACCGGACCATTTGCCAGGCTATTGTTCTCCTTGTTCCCTCAAAGTTATTGGAGTAAGATATCGATTTATTCATAAGATCAATTCTTTTGATTACATGATGGACTCCCCTGAAAAATATTGGTCATGCTCGTGTAGACGAGATGCTATACCTAACTGAACTATTACCCTTCATTTTTATAATACCTATTTTATTATGTAGACAATTTATTGTCCATGATTCAACATCATAGAGGTTTTATTCATATTGCTTATTAAGTAATATGATATTTATAATACATCGATCCGACAGGTCCCGTTTGCTTCTTACCACCAGGGTTCCCCTATATATGTTGTGTTTTAATTTGTTGGCATAACCTAAAAATAGTGAACTGAATTTATGTAAGTGTTTCTCGTTAGTAATTTTTTTTTATGTAGTGTATATATAAAATTATAATTAAGTAAATATCAAAATAATAACACGGACATTTTGGTAATTTCTTAAAAGCAAAAGTTATAATCGATTGTATTATTCTAGCTATAGGATGAATATCAATACATTCGGAAAAAAAATGTATAAAAGTTGATTATAATGATATATTGTTATTAAATTTAACGACATTTATTTTATCATCTAATTAAACTGCAACGGAACGTCTCTTGCAAAGGTTCTGATAGAGATGGAAGTTTTGAGATGGACTTTAGTTTCTAACATCGATAAAAATCTGCAACAATTTTCCGACGGACACACCATCAAATAAGGATATAAATTAGCAAAGTTATTGTTACAACCAAATAATTTTAAGAAGTAAAAAAAATTGACAGTTGATTTTTGTTCAAACTGATTCCTTAAGATTAACGACCAATTCGTGACGGTTAAATTAATAAAAGGACCCACAAATATTTTTGAAAAGTCACAGACTTGCAAATGAAGTAACATGTAATTAGTAAATATATTATTTATACATACAATCGTGTGCTCTTCTTTCTTTGTTAGAAGTAATTTAAAAATCTTGAAGAATATTGATTGTTCAATCGGTCAAATTAATATCTTACATTTTTTTATTAAAGTTATGAATTAAAATCTTGATAGTTGATCTTACAAATCCTTGATAGAAAACCCAGTGTCTACAAGCAAACTTCTAGTGTGAGATCTAGCAAAATAAACATGAACAAACTACACAAATCTATACAGCAGTGAAGTTTACAGTATCTTCGTTTTAAACTTCAACGAAAACGGATATTTAAAATAAAATTAACCAAACTGAAACCAGTTAATACCTATCAATTCGCTATAAGCTTTAGAAGGAATTTCTCGTTATCTTCCTCACCAAATTTACAAGCCTCTTGAGAAGATTATTTTTGCCTGAAATTCCAAGATTTTTAATGTCAATTTCTCTTGGTTTACCCTCTTCTTCGGTAAGTATCCCTCTCGTCGTACATGAGTACATGTGTATATATCTTCTCAAGTGCAGCCCATATAAGGGCTTGTTCTTCATTTCGTTCAACCAAGGACCTCGAAAAAACATCCTCTGGGCTGCTCCCGAATTTATTCGAGCTGCTTATGCCAGGACTACTCACTGTATATACATCACCAGTCTCCATTGGTTTGACACTTGAGTTCTATGTTAAACCTTAAGAACAAATTGTTCATAAAAATAGGGACGAAATGTGTTCAAGTTTTGTGTTTTAATATTTCTTGAGAAATTATTTGTACCCTAAAATTTTACCTAGAAAACATGCATACCATGAGATGTCGTGTTTTGATTGGCCCGCTTTAGTGCATGTGAGCAATTTCATCATGAGCAAGGGACTAGACTATAATTAGGTTTTAACATTTCATAAACTGAGTCAGGTCGATGTAAGGTTTACGTAGTTGCTTCATTTTCAAGTAAAAGAAAGTATTTTAATGATTGAAAGTTGGGGTTGTCTTCAGATTATTGAAGTGCTAAGTACGTGTAGATTATTTTTATTACTAAATAGTCAGTTTTTTTTTATAACCTTCTTGATTTTTTGTGGATTTTGGAATCAGCATTGTCAGACTGGTAACACTTCTTTGTATCAAAATCCAAAATTATCGAAACATCTTGAAGTTTTTTCAGGAAATGTTTAATACATTGGAAAAAATAGACCGTGTATTTAAACAGCTGTATGGTTGTCAATATTTATATTCAAACTAGAAAAAAATATAAATTAGATATTTAAATGTGATCCATGATGTGGATTCACTTGTAAGAGTATATAAAATTTGTATATAAAATTAGTTTTCAAGTTGTGAGCAGATGTGTTGCTTAGAGTTTACGCCTATGAACGCATGTTGAGTCAAACTTATTATTTACAATTTTAGCCAATCTGTATACCTTATGATTTTTGTATAAATATTTGAAAAACCAATCGAATCTGAGGTGTTTTAAATAAAAACAAAATTTAAAATATAGGGAATTTCATTTAGTATATGCCTTGTCTAGTCCAATTTATGCATAACTCAACATATGATTTGCATGAGAGATTAGCACAGCCATATAGCCAGTCATGTTTAGGGCTGCAAAGGGAACGTATATATATTCATGTTTAGCTATGATCGATGCATCGAGTCTTGAAGAAAAATGAAAGATTCGGACGCGTGAGACACGGAAAATAGCTTGTTAGGCACTGTTAATTCATGTGTCATTTGTGATTTTAATGCAAATTGCATTACAAAAAACACATCAATTTTGGATAGTGACGTGAATTTTTTGCAATAACATATGCTTAAGGTTTTACATAAGTACACCTACGTACAGGTTTTATAGAAGCAAACTTAGATCTAGGCAAAATAGGTCCACAGTATTGTTTTAAACTTTTAATTTTCGTATTAAGAGTAAATAAGCATTAACAAACTACACCAATATATACAGCAGTGAAGTTCACAGTATCTTCGTTTTAAACTTCAACGAAAACGGATATTTAAAATAAAATTAACCAAACTGCAACCAGTTAACACCTATCAATTTGCGCCTTAAGCTTTAGAAGAAATTTCTCGTTATCTTCAACACCAAAATTTACAAGCCTCTCTCGAGAAGATTCTTTTTGTCTGAAATTCCAAGATTTTTAATCGTCAATTTCTCTTGGTTTACCCTCTTTTTCAGTAAGTATCCCTCTCGTCGTACGTGAGTACGTAGGTAGCTTTTCAAGTGCAGCCCATATAAGGGCTTGTTCTTCATTTCGTTCAACCAAGTACCACGAAAAAACATCCTTTGGGCTGCTCGCGAATATATTCGAGCTGCTTATGTCAGGACTACTCACTCTAAATATATCACCAGTCTCCATCGGTTTCACACTTGAGTTCTATGTTTAATACTTGAGTTCTATGTTTACTATTAAACAATGTTTTTTCCAATGTATTAAACCATTTCCTGAAAAAACTGCAAGATGTTTCGGTAAACTAGAGAAATAAAAATAAAGAAGGTTATAGAAGATGTTTCCTGACAATGTTGATTCCAAAATCCACAAAAAATCAGCAAGGTTATAGAAAACTGACTATTTAGTGATAAAAACAAAAATAATCTACATGTACTTGGCACTTCAATAATCTAAAGACAACCCCAACTTTCAATCATTGAAATACTTTCTTTTACTTGAAAATGAAGCAACTACGTAAACCTTACATCGACCTGACTCAATTTATGAAATGTTAAAACCTAATTATAGTCTAGTCCCTTGCTCATGATGAAATTGCTCACATTGCACTAAAGCGGGCCAATCAAAATGTAGAAACCCACATCTGGTTGGGTTTTAACCGGAAATTGATCGTACTATGATATCTATATGTTTATATATAGAGAGAGAGAGTAAAAACCCAGAGTAACAAAAGACATTAAAACGATTTTATTAATCTTGTAAAAGTATCCGTACAAATACTTTTATAGTTGCAACTAATAGTTTCTGAACTTTACAAATTTAGTACTTGATAACCAAAAAGTTATCAAGTACTAAATAGAAATAAAAATAAAGAAGGTTATAGAAGATGTTTCCTGACAATGTTGATTCCAAAATCCACAAAAAATCAACAAGGTTATAGAAAACTGACTATTTAGTAATAAAAATAAAAATAATCTACACGTACTTAGCACTTCAATAATCTGAAGAACACCCAAATTTTCAATCATTGAAAATACTTTCTGTTACTTGAAAATGAAGCAACTACATAAACCTACTCAGTTTATGAAATGCTAAAATAATTATACTTTTTCATATCACGTTCCCATTCAGGAGAGTCGACACAACTACAATCCCACAATTTACAATAATTTAATATTTTTTATAGTTTTTTTATTTTTTTTTATTTCCGGTAAATCCTTTCAAAATTATATATTAGTTTTGTTGTTACATACTACTTACATTTTGTACGGTGATACTGTATTAAGATTTATAAGTATGGACTATAAAGGCTAAAAGGTAAAGAAAAAAATGTAAAAAGTCAAAATTGTAGGAGAAAATTAAATTTAAAAGCGGTTCTACTGACTTGACTTTAACACGATTCCGGATGTTTTCATTCTTTTCACCGTATCATATTAAAAATTATTAGAACTCTCAAAATCAAGATTAATATATTTCTACTCGCTACAACAACTATATAGGTAACAAATCATGCATATTGCAATTTAGATAAAACAATAAAGATTACAATCTAAAAATTCTATATTTTGATCAATATGTTGTCCACAGATTTTGTAATTTGTCAAGAACAAATTATAACTTTCATAAACTTTTTTTTCAAGATCTTAACAATTTGAGAGATTTTAAAAAGGAAAATAGATAATTTATAATTTATTTGCTCGATATTTTGGTTGTGGTTGTTTTTATCTAGTTTATAAAAAACTTAAGTGTATATTTTTTTTGTGCAATCCGGCCCCTTCAGTTAGCCGAAAAGTCCGACCGGCTAGGTGACGGTCTAAATATATTTGTTTTTTTTAAAAAAAAAAAATTTATAAAATGTTAGTTTTTGCGATTGTGTTGCTTTTTGTAAGGTTGAAAATTTGCAGTCCTTACTAGTTAAGATGAGTAAACTTCAAGCAGAGAATACTGTTTTTTTTTTGGCAACGTTCTGGCTCCGCCCCTACCTCCACTTTAAGCCGATATTTGCACTTAAGTTTGCATCAATCCGCATGTAGAAGAAGAATGCCTATTTATAGCCTAGTCCCTTGCTCATGATGAAATTGCTCACATGCGCTAAAGTGTGCCAATCAAAACACGACACCTCATGGTATGTATGTTTTCTGGGTAAAACTTCGGGGTACAATCATTTTTCAAGAAATATTGAAACACAAAACTTGGACACATTTTCGTCTCTATTTTCATGAACAAGTTGTTCTTAAAAACAATTAAGGATAAATTAACAAAACATAATTCTTTTTAAACTAAATTAACAAAAACATAACTAAAAACTTTTAATTATCAAAAACATACCAAACAAATTTAATGTTGTTTATTCTCTTCTTTCTCTCTCTCATCTTACTCTCTCTCTCCTTCATTCTTCTCTCTCTCACCAATTCTTCTCTGTATCTCTCTCTGATCTTTCTCTCTATCCCCTCCTCCATCATGAAAACACGTCACTAACTACCGAACACCATATAGATTATATAGACATCCATATACATATAAATACAGATATATACATACGTAATACAAAAATATTACACTAGTTGATACCCTGTAATATATGAAAAATATATGGAATTGGTGATATTGTTTTCTATTTATTAATCTTTGAGACTATTGTTAATCTTGTGAGTTTCAAGTTGAAAGAGTATAATCCATATGTACAGTATTGAGAGAAATCCATATGTAAGGTATAAAGTTTTAAAATTATGGTATGAAGTTTTGAAATTAGGGTATGAACTTTTAAAATTAGGGTATTAACTCTTTTTTAGATATTTGATTGTGATCTAGAACATTTAGGGTATGAAATTTTAAAATTATGTTTTAACGTTTTATAATTAGCATATGAATATTTTGTTAGTTTTTAGTTATTTTTAGAGAGAGAGATGAGTGATTAGTACGTGTTAAAAAGATGTGCGATTATCGTGTGTTAGAGAGAGAGCTGCGGTTAGCGAGAGATAGTTGCGGTTAGAGAGAGAGAGGTTAGATTAGAGAGAGAGAAGTTAGATTATGATCTGATTAGAATTAGAGAAATAATAAGTATATATATATATGTATGTTTTTAATAATTTAAATTATTAGTGTATGTTTTTGTTAATATAATAGGGGCATGATATGTTTTTGTTAATTGCCCCTAATATCAATTATCTAATCTGCCATTGCAATATTTATTCTACTGCCGAAAATTATCAATTATTATCTAAATGAATTATTCTACTGCCAAAGAAACCATCAAGCCTAGTGCCCCAACTCCTGATAGTTATAAACTTAGCCTCATGGACCAGGCCCTCCGACTTACACCAAAGTGTACTTCTTCTACGAAAACACCTCTAGCGATGATATCGCAGAGGTGGTCGCAAAAAGGAACCAATGTCTTAAATCTTCCCTCTCAGAAATACTGACCCGCTTTTATCCTTTTGCTGGAAGAATTAGAGACCAAATGAGTGTTAGTTTTGAAGAAGACGATGGTTCCGAGTTTGTGGAAGCTAAAATATATTCCCCTCTCATGGAATATCTTGAAAAACCAAATTATGAAATGTTTTTACATCTTGTTTCGGACGACTATTGGGACAAGGGTACACGCCCTCTTCTTATTGTTCAAGCCAACTTCTTTAAGTGCGGAGGGTTAGCTATTGGGATGAACTTTTCTCACAAAGTATCAGATGCCAGTACTTTTACGACTTTCATAAATGCTTGGGCCGATACAGCTATTGGGAAATCGGCCGATACAGTAAAAATCCCAGAGTTTAGTAGTTCCCTAGTTTTCCCTCCAGTCGAAGAGCTTTACATGTCGGGAGATGAAGTTGGCGACGTTGTTCAAATAAATGACAAAATAAAGAGATTTGTGTTTACAGCAATCAAACTTGCGGCCCCTTCAAGAAACAGCGACGAACGAAAACATTCCTTGGACTTCACGTACAGAAATAGTTACAGCATTTATATGGCGTATTGGGATGAAAATGTCTATAAAAAGAGCAAGTGATTCCCTAGTGCCATCATTTCTGCTCATGCCTCTTAATAACCGTAAAATGCTGCCACCTCCCATTAGCGATCAAACTTTTGGGAACTTTATCGACAGCCAGATACTGACAAACAAGAGAGGTGAAATTGAGTTGCCTTACTTGATTAACCTTTACAAGGAGGAGGTTAAAAAGACACGTGAAGCATACAAGACTATGGTGATCGGCGAGAAGATGATGGAGCTAATGCCATATCCGGAAGTTAAAAATGCATTTACCATCTCAAGTTGGAATAAATTTCCATTTTATGAAGATGATTTTGGTTGGGGAAAACCGATATGGGTAGCTACTCATAACCCTATGCCTTATGCCACGTTTTTTATGGACACGAGAGATGGCACGGGAATTGAAGCCTGGGTGAATCTCCCGGAAGAGCAGATGAATATCTTTTCAAGGGACGAAGAATTGTTGAAATATGCAGTCGTGGATCCTAGTGTTCTCTAAGCCTTTCATCACGATTTATGATTTTGTTGCATTCTTCTTCTTTTTTTCTGATTTTGAATTTAAATAAATTGTTTGTATCAATAAAGTTGTTTACTAAGTAATTTGTAATCCTTTTAAACTGAAATAGCAATTTCGCGGTATATATGGTCTGCAATATTTTCTTTAAGGAAAACATATTTCTTGCATGTATGATGTCTGATTGATAAAAACATAAACATGAACCTTTATCAAGTACTTTGGATGATGCATTTGCTTTGATATTTTCCCTTCATTTGGCAAAAAGTGGTGATATAAGCAGAGACTTTTTTACAGAGACTCAATGTGGACCATTAGATTATAGGAAAGCTGTCGGTATACGTTAGGAATTAAGCTTGATCTTTTGAGGATAAGACAAAATTAAAGTTCATCCATCTTAGAGTTTTTTAACTTTTAGACATAATTAATCGAAGAACCGAATAAAAAGGTCCGTGTATCATGACATTATTCGGTTGCAGCTTTTAAACAAATTTGCTTAATTATTTTTGAATGAAAAAAAATGAGTTGACCCATCTCATAGTGTTTATCTTTTGGTTTCAGCTTTTAAGCAAATAAGTTTTTTTTTAAGATGAAAAAATATATAAGTTGACCTATGTGAAAGGTTTTATCTTAATACATATGCTATATGATGATATTCATATGATAATATGACTACACTACTAGCGCATGTATTTCTATTTAAGATTCGGAGAAGCGTATCTATTATTTGAGTATATTTATAAAATTAATTAGCATATGAATTAGTATTTTCATAGTAGAATATTATCATTTGGACAATTATGCTAACATAAGTACTATTACAAATTGTATTAAAAATAAGTTCAGCCATGGAGAGTACTGAAGTGAAATTTCTTTCACCATTTCGCATAAGAACACCTAGCTATTTCTATTCGTAACACGGTTATAAAACAGAAATAATAGTAACACAAGTCAGTGAAAATTAGATAAAATAAAAAATAGATATCCAAAAAATTGAAAGAGTATAACTTCGCAAGAATGCTTAAAATGAATGTATAATACAGGAACTAGTGGATTTGAAGGTGATTGGGAGAGCTAGACAAAAAGGAGGACTATACTACCTGCTGAATGAGGATACTAGGATTGTAAATACATTGGGTACCTGATGTTCTACTTTTAAATCTTTTACCTCATGTGATAGTTGGCATTTGAGTTTAGGGCATCCCTCTATCTCTTGTACAAAGTATTTGAAACAAAGTATTGCTGAAATAAATGTAAATGATACTTCTTCTTGTGATTTTTGTCATTTAGCAAAACAGCATAGAAAATCCTTTCAATTGAGTAATTCTAAGGCTTCTTCTCCTTTTGAATTGGCGCATTGTGATATATGGGGACCCTACAGTGTAATAACAATTAGTGGTTATCAATATTTATTCACCATTGTGGATGGCTATTCCAGAGGTACTTGGGTATTTTTGCTTAAAAATAAATCTGATGCTAGTCTTTGCTTGGTCTCTTTCTATAATATGGTAATTACTCAGTTTAACTCAACTGTGAAGATTGTGAGAAGTGATCATGGATTTGAGTTTCAGTTGACAAGTTTTTATGCTAATAAGGGTATAGTTCATCAAACCTCTTATGTAGAAATTGCAGAACAAAATGGTGTAGTTGAAAGAAAACACCAACACCTCTTGAATATTACTGGATCATTGCTATTTCAGTCAGGTGGTAGCTTAAAATTCTGGAGAGACTGTGTTCTTACAGCAACTTACTTAATAAACAGACTTCCCACACCTATTTTAAGTCTTAAACACCCTATAAAATGTTGTATAAAGTTCCACCAGTGTATACACACCTCAAGGTATTTGGTTGTTTGGCTTATGCTTGTTCTTTGAAAAGACATAGAACCAAATTTGATGCTCGAGCTAGGAGATGTGTATTCATAGGGTACCCTTTTTCTGTAAAGGAGTATAAACTTTATGATTTAGATACTCATCTACTTTTAAGGAAGCTATTACTAATAATAAGTAGGTGGAAGCTATGGCTAACAAGGTAGCTGCTTTAAAAGCAAACAACATTTGGGTCCTAAAAGCTTTGCCATCTGGCAAAGAAGCCATTGGGTGTAAATGGGTCTACATAATCAAATATAAGGCTAATGGTGATATTGAAAGATATAAATCATGTTTGGTGGCTAAGGGATACAATCAAAAGAAGGGATTGGATTATGAAGCAACCTTCTCCCCTGTGGCTAAGATGACAACCATTAGAGTCTTACTTTCCATTGCCTCTTCTAAACATGGCATTTAGCTCAGCTTGGCATCAACAATGCTTTCTTGTATGGAGATCTCCTTGAGGAGGTCTATATGACACCTCCACCAGGATTCACTTCTCCAAAAGATACAAGAGTATGTCTTTTACAAAAGTCACTATATGGTCTTAAACAGGCTTTCAGACAGTGGTATTGTAAGCTCTATACTATCTTACTAGCTTATGGTTTTCAGGCATCTGTCTCAGGTACTTCTCTCTTTACACTTCATAAAAATGGTGCATTAGTAATTCTAGTTATGTATGTGGATGATATCATATTGGCTGGGCCTGATCAAGTCTTAATTAATACAGTTAAGACATTTCTGAACACCCAATTTCATGTAAAAGATCTTGGTTCTCTCAGATATTTCCTAGGCATAGAAGTGTCAAGAAATAATACTGGTCTCTCTATCAGTCAAAGAAAATATACTCTGGTTATTCTTGAAGAGGGTGGTATGTTAGGCTGTAAACCTACAACATTTCCTATGGATACTAAATCTAGATTAAGCACTGATGATCTTAATCCTCTCCTAGATCCCACTTTTTACAGAAGGTTAGTTGGAAAACTTCTTTATCTCACCATTACTAGGCCAGATATCTCTTTTGCAGTTCATTCTTTGAGCCAATTTATGGCCGCTCCTTGTCAATCTCATCTAGATGCTGCTATGAGAATATTGAGGTATCTTAAAGGAACTCCTGGTCAAGGTCTCTTTTACTCAACACATAGCTCTTTAATACTCCAAGGCTTTGCTGACTCTGATTGGGCTACTTGTTTGGATTCTAGACGTTCTGTGACAGGTTATTGTATGTTTCTTGGTGAGTCTTTTTTTTCTTGGACAGGTAGTCTGCTCTTGCTTTGGCCTCTAATCCTGTCCACCATGAACGTACTAAACATATTAAAGTGGATTTCCACTTTGTGCGTGTTAAAATGCAATCTGGTGTGATTCATGGTCTCTATGTTCCTACTGGTCACCAACTTGTTGATTGCTTTACTAAACCATTGGGTGCTCAGCAATTTCTCCATCTTATTTCCAAGCTGGGGTGATTGATATTCACAGTCTATCTTGAGGGGGCGTATTGAAATTCTTAATAAGAAATTAGTTCTTTCTGTTATTTTTCTTAATACAATATGTAGTAGTGCAAGTTCTGAAACTAGGATTTGTTATCTTTGTAATTCGCAGTACTAAATAGAACAAGTAGAGAAAGTTGAGAGGTCAAGTTGTAAAACCTATATATACTGTATTCAACTGCTAAATATTTGTAACAGAATATATATAGATACAGTTTTAATATATAACTCTGGTTCTCGCTATTATGGCGTTTTCTGTTTTAATTGCTTGATGATGAAAATCAAGCTTTTCTACGGTTAATTCTTGAAATAATTAATGTGCTTATGTTACTTAACTCTTGGTGTAAATAACCCTTGCTCTGAGTTCTTACTGTCTTTTGATTGCAACTCTTGTTGGTAAGTTTACAGCTTGCTTGATTATCTCTATGTTGTTATGTGCTCATTCTCTTATTATAACTTTGTTGTTTTGATGTATTTCCTTGTAATCGTGCTACTTTAATTTGGTCTAGTTTAGTGCTTTGTTTTGTCATTGTCCCGTACAGTTGGCAATTAGTATGAAAATTATTTAAACAAGAATAAAAAATTCAGTGTTTTAAAAAGCGAAATTTTAGTTAAAGCGTTTTTGCATATGCTAAAAGCGTAAAAAGAGTAAACTTATAGCGGCCTAAAAAGCGGAAAAAATAGATTTTTATGCTTTTTAAGCCTTGAATCAAGCTTTTTCACTATGAAGCGAGCTTTTTAAAATAGTGAGAAGAACAAAAAACATTTATCAGTGTTCTCCTTTTTTTTAATCAATTTTGTGAAAGCAGTCTAGTAAGTGAGTCTTCTAATAACATGCCATGTATACTATTTTCCATTTTAAACCGGAGAAGAATATGACGAGCAGAAAATTCATAGAATTACCATAGAAGAAAACTAGTTATCAGCCCAACTTAATTCAGTGAGAATCTGGCATTTAGGTCTACAACAATATTGTAGTGAAATAAATTTTGTACATATATATTTATATAGACATAGGTGACACGCATATGTCCAGGAAGCAGTATCAAAGGCTTCTTTGGTTGCGGTTTTTAAGTTCACCTTTGTTGCTTATAAATTAGACGATGACTTTTTTCTGCAACGAAGAGAGAATTAAAAACCCTACAAAAGTGACTACAGTAAAATAGAACAAGACTCCTTTAGGTACGAGTTTTTCCATTAATCAAGAACGATATAATCTTGGCAAAATAAGAAATGGGATACATAAACAAATCCGCAGGCCGGTAATGCAAAAGAAGTAATTATTTCTTTCTTTTGGCTGCACGATTACTTCTTACAACCGAACAAACTCGAACACATAGGTAAATTTATAGTTTCATTACCTTTCTCCAAAAGAAATCTCTGAAAAAGAGAGGGAGATGGTACATGATTGCCATAAATGTTGAGAATTGACCATAAGAGAACCACATTGGTGGATTTTCCTTTAGCAGTTTCACTACTGTGTTTTTCGCAAACTCCTCTGAAGTGGGTGCTTTTGGTCCTGGAGTTTCCTTGATTAAACTTTCTCTGATTAATGCATTGTATTCTTTATACACTTTCCACGTGGGCATTTGGTCATAGCTAGCTAGAGTTGAATTTCCCATGTTCGACCTAACTGCTCCAGGGACGAGAGTAGTGACATCTATCCCGAAAGGCTTGAGTTCCAATCTGTGAATCATAGTGGATAAAAGGAGATTAATTAGGAAAGAAAGGGTAATATTTATATAGTATATATTTTGATTAAAATGTTCAAAAATTAGCGTTTGCCCCCACCCCTTCCACGTAAAAAAGCTCATATATGATATGAAAAATATTGTATAGATTATCTGTCTCTCCCAATTAATATTCATGGTTCCTCTCCTGGAGCCAATGATTCAAACTGAAAGCAAAAGCTTATAATGAAAGGGAAACAAATCATTGGGCGGAGCCTCGGAAGCTAGAGAAAAACCTGAGACAAGACAAATGTAAGCAAAATTTGTTTGGGCAGTAAAAGAGATTTATAAACCCATAAGTATCTTGCGCTAGAATAACCACCTTGACAACCTCGACAATATAAAATATATAAATCTACGGTCGTGAAGGATTTATGATCAAACAAACTATTGCCAAGAACTAAAGTTGGCGGGTATACATCTTACAAACCTTAGAGAATCGGATAGTGCATGAATAGCAGCTTTGGTTGCAGTATAAACACCTGACCACGGGAAAGGGGACAATGCAGTGACACTTCCGAGATTTATGATTTTTCCCTTCTTCCTAGAGGCCATGTGAGGGACCACCGCTTGTATCAACCTTAACGAACCTTCCCAACCCAGAAGATAATTAGAAAAGAAAACCAATTAACGATTTTGGTCGAACGCAGTCAATTGAAAATTTCAAACAGAGATTACAGATGGTACTATATATTGGTAAATGCTTACTAAGATGTAGTTACAAAGTTCTGGCAAATAGGATCCATATAAGTTAGCCTAGCCTAGTCAAGTCCCATCTTTGTTACATTTTTCACCTAAGACACTCTATTTAAAAGTTAGAAAAAAGGGTTGTGTTTGTTTCACATAATTATCCAATTCCGTATTTTTTTTTCTTTTCATAAAAAAGTCCTTACGCATAACACTTAAAATGGGTCAATCATAATCATGCAAATCAAACTCCTATTAATCATTCTTTAGACTTATTAATCCCTAAATGTAAAATTTCTTCGAATGATTAAACCATTCTGGTAAAAAGAAGTCTTTCACATTAATTGAACTTTTTTTGTGCGTCTATATCTCTTCAAATGACGTTTGTTTGTTAATCTGTTTTTTAAATATTATGTGGAAACTTGATCTTCTGAAAAAAAACAAAAAAAAATCCTTAAAGAGTGAGGGTCTATGTTAAAAAGTCTCTAATTATATCATCACGCAACGTTAAAATAGATTTTAAAGAGTGAGGTTTATTTCACTTTTAACCTAAAATTAATACTCCTTAATAGTCAACTCACTCACCAAAAACATTGGTGTCAAAAACATTCTGCATTGAAGATAGAGGGACCTCAGCCAGTGGGCCAACACAATGGACTCCAGCATTGTTCACCAGTATGTCTATCGTCCCAAACTTCTCCATGACGATGGAAACGAGACATCGGACACTCTTGTCGGATGTTATGTCGAGCTCATGGAGAAAGAATCTACCGCCAACATCGTCTGCCAGGTCATCCATCGAGTGCAAGGAGCGAGCGGTAGCTACTACCATGCAGTGTCCTGTGGCAGCAAATGCGCGTGCTAATGAATGACCTATTCCACCGGTGGTGCAACCGGTGATTAGAACCACCTGCTTTACATTGTCGTTCAGTCCCATCTGAGATTTAGTTCGAAAGAGAGAGGGATATAAGAGGAGTTTGATGGTCAAAATTATGAAATTTTAATTGTTCTTAGCCAAATATATAGGCCATGTTTTGCATTGTTTGATTTTTGAAATAGTCGTGTGTAGCATGAACTTAGTTTTCTATCTTAGACTATGATTGTTAATATCCCATACCTTTGACCAACCCTTTTTTCTTAAACTTTAAGCATTCCGAAACAAAAAACATTCCAAGTAATTTTCTCTGTGACACATGAATGATTGTATAACCCTTTTTAATCTATTTTTATGTAACTTAATTAATAATTCAACCAAATACTACATTATCATAACTATTGATATATACTCATGTAGATACGTACAGATAAATTTCATTTCAAATATATTGGTAATTATACTCATTAGACTGCGTTTAAATTTCAAATTTCCATTAGACTGTCATGATATCACATAGCATCAATGGAACAAACACGATTCTGTTGTACGATATTATTGGACTCTTGGGCTTGTATTTTATGGGCCCAAGTGAGCTTGTAACCCTACCCCTCTATCTATATAATGAGGGTTAGGGGTTTTATATTTCACATTCATTCATACATTCTGATTAATAAAGACTCTGTTGTTGTCTCTCTCTATATTCTATCTCTATATCTATATACATATATATGTGAGCTAATATGTCACACAACACGTTATCGCTTTGCTTGTGAAGATTGTAGTCAAAGTTAAGAGATTGGGAGTATTTGTTCGAAGATCAGGGTTTAACGGGGATTGATTTAAAAAAAATATAGGGTTTGCTTGTTCTGGTTGTTGATCAATCATTGGAGCACTTAGTAATACAATACATTACTAAATCCCTCCTTGATATATTAGTTCTCCGTCTAATTGCATGAATAAATTGTTCTTAAATCAAATTGATTAAGATGGTATATGTGTTACTGCCTGTATGTAGAAACGTAAAAGGTTTGATAACCATTAGATAACAAAACTCCATGTTATATACTGTAAACGTTTCCATGTGTTCTCTGGATTAGTGATAAAACATGCTTGTATCATTTATTTGAATACCACACTACGGGTTAAATTTTGTACCCTACTGCATGTATGTTTGCTTAACTGAAAGTGCATGACTACTAAAAGTGATCATTGGTATTAGTACTGGAATTATATGGAACGGTTCACTTATGTTCTTGTAATTAAAATTGCACGTCATTAATCCATGTTAATACACATATGGACCGTGTGGCTAGAAACAGTTTATTAAATAGTTTGTATGTAAAACGAAATACACCAACATATGATTATGAGTTGCCAAGTTATTTTTTTTTATGAAAAGATGATGTTTAATAATATTACCATCTCTAATATATTCTATTACGGAAAATCATGTGAATTTTTTTATTGATTATGAAACTTACATGTTAAAACTACCATGCATAGAATTATTCATATGGCGATGAACATAGATAATTGATTGATATCTTGTTAGTATAATCATATCTTTTGATATTATCATATATAAATATCACATATGCCAGTAAATTATTGAATTAGATCTAATTGATTTGATTTGATATGTTAGAATCTTTATGGATTGATTGATAATCTTAAACTGATTTGATTTGATATGTTAGAATCTTTATGGATTGATTGATAATCTTAAATTGATTTGTTTATAACACCAAATTTACTGCATGATTAGATAGATTCTAAAATATATTTACTGCCTGTTTATATATGTGTGGTTAATCTAGATAGATATTCTCTATGCTGTTAATATTATTGCCATATATAAAATGCGAAAATGGTATATATTCACATTTAAGTTGGAAAAATTATGAATCTTTCCCAAATAGGTTCACCTATTTGGATACGATGTCTAGGAAGGATAAAGGCGGAAGTCGTTCTCCTAATGAGGTCGGTTTTTAAGAGGCATTCGTGCCCACCCCCTCATCGTCTTTCCTGGTCGTGTCCAAGTAGAGCTACCGAAAGGGGTTGACTAAATAATAATTTCCCCGAATGTGTTTATATAGTGATGTATGTTTCGCCGAATTGGTGTTTCAGTATCGACCCATCGTTCGATCAATGAGAACCGATTCACATTAAAAGCAAAACTATTTTTTGAACCTGTCGTTTCGAAATAAAGTTTATACTTGTGCAAACCATAAACATATAAACCAGTCGTTTTATATGAAAAATAATCCAGAACTCCCAACACATGTTGGATGTCATCTATGATGAGAAAAATCGTAAAACATACTTGCGAAATGACTGTTTAAACGTTGATTTTAATCCGTCACCACATGTTACTCACCCTGATGTGTGAAAATGTGATGCCCATTTTTTTTTTGGATGCCATCTTTGATGAGTAAAACACGAGTTTGTTGTTACCATCAAGATGAATGCTAAGGCGTTGATTTTATTTCGCCGCCACATTTGAGACGTGATGAAGTCTATGGTGAACAAATGTCTGAAATTGACATATTGGAGCAATCCTTCACCGGTAAATTAAATTACACCTCCCAGAACTGAAATAACAGAACTGAAATTAAATTACAGAATATAAATTATAGAAACAGAAAAGATTGAAAAGTAAATACTGAAAGTAAATTACAGAATGTAAAAGACTGAAATTAAATTATAGAATTAAATATTGAAATGTAAAAGGAGAGGCAACTGCTGGGCAGTTTCCCTTAAACAATATTTCCCGGACCACCTTTAAAGGTTTCTGGTTTCGGGACTTTGTTCCCAAGGTACAACTCCTATCACTGAGTGGCTCGTATGGAAACCGGCACCAAACCACAGGTCGAGCTGTTGGTGGTGCGGTTCTCTCTCTCTAATATGTATGCTTATGCTGTGAGTTGTGTGTCTGAAATGAGAGGGGGAGGGCTGCCTTTTATAGCCTCTATAGAAACCGTAACCATAATGGTCATTAATTCTGGGAGTTACACCTCCCAGAATCCGCTCACTTAATTCCTGAAACTGCTGCAATTTATTCTCATTTATTGCTGGCATTTCAGTTGCTGGAAACTCTAGGGACTACTTTTGTATTTTATACAAAACTCACATTTCAGATTTGACCCAAGACCCGAGACAAATCCCAAATCCCAAATCCCAAGCCCAAGCCCATGCCCGTTCCCGTGCCCGCGCCCGTGCCCGCGCCCAGACCCGAGACCCAAGTCCCGAGTCCCTAGACACGAGACACGAGCGAGCGCGCGTGTGTGGTACAAACTAATACTCTTAGGTGTATGTGGACATGTTAGTTTAACAACTACATGGGCTAGTATTGTATATATATTGTAAAATTAACTCTTAATCTTCTAATATGGGATTATTCTAAATGGTTTTTCCATTTACCATTTCGTTTTCCAGAATTTAGCTTTCGAGAGCCCAACTTTGAAGCCACATAGTATTCACACCCATTCTCCGAATAGGTCATGCGATATACCGTTACGAATCTCGTCACACGGGCTACTCAAATACATTGAGTACGGTATAAACAACTCAGTGTTGTCACATGTAATATTGACTCGAAGTTGGTCCAACAACCATTCGGAAACACCCATGTTTATACATGTTTTTTCAACAATCCCCCACATGAATGCAATTGGCTGAAAATAAAATGCCCCTAAATGCATACGAGAGAACCGCAAAAGTTCACTGCATAAGGACAGGTAGCGCGCCCCTTGAACCTGCCGTAGTGACGTAAAATCCGATATGCTACTATTGGGTAGCCTTTAAGCCTTGAACCCTTTAGCATTTGTGCATACCAGGGTAATACTCACACAGTGTCCTCTCTACACCACTTACTAAGCCCTTTGGTTGTTGTCCATATTTGGCCGTGGACTGCCTTGGCAAAATTCAACCGAGTGCTCTAGTGATTTAGCCCATGACTCATCACATAGTATCGGCCATACACACTCGTCATAGGTGATTTCAAGTCAAGGGTGTCCTGACTCACCCCTCTCGACCTTCGAGATAGTTGTTTTCATTAAGAGCATCATGCTCACCCTTTAGATGGTCTAGGTCTATCACTCTTTCATCTTAGAAATGGGCTGGGAAATTAAGTTTCCGAGTGCTTTGTTCAGTCACCCCCACAGTTCGGTTTTCCCGTTGAACCCGACGCTGGAGAATCTAGTTCGGGTTGGGTTGTCTCTGAGGAAGTTTCCAGTTTGATGGGCTTCAACCCCATTCCCCTCGATGAAACTTGAACTCCTACATGAGTCAAGCCTTTTATAAATGGATCCACAATATTGTCCTTAGATCTCACAAAATCTAATGACACCACACCGTTAGCTAACAATTCTCTTACGGATTTATGTCTCTGACGAATATGTCGGGACTTCCCATTATACATATGATTTTTAGCCCAACCAATAGCTGACTAACTATCGCAGTGCATGCTTATTGCTGGGACAGGTTTCGGCCATATTGGAATTCCTTCCAGAAAGCTTCTCAGCCAGTCAGCCTCTTCTGTTGCTACATCCAACGCTATGAACTCAGATTCCATAGTTGATCTAGCTATGCAGGTCTGCTTGGATGATCTCCACGAGATAACTGCTCTTCCCAACACGAACACATATCCGCTATTGGATTGTGTACTGTTGGAATCCGAGATCCAGTTTGCATCAGAATACCCTTCTAGTACAGCTGGATATCTGGTATAATGCAACCCTCGGTCGGCAGTGTATCTCATATATCTGAGAAGTCTCATGATGGCCTTCCAGTGTTCCTCATTGGGATTACTGGTGTACCTACTCAGTCTACTCACTGAGTTGGCTATGTCTGGTCTAGTACAATTCATGACGTACATCATGAGACTTCTAATTAAATGTATAATTAAAGGGTAATGTGGGGATATTTGGGAGAAATAAGGATTAACTTTTAAAATAAGGGTATGAACTTTTGGAATAAATGTATGAAATATACAAATTAGGGTATTAAATTTTGAATATATTTTTATTAATTAAAAAATTTTGGGTATGTTTTTGTTAATTTAGTTTTAAAAATAGTATGTTTTGTTAATTTATCCCTTACAGGCACTAAAGTTTGCGTCATTCATCCGGTGCTAAGGGGGTGTTCCCTATCTTCTTCTTTTTTCATTCAAAGAACCAAGAACTGATAGAATTGTTGATGTTGTTTTAAGATATATATCAATTTATAAGCTTCTGATGTAAATCCTATCGGTTTCCTATAATTATAGCCATCATGGGCACCCAAAAAAATAATAAAAATGGTTTCTTGGTACAAAAACATATATGTTCGGGCACCGAAAAACAATTTGAAAAGATTACGTGGGTCACAAAATCCCCCTTAGAAGATCAGAACGTCCCTTTATAGGTAGATCAAAATATAATAGAACTTGCAATTTTATCTAAATTTGTAATTTATATGAATTGTTCACGAGAAAAAGCATGTTCGACCCATTAAATGATCACTGGTTCATGTTTTGTCGGCCGAGGCAAACATGGATTGAATTACATTAACGAGTTTCCGCACTAATTAAACTTGAATATGCATTCCGTTTACAGCCCTAGACATGATTATAATATAATATGATTGTGCTAATTTCTCCTGCACATCTTGTTGAGTTATGCATATAGAGGACTTTGATTTTCATCTTTTTATAGATTTTTGGGTATATTATTGTTTATTTAGCATTGTTGGACATTTTAAAGAGATTTAATTCAAAAAAAATATTAAATTTTTTTTTTCATTTTTTGTTTTGTTTCAAGTTATAAATAAATAGAATAGGTGATTATTAAAAAAGTTGAAAAAAAATCAACAATTTACTAAAAAAAAAGGTAATGTTAGTCTAACTATATATACAAAAAACTATAGTTTGACACACACATTGTCCGGACTAGACTCGGCAGTTATCTGAAAAAATTGCTTCTATTTTTATATTTATCTCTATTTAAAACACCTCAGATTCAATTTGCATTTTAAATACTGAAACAAAAATCATGAGGTATAGGTTGGCTTTAAATTCTAAATAATAAGTTTGGTT
Organism: Primula veris; assembly: GCA_963682055.1. Lineage (NCBI taxonomy): Eukaryota > Viridiplantae > Streptophyta > Magnoliopsida > Ericales > Primulaceae > Primula > Primula veris. The sequence goes on along the minus strand of OY821741.1, from coordinate 4,588,504 downwards.
GGACATACGTTAATATGCGTAAATTCTAAGCAACAGATACGTTAATATGAGGTACGTGTGTTTGTTTGTAAATGGGGTTTTGAAAGCTTTAACTGGATCATTTTTGCCCTCTTTTGCAGTTAGGTCCTTGTTTGATGGGTTTCGTTTTGGAGTGCTTAATTTATAAGCTTCTGATGTAAATCCTATCGGTTTCCTGTAATTATAGCCATCATGGGCACCGAAAAATAAAAATAAAAATAAAAATGGTTTCTTGGTAAAAACATATATATGTTCGGGCACCGAAAAACAATTTGAAAAGATTATGTGGGTCACAAAGTCGCCCTTGAAAGAGCAGAATAAAGGGATTTGGAAACCTAAATACTCAGAAATACTTCCAATATTGTGTAAATCTGTAATCATCAATTAGACTATGGTTTGAATTAATATTAATCATTTGTAGCGGAAACACATACAAATAATAGAACTTGCAATTTTATCTAAATTTGTAATTTTATATGAATTGTTCAATATTGAGATAATTGAATTTCTAATTATTCAATTATCTCAATATTGAATTGTTCATTCAATATTTTAACATGGATTGAATTACATTAACAAGTTTCCTCACTAATTAAACTTGAATATGCATTCCGTTTACAGCCCTAGACATGATTTTGCTAATTTCTCTTGCACATCTTGTTGAGTTATGCATATAGAGGACTTTGATTTTAATGTTTTTATAGCATTGTTGGACATTTTAAAGAGATTTAATTTCTCCGGCAGTTCCGTAGGCCTTGCTATTCTGTTGTATTTGAAGACTTATTCGTATCGTTTTTTCACTTTTAATCGTTCTATTTATCTTGTCACTGTGGAGGCATGTTCCCCAGTGACCACACTTTTTATTTACGATTAATAGAAGGACTGCTATCAAAAATATTAGCATTAATATTGTATTAATAATTGTGCATCCCGAAAAATATTCAAATTTGAATGATTCATTATCAAATGGAACATACTGGGTACGTGTGTGTATATATATAAAAAAATCATTTCCTTCTTTTCCTCGTTTTCTTAAAGAAAAGCAAAAAAACGTATTATATTTAGGACTATCACAATTTGGGCAGTTTGACTTTTATTTTCGAGGCCTACCTCACTTCCTATAAATTGAGCAATACTCAGAAATTCTATTTGCATCAATTAAAAATATTTCTATAGTCATGGCAGTACCTCTCCAACAATCTCTCATGGCTTCCTTTGGTTACACAGAAATTATTTTTTTGTCGATTTTCCTTCTTTTTCTTTACACCTTCTTGAATACTAAACGTGGTCATCCAATCAACTGGCCATTCCTTGGCATGATGCCTACACTTGCACTCAACTTCCATCGCTTCCAGGATAAAGTCGCCGATATCCTAGAAGAAACCGGTGGCACATTTTGCCTTAAAGGTTTCTGGTTTACTAATACCAATAAAATATTCACATGTGACCCTGACAATGTTCACTACGTGCATAGCCAAAAGTTTGACAACTTTGAAAAAGGGGAGGAGGCAAAGAAGATTTTTGATTTTTTAGGTGAATTTTTGTTCAACGCTGACCACGATGAGTGGCAAAAGGACAGAAAAATGATCCGTGCTTACTTCAATGACAGTCGGTTCAGACATACCGTTGTCAATATGGTGCATGACCAACTTGAAAAGGGTCTTATGCCAGTTCTGGAGCATGTCATAGCGCAAGGAGGGGTGGTGGACTTGCAAGACTTGTTCGCACGAGTTACTCATGATTCCACATACGCTCTGACTACTGGTTACAATCCGAATTACTTATCCATTGGTTTTCCTGAATCTCCATTATCAAGTGCCAATGACTACATTAACGATAGGCTGTTAGAACGTCACTTAATTCCTAACGTCATTTGGAGGGCACAACGATGGATGAATATCGGAGCGGAGAAAGTAATGGCAGAAGCCATTAAAACCGTCCATGATTATGCAAAAAGATGCACAGAAATGAAAGCTGAAGATATAAAGGGGCAAGTAGAAGGTTTCGATGCCCTAAAGTTTTTTATGACCGATGATCGCGTTCCTAGATCCAAGGCACAATCTTACAATTTCTTGAGAGACGTTGTTACACTCATAAGTGGGGGTGGCCGAGACACAACTGCCTTGACCCTCACTTGGCTAATGTGGTTAGTTTCTAAGACTCCAACGGTTGAAGCTAAGATGAGACAAGAACTCAAAGAAATCATTCCACACAATGAATCTGAAAATCTTAGACTCTTTAACATACAAGAGTTGAGTAAGTTGCCTTATCTTCATGCTAGTTTTTGTGAAACGCTTAGACTGTACCCTCCTGCTCCGTTGCAAAAACGGGTAGCAGTCGAACCAGATATTCTTCCAAGTGGTCATCATGTCAATCGCAAGCTAGATATAGTTTTTTCATTCTATGCACTTGGTAGAATGAAATCAATTTGGGGAAAAGATTCTCTTGAATTCAAACCCGAGAGATGGCTAACAGAGAATGGTGAATTCAGACAAGAGTTGGCAAATAAATACTTAATGGCTTTTAGCACAGGACCACGGGTCTGCCCCGGGAAAAATGATGCTTTTTCCAGGATGAAACCCGTTGCAGCTACAATTATCTATAATTTCAATGTCCGAGTAGTAGAAGGACACTTCGTCCGGCCTGCCTCTTCTGCTAACATGCGGTTGGAAAATGGATTAAAGGTTAGCATCACTAAGATTGTGAAATGATGTTGCAGAATGAGTCCATTTGAATTGTTGAAGTTACTATGTTTGCTTTTCCTATAAATTGTGTTTGTAACAGGTCTTAATAGTTTGCTTTTTGTTATATCTTGCTTTTTAATAAGTCCCAAGTTAACTCGCGAGGCCCTATAAGCAATTGTTAATAAATTTGTTCTTGCCCCAGTGTACATGTTTATTTTTGATAAGTGTCATGTTTCGGTATATACGCCAGATATAAAATTCAATATTTTCTACCTCATTTGCGACATTATGTTTGATGGGTTCATTGTAATCATAAGATCTGAGAAAACGTTCCTAAAACTTTAAAAGACCAATGAACGGCCAGTTGATTGGCCGGGCCCGTTTGGTATTCAAGAAGGTGTAAAGAAAAAGAAGGAAAAGCGAGGAAATAATGATTTCTATTTATACAAGCCAGTTGAACCTCCTCCTCACCCTTGTACCTTTTCTCCGCCTCTCACCATCTTTCCCCTCACTCAGGGGCGGCCCAGGTCAAAGCCGAATAAGGCTTGGACCTTGCGCAATTGATTCGGAAATAAAATTACGCCAAACACCTGACTATATTTTTAGTATACTTGTTAGTTAAAATAAAAATAGTAAGCATCAATTTGTTTACAATGTGTTGCAATAAGGCTTAGACCTTGCGCAATTGATTCGGATAGACGTTTTCCACATCAAATGGAACGTCTATTCGAATCATCATTGCTCTAATAGCTTTGTTTGATATGGAAATACATCAAATGTTTGTCAAGACGGCGTTTCTAAATTGAGAACTGGAAGAAGAAATTTACATGGAACAACCGGAAGGGTTTGTAGTTCCTGGTAAAGAGCACCAAGTGTGCAAACTTGTAAAGTCTCTATATGGACTCAAACAAGCACCAAAGCAATGGCACGAGAAGTTTGATAGAATTATGCTATCAAACGGTTTTCGCATTAATAAGTGCGATAAATGTGTCTACACTAAAGGAAGTGGAAGAGACTGTGTCGTAGTCTGTCTCTATGTGGATGACATGATTATAATTGGGAGTACTGATAGGATCAGCTCCACAAAGAAAATGTTGTCACAACACTTCGATATGAAAGATCTGGGTATAGCTGATGTAATACTTGGTATAAAGATTACCAAAACATCAGAGGGGTATGCCTTGTCACAAAGTCATTATGTTAAACAAGTACTAGACAAGTTTGACAAGGGCAGCAAGGCGATGTCGAGAACCCCGATTGAGTTCAACTATAACCTGAAAAAGAATTTCGGTAAGAGTGTGAATCAATTGGAGTTCTCTCGGGTCATAGGTAGTCTCATGTATATAATGAATTGCACTAGACCAGACATAGCTAACTCAGTAAGTAGACTGAGCAGGTACACCAGCAATCCGAATGAGGAACACTGGAAGGCCATCATGAAACTTCTCAGATATATGAGGTTTTCAGCCGATTACGGGCTGTACTATACCAGATATCCAGCGGTACTAGAAGGGTACTCAGATGCCAACTGGATATCAGACTCCAATAGCACAAGATCCACGAGTGGATATGTGTTTATAATGGGAGGAGCTGCTGTGTCTTGGAGATCCTCCAAACAGACATGTATTGCAAGGTCAACTATGGAATCAGAATTTATAGCGTTAGACTTAGCAACCGAGGAGGCAGACTGGCTGAGAAGTCTTTTGGAAGGAATTCCAATGTGGCCAAAACCTATTCTCGTAATAAGCATGCATTGTGATAGTCAATCAGCTATTGCGCGGGCTCAGGATCATATGTATAATGGAAAGTCTCGACATATACATCGGAGACATAAATCCGTAAGAGAATTGTTATCCACCGGTGTGATATCCTTAGGACAATATCGCGGATCCATTAACAAAAGGCTTGACTCAAGTAGGAGTCGAGGCGTCATCGAACGGAATGAGATTAAAGTCCATTAAATTGGTGGCCCCCCCATAGGCAACCCAACCTATACGGAATCTTTCCTGCTATGTTCAAAGGGAAACTGAACTGTGAGGGAAATCGAACAAAGCACTCGGGAACCAGTAGTTTCCCAGCCCATTTTCCGCGATGACAGAGTGATAGACCTGTACCATTATAAGGGTGAGCTTGAGGCTCTTAATGATCCAAGTAACTCGACGGTCGAGTAAGGTGAGTCAGGACACCTTCGACTTGGAACCACCTATAACAAGTGTGTAAGGCCGGTACCATGTGATGAGCTTGGGCTAATTCACTATAGCACTCAGTTAAAGTTGCCAAGGCAGTCCATGCCAAATATGGACAACAACTAAAGGGCCTAGTACGTGGTTAGAAAGGGCACTGTGCGGGTATCATGCTGGGATACACAAAGCTTAAGAGTTCAAAGCATCTATGCTACCTAATAGCAGTATTCCGGATGAAACTACGCTACGGAAGGTTTAAGGCACGCGCTACCTGACCTTAGGCAGTGAACTTTTGCGGTTCTCTTGATTTGCATTTAGGGCATGGGCTTTCGAGCCAATTGCATTCATGTGGGGGATTGTTGGAAAAAACCATGAAACATGATGTTTTCCGAATTGGTCACGAGTCCAAAAGGTTGGTCAAAATCCATGCGAATGATCTAATGTTTAGACTCCGTACTCAATTGGTTTGAGTAGCTTGCGTGACAAGCTTCAAAACGGTATATAGCATGACCTATTCGGTGAATGGGTGTGAATGGAAATTGGCTCCGAAGTTGGACCATGGAGAGACGAAATCTGGAATTTTGGGAGAGAAAGTGGAAAATCAAATGGATGGGGAAGCCACCCAAATGATTATCCCACATCAAAGAGGAAAAACTATTTTGAATAGTTTATATACATATTCACCACTAGAGAGTGGTAATAGTGTGTAGCCTCATAGGTGTATGTGTATACAAGTGTACCACACACGTGCGTGCTCGCTCGGTCTCGGTCTCGGTCTCGGGTACGGGCACGGTCTCGGATCACGGGCGCTGGACTTGGGACTTGGGGAATGTTCTAGTTCTTGTTCCAAGAAAGTCTGAGAGTTTTGAAATAACAAAATAGTCCCAAAAATTCCAAAAAAACAGCATACACTTTTTCTCATAGTATCTTAGAAAGAGAGAGAACCACCCACCAACAGCCCGACCTTGACTCGTCGCCAGTTTCCGACGAGTCATCCGAGACGTTGTACCTTGGGATCGAAGCGCCAACGCAACTAGAAACCTTAAGGTGGTTGGGCGAATATCGGTTAAGGGCAGACTGTTTACAGTCGCCTCGTCTTTTAATTATGTCTTTTAATTTTCGTATTTTAATTTTGTAATTTATATTTCTGTCTTTTCAATTCCGTATTTTTATTTCAGTATTTTAATTTGCTGTACTTAGCTGTAGTTTTCAATTCTGTTTTTACCTTTCTGTAATTTATTTAAAGTAGTGTTTTATTATGTAATTTCAATTCTGTAATTAGAATTGTTTTAATTCAGTCATGTAATTTATATTTCAATCAGAACAGTCCGGCTGTTAAGTTTATACTTTCCAGTCCAGCAGTTTCTATTTATTGCAATTCAGTACATCAGATTATTAATTGATAATAATCTGAATAACGTTTGCTTTAATTACTATTCAGTACCTACATGTTGTAATCTGTAATTTCAGTTTTCGATAGAGAAATAGTAAGAGATGAGCGGTTTAGTGTAAGAGAGAGATATCAAAGCCTTTTCGCGTATAGAGACAGAAAGGAATGAAAGAAAATGGCAGTTTGGAGCTTTTTGGATATTTTATAAAAGTCACATTTCTCTTAAAGACTTCTAAAACCGTGCACCTTTTTAGTAAATAAAGTGGTGGACTAAAAAAATCCTCCTTTTTTTACATTTTAAGAAAAAAAGAAGAGAATCATTGATTAGTATATAAAAGTGTACTTAATTTCTAAAAACCCACATTCTCAAGTTTTTTTATTTATTTAATATTTGATACATATAACATACCATTAATGAGCATCAATGTTAAAAATCTTTGATAATACATATATATTCATCATGTTCTCAAAATCTTTTACGTAAATTCGAAACGCCACTCATATTCTTTGATTAACATTTTTTTTTTGGTTATGATAAAAGTTTGACTTTTATACTTTTCTGTCACATGCCACAAGTTAGAACAGATTAACAATTAATTTTAATGGCATTAGTTGAATGGTTAAAACTATTAATTTCGAGACTACCAACTAAATTGAATTACAGATGAAGTGCTACATTGGAGTATAATTTAAGGAAAAAAGATGGAGAAGAATAAAATGCCACAATTACAATAATATTACTAACAATAGTCATAAATTAGATTTTTAAATGTTAATCCATGATTGATGTGGATTCCCTTGCCTAGCCAGAGTATATTAATTTTTTTGAAAAGTTTGTATCTGAGCAGATTTGTTGCTTAGGGTTTACGCCTATAAACTTATTTTTTTTGGAATTTAAGCCAACCTTACTTGATAAAAGATTTAAAGAATCACCTATATCTCTATCTCTATATCCCTATATATATATATATATATATATATATATGACATAAATCACAACTCACAAGACCCATTAGTTCAACTAAATCCAACCATAAAGTATCAAATTTAGGCATTGGTTTGGTGTATTTTTTCCACCAATTGGCAATAAGTTCAGAGTCCGTTTCTATGCAAATATTACTAATATTTAACATGTAACATATAAGCAAGACATCTCTAATAGTCATGAATTCTGCATAAGTGTTATTTTAATTAAAAAGATTAAGCAATTATTGTCATATTTTAGAATACCCTCACAACCACTATTGCATGGGTTACCATATGTAAAACTGTCACAATTTAAAGTATAAAAGTTTTACTCTTATACTTTCTGTCACATGCCACAAGTTAGAACAGATTAACAATTAATTTTAATGAAATTAGTTGAATGATTAAAACTTAAAACTATTAATTTCGAGACTTCCAACTATATTGAATTACGGATGAAGTGCTACATTGGAGTATAATTTAAGGAAAAAAGATGGAGAAGAATAAAATGCCACAATTACAATAATATTATAATTTATATGCAGCCATAACTAACAATAGTATAAATTAGATTTTTAAATGTTAATCCATGATTGATGTGGATTCCCTTGCCTAGAAAGAGTATATTTTTTTTTTTAAAGTTTGTATCTGAGCAGATTTGTTACTTAGGGTTTACGCCTATAAACTTATTTTATTTGGAATTTAAGCCAACCTTACTTGATAAAAGATTTAGAGAACCAAATTGAATACAAGGTGTTTTAAATAGAAATAAAAATAAAAAGAGAGGTAATTTCTTCTGATAACGGCCCAGTTTAGTCCACTTTATGCATAAGTTAACAAGGTGTTAGCTTGTCATGTCTACGGCTGTAAACCGAAGGCATATTCGTGTTTAGACCATTAGTGCCGAAACTTATTAATTCGATTCATATTTGTGTAAACCGACCGAAACTGCACTGATCTTTTAATGGGACAGACATGCTCTTGTTCATGAACGGAACATATAAAGTTAAAAATCTAGATAAAATTGTAAGTTCTATTTATAAATTTGATCCATCTATTTAAAAGGGATATTTTTTGTAGATGAGTTCAAAAACATTAAATTTAACAAAAATGCGCCAAAGGATTTGTATACAAAGGATAACGAACTAAAATTACAAACATAGGGAAATGTTTGTTATAATGATATACTACTGTTGGACGTACGTTGTTATGAAGACACTAATTTCTAGGAAAAAATAAATACAAAGACAAACTTAAAATAGTTTTGCAAATATATGAGTCAAATATAAACCCATTGGCTCGTGTTTTAGGACCCTTCTCCAAGTTTGCTGGGAGGGATTGACGTTTGAGGAAGCAATTTAGGAGCCACTTAAGATTTTGCGCTGTCGGTAATCTGATCTAGCACTTGAGGACAAGTGCCGTTTGGAAAAGAGGAGGAATGATGAGCACACGACGGTTAGGCATTCTACTTGTGTTACACGATTACTCGCTCGTCTTCGTGACTAGTATTATTTACTTTATATTTGGGCTCTCGTGTTAATTCTGTTTACTTTTGTTCTTAGGCTATTTGGTCAAAAAAAATTTATACCATATTTGTTATTTAGTTTTTAGTCCTTGGGAAAGAAATACTAAAACTTATTGCAGTATAGTTTGTATCATGTCAATTGTGGAATAAGAAGAACCCTTTTTCGTTTTCTCCCATTTGTCTCTCTTGATTCTTTCTCTTTTCATTCAAATAAAGGGATGGTTTGATGATCTTACTTTTCTCTCATTTTTCATAAGTTGCATCATTGTTTTAGTTCCATTAGGTTTAGATCGTTAGATCTAGGGGAGGAACTATATAGGGACAGTCGGAGGCTGCAGCACCTCCCCCGGGAAAAATTGATGAAAAAACAGATTTTTATTATGTATTTTGATCAAAACATTTAAATTTTAGTATTTCAGTCTCCCTTTCCATAAAATGACTTCATATAAGGTATGATTATTTTTTTATATAGAAAATCAGCCCTCATTTTACAATTCTGGTTCCTCCACTAGTTAGATCCTTTGATCTAATTCAATGAATAATATTATTAATCGTTTGAGCCGTTGTGAGCCCGAAAGCTAGCCAGAGGTGAGCTACTTAAAAGAATTTCTTAAAGTCAGACACAGATGGATTTCTTTCAGGAGTTGGGCTAGCTTGGATCTTTTCCTCTGACAAAAAGTATTTATTCATCTGAGATTTAATTGAATATTAATTTTAGGTATGTTTTCTAGTTTTGATCAATAGAAACGACTTTTGCTTTATGCTAGCTCCAAATTCTTAAACAATGACCCCAACGAAAACATATTATCAAAAGAGAGAAAGAAAAAAATGAATTTTAAATTAGGAATTAAATGAAATTTGAATTGCAAGAGGACTTATATAGTTTTTGGTATTAGACTTAAAAAGTTGTATGTTTTGGTAATTTTATTTATATAGTATTAAGCACACTTGTCAGGAAAAAAGCAGCTTCTTCTTCTTAAAGTGCCACAAGTTATATTGAGACTTATTAAAACAAGATTTAACGAAAAACACAAAATATTAAAGACTTGTTGTGTGACATATTAGCTCGTTATAGATATATATAGAGATATGTATAGATATAGAGACAGGTATGAGAAACAACAGACGAAATGTTTATTCATTAATATGATTGTACAGAGAGAGATATCAAGAGACCCCTGACCCTCTTTAAATAATAGAGGGTAGGGTTACATATGCTAGGAAAGCCCAAGATAGGTCCAATAATATCCTACAATACTCCCCCTTTGGACGTCTTGATTTCTTCGTCTTCATGTTGTCGATGTGAGTCGAGTTCATTCGCAGTGCTAAACACATAAAAACTTTAGGGCCGAAAAACCCAGTGTGGGACAAAACCGGTACCTAGGAGAAACTGTGTAGCCGAATGATATAGGCCGAAATATCATGTAAGTAACTAACCACAACAATGTGCCTCATCAAAACCTTGTTAGAGCAAACCCAATGGGAAAATCTCTGATCGAAGAAAAAAAGTGCAACAGTGGTAGTAGTAGGGGATCAACCACAAAAGAGGTGCCTCATCAAAACCTTGCTAGAGTAAACCCACTGGGAAAAACCTCTAATCGAAGGACAAAAGAGTACACAGTGGTAAGAAGTATACAACAGGATACTCCCCCTAATTTCGGCAATCTTAAGTGAGGTATGATGGGAACGTGTCTCGCTAAAAACCTTGCCAAGGAAAACCCAGTGGGAAAAAATCTTGGTCTAAGGACAAAAAGAGTACACGAGCATGTGACTGGATGCTCCCCCTCACTTGCACACGACAGGGTGTGAGGATTTTGACTAACTAGTAATTAGTGCAATAAACATTCACCTGGATGCTCTCCCTCACTTGCACACGACTGGATGCCATGATTTCCTATTCGAATAGAGAGTACGAGCATTCGACTTGATGCCTCATTTACTTGCACACGACTGTATGCAAGAAAATATAACGTGGAATAAACCGAACATTCGACAGGATGCTCTAACTTCATATGTGAAGATTTATTACGACAAGAAATGCTAAATAGCATAATCTAGTCATGTCTCTCTTGATCGATAACAACAAGTTGTCCTCAAATAAGACAAGTGTTTTATCTGGATCGTGAGACAGAGCATATGTAATTCAAATATGGCTAATACGAGCTCGAAGCCATATACACTCTCTAGTCGTCTCATAGAGCACTAGTAAATCAGAGTAATTCGTTTGAAGTCATTCCAAGACCTCCAAGATATTGCCTTATTCCTAATGGCAAAGACATACCATGTTAGGAATATCCATTATGCGGGTCTGATAGGTAACCAACATCGGTATAACCGAAAAAGAGTTGTGTTAATTCGAGTACCGAAGGGGGTAGGTACACTCGATGACGCAAAATGGGATAACACAAGCCCTCATCCACAGTTACCTTAAGGTAATGGGAAAATATCTTTTATGCCATTTTGATGGCAGCGTGTTAGCGCAATGTTGTGTCGAGCAATACCAGTCACAACATACGAGATGTTCGTCCTAGTACATTAGACCAAGTACAATGATGCGCTTATTGTACTTAGATATGCACATCATGGTTCAATATATCTTTGTCGTCTCATCAGAGAAGGACCGGATCTATATCAATGTATAGTGATCGAACGATCATGGGAGAATCTGACGACTTGGCGTCATAATGACTAAAACGTCATAACACATTCTAGGTGTAGTCTGAATCATGGACTTAGATTCAATCTTTACGGGACTCGATCATCAGGCCGAGTCACTACCGTGTCTTCCCAAGATCCTTCATCTCGAAGGAAAATCCAAAAAAAATGGATCGCGTAATAAAACACGCAAGGGCATAATACTTGTTCAAGTATCCCAAGCTCATCAAGTACTCACTTAGGCGGGTATACCACATCGGCTCGGATTATATTAATCCATATAGTGAACGTCTCATTTAATTGAGATCGTATTCCGTGGTCAGGAACTACTTGATTCAAGCATTATGAAGTCACACAGGGACCTTCATCTATATCGCTTTGTCTAAATCCCCATAGAGATAAAACCGTGACCACATTCATGGCTGCATACTCAGTTTTTCGGAAACTACTAAACTGGTAAAAGTAGGGGACTATTATAATGTCCATTTCGAGGAAATCAACCATCTCATAATCAATTCCAAGGTGTGAGAAAAACCTTGCGCTACTAGGCGAGCATTCTACAATCTCATTATTCTCATCAATTTTCCTTACGAATAACCAAATAAACGAACTCGTTTAACATTGGTGGTGTTGGATCTACAGGTCCGAACACACTTTCGCTAAGGAGTCTACTTGGATTGCAAGTTTCCATTAGTCCAGTCTATTCTACGTTGACTTCAGGCAACGGTATATGGTTCTCTGTCATAATTTGTTCATATTATCAGTCGTCACCGAATATATGAACAAGTAATCAATGACAGTCTCGTTTCGCTTCAATATCCTATAAGATATCATGATCGACAGATATTTTGAGATTCTTAGAATGAGGAGGAAATCACACATCTCCTTGATCCTTTATAATCTTGTGCGACAAACGAGTTTCAGTTCACCACCTCTGAGGCTGAACGAATTTGGAACCCATCAACTTCCTCGTATCTTGGGAAGGACGACAGACTGACGGCCGACGACAGTGTCCTTTGCTTGGCGGGTTCGGCCAAAGCAACGTGTTACGACATGAACACGGTGTCCGACAGGGACGTCTATCCTTGCAAGCATTTTGCAGCAGGTATAAATGATCTCGTGACTTCTCATAATGTCATTAAATGCATCTAGCATTTAGTTAGACTTGAGGGAGTCTATGCACTTACTTATCACTAAGTGCAGTTTTTGGGGATCAAGCTAAGACTGAGTGGGTTATGCCACGTTACTTCACGTCATTCCTTATCAACGGTAACGTGCAAATCTCCCCCTAACGACGGGGAGAACAGTCTTAGCGATGTCACTTTCGCATATCATGCGGTAAAGAGATCGCTTGCCAAGGTTACTCTATCAAATGATAGGCATGGGATTCATAATCGACTATGTCCCATTCAGAGGTCCATATTTTGAACGTTATAGCGGCTCAATCAAAATATTAATTAAGCACTCCAAACACGCGTTAATATGAGACTTCTGGCTCATAACCAGTAACCAGCTGGTATGCATATGATGTCTGAGTGTCTATAGGCCTCATAACGGACCAATGTAGCAAAATAGCATAACCCCACACAGAAATATAAATCTTGGTGCGCAAGACCAAGAAGTGCGTGCATTCATTTGCAGTCGCATCATCAAACTTTCCGTGAGTCCATTTGGGTCTGAACATAATCGACAGGATGTTCAGTTTCAATTTCCAAACTCAAATAATTCAAATCGAAATTTTAATTCTTACTCTTCGGTATTATCAAGTCGACTAGACTTTTCAGGATAATCCGGATCATGAGCCATCAACTTAATGATAGGGCTAAAAGTTTGGGAAATGCTGCATTTCTATGGACAACAATAATCATGTGACCTATTGTCGATGCATCAACCATAACCATTTATATTTATGGTCCGTCTTATGGTTGGATAAGTCCACAATAACTCATTCAATTCTTTACAAGAATTCCACGAGTTCATTTCGTGATCTTTACACATACTAATCTTTCAAAGTGAGCATTAGTGGCATGAATTTCGGATTAATCACGAAATATATTCTCAGAGAGAATCCAAATGCGAGCGATTATAAATCAAGCATCGTCTTTTGACCCGGGAATATCTCATCCGGTCAATGCCATAATATCAAAATGCTTTGATCAATCGACGACAGGCGAATGATACTATAGACAATCATGTCTTGGCATCTAAATCATTTATCATTCGACGACAGGCGAAATGATAAGGTAACTTTAAATGCTTTTAAGAATGTGGTATCAACCACTTGAAAGGCATTTCAACTCCTCTAAAATACGCTTTTGGTCGTATTGAATGGAGGCTATGTAAAGAAATTTTAATTCTTTCATGAGCTATTACCAGATAACACTGGTTTTCTCGAATATTTTATAACTCAACAAGGTACGGCAGGACCTACATGAGTATAAGACCTCATATTTGACAAATCAATTTGGTTTTACCAAAGATTTTGATTTTGGAACGACAGGTCCAGAATTATTGTCACTGAGTACTTTTTTTAGGCAAGTAGTTGGTGAAATTATGTGGTACACTGTTACCCACTATTTCTAGAAAAGCAACTACACCACAAGTATTGCCTAAAATTTCATAATTAAAGTTTGGTCACATTTGTCAAAGGAATTTGCTGAAAGCACTTTAAATTATTTCGAGAAATTTCGTAAACAGGCAAACCACAATCCAAAAGTATGGTCCAAATGGAAAATAATAATGCAAATGTAAAACATAATCCAGATGAGCGAAAAAATGGCTCAATGATTTATCAAAATCAATAAAGAAAGGTATCAAACTCATTTGAACCACAAAAGCGGGGGTCTCAAGAGTTTCCTTTCAATTAAATTTAACCACATTAGCATCGGTTTTTCCATCTTTATAATAGTTGTGAACTATTTACGGAGTAACCGTTTATGGCCTTTGTCTTTATAGCATAGAGTTGGCTCCTTGAGCATTATCTCTTGCTTTGTGACAACGGGCCATATTGTTCCTTTCAATTACTGTCTTGGAGCCACAGGTTTTCGATTTTGACGATTGTCTAAAATCTCGCTTGGCTAGGCGATTCATCGGGATCGCGACAGTTCGAGACAAACAACACTTGTCTCTGTTCTCGATTCGTGGAAAAAAAATGTACACGAAGAGCATTAATATCAGGCAAACAATTCGCCATTGACCCAATAGGATTAAAACTACTCACCGGGGTAATTTTCTTATCCAATAACAAATGGGCGATAAAGGAACATGGTGAATATAAATTCATGATACTACTTATGGAATACAATTTCCAAGCTAGTATTTTGGTGAAGGATTGCTCCAATATGTCAATTTCAGACATTTGTTCACCATAGACGTCATCACGTCTCAAATGTGGCGGCGGAATAAAATCAACGCCTTAGCATTTATCATGAAGGTAACAACAAACTCGTGTTTTACTCATCAAAGATGGCATCCAAAAAAATAATTTGGGCATCACATTTTCACACATCAGGGTGAGTAACATGTGGTGACGGATTAAAATCAACGTTTAAACAGTCGCAAGTATGTTTTGCAATTTTTTTCTCATCATAGATGGCATCCAACATGTGTTGGGAGTTCTGGATTATTTATCATATAAAATGACTGGTTTATATGTTTATGGTTTGCACAAGCATAAAATTTATTTCGAAACGATAGGTTCGAAAAATAGTTTTGCTTTTAATGTGAATAGGTTCTCATTGATCGCACGACAGGTCAATACAGAGACACCAATTCGACGAAACATACATCACTATATAAACACACTCGGGGAAATTATTATTTAGTCAACCCCTTTCGGTAGCTCTACTTGAAAAACGACCAGGAAAGACGGTGAGGGTGGAGGGTACGAATGCCACTTAAAACCCGACCTCATTGGGATATCGACTTCCGCCTATATATTTCCTAGACATCGTATCCAAATAGGTGAGCCTATTTACGGAAGATTCATAATTTTTCCAACCTAAATATGAATATATATGATTTCGCAATTCTACCATTCATGGTAATAAATAACAGGTACATCTATTCTAGATAACCACATATATATACAAGGCAGTATAAAATATATTCATGATATATATCTAATCATGCAGTAGATTTGGTGATAAACTAAATCAATTCAGGATTATCAATCACACAAATTATATCATACCAAATCAAATCAAATCAATTAGATCAAATCAAACAATTAACTGCCATATGGTATATTTATATCTATGGTAATATCAAAAGATATGTTGATTATACTAACAAGATATCAATCAATTATCTATGGTTTATTGCCATATAAGTAATTCTATACATGTTAGTTTTAACATGCAAGCAAGCAATATATTTTTAATTATCAATTAATTCTATATATGGTAATTTTTAACATGCAAAGTGGTTAAATATACATGGAAACATATCAATTTATTCAATTAACATGCAATTTTTATTCACTTGCCTTTTTAATAAATATATATATGCATGTGGGTGAATATTTAGACCGAATATTGACTTTTATAACACATATATACTGTTTTTATACATGTAATATACTATAGGGACTATCCGTGTAATTACAGCAAACTATATATCTATTTACAGCATTATTACAGCTTCAGTCCATAATTTCAGACAAGTTTTAGTTTAGTCCTTTAGTAATTAACATGCACAGTCAATAGTTTCAGCGAATTACAAAACAGTCCTACTGTTTTTAGTTTTTTTACACATTTAATCCCACAGATTAATACATGTTATACAGTAAAAAAAATCTATCACGCATAGTTTTTTTTCTTCAACAAATACATGCAATTTGGGTTATTTTGTTACGATCATATATAGTTATCCATACAAGTAACAAAATCTAATACACATGGATTATATACTACGGGATATTTATCATGTTTTAGTTATCCATAAAATAATACGTGCGATCACATATATGGAATAAATTAAGTTTTGAATTCGGTACCTTACGCACGATATGTTGGTGAAGGTCGATATAGCAAAACCCTAAAAATCCGGATAAACCTCAAGATTTATAAATACCCAATATCCGTACGTTTATCAAAAATCTCCAATATCCGCGAGCGTATATCTTATTCTTCGCGAGCAAAGTGCCGATAACGTGTTGTGTGACATATTAGCTCGTTATAGATATATATAGAGATATGTATAGATATAGAGAGAGGTATGAGAAACAACAGACGAAGTGTTTATTCATTAATATGATTGTACAGAGAGATACATCAAGAGACCCCTGACCCTCTTTATATAATAGAGGGTAGGGTTACATATGCTAGGAAAGCCCAAGATAGGTCCAATAATATCCTACAACAAATATTAAAGACTTAAATTAATACAAACATGATTTATAGGTTTTAAACAAGTTGAGTAAATACAACTCTTCGAATAGAGTCACTGTAACACATCAGTTCTTTCTTTTAGTGATATTAACCTTCAAACCATTTTCCATCCGAAGGATAACAGAAGCTGGTGTGATGACATTGTGTCCTTCTGCTACTTGGACATTGAAATTATGGATGATAAATGCGGCAACGGGTTTCATCCTGGAAAAAGCGTCATTTTTCCCGGGACAGACCCGTGGTCCTGTGCTAAAAGCCATTAAGTATTTATTTGCCAGCTCTTGTCTGAATTCACCATTCTCTGACATCCATCTCTCCGGTTTGAATTCAAGAGAATCGTTTCCCCAAATTGATTTCATTCTACCAAGAGCATAGAATGAAAAAACTATATCTAGTTTGCGCTTGACATGATGACCACTTGGAAGAATATCTGGTTGGACTGCTACGCGTTTTTGCAACGGAGCGGGAGGGTATAGTCTCAGCGTTTCACAAAAAGTAGCATGAAGATAAGGCAACTTACTCAACTCTTGTACTGTAAAGAGTCTAACATTTTCAGATTCATTTTGTGGTAAGATTTCTTTGAGTTCTTGTCTTATTTTAGCTTCAACCTTTGGGTTCTTAGAAACTAACCACATTAGCCAAGTGAGGGTCAAGGAAGAAGTGTCTTGTCCAGCACCGGTTATGATTAAAACGATGTCTCTCAAGACATTGTATGGTAGCGTCTTAGATCCACGAACGTGATCATCCGTCATAAAAAACTTCAGGGCATCAAAACCTTTTACTTGCCCTTTTATATCTTCACCTTTCATCTCTATGTATTTTTTTACTATATCATTGAAGGTTCTAAGGGCTTCACCCATTACTTTCTCACCTCCAATATCCAGCCAACGTTGTGCCCTCCAAAGGATGCTAGGAACGAGGCTACGGCGTACTACCCCATCAGTAAAGACGGCCATTGCGATAGATAATGGACTTTCGGGGGAACCAATGGATAAGGAATTAGGATTGTAACCAGTAGCAATCAGGTATAAGGAATCAATCATAAGTCTTCTGAACAAGTCTTGCAAGTCTACCACTTCTCCTTGCGCTACAACATGCTCGAGAACTGGCATGACACCCTTTTCAAGAATGTCAGAGGTTATATTATTAGCAGCATGTGTGTATCGTCTGTCACTGAAAAAAGCACGCATCATATTCCTGTCTTTTCGCCACTCATCGTGGTCAGCGTTGAACAAAAAATCGCCTGAATATTCCCAAATCTGCTTAGCCTCCTCCCCTTTTTCGAAATTATCAAACTTTTCATTATGTGCATACTCAATATTGTCAGGGTCACATGTGATTATTTTGTCGGTGTTAGTCAACCAGAAGCCTTTAAGGAGAAATGTGCCACCGGTTTCTTCTAGAATATCGGCGAGTTTATCGTGCAAGCACTGGGAGTTGAGTGTAAGTGTAGGAATCATGCCGAGGAATGGCCAGTTGATTGGATGACCACGTTTGGTATTTAAGAAGGTGTAAAGAAATAGAAGGAAAATCAAGGAAATAATGATTTCTTTGTATCCAAAGGAAGCCATAAGAGATTGTTGAAATAATTGAGTTATTGCCATGATTATAAATATCTTTAAATTTTAATTGATGCAAATGGAATGTCTGATAATGCTCATTTTATAGGAAAGACAGTCAAACTATCCAATTGTGATATACGACTACATACAAATCGCTTTTGCTTTTCTTTAAGAAAATGAGGAAAAGAAGGATTTATAAATTTTCGTATGATGTGTATGGTATCCACGTTAATCACTTATTCATCCTTGATAATAACTCATACAAAATGCCAATTACAATCTATCTAATATAATAATGTGTATGGTACACCAAATTAGTTGCTTAAGATTTAAGATTTAAGATTTAAGATGGGTGCTTCAAAATCAGTCCCTCAGAATTCAATTCATGATTTTGCTGTCAAGGTATCATTTTCCCATAGTACTTCTATAAATGAATTGTTTTTTTTTTTTTTGTAAAAATTGAACCTTTTTTTATTGTGATTTTTATTTTTAAAAAAATGTTGTGTTTGGTTTTGGATAATTCAGGATCATTTTCCCTTACTACTTATATAAATTAATTGTTCTTTTTTGAAAAAAATTGAACCTTTTTTTATTGGGAATTTTATTTTTAAGAGAATGCTGTGTTTGGTTTTGGATAATTCAGGATCATTTTCCCATTATGTACCCACTTTTTAAATTTTCAATTTGGGTACCACACTATAATAACTTTTCAATTTAGGTATTACCGTCTAAATTAACCACAGAATCATATCACGTGACATTTGACAAACATTAATTTGATAGGGTAATTTGACAATTTTACACAAAAATATACCATCCTAGAAAAACGTTTCTCCCAATTTCACACATAACAAAAATTTGGATGACATATTTTTGTGCAAAATTGTTAAATTACCCTCTCAAATTAATGTTTGTCAAATGTCACGTGACATGATTCCGTGATTAATTTAGATGGTGATACCTAAATTGAAAAGTTATTATAGTGTGGTACCCAAATTGAAAATTTTGAAAGTTAGGTACCTAAATCGTTAACAGAACTATAGTATGGTGTACTAAACGTATTTTTTCTCTTATAATAAGCAAAACCAAAAAAACACCGTTATTTTGAGGCTGTCAAACTGTTCCCAATATTTTAGAAAAAAATCCCAAATTTTTTAATAATTACCCACATATGTGAAATTTGGATAATACCTATAAAATTTTAAATAAAAAAACTGTAACTAACTATTTAATTTTTAAAACAAAACAAAACCATCTCATCACTGGTATTATAACCTGTATTTACTAGTATTATTATATGCAGCCATGACTAGAAAAAATATAAATTAAATATTTAAATGTGGATACGCTTACCCTAGCTTGCTAGGGCAAGCGTATATAAAATCTTTGTATATATAGTTATTAAGTTATGATCTGCACTAGTATCTGATCATACCTGTTGCTTAGAGTTTACGCCTATGAAAAAACAAAATGATTATTTGGAATTTAGACCAACCTTAATTACCTAATGATTATTTATTAAATATTTAAAAGCAAATTGAACTTGAGGTATTTTAAATAGAAATAGAAATAAAAATCAAAAGAGAGGCAATCTGAGCAGAATCACAGATCTGTTGGTTAGAGTTTATGCCTATGAACGTATGTCCAGTCAAACAAAATTATTATTTTAGAATTTATGCCAACCTTGCCTAATGATTTTTTATTAAATATTTAAAAGCAAATTGAACTTTGACGTATTTTAAATAGAAATAAAAATAAAAAGAGAGGCAAATCCTTATGGTAAGTGTCTTTTCTGGTCCACTTTATGCATAACTTAACAGGATATATGCACTAGAGATTATCACACAACCATATTACTTGTCATTTCTGTCCAGGGCTTTAAACAGATCGAAGGCATATTCATGTTTACAAGAAAAAATATGAGCAGTGCAGTTGCTATTATGACGTTAAAATGTTTGTGGCTAAATTGGTACTAACATATTGACTATAACGGCAATAGTTATTGATTTTAAATACTTTTTTTTTTGTAGTGATTTAGTCCATATGCTGCAAAAACTTGTTAATGTAATTCGATTCATATTTGTCTAAACCAACGAAACCTGAACCGATCTTTTAATGGGTCAAACATGATTTTGTTCAGGATGGTAAAAAAATTTGGGGAGACTGCAATTAGGTATAGTTTGATCAACTTATTTAGCAAAAATAAATGTATTCAATCTTTATTTCAGTTAGGTCAAAATCTGTCATTCTCTTCTGGCTGAGTTCTTACAATGGATGCCAAATCAGATTACAAGGCCTAACGTTGCTAGAGTATGCATATTGGTTGATCTCTTGGCAGATCAATACTCTCAAATTCAAAAAAGATACTACCAATTTCAAAAAAAATATTATAGTAGTATCGGAAAATAATATAATAGTATTTTTATTGAATTTGGTGGTATTTTTATTAGAATATATTAGTAGTGTTTTTAGTGAATTTGGTTTTATTTCTTTTGATAATATAGTAGTATCCGAAAATAATATAGTAATACTTTTTGAATTTGATAAGAATATATATATATATATATATATATATTGTTTTACGCCAAATTAGCTCAATAACATATGTAAGAGAGAGAGAGATAATGAGAGCCAAAACATATGTATTCAAGTGTGTTGTTTGTGTTCAACTATGAAGACTTCAATCCCTTTATATAGTGGAGGGGTGGAACAAGTTACATGTACAAGAGGAAAGCTAGAAAGCCATAAGTCTCAAACTTAAAGTTTATACATAATGTATGTAACCTATGAATATGGACAATCACAGCAATGTATCACAACACTCCCCCTTGGGTGTCCAAACATTCTGCAAACTTGCTCGTCTTCATAAACTTTGTTGAGTCGCATTCGCAATTGTCAACACATAAAACCTCTAGCCCGGAAAACCCGATGTGGGACAAAAACCGGATCATAGGACAAAAAAAAAGTGTTGCCGAATGGAGTGGGCCGAAACGCCATTGAGTGCGTGAATGAACTGACTAGAAAATATGTGCCTCATCAAAACCTTGCCAAGAAAACCCAGTGGGAAAAAACTTGGTCGAAGGACAAAAGAGTGCATAACTGTCAGTAAAAACGGGAGAAATAACCATACACGGTGTGCCTCATTAAAACCTTGTTAGAGAAAACCATGTGGGACAAAACTCTAATCGAAGGACAAAAGAGTGCACGATGGTTAGAAGTATACAACTGGATACTCCCCTTGATTTCGGCAATCATAAATGAGAATGGGATTAGAAATGTGTCTCGATAAAAACCTTGTCAAAAGGTAAACCCAGTGGGACAAACCCTTGAACTAAGGACAAAAAGCGTACACAAGCATTCATCAGGATGCTCCCCCTCACATGCACACTACTGGGTGCGGAAATAATAACTAGTGAGAACTTGCACGCAACAGGGTGCTAAGCATATGTGAGGATACACACAACAGGGTGATAAGCATACGTCAGGATGCTCCCCCTCACTTGCACACAATAGGGTGCATGGAAACATGTCGTTTAGGAAAGATCAGAGAGCTTCCTAAGTCCGATCGCTCTAACATGTTTTTGGAACGAATATTTTGGCAGTGACTTGGTGAACAAGTCTGCATGATTGTTCTCGGATCGAATATGCTTCACTTCAATCCTTTGAAGCGCTTGTTGTTCATGTGTAAAGAACAACTTTGGCAAGATATGTTTAGTGGCATCACCTTTGATGTAACCATGTTTCGCTTGATCAATAACAGCGGTGTTGTCCTCATAAATAACAACTGGTTCATCAGGATCATAAGGTAGATCACACGTACTTCGAATATGGCCAATAACTGCTCGAAGCCATACACACTCTCTAGTCGCCTCATAGAGCACGAATAGCTCAGAGTGGTTCGTCGAAGTAGCCACCAAAGTCTGTTTACGAGACCTCCATGATATCACCGTGTTCCCAATGGTAAAGACATAACCAGATTGGGAACGTCCCTTGTGCGGGTCTGATAAGTAACCCGCATCGGCGTAACCGACAAGGGTTGCGTTATTTCGAGGATCAATGGAGCTAGATCCACTCGGCGCAAAGGGATAGAATAAGCCCATATCCGTAGTACCCTTAAGGTAACGGAAGACGTCTTTAATGCCATTCCAGTGGCGGCGTGTTGGCGCGGTGCTGTGTCGAGCTAGACAATTCACAGCAAACGAGATGTCCGGTCTAGTACATTGAGCCAAGTACAATAGTGCGCCTATTGCACCCAGATATGAGCACTCAGGACTCAATATCTCTTCATCGTCCTCCTTTGGACGGAAGGGGTCCTTATTAATGTCTAGAGAGCGGACGACCATGGGAGTGGATGACGGTTTTGCGTCGTGATGACTAAACCGTCTCAACACCTTCTGGGTGTAATTTTCTTGATGGACTAAAATTCCATCTTTACGGTGCTCGATCTGCAGGCCGAGGCAATACCGTGTCTTCCCAAGATCTTTCATCTCGAATTCCTTTTTCAGGAGTTCGGCAGTTTCGAATAACTCTTTCGAGTTTCCTATGAGATTCATATCATCTACATAGACTGCGATAATAGCGTATCCTGAAGTGGATTTCTTTATGAACACGCATGGGCATAATTCATCATTAACATATCCCAAGCCGATCAAGTATTCACTTAGACGGTTATACCACATCCGTCCAGATTGTTTCAATCCATATAGTGAACGTCTTAGCCTAATAGAGAATGTGTTCCGTGGCCGGGAACTACTTGATTCAGGCAACTTAAGTCCTTCAGGGACTTTCATGTATATCTCTGTGTCCAGATCCCCGTAGAGATAAGCTGTGACCACATCCATGAGCTGTATATTCAGTTTTTCGGAAACTACTAAACTGATTAAGTAGCGGAACGTTATAACGTCCATTATGGGAGAATACGTCTCCTCGTAATCAATTCCAGGGCGTTGACAGAAGCCTTGTGCCACTAGGCGAGCTTTGTATCTAACAATCTCATTACTCTCATTACGCTTCCTTACGAAAACCCATTTATAACCAACTGGTTTAACATTGGGTGGTGTTGGAACGACAGGTCCAAACACTCTTCGTTTCGTGAAGGAATCTAATTCAGCCTGGATTGCTTGTTTCTATTGAGGCCAGTCCGTTCTTCGCTGACAATCAGCAACGGTACGTGGTTCCATGTCATCATTGCTCATAATGTCAGTGGCCACTGCGTATATAAACACATTATCGATGACAGTTTCGTTTCGCTTCAAAATATCGTCTAAACTAGTATACTCGACGGATATTTCGAGGTTATCGGGATGATTAGGAACTGGTGTTACATCAGGAACATGCTCCTCTAATACATCACCGTGATCCTTAATGATCTCATGTGGCAAAATGGATGCAACAGGATTTCTCCTCCTCCGAGGCAGAACATCCTTGGAACCAACCGGTCTTCCTCTTTTCTTGGGAAGAGCGGCGGACTGGACGGCCGACGGCAGCGTCCTTTGCTCGGTGGGTACAACCGGAGCAACATGTTCAACATGAACATGGCATCTCACAGGAACGTCTATCCTTGCAGGCACATTTGCAGCAGGTATATGTGATCTCGTGACATTCGCTAGGTCATTAAATGCTTCTGGCATTTGATTTGCAACATTTTGCAGACCTAGGATTCTCTGCACTTCCTTATCACTATGTGCAGTTGGGGGATCTAGATGAGACATAGTGGGTACATGCCACGTTAATTCACGTCGTTCCTTATCAACGTTAACGTGCATTTCTCCCCCTAACGACGGGAAGAGTGTCTCATCAAAGTCACAATCCGCATGTCTAGCGGTAAAGAGATCGCCTGTCAAGGGTTCTAAATAGGGTATTATGGACGGGGATTCATAACCGACATATATTCCCCGTCGTTTCTGAGGTCCAAATTTTGAACGCTTTGGCGGCTCAATTGGAACATTTACTAAGCACCCAAACACGCGTAAATGTGAGACATCGGGCTCATATCCAGTTACCAACTGGTACGCAGATAGTGGTTGGGTGGCCATGGGCCTCAGACGGACCAACGCAGCAGCATGTAAAATTGCATAGCCCCATGCAGAAATTGGAAGTTTGGTGCGCATTACCAAAGTTCGCGCAATCATTTGTAAACGCTTAATGAAAGCTTCTGCTAGACCATTTTGGGTGTGAACATAAGCAACTGGATGTTCAAGATCAATTCCCAACGTCATGCAATAATCATCGAAAGTTTTCGATGTGAACTCCGCGGCATTATCAAGTCTAATAGACTTTATTGGATAATCCGGATGGTGAGCCCTCAACTTAATGATCTGGGCAAGGAGTTTAGGAAACGCTGCGTTTCTTGTGGACAACAAAGCTACGTGTGACCATCTTGTCGATGCATCAACCAAAACCATGAAATATTTAAATGGTCCGCATGTTGGTTGGATTGGTCCATAAATATCTCCTTGAATTCGTTCAAGGAATTGGGAAACCAATTTTGTAGGTTTCACGTGAATTGGTTTGAGATTTGTCTTTCCAATAGAGCATGCTTGGCATAGGCTTTTCGGATTGATCACGAAAAAATTTTCTCCAAGAGGATGCCCATGTGATGCGTTCATCGTTCGAAGCATCGTATTTTGACCCGGGTGTCCCAGCCGGTCATGCCATAACATATAAATGCTCTCATCAATCGGCGCCCGCCGAATTATTAGATTGCTTTCAATGTTTCGTATCGTGGTAACATACAAACCACTTGAAAGACATCTCAACTTCTCCAAAATACGCTTTTGGTCGTATTGAGTGGAGGTGATGTAAAGGTATTCAATACCATTTTCACGAGCAGTTTCAATATGAAACTTGTTTTCTCGGATATCCTTAAAACTCAACAAGGTTCGACTGGACCTCGGAGAATATAAGGCCTCAGATATGGTCAAAAGAGTACCATTTGACAATAAGACTTGGGCTTTACCAAAGCCTTCAACAAGGGTCGACGGGCCCGAAATTGTTGTCACTGAGGTTACTTTAGGCGTAAAGTTGATAAAATAGCATTTATCTTTTAAGATAGTGTGTGTAGTACCACTATCAGCCAGACAATCAACTGCCCCACAATTCATGCCTAAAAGTAAAAATAATTTAAAGTTGGTCACACTAATAAAGTAATTGCTTAACGAAATAACTTTAAATTATTGCGAGAAAAATTTATTCATAATGCAGAACCACATAATCCAAAAGAAACAAAATCCAAGGAAAAAGCATAATCCGAATGGAAATTAAAAACATAATCCAAGAGCTAAACAAGTGCTCAATTATTAACGAAAAATGAAGAATTTTTATTTTTATTCTTCCATTTGAGCCACGAAGTCCGGGGTCTCAAGAATTTCCTTTCCGCTTGCTTCAACCATATTTGCTTCGGCATTTCTACCCCTATGATAGTTTTGAACTTCTTGGGGAGTTGCCTTGCAGGTCCTTTGTATATGACCATAAACACCACATTTGTAGCACAGAATTTGCGCTTGAGCATTTTCTGTTGCTTTGAGACGACTGGCCCTGTTGTTGTTTTTCCTACCACGAGACTGCCTATGAGCCAAAGGTCTTCGGTTCGGACGATTATCCAAACCTCGCTTGGCTGGGCGAGCATTACGCTTCCCATGATTCCTTGGCTGACGGGACGACTGGCCCTTGTCTCGGTTCCCATATCGTGGAGGTGGTCCACGAACAGTATAAGCATCAGGCCTTGGAATAGCCTTTGTCCCAGCAGGACGAGAATTGTTGTCCTCATTAAAACGAGGCTATTTTTCTCGTCCAATAACAGTTGGGTGATGAGCTCAGGGAACTTGGTATACTTAGACTGACGATATTGCTTTTGGAGCAAGTTGTCAGAGGTAGGAAATGTGGTGTAGGTCTTCTCCAGCAAGTCATTGTCGGTTAATGTTTCACCACAATACTGGAGAAGAGCACGAATCCTGCATACTTCAGCATTATATTTCGTAACGCTCTCGAAGTCCTGAAATCGCAGATTCAGCCAATCATGGAGGGCTTCAGGAAGCCATATGGTCTTTTGATGGTCGAAGCGCTCTCTGAGAGAGTCCCACAGCATCTTCGGTGAGGTGATCGCTATGAACTCAGACTTCATTGCATCTGATAAGTGGCGGCGGAACAGAATCATCGCCCTCGCATTCATTTCACGCGACACTTCCACTTCACGTTCATCCTCAGCGTAGATGACGTCCAACAAGCCTTGGGCATCTAGATGGTTCTGGATATCTTGAGTCCAGTCCAAATAGTTCTTGCCAGCGGCATCGAGGATCGGAAAGTCAAGTTTGATTGACATTTTTCTACAACGGGAGAAAAATACTGGATTAGTTATCATATAAATCAACAGGTTTATATGTTTATGGTTTGCATAAGTACAAACTTGTTTCGAATCGACAGGTTCGAAAAATACTAGTTTTGCTTTCAATTTGAATAGGTACTCGCTAGTCGAACAACGGGCCGATACTGAGACACCAATTCAGCGAAAATACACCTATATAGACACATTCGGGGAACTTATTATTTACTCAACCCCTTTCGGTAGCTCTACTTGAACACGACCAGGAAAGACGGTGAGGGGGGTGGGCACGAATGCCTCTTAAAAACCGACCTCATTAGGAGAGCGACTTCCGCCTTTATCTTTCCTAGACATCGTATCCAAATAGGTGAGCCTATTTGGGGAAGATTCATAATTATTCCAACTTAAATATGAATACATATACCGGATTTCGCAAATTTTCAACTCAAAAGCTACATCTAAATGTTTAAACTTGAGGAAAATTTCTACTCAAAAAAGATACATAGTAAAATGTTCAAATTCGAGGCAATTTATAAGCTCACGTAACATATAAATGTCTATGGACTTTTATGTGACAAGATAAAATAACATTCAACAATATCGTAATATAAAAGCATGTCATACTCATGTAAACTAGTCCTAACATGGAGTAGTAATATTAAAACACATGAGTTATTATTAAATCCAACACTAAAGTGTGACTTTTGCCATTTTCTATGTGTAATTAATACATCGCATATGTTATATCAATTCGTACGCAATAAATTGTGGCATGCTAAGAGGCTAAATTTAGTTAATGTCACACAATCAATTAATATTATCATGCAAGAGGTATTTTCTACAAGATTTCTATAAATTTTAGAAGTTGTAGCAATTAAATATTACATCATTTGCATGTAAATAAGTATTTTCGGACTAAACAATGGGTAAACTCGTACATATATACTATTCTGTGTATAGGGAGTATCTACAGGGACTACGAGTGTAAATACAGAAAACTATTTGCATTTTAAGGGTAATTACAGCTCTGATCCTATAGTTTGCAGCGAAGTCTTACAGTTTCAGAAAATTTCAGAATGGTCCTGCAGTGTTCTAAAAGTGACAGTTTTGGTCGGACAGATTCACATACAAGTTTTAACTTGTTTTATAAGTGATATACATGGGTTATAATAGCCATTGTTTATCAAAATAAACCATCTATCATGTGATATACATCCTAAACTTGAGATTTCCGGTTTTATTATAGATTAATCATGCAATTTCTACGTTGTATTACAAGTAGAAATTGTGTACCTTAATTCGGAAATGCAAAAAAAAAAGGATGATCGATATGTGATCTAGCAACCCAATAAACCATCTTCCTAACTCGTCGAGGAAGAAATAGATCCGTCGTTAAGCAAAGTGCTGATAACGTGTTTTACGCCAAATTAGCTCAATAACATATGTAAGAGAGAGAGAGATAATGAGGGCCAAAACATATGTATTCAAGTGGGTTGTTTGTGTTCAACTATGAAGACTCCAACCCCTTTATATAGTGGAGGGGTGGAACAAGTTACATGTACAAGAGGAAAGCTAGAAAGCCATAAGTCTCAAACTTAAAGTTTATACATAATGTATGTAACCTATGAATATGGACAATCACAACAATGTATCACTATATATATATATATATATATATATATTATGATAGTATTGACCTAAGTGAAAGAAAGATTGACACATTTGTTTTTGCTTAATAAGTCTAGTGAATTGTATTCTCACATAATATTAATCTGGTTGTCACTTTGCCACACTTGGGGAGAAGTAGGCAAATAGGTACTTAAGCTAAGACGAAGTTGGTTAAGTAGCCCAAACCAAATTAACTGACTTAAGTGGTTTTCAGTTGTCGAAAGTGTTGGATAAAGTCGGGTCGATAGCTGCAGTTCAGTGTTATCACGTTTTTAAGGCTGAACCCGGGGGATAGGCCACTTTTGGACAAATTGACTATCTGCACCTAAAAGTTATAGCTTTTCCTATACATGTTACCGTTGACAAAGTAGGCATGTCAAGCCTTGCTAACGCGAAGTGGCCAAGCTTGCTAAACCAAAGTGACTAACTTGTTGCGTTTCCTTGCCAACTCCTGGTGAATAGTCCACTATTAATGGACATACTGATCAGATAAACCATGTTGCCTTTGAAAGTTCCACGCATCGCTACAACCTTATCTTTGCAATAGCGGTTGCCGACAAATTTAGATAAAATTGCACCTTCCACCATTTCGATCCACCTATTTAATTAAAAGGGATATTATTGTAGATCGCTAGATGTGTTCAAACTTCAAAAACATTAAATTTCATAAAACACGCTAGTGAATTTGTATACAAAAGGATAACGTATTCAAAATGCTACTCGCATATGTTATTATATATCACTCTCTCCGTCCCAAATTACAAGAACGTATTGGAAACCCAAATATTTAGGAAGAATAAATGAGTGGACTTATATTTTGCCCCTTCCTTTAATCAAATCAAGATACTTTGTTATTGCACAAATTTTTGCCCCAAATGGAATAATAATCGTAACACCTTCTAACAAAAATGGCCTTTTATTTCCTTCTGTTCAAGCTATTAAACACAACGCATACAACATTGCAAAACTCATCACCATAGAAAAAACTACTACATAAATTAAGGGAAACAAACCAATCATTTGATGAACCTACAATATACAACAACAAAATAATGTAGCTTGTTATCGATTTTGGAAGTTAAATGTTCTGATTGCAAAGGCAAAAGTGAATGCGAAAAGAAGAGCGATACCAACTACGATCAATGCATTATACACCAAAAAGTCATGCCGGAAATCAAAGTATCTCCTTAGGAATTCTTCAACTGTTTCACCTGTCTCGATTTTGCTGGCAATATCTCCATATTGTGAAATAGTCATGCCTGACAAAGTCCAAGCATACGGGCTAAGATAATAAGCCCACTTCCACCATACTGGAATACGCTGTTATTTCAAATAATAGAGTTAGTTTTTATTTAAAAAGCGATATTTCGTTGAATCTTTGAATACAGTCTTTATGCTTGTTACTAGGGAAATATCGAGTGTAAACAATGCTCAGCTATTCTATGCTTTTTTCGCTAAGACCCGCACTGTATTTGGATAATAAGCTTACAAAACTAGAAGCTCTAAGCTGGATAAACACAGCTTTATTTTCAGTTTCTAAGTAAGCCAAATTATTTGCTTCGAAGTTACACCCATCCAAACCCTTGAGCAGGCACCTTGAAGATGCTACCTAATTAGTAATTAGCCCTTTTCCTTAGGTCTTGTATGGTTTCAGCTTTTAAGAAAATAAGCCCGGGGTTTTGAATTTGAGGAAAAAGATGGATTTATCCAGTTAAAAGACTCGGGTGTTTGTAGCATTGAAGATATATAATGCTCGGCTCATAAGCTACTCAATGAAACGTAATTCAGCCATTAAGCAAATGAACAGAACCGAGATTAAAAGATGCAACCTAACGAGGCCTTAATGAGCATAAGTAGAAACCAGAAGGAAATGCTGCATATCGACTAGTTGCTTAACGAAGCTCATTCCAGGATAGAAATATAAAAGCAAGCTAAGTTATTACCGATCCAGAACATTACTATGACTTACTGGTTTTGGCGTGACAAAACCCGAAAAAAGCATCCACATCATGTAAATTCCACTTGAGATAACCGCAGCAACATTTTGATTTGGAGTTAAACTGATGGCCATCATCCCGAAAAATGTGAAGTATAAAAAAGTGAAATACATAATGAACAAATACCAAAAGAATTTGGCAACTGTCCATTGATATCCCATCATACCATATACTATGAGTATATAAACAATGGCCTGGACAAATATGTATGGGAGCTCGATTACAACCTGCATAAGCGAAAGCGTTGAAAGATAAATAAATAATATCGTCCGACTCTTCCTAATAGGCTATGTTTCTTTATTGAAATGTATTATATCACTTTATACGGTGTCACAACAGTCAGGATATTACCTCAAGCAGTTACAAGAAAAAGAGTTATGCAAACGTATTCGCCGTAATGAAAAGAGCACAAGTGATCACATTTATATTTTCAGCAAATGTACTTGTTAGTTTATTTAGTTTTCAAGCTTTAGAAATAGTTTGTTGCAGTTAAAAGATTATTTCGTGGCAGCTGCATCATACATTCAGAAGAGACCACCCCCTAATAACATGTTGCCTCCATAAGCGGAACCCCGTATTTGTTCTAGAGAATTTCCTAATTGTTCCAGAGAAACTAGAAAGAGATTTTTTAACAAAAAAGAATTCAGTTCAGATGTAGGATACCTATCCAGAAGTTTTTGCAACTCAATCATTCATCAGTCCGTCACTCTTGGTATAATCCTAGAAAAGTTCTTAACTAAAACATTTCGGTGGATTGAATCTGTGTTGCGTGAGTAATGCTTGATAGTTATAAGTTTATAATTTTCCTTGTAACACCCATCCTTAACTGAACCGTACATGACAGTTTTTCATCATCAGACTCGAGCAAGAACATTAAAGAACTAACTTAGCTAAGAAATGTTTATTTTCTGTTTTGACAAATTTCACAACTAAAATCAACATATTTTACTTTGTTTATTAAAATGAGAATAGATCTACTACTTTAGGTCCTGGGCCTTCCGTGGTAGAGCGGCCCCCTGACATTTGCGTCGCTGTGCCCTCGACTGTGAGGGCTCTAAACACAGTTTTTCTTAAGATTTCAAAAGCGGCACCACCATTTCAGTTTGTATGTACATAAATCTATCATAATCAAGTTATATACCTGTCCAAATGCATAAGGTATAGCTGAGTACATTCCAGCGGCCCTCTCTCTGTAAAACACTGTTCTTCCAGTATCAACCAAAGGCTGGACCGAATTTGCGTTCTGTGTACCGATAAGTAAAAGAGTGATAAACATCGAACCCATAGCGTTGAGTACATCTCGTGACTGGTCTCTAAAATAGAAAATATAACAAACACTATTCAGGAACCAAGAAAAGTATCAAATAGAAAAGATGAGAAAAGGTTCCATAGTATAGTTTTTCTTTTCCGAATGAGTTATCTCTCTTTTGTATATCAACATTTCTATCATTTATCCGATTAGCAAAACCCGGTGGACGAAGGTTTAGTGTACACTAGCCTACCATTTCTTTTAATTACGACACTAACCTTTAGTTATCACTTCTCCTATACACTTCTATCACTCTTTTAGTACACTAACCTATAGTTTATTGATTTTTTGTCGTTTGAGCTATTACTTTTTATTACTTTAACCAACTTAAGCTTTCCAATTTTTTCTTAATAGTATTCTAACCTACTGTATGTTATCTCTATTATACATTTCCATTAATTTTTGCAGAAAATAGTTTTGTTATCACTCTTCTACATTAAATTTTAACGATGAACGTGATAATTATCGCTTTGTACACTTTGCAATAATGTTTTTTCAGTACTATTAACGGAAGTCTACAAAAGTAATAAGAAGTTAAAGGTTTAATTAGTGTACTAATTGTCTTACGAAATTATAAGGCCTGAGTGGGTTGGTATGCAATACAATAGAAGAAACATAAAAATGTGAGAGAACTTGAATAGAAAGTCCTCTTTTTTTGTTTAATTTTCAGAACTTACGTGTTAGAGCCGATACCCCAATATACTGTCCCCAACAAGAGAGCTATCGCAGTTGTGAACAATATTCTCACAGCCGAATAAGACGGATTTCGCCAGTACGATAAATTTTGCTTCCAAAGGCATGCCACACATTGAATGAGAAAAGATTGTGGATATTGAGTTTCAAAATAAAGATCTTTTGAGCAAGGAGGGGGTATACTGAGTTCCCGGATCAGTTCTCTGTTTCTCCTGAGTCCATGGTAAGCATGTTAGATATCGTTTTAATTTGGTATACTTTGATATCAGATTTTTGCTAGAGTATAGCAGACAATACTCTCATGCTAAGATCACCAAAAGTCTTAAAGCATAGGCTGCATAGCAAACATTACGGATTTGCCTCCAAATTCTGTTTTAATTCATGCCCACGTCCAGAATTTTTTTATAAATATCGGTTAAACTACACACATGTTAGGATTAATACTTTTCTTTCCGTGAACATGTCGGTGAATAAATCAACCTCTTATTTATCATACATTTTTGATTAAATATGTGTTGTTTATATTATTTGTAATCTTTTTGTTTTGTGATTAAGCTCCTGTGATACAAGCCTAGACCGCTCTCAAGCCTAACTTCCTAACAATTTCTCATGGTAAACAAACCTGTATAAATCCGAGTCCTTGTATAACGAAGCAAAATCAATCCCGAGTATTTCTTCTTGTGCTGGTGTAGTCACTTCTAGCATCCAAGTAGCCGGATTATAACCATCTTTAATTTTACTAATTCCATTTATGCCCTGATAAGAAAAAAAACATAAGATGACCAAAAAGGTTTAGTTTGGAGACACATTTAATGACAGGGGTTATCCTTTTTTATCAGCAAATCTTTACCTCGAAGTAACTGATCAAATGGCAAGAGTGTATGCCTATAGGACCAACATATATTTCTTCGCCTCCTCGTTTTAGAAGAAATAGCTACAGTTCAAACATTTCTCTTTTAGATTAATATTGGAGAAATTGATATACTTCCGAAATAAAGAAAGTGTGGCAACTTAGAACTTAAGGGTAGTCCCAAGGTTGTAAACATAAATAAGCTATACTGTTACTATTGAATTTTGTCAAGAAAAGAAATCTGCTTGATCATAAACAAAGAAAATATCAATATATACTCAGGCTAATGGATAATAAAATGGCGGTTTGTCCTGTATCAACCTGTTTCTCATAAGTCGGACACGTTAAATTAGTGAATGAGTAAAATATATACACTGCAAGGCAAAGAAAAAGAAACAAAGAACCGTTGTATAACCAGTAGATTATTATAAACCACTAAACTATAAGAATTCATGTGGTCTGCAATTTTAAATTAAGAAACTCGAAATCTAACTAAATTTAAATTTTGGTTTTCTCATAGGAAAGCTATTCACCTCATCGAAAGAATCGAAAATGTCTATACTCGGCTGATGAATTGTACACACAACTGTTCTCCCCGTATCTACTGTATTTCTAACTGTCCTCATAACTATAGCAGCAGCTCTTGCATCGAGTCCAGAGGTCGGCTCGTCCATAAATATAATTGAGGGATTAGCTACGAGCTCAACTGCAACTGTAAGCCTCTTACGTTGTTCAGTTGATAGACCATTGACACCTGGCAAACCCACTAGTGCTCCTCTTAGAGGGGTTAGCTCAACAAGCTCCATCACCTCGTCAACAAACATCTGCACCAAATCATCCTTTTTAGGATCATAAATTCTTGATGATACAATCGTGTACATGTTAAAATGCTGCTATTCCTGTTCTTGTAACTGTTGTTTTACATTTATTTCTTTGCGTCTATTCGCTGTTCGAATAACTAACAATCTATGTAAAAAGAAAATCACATGCATACAAAATTGTGTAAAGATATTAAGATGTCATTATGGCCCTCACTATACTCCTAAGTTGCATAACTACGATTTTGATGCTCAAGGACGCCTGTTCTTCCAAAATTACCATTGCTTCAAGTTTCCCAAACTGGGTGACTTGGAGAGGAAAAAGGATAGTCATACGTGATTAATTTGTATGTATGCAATGATGAGGCAATGACACTTCCATAGTTTTGAGAGCGTATTTAGTGATTTCAAGCTTGTTAATTAGGTCTATTATTTCTAGATTGGCTGTGGATAAATACGTGCCAAACTAAATTTTGTTAATAACTTATGTACAACATATTTCTTCCTTGACTTCCTCATCAAATACATACCTTTCTAGTGGCTTCATCAAGGTCAGGACTCAACCGAAGCCAAGCTGAAAACTGTAATGACTCGTATACCGTGACATGAGGAGAATGAATATCCGTTTGTTCACAATATCCGGATATACGAGCAAAAGTCTCTTGCCTTTTAGGGTACCCTGATATTTTGATTTCGCCATCTATATATCCTCCAGTTTTTCTACCGGCCAACACATCCATAAGAGTCGTTT
Organism: Primula veris; assembly: GCA_963682055.1. Classification (NCBI taxonomy): domain Eukaryota; kingdom Viridiplantae; phylum Streptophyta; class Magnoliopsida; order Ericales; family Primulaceae; genus Primula; species Primula veris. The sequence continues at coordinate 4,553,725 of OY821741.1, read as the reverse complement.
TACCAGCCCCACTAACGCCCATCAGAGCTGTAAGAACCCCTGGTCGGAAAGTACCGCTAATACCTTTCAAAAGTAGGAGTCGCTCTTGGTCTATTCCCTGAGTTCTCATTGCCTACACATTTAAGTATAACCTAAAGCTTACGGACTTTCCTCTTCTTCTGCCTTCATGTGGCAACAGAACAGTGAATGCTAAGCCAGATAGATTTAGGTTCCACATACTGCCACCATATTTTTTCCTATGTTTAAAATCTTTCTTCCCGGAACCACTAATAATATGTAATGGAAGTATGTGCCACCTAACGGCATCTAGTTTTTCATATCGGCATCAATCTGGTTCTATAACATCACTTCCAAAACCACTCAGATTTTTTTGAAAAAAAAAAAAACAAATTTCAGTTTATGAAGGAGCACAATGTGGTATCCTACTGTTGCAGCTTTTACGTTAATATATCTTTTACTTATAAGCTGTAATGTATTTTCTAAATATAGCCTTTCAAGATCCGGAAGAGAATTACTTAAGTAGTATTTGCAACTTTATCTCCCATAAACAAAAAGCTGATACCAGAAGTAGAGTAGTACTATACCTGCGGCATATCTACTGAGTAATTGATATTGCTGAAAGTGATTGAAAGCGGTTCAAAAGGCAAAGCCATGCCTGACCTACTGTTCCGACTAGCTTGAGTAATACTATGTCTTCGGAAAGTGTGTTCTCTTTCTAAAAAAGAATAAAACAAGTAGATGTAAATGAAAAATGCCAGAGCCTCATAAATAGGCACCATGTTACAAGATAGTTGACTCACCCGACGAGTTGTTCTTTCTTAGTGATAGTTCATTTGACTCTCCTAGTCCGTCTTCTTGAATAGAGTTACCTTCGGATAAAATAGCCTGAGGCTTGTCCAGTGCTGCATCATGATGACTAATTTGTCATTATAGCCAAGCATAAAATTCACTGCCCTTCGAAGTCATAATGTTTGTTAGAGTTTTTGTAACATCCCGTATTTTTATAAGTAATTTTTATTTATGATTTAATTTATCCAAAAACGTTTTATTCAAAATTTTGCCAAAAACCGGTCACTCGACTAATTTTTAGCCAAAAACCGAAACTCTTCCAAAAAACTTTATTTTAAAAACCTGTTACTAATTTTACTAATAAAAAGGACCCAATAGATTTGTTTCTAAAGACTTGTTATTATTGAGTAGTTTATTAATAATTTTGATTAAAAATTAGCTTTTAGAACTTTTGGGACCAAATAGTTCGCTTCCACAAACTTTATAAAAACAGTTTTTTCTATATCTAAAATCAGCCCACTTTTCAATTCTTTAAACCTAAAAATCAGCCAAGAGAAAAGAGAGAAAAAGAGAGAAAAGAGAAGAAGAGAAACCACGTTAGCGGATTATTACCGGAATCATCTCCTCTACACGCTAAGGTAACGGGGGTTATCCATTGCGACTAGACGAGCGTGCATGTTAGGATTATGTTTTACGTTTATTACAAATTGGGGGGTTTTGTCCTTTATATTAATCATGTTCTTAAATCGATAATTGGGGTTTAGTTGTTATACTTTTAATTTCATTAGTTGAATTGTAGAGGTTGAGACCTTGGATATATTAATTGTGAATTAACGAGATTATGGTTGTTGATAAAAGTGGGTATATTATTGTTGAATATAGATGAATTGTAATTTATGCATACAAGGTGTTTGCTAAAATGCTTGAATGAGTTTTCATGTTGATTAGACTTGTTTGGCTAGTTGTGAATCTAGCACCTATGCTTTTGGGTTTTGTTGAATTACGTTAGAATGACGTATGAGAATGTGATAAATGATTGGTTTATTATTTATTGACCGATGCCTTAATATTTATACGTATGAGATTGTGATATATGAATAGTATAATATTATTGGCCGAGCCCTTAATATTGATACATTAGCAATGGTCTCTGTCTCTTCCTAATTCCGGGGACAGAAGACGGCCGTGGGGATAGGGAATGACTCGTCTTACGGACTGGGGCGAGTGGCATGAGAGGTCCTAGTGTGCACTATATTTATTTTTATGTTAGCTATGGTCTCTGTCTCTTCCTAATTCCGGGGATAGTAGACGGCCGTGGGGATAGGGAATGACTCGTCTTACGGACTGGGACGAGTGGCATGAGAGGTCAAAGTGCGCACTTTAAATCTACTTTTATGTTAGCAATGGTCTCTGTCTCTTCCTAATTCCGGGGACAGAAGACGGCCGAGTGGATAGGGAATGACCTACCTTACGGACTGGGGTAGGTGGCATGAGAGGTCCATGTTTGTTATAGATTTGTGTTGACGTTATTTAATTTATTTAATTCATCCCGTTATAGAATGTTATTATATTTCTTTTTATACATCGATTATTGTAGTTGTTAGAATTTGTGAGCTCTTGCATTTAAGGGATGGAGTGACGGTATTTGTGGTGCCGTCCCGTCTAGTTACGTGCGTGGGACTCACCGTTACAATTTTGTATTTCAGGTACCAATTAGGTTGGCATGTTTGGATAAGAGTTGTTGCATTGCAACATCATGGGTTTGGGGCTTCCGGTTTCTTTTCATTTTTATTATATTTTGAGGTTGTAGCCTACGAGCAAAATTCATTCGTTTGTTATTTTCTTAGCTTTTATAAAACTTGAGTTGTAGCCGTGTTTGGCAACATTTTTATTTATTTGTCAATTGTTCCTTTATCTTGCAAATGTTTTTCTTTTAAAATTTTAATTTTGTACCAACAGGTTCTATTTTCTTTGTTTCAAAAAAGTCATGCCTCGATATCCGTGTTCTATGGATTTTGGGGCGTGACAGTTTTTCTGGGCATACAAAATTATTTTCGTGCATAATTTAGTCATGAAGCCATCTTCAAGTCATTTAGTCCGTGTTTGGTTACAGATTTCTGACTTCAGTTTTTCTATTGTTTGTTTACTACTTTACTTAAAAGGTATACTGCCATTAACCAGCTTAAAAACTGAACTTTCTGTATGTTGGCCATAAAAAGCTAGCAGGTCTAAACTGGATGAACCCAGCTTTTTCTCAATCCTTATATTTCTAGCTTATTTACTTAAAAGCTGCAGGCAGAGACGCATAAGGAAGAACACACATAAAATTCGCAAAATTGCTAAACTGTCACTGCTCTTACAGTATGAAAATACTCAATATTGTATGCCTAGTGTTTTCCTTCTTTCATACATAATGCAAGAACATTGAAATACACACAAGATTTATTTTTTACTTACGATTTAAATACGTTAGAGCCACGCTGAAAAGGCCGTTGGCAAAGAAAGTATAAAAAACCAAACCTCCAACTGCAAACCAATACTGATGTGCTTCTGTAAATAATCCTTGTGCCCTTAATACCATCTTTCCCAAAGATTCCGTTGAACCAGGAGGAGCCTATAGCAATAAGAAAAATGTTTGTATTACATCTTTATGCTTGATTTCTCTCAAGTTTGGATGTGGTATGCCTTGTTTTAGGTACTTGAGATCATAATTATCATAAAAATCTCTCAAAGTTGGAATTTCTTGGTTTCCAAAACTTGTACAAGAAACTTACTTCTAAGATTGTTTTGGACTTGTGGGAAGCTCATAAAATTAAGAAATATATCATGTTTAGTCACCTTTTTCGTAACCATAATTCTTTTTACAATATTATGCATAAATCTTTGTAGTTACATATCCTTTCTATCTTAGTTTACTTATTCAGGTTGATTCATTTTATTAAGTATTCCACTATTATATCTTGCATTTCTTTGCTTTCATACTGTACTGTCTCCCATTATAAAACTCCAGGTTGAAAACCGGAAACTGTACTTGAAATTAAAATCTAAAAACATGAAATGAAAGTAATAGATCTAAAACATACTTGGCTCCAACTATGCCCAAGGAACTCATTAAGTGTGAGAGCATTTTGTGCATACATCAAAGGCGAGATCCAATATCCCCATCTCAACCAGCTTATAATTTTATCTGTCACAATCAAAGCCCTTTGCATAAGAAAACTGATTAATATCCTGTAGACAGACGAGAGTATACGAAATCATGAAGGTGTTTAGTTGTATTAATACAACCAAAATATTTTAGATACATAAGAGTGCAAAACAACCAACTCTTAGTAGTTTTATTCCCGTCTTGATTGCATGATGGACAGAAAGAAAATGAATCCAAAACTAAAAATACTAAAAAGTTAAATGTACCACATAGCAACTTATGCAAACAAGTTAAAGAAAAAGTCTGCACATACTCCAACTATGAGAAAAGCTTCAGTTCTTTTACCTTTTGCCAAAACAACCCCTCCAAACACCAAACATATGAGCAAGATAAATATACCCAACATGTTTGCTAAAGTCGGTTTACGTGCTATCCCCGCAGTGAGTCGATAGAGTCCAGAAGCAACTTGAGAAGTGCCAAGAAGCACAATGAACATTTTAAATAACCTGAAAAAGTATATAAAAAAATTTGAAGCAAATTTCTTACAAATAAAGGCTACAATATAAAAACAGTGATGCTACACCAATCCAATAACCTAACTAATGACGTGACTGCATGCGTACCAACTTCTGCGTTTTACGCTTTTGTAAAAATTAAACAACCAAAAGTATTAGGTTGGTCAGTATATGCATCCATGCCAGCCAGTAAGTTTTTTTGGTAAAATAATTATTTAAGAAAGTCATTTTACTATGAAAGATGTACAGTACCGTCCAAAATTTCGATCAAGCCCTATGCCATAATAAGTTGCAAACACGACTATAGCAACTTCTGCAATTGCTATCGGAATCTTGATAATCCATGTTGGAAAAGCGTATGCCCACGGGGGATAAAAGAGAAGGTCTCTTTGTTTGTATATCACGGGGAGTTTCATGAGAGTCAAGGCGAGCTCCATAAAACCATTGAACATAATTATCATTATGATAAAGAATATGACACCACTGTATGCCGTGCCATCTTCTAACGTTTTCTTATGCATCCTTGTGCGAAGAAATACTGTCATTATCATGATAGACGACACTGCAAGCTGCAAAACAACAGAAGTGACTTTAGTATATTTTGGCCTTACATTTGACAATTTAGGAACTGTAATTAGAAGCTAGAACACTAATTGATCACTGTTTACTCATTAATCATGCATATGGAAGAAGTAATTCCTTCACTTAAATTATAAGTTGATAGAGAGAGTCACATTATATTTTAGTTTTTATTTCTATTCAGTACTTTCCGACAATTCTATTTACTTCAGTTAAATTTTAATGGAAAAATATATATTTCCCATTATCAGTTTTGTAAACTAGCTTGTAAATTTATTATCACTTTTGTACACTAATCTGGAGGTGGTTATCACTTTAAAATTAAAATTAGGGGTAGTGTGTAAAAAGGGGAAAACATGGAGACTTTGGTGTATAAAACAGTAAAAGTTGCATAATTTATCAAAGTCAATAATTCAAAAATGGTTTTAATTCTCAAGAATCTCAACACAATTGGCAGCCACATACTTGACTCAAACCGAATATGTAGATGAACGAGTTCCTCTTCATGAGTAAATATTCTCTGGATATTAGAGCTTTTAGTAATTCCCTTTTACCAATCCCATACTTATTGGTCGTTAAAGCTGCAGGGTGGCTTTTGGATTTTTCGAAAGGAACACAAAGCTCGTCTTCAAGTGTTACACCAACATGAAATGACGAAAACGCTTCAGCAAATTGTCTGACCGTAACAAAACTATAAGGCTCGTCTTTTTTGGTCCAATATTGCTCTTGGTCTTTTTTTGAGGTTACCTGGGATATTTGCATTTTTTTTCAGAAATTTTAGATATCATGAACATATTTTAAACGTAATAAAGGAAATGATAACAGTGACACATTTTTTATGCTTTTTTGGTTATAGCCAGATTGCCTTTAAAATCGCAGATTAAGAGCCGAGCTTCTCTACGCTTTGTGCTGAAAAAGCTCCCAGCTTTAAACTAGAGGTATTTAGGTATTCTAACTCAGAAAATTCCAGAATATTTCCTTAAAGGCTTCAGCAAACAATCCTAGACAAGGATTCAAGATCACTACACTTTCAGAGTTATAAATTTACCAATAAAATGAAGAAGAATATAGTTTATCTCCATTTTAAACAAGTACTTACCAAGCATTTCTGGCTTTCGCGTAACCAATAGAAAAGGAGAAAACAGAACAATTAATTACCAAGGTTTCTTAAATCAATAGTTTAAAAGACAAGCCAAATCAGTAGGAATCAATAGTTTATCTTCATTAGCTGTTTTTGTAGATTTAAGATTGATTCCTACTGATTTGGCTTGTCTTTTAAGCATTTTTTAAGTAACCAAATATATTTCATGCGAAGATACTTTCTTTTCTGGTTAACAGCTCCACATTTTATTAAAAAAAACTAAAATTACTCTTCCATGAAACAAGCCTGCCTTCATGGTAACTATATAAATTCCCTTCAATTTCCGACAAAGTCTCAAGACAATACACTAGGATTGAGCTTTCAACTGCATACATATATAGGAGCTACCAAATAAACTAATAAAGACAAAAAAAACATTATTTAAGACCTTATATGATCACTTCAAGCTTTCAAAACTGAAATTTATACTAGTATATCATTTGTGAAACACAAAAAATTAGACTTTCTTCGAAAATTAAGATAAGTATCCATGAGAATGAAAGCACAAAGAATGGCTCAAGTATAAATAAAATGGTTCTAGGTCAAGAAGAAGAGCTAAAGAAATTACTTCTTGTAAGAAGTCGGCGACTCCTTTTCTCTCAGGACACTTAAATCCTATTTCTTCGAAAAACTCAAGCACGTTTTCACGAGGTCCTTGGTACACAATTTGACCATCCGATAGTAAAATAACATCATCAAAAAGATCGTACGTTTCAGGTGCTGGCTGTAAAAGGGAAACAAGAGTAGTTCCTTGGAAAATATGAGTAGTTTGCTTGATCAAATTGACTATCTGAAACGTTGTAGAACTGTCTAAACCGGTCGATATTTCGTCCATGAACAATGCTCTTGACGGTCCAACCAACATTTCAGCTGCATATTCAAAAATTTATAAATATAAGCTTCTTTTCGAATATTTGCTTAAACTTTTAGGCTCGATACTACTACAGTAAGCAAATCATTATATCACCTGACATAGTAGCACTTGTTTGGCTTAAAATTATGTCACATGTAAGGAGGCATGTTGAGTGTTAACTAAAATAACTAAACTAATTCCCCAATATTTCAAGTTCTAGATGAGAAAGTCATCCAACAGAATGGTTTCGTTGTCTCAAGTAAAAAATTAAGTGAAAAACTCAAGAAAAAAAATTCACTTATTGAACTGCAATGATTTTCTCTCTACATGTACCTGTGGTAAGTCTCTTTTTCTGTCCACCAGAAATTCCCCTTCTCATTTCATCACCAACCAAAGTTTCAGCACATACCTCGAGTCCTAACATCTGAAAATTAACATAGAAACGATGCTATCAACAAACAACAGTATTAACACAGGCTAGCTACAGTACTATCAAACAAACAACAATGAAACTAACGTAGCAACGATACTATCGAGAAACAACAATATATTTATACATAAAAATAAATCGCTGGCTAGCTTGAAAACCGAAGCACGCACCTTGATAACATAGTCTGCAAGCACATTGACCTTTTGCCCTTCTAGCGATGCTGCCTAACACATCAAAATATCAGAAGACAGTTATAGACATATAGGAGTTTAGTCGCCTCAAATCATTTGTACCTTGATCTAGAATGTAGTTTTATAGAAAAATCCATTACAGTTCTATACACCAAAATATAAGCTTTTCAGTTGTTCAACTCTACTAACAAAAAAGTATAAAAGCAAAACAAATTTCAGTTTTTTCTTTTGCTTTGGTACATTTAAAGTGACCTCACATGTAGCAAAACAGAACTCTATACCTTGGGTTATTATTTATTAAAACAATACAAAAAACACTTGATCTTATTCTCCTTCTCTTATCAAGACACATTACTTTAAAAAGTGAATTTGATTATATTAAAGAATTTTAATTAACTACATTCAAATTAGACAACAATTAAAATTTAGTTTCACCAAGGTCATGATTTCTCAAGGGTACATAATCCAAAAACATGCTCTCTTTTGACTCCACTTTAATTTTCTTCAAAAACACCTTAAATGCATTTACCAAAGCCATGCTCTCTTGTGACTTTTGGGATTTTTCATGCACTGTAACAATTTCATTTTTTCTTTGAGACATATTCCAGCTAAGCTCAATTGCATTTACCAATATTTTAAAAGAGAATAAACCTGTATACTATTTATGCCTAAAATATTACGATATATATTTTTTAAAACTTTTAATGGATAATTTAAAAATGGACATGGAGGTTAATTGCAAAAGGATAGATGTTTTATAGGGGTGAATTGAAACCATTCTAAGTGTGTGGGGTTTATTTAAAATGTAGCCTAATTTTCTGCTAAATTTGGGTAATTGCAAAGTTACCTTATGTTTATGGGTGTTTTACATTTAACTATATGTTTTTCAATAAACTATATGTTTTTCAATAGCTCTTGGTACAAATTATTTAAAGGGTATAATTCTGTGTATGTCGTTACATTATGGATAATTTCTTTAATGTATATATATTCTTAAGTATATAATATGTAAGTAACAAGATGTCAAATGATTAAAATAATAATTAGAAATACAACTTCTGCTTTAATAATAGTTTTTTTGGTGTTAGCTTGTGAAGGAAGTACATAACCGAACATGATCGAGCTAACCGGGCCAAACGAAACAAACAGATTAATAATTGGTTGAGTTCGAAAATGCGTACACCAGCCCATTTAATCAGTTTGGCTTGCGGTTTTAGTGATTTCAAACTTAACAGAATCGAACCAACCGATTATTGTTATTCACACATTTGAATATTTTTTGTAGATGTACATATACAAGTTGTTATTTCATGTTAACTCCCAAATTTATATTTGACATAAAATTTATATAAAATATGATGTAAGTATTGTTTTGAGTTTTAATTAATTAAATATGAGTTGACAAACTTTTAAGCTCGTGTTGCTTTGATTATTGTATTTTCTTACGTTAAAGTACAAATTTATTAGGGTTTAGTTTGTTTTCTTCTAAAAGAAATCTAACCAAAACGAAGTGCATATATACACCTCTCTATTTGGTGTGACACACAATATCGATAAATACACGTATCATATATAAGAACAGTTTGTTTAAAATATAAGAATGTAAACAAATTTAATTGTACGTTTATATATATAGGAGGTTATTTAATATTAAGGAATATTAACCATATATTCTTCTAGATTTGTTCTAATTATTTTACCTATTAAATATGATCGATGCTGAAATTGAAGGTCACCCAAGGAAATGTGCTCATATTGGACTAGTTAATTATTCTTGACATATGAGTGAAAGTAAATGATAAATTCTTATATGAGCTACAATCCTTTTTCAATAAAAAAAAATGTGGGCATTACCATATTGTAACATGGCACATTTTTATTATATGAGCTAGTAACTAAGATAGTACTATTATATCTTTAATTTTTACGTAATTCCAGTTTTGTAGATCATGCTACATAATGTTTGAATTAGAGTACTAAAATAATATACTCTTTATCTGATTTAATAAATTGCGTACCTTCATGAAAATATCGAGATCTGGATCTGGCTTAATGTTTGCTTCCTTTTCTCTCCTAGAAATTTCTGTTAATATATCTGCAAAAGAAGTTTTCAGTTTAATTTACAAAAATTATTGGTTCGTTAACATTCTCGTAACAAATTACAAATTTCATTCAACTTTACTGACCATAACTAGGTCCGACACCTTGACATCTTGCTGAGAAAGCGATAGTTTCTCTCACCGTCAATTCGCTCATATGAAGATCACGTTGACTTATATAAGCTGATGTTCTTTGTGGAATAAACTCATTCATTTCATGTCCATTGTATGTTACTCTTCCTCCAACCTATAATCGACGAAGATCACAGAAAAATAGAAGGAAAATTTGGCTAAGAAACTGTCTTTTACTCTATTTTCAAAAGCATTGGCTTTTTTTACCTACATGCACTTCATGGATCTTTTCCAAAAATACCATTCGAGTTCAAGATTCTTACTTTTAGATTTTTATCTAGTTTTCCGGCCAAAGCAAGCAGCAATGTGGTCTTTCCAGAACTTGGTGGACCTAATAGCAATGTCATTCTGAAGAAAAAACAAACAAAGAATAAGATTCTTTAGGCATAGAGTTACGTTCTGATATTATGGACCTTATGGTCAGTTTGTCTGCAACTTTTAAGCTAGACTTCTTTCTTTCGAGAAATTTCAAGCTGGATTAACCCAACTTTCTATTCAATCTGAATGAAGCTAGTTTTCACTTGAAAGCAGCGACCGATAAGCACTTATAATAACAAAAAAAAATCGTCACCTCCCAGGCTTTATGATTCCACTAATTTCTTGAAGAATTTGGAATGGTCTCTTCCTGCTTGGAAGAATATGGAGATAATTCAAGGACCCCTGAAAAAACATTTAAAGATGATTATAATGAACTTATACATGTGTATAAAAAAAAGAGTTCTTTATATGTAATGCTTATTTGATATGTAGGAAGATATTTACCTCTATAATATTCATGAAAAAGTTGGTAACGGTTGGCATAGCCCGACTACCAGCATAAGCTTCTGCGTCGACATTTAAATCCTCGAACCGAACCTCAATTTTTGGAAGATCAATTCCAACCCTGTAATAGGTCAAAAGGTTGAAACGCGAAATTAGTTCTAGTGAAATTAAAACTGGGAGAAATTAGAAAGGGAAGAAGATCAAGAAGTGAACTCATGTAGTCTAAGGAACTAGTAATGGCGAATCGATGTGTTTATACTTTATAATCTCTTCCAAAAGCGAGTAAAATTATGCTAACACAAGTAAATTTAGGCAGAGATCGCAAACTTAAAAAAGGACAATTAGACAGAATCCTTAAATGCATATCTCGATAAGGGGAGGAAGTGGAACTAGACATAGTAACCCTCGACATATTGTAAAATATTCAATTTCTTACCATGCAAAAAAAAATAGTGATTAGCAATAAATGCTATGTTGCTAATCGTGCTATTATATGCCTTGTTGCTAAATTTGTAACTTATTTTGCAGAGTAGCAACAATTTTATGTTGATGATTTGTTGATAATTTGTTGCTAAATAACCACTTTTTTTAATTGCTTTGTTGCTAATCAGAAATTTTCTAGTAGTAGTATATAATTAGCCCACCACCTACTAATAAAAATTAATGTCTATATGAAATTCATCAACTTTCATACATGGATTCTTATGCGCGATGGATTCTATCTTATTATCGTCGATACTCAATGATAATACACATCAATTTTTCACTTTTCCTTCTTTATACAATTCTTGTAAAAACAAAAAACAAATATGGTGTTTGATAATAAAGTTTGGAAGTATGTACTAAACATTAATTTTTCCCATGTAATACGTACCTATCAATACGTTGTTTGAGTTTCATCATCAACCTCTCGTGTCCTTCTTCACCTGATCGTACAAGCCTCTCAATCAGCTCTTTCTTTTGAGTAAAATCGAGGTTCATAACATCTATTTCTGTCTTATGACCATCTTCTCCAGACAAAATCCCCGTTCTCACTCTACGCATAGTTGGTAGCTTCTCGAGAGCGGCCCAAATGAGCGACTCTTCGTCATCTTGTTCAGAACTAAAAGATCTTGAGAAAGCATTTCTTCCGCTACTTCCCAGAGAAAATGAAGGACTTCCTAGTCGAACGCTACCCATTCGGAATAAGCTCTCTTTGGTCTCCATGGTTTTTGTGTCTCTCAATCTTAAGAGATTAAAAGAGACATGTATGTATAGAAAAACATCTTGGGTGACAGCATTAAGGTTTTAATAAATGATTGTGAAAAGATTTGGTCAACTTACTTACTTGCAAAATCTCGAAACAAAGTGGAAGAAGGAAATGAAATTTACTAAGTAAATTTATATTAGTCATACAGATGTGTATATATATATATATATATGTTTAATTATATACTAATGGCAATAGTTCATTAATAATCGTTTAAACAACAAAACTATTGGGTTTTGTTGTACGTAAAAGCAACAATTTAAAGTGGAAGGATTAAAAAGAAATAAACAATTTTATTTCTATAATAGAATGTGACTCCATTACAAATTCCGACACTTTCAGAAAGTAAATGCAGTTAATTAAAATTCCAGACAGATTAATATAACTTATTAAACTGCTGGACTGGTTTGTAATTAAACGAAACTGTCAGACAGAATAGTATAAAACTAAACTGCTGGACTGTTTGTTAATTAAAAGAAACTGCCAGACAGAATAGTATAATTACTAAATTGATGAACTGTTTCTGTAAATAAATTAGAGGACTGAAATAAAACTAATCTAATTACATAATTGAAACAGTACTTTAAATAAATTAAATAAAGGTAAAACAGAATTTAAATGTTACAGGTAAGGACAAAAAATTGAAATACTGAAACTAAATTACATAAATGAAATGAAATAAAAAAAAAATGACAGAAAATAAATAGACGAGACTACTGTTTAACAATATGCCCTTAATCGATATTCGCCTAACCACATTTGAGGTTTCTGGTTATGTTTGGCGCTTCGATCCCAAGGTACAACGTTTTTGATGACTCGCCGGAAACTGACGACGAGTTAAGGTCGAGCTGTTGGTGGGTGGCTCTCTCTGGTTAAAATGTAATGCTTCTGTTTAGAGAGATGATATATGCTGTCAGTTTTTAAAATTCGAAACTACAGTATTAACTCTGTAATTAATTCATATTCATTGCAAAAGTTACATCTTTGTTGAAAGTTTCCGACGATGAGCAGGCGCGCCGACAAGGAGCAGGCGCGCCAACGAGCAAGCGCGTGTATGATACACAATACACACATGTGTATGTGGACACACAACTTATTATCCACATGGGATATCTTTGCATATATATTGTAAAAATGACTCTTCATTTTTCAATGTGTGACAATTCCCAATGAGTTATACTCATTAAACCCATTTTCCAGCATTAAAAATTTTTCTCTTTTTCAACCCCAATCTTTGACGCCAATTTCCATTCACTCACATTCTCCGAATAGGTCTTGCGACATACCGTTACGAAATTTGTCATACTATCTACTCAACCGTTTTGAGTATGGTGTCAAAAGACAACGACTATCACTTGTAATCTTGATTCAAAAATGGTCTCGTGACCATTCGGAAACTATCCTTTGTTAAACATCATTTTGATGTTAAGTCATGAGTATGTGGTCGTGTTGTTATTAAAGTGAGGTTTTCAACTTCTTTTTTTTTCTTTTTTTTTTTCTAAGCTGCAAGGATTTCTAAATTGACCTGACTACTTTTCTATCTTAAAAAATATTCACTTCAAGAAAATGGTGTGATAGCAACATATACATTTATGAAAAGTGTTATAAGTGGCGCTAAATTTTAACAATAATACATAAACTAATTGTATTGTTGCTAAAATTTAACGACACTAATTTTAACAATAATTTTCGAAAATATGTGTGTTGCTATTCTCTGATTTAGTCATTCACATGAAATAACTTTTAACTTGTTTTTTTTAATATCTTCAGTTAACTGGAAACATGTGTTATCCTGACAGATAACATGTAAATGTTATGTGCATATATATCATATGCATGGTTATTTATATATTCATTGAGCTTGATTATTTTAAAACATGCGTTTGGCAACTCATGTTTAGATATAATATTGGAAGATCTTCATATCTCAGATCATCATTATTTATATATATAAAGGTCACTTATTTACCCGAAAAATATGGCAATATATTGTAAACCAGCACAACGTGTTAGGAGAACATTCGCATGTCACATTTTTTTTTATTTGAGTTTGCACTATCAACAAGTACGATAATATTGATTAAGGAATCTTTATCACAACTATAAGTGTGTATATATATATATATAGTCCCAAACCCAAATGATATATGGTTTTGTTGAACATTTATTTATGTTTTTACAGGAGAAGCAATAAAATCAGGAGTTACAACCAATGCAAATTAGCTAGGTTTTTCACTCTTATTTTGTCTTAAAATATTTTTGGAAAAGAAAGAAAATAGCTGGTGCAAAACGTCTGAAATCACTTTAAAAACTTTAAATTTTAAATACTGCGTAGATGACATAATGGTATACATTAAGTACCATTTGGTGTTGAACCTTGTTTATTTTGTGAGATTTTTTCCCCATAATTTTTTATAAATAAATAAATAAAAATGTGTGTTTTCATTCCCACAAATTATATAGACAAAAAAAAAAAAAAAAAAAAAAAAACAAGAACTTAGTGTTAGACGAAAAAAACTCGGTTAGTGCCTATACTAATAGCTTCATTTTGGGCTAGCTTATATTACATTCAGTTTGGCCTGCTTCAAAGTTTGTAAGATTTTATAATTTTATTCACAATTTAAATGTCGCTAAACTGTTGAAATTTCACTTATATTAAACTTTATCGAGTAGATATACTTAGGTCGAACTAATTTAAGTTTAACTATTTCTTCAACATAAGCTGATCAATTACTTTCTCTTTATGTCTCCCTTCTATTTTTTTCATTAGTATTCTCTCTGCTCGGTTTTCTATCTCTCTTCGCGCGTCCTATTTCTCACCGTTCTTCTCTCCATTTTAATATACGTTCATGGTGATAGTGGTGATAGTGGTTGCGGTAGTGAATTAAGAGACTCAAATGGTCTCATATTTTTTGCTTTTTCTTGTCACTTAGGTAATCACTCTAATACTTTTACTGAGTTAATGACCATAAAAAACGGTTAGTTTATTTGCTATAATTTGGACCTTACTGATATTATGATTGAAACATACTCAGAATTAATTGTTAATTGATTGAATAATTAATCATCTCCTGGTCTTAAATTTAATTTGCTTTGAAAATATATTATTACACTCATGGATTTAGTTTGTTTAAATTTAACTCATTTATTTAGGGAGCAAAACCAAGTTGCAGATGAACTGGCGAAAATGGATTCTGAAGATACTACTTCAACTTTTTTCAGAGCAATGGACCTTAATAGCCATATACATGCGACATACACTATTGGTCAGAGGGAAACTCCTTACTTGAGAGGAAGTTATTTTAATATTTAAATTTATTGTATAACCAATAATGGCATAGATGCTGAGGTTAAGACTCTTGTAGTCTGATACATTTACAGTCCCTTTATTGTATATGAGTTATCACATTTGTATGTGTATAAACTAAATTTTTGGTTAAACTAATGATGTTATGTTGTTGAATCTTATGTTCTTTTTTTCCTTCTATGATAGCACTTTTACAGTGGGTGCAGTATGAAAATTACTTACACTTCTAAGATAGCATTTTTGATAGGTGCAGATGTGTTGAGCTATATTTGGTGTTATAATGGTGATATAATGTATCTTTTCTCAGATTCGTTGCAGGTTGTCTGGATATGATGTGGATTTCATGTTTACTTATTTAGAGTTCTCAAACAAGTGCAAGAGAATAAAGTAACTCATGTGTCAATATATATAAATGTTTAAATTATTTTATCATGCAGTTTATAAGCATGACTTGGGGTTTTTTGTTGTTAGTTATAAAATTCTTTTTCTCCTTTTTTTTCTGCGTTTTTTACTGTCATAAAACACCAATTTTTTACCACCTTTATCTGTTTGTTAAAATGGAGACATAACCTTAGGGGGTATAAGCAGAAAATTGCTGCTTTTTGAGCTCAAATTAATTTTTGAAATGAGGATGTGAAAAGTGGTTTCGAACTAACTTCTTTTTCCCCAAGTTTTTGGTTTTACCTTCATTGTAGCCGGAAAGTTGTATTAGTGCATTTACTCTAATCGGATTCGATCTCAATTATTGTCAGCATGGGGACATTGTCCCACGTAAAAAGAACTTTTTATGCATTTAATAAAAATTTCTTTAAAAAAAATAAAATAAAATCTAGGTTCATATATATTATGCTTTAATTTTTTTTACTTTTAGTTATCGTTCGATTCTTACTTTTAGTTATTGTTCGATTCGACCCTATACATACATAACATATTTATCTATTGTATGGGTATCTATCTGAGTATGTATTACTAGTTGTGATAATATGCTCTTTGCTTGAATTGTTAAGTCACGAAAAAAGTAGTAAAAAGTTGCGAAACATATTAAAGTTAATCTTTTTTTAAAAAAATTGTAATTTAGCAAACTTTTAGAAACTACCAGGGACGAATCCATATACATGCAAGGTGGTGCGAGCGCCCACCCTTGGTTCGGAAGAAAAATATATTAACAAATATATTTGTAATTGTTGTGTGACATATTAGCTCGTTATAGATATATATATAGAGATATGTATAGATATAGAGAGAGGTATGAGAGACAACAATAAGGGAGACTTTATTAATCAGAATGTATAAATACAAGTGGACCCTAACCTTCTTTATATACTAGAGGTTAGGGTTATACAAGATAGAAAGCCCAACTTAGGCCCACTATGAGTAAGGCCCAATAGTCCAATAATATCTTACAACACTCCCCATTTGGACGTCTTGAATTCTTCGTCTTCATACAGTCGATCTGAGTCGAGTTCATTCGCAGTGCTAAACACATAAAAACCTTAGGGCCGGAAAACCCAGTGTGGGACAAAACCGGTACCTAGGAGAAGCTGTGTAGCTGAATGATATAGGCCGAAATATCATGTAAGTAACTAACCACAAAACAGTGTGCCTCATCAAAACCTTGACAGAGCAAACCCAATGGGAAAATCTCTGATCGAAGGAAAAAGAGTGCAATAGTGGTAGTAGTAGGGGATCAACCACAAAACAGGTGCCTCATCAAAACCTTGCTAGAGTAAACCCAGTGGGAAAAAATCTCTAGTCGAACGATAAAAGAGTACACAATGGTAATAAGTATACAACAGGATACTCCCCCTAATTTCGGCAATCTTAAGTGAGATAAGATGGGAACGTGTCTCGCTAAAAACCTTGCCAAGGAAAACCCAATGGGAAAAAACCTTGGTCTAAGGATAAAAAGAGTACACGAGCATGCGACTGGATGCTCCCCCTCACTTGCACACAACAGGGTGCGAGGATTTCGACTAAGTAGTAATTAGTACAATAAGCATTCACCTGGATGCTCCCCCTCACTTGCACACGACTGGGTGCAAGGATTTCATATTTCAATAAAGAGTACGAGCATTCGACTGAATGCTTTATTTACTTGCACACGACTGTATGCAAGAAAATATAACGTGGAATAAAACGAGCATTCGACAGGATGCTCTTAAACTTCATATGTGAAGATTTATTTCGACGATAAATGCTAAATAACATAATGTTGTCATGTCTCTCTTGATCGATAACAACAAGTTGTCTTCTATGACAAGTGTTTTATCTGAATCGTGAGACAGATCATATGTAATTCAAATATGGCTAATACTAGCTCAAAGCCATATATACTCTCCAGTCGTCTCATAGAGCACGAGATCGGAGTGATTCGTTTGGAGTCATTACAAGACCTCCAAGATATCGCCTTATTCCTAACGGCAAAGACATACCATGTTAGGAATATCCCTTATGCGGGTCTGATAAGTAACCGGCATCGGTATAACCGAAAAAGGGTTGCGTTAATTCGAGTACCGAAGGGGGCAGATACACTCGATGACGCAAAATGGGATAAGACAAGCCCTCATCCACAATTACCTTAAGGTAATGGGAAATGTCTTTTATGCCATTTCGATGGCAGCTTGTTCAAGTATCCCATGCTAATCAAATACTCACTTAGGCGGGTATACCACATCCGCTCGGATTATATTAATCCATATAGTGAACGTTTCATTAAATTGAGATCGTGTTCCGTGGTCAAGAACTACTTGATTCAAGCATTATGAAGTCACACAGGGACCTTCATCCACATCTCTAGTCTAAATCCCCACAGAGATAAGATCGTGACCACAATCACATGCTACATAATCAGTTTTCCGAAAACTACTAAACTGATAAAGTAGAGGACTGTTATAATGTCCATTACGAAGAAATCAACCATCTCGTAATCAATTCCAAGGTGTGAGAAAATCCTTGCGCTACTAGGCGAGCATTCTATAATCTCATTATTCTCATCACTCTTCCTTACGAATAACCAAATAAACAAACTCGTTTAACATTGGTAGTGTTGGAGCTACAGGTCCGAACACACTTTCGCTAAGGAGTCTACTTGGATTGCAAGTTTCCATTAGTACAGTCTATTCTCCGTTGACTTCAGGCAACGGTACATGGTTCCCTGTAATAATTTGTTCATATTATCAGTCGTCACCGAATATATGAACAAGTAATCAATAATAGTCCCGTTTCGCTTCAATATCGTCTAAGATATCATGATCGACAGATATTTCAAGATTCTTAGGATGAGGAGGAAATCACACATCTCCTTGATCCTTATAATCTCGTGCGACAAACGAGTTTCAGTTCACCACCTCTGGGGCTGAACGAATTAAGAACCTGTCAACTTCCTCATATCTTGGGAAGGATGACAGACTGACGGCCGACGACAGCGTCCTTTACTTGGCGGGTTTGGCCAAAGCAACGTGTTACAACATGAACACGGCGTCCGACAGGGACGTCTATCCTTGCAAGTATTTTGCAGCATGTATAAATGATCTCGTGACATCTCATAAAGTCATTAAATGCGTCTGGCATTTAGTTAGACTTGAGGGAGTCTATGCACTTACTTATCACTAAGTGCAGTTTTGGGGATCAAGCTAAGACTGAGTGGGTTATGCCACGTTACTTCACGTCGTTTCTTATCAACGGTAACGTGTAAATCTCCCCCTAACAACGGGGAGAACAGTCTTAGCGATGTCACTTTTGAATATTATGCGGTAAAGAGATCGCTTGCCAAGGTTACTCTATCAAATGATAGGTATGGGATTCATAATCGACTTATGTCCCCTTCGGAGGTCCATATTTTGAACGCTATAGCGGATCAATCAAAATATTAATTAAGCACTCCAAACACGTGTTAATATGAGACTTCTGGCTCATAACCAGTAACCAGCTGGTACGCATATGGTGTTTGAGTGTCTATGGGCCTGATGACGGACCAATGCAGCAAAATAGCATAACCCCACACGGAAATATAAATCATGGTGCACAAGACCAAGAAATGCGTGCAATCATTTGCAGTCGCATCATCAAACTTTCCCTGAGTCCATTTGGGTCTGAACATAATCGACAGGATGTTCAATTTGAATTTCCAAACTCAAGTAATTCCAATCGAAATTTCGATTTTTTTTTACTCTTCGGAATTATCAAGTCAACTAGACTTTTCAGGATAATTCGGATCATGAGCCATCAACTTAATGATAGGGCTAGAAGTTTAGGAAATGCTGCATTTCTGTGGACAACAATAATCATCTGACCTTATTGTCGATGCATCAACCATAACCATTTATATTTATGGTCCGTCTTATGGTTGGATAAGTCCACAATAACTCCTTCAATTCTTTACAAGAATTCTACGAGTTCTTTCCGTGATCTTTACACATACTAGTCTTTCAAAGTGAGCATTAGTGGCATGAATTTCGGATTAATCACGAAATATATTCTCAGAGAGAATCCAAATGCGATGCGATTATAAATCAAGCATCGTCTTTTGACCCGGGAATATCTCATCCGGTCAATGCCAAAATATCAAAATGCTCTTATCAATCGACGACAGGCGAATGATAGTACAGACAATCATGTCTTAGCATTTAAATCATTTATTATTTCAACGACAGGTGAAATGATAAGGTAACTTTAAATGCTTTAAAGAATGTGGTAGCAACCACTTGAAAGACATTTCAACTCCTCTAAAATACGCTTTTGGTCGTATTGAATGGAGGCTATGTAAAGAAATTTTAATTCTTTCATGAGCTATTACCAGATAACACTGGTTTTCTCGAATATTTTATAACTCAACAAGGTACGGCAGGACCTACATGAGTATAAGACTTCATATTTGATAAATCAATTTGGTTTTACCAAAGATTTCGATTTTGGAACGACAGGTCCAGAATCGTTGTCACTGAGTACTCTTTTAGGCAAATAGTTGGTGAAATTATGTGGTACACTGTTACCCACTATTTCCAAAAAAATCAACTACCCCACAAGTATTGCCTAAAATTTCATAATTTAAAGTTTGGTCACATTTGGCAAAGGAATTTGCTCAAAACACTTTAAATTATTTCTAGAAATTTCGTAAACAGGCAAACCATAATCCAAAAGTATGTCCAAATGGAAAAATCATAATCCAAATGGAAAAATATAATCCAGATGAGCGAAAAAATGGCTCAATGATTTATCAAAATCAATAAAGAAAAGTATCAAACTCATTTGAGCCACAAAATCGGGGGTCTCAAGAGTTTCCTTTCAATTAACTTTAACCACATTAACATCGGTTTTCCACCTTTATAATAGTTGTGAACTATTTAAGGAGTAACCATGCATGACCTTTATCTTTATAGCATAGAGTTGCCTCCTTGAGCATTATCTCTTGCTTTGTGACAATGGGCCATATTGTTCCTTTCAATTACTATCTTGTAGCCACAGGTTTTCGATTTTGACGATTGTCTAAAATCTCGCTTGGCTAGGCGATTCATCGGGATCGCGACAGTTGAAGACAAATAACACTTGTCTCGGTTGTCGATTCGTGGAAAAAAAATATACACGAAGATCATTAATATCAGGCAAACAATTCGCCATTGACCCAATAGGATTAAAACTACTCACAGGGGTAATTTTCTTATCCAATAACAGATGGGCGATAAAGGAACATGGTGAATATAAATTCACGATACTTCTTATAGAATACAATTTCCAACCTAGTATTTTGGTGAAGGATAGCTACAATATGTCAATTTCAGACATTTGTTCACCATAGACGTCATCACGTCTCAAATGTGGCGACGGAATAAAATCAACGCCTTAGCCTTCATCTCGAGGGTAACAACAAACTCGTGTTTTACTCATCAAAGATGGCATCCAAAAAAAATTTGGGCATCACATTTTCACATATCAGGGTGAGTAACATGTGGTGACGGATTAAAATCAACGTTTATACAGTCATTTCGCAAGTATGTTTTACGATTTTTCTCATCATAGATGGCATCCAACATGTGTTGGGAGTTCTGAATTATTTATCATATAAAACGGCTGGTTTATATGTTTATTGTTTGCACAAGCACAAACTTTTTTTTCGAAACGACAAGTTCGAAAACATTAGTTTTGCTTCTCATGTGAATCGGTTCTCATTGATCGAACGACGGGCCGATACTGAAAACACCAATTCAGCGAAACATACATCACTATATAAACACACTCGGGGAAATTATTATTTAGTCAACCCCTTTTGGTAGCTCTATTTGAACACGACCAGGAAAGACGGTGAGGGGGGTGGGCACGAATGCCTCTTAAAAACCGACATCATTAGGAGAACGACTTCCGCCTTTATCTTTCCTAGACATCGTATCCAAATAGGTGAGCCTATTTGGGGAAGATTCATAATTTTTCCAACTTAAATGTGAATATATACGATTTTCGCATTTTATATATGACAATAATATTAACAATATAGACAATATATATCTAGATTAACCACATATATATAAACAGGCAGTAAATATATTTTAGGATTTATCTAACATGCAGTAGATTTGGTGTTATAAACAAATCAATTCAGGATTATCAATCACAAAGATTATATCATACCAAATTAAATCAAATCAATTAGATCTAATCAAATAATTAACTGCTATATGTGATATTTATATATATGGTAATATCAAAAGATAGAATTATGCTAACAAGATATCAATCAATTATCTATGTTTATCGCCATATGAATAATTCTATACATGGTAGTTTTAACATGTAAATAAACAATATATTTCTAAAATAATCTATCAAGCCAAGATATATGCAAGATTTGGTATAATATTTTAAAAACCAAACGAACTCATCTGATAATGATAACTATAGTCTTACAATTATAGATTGTGTAGTTAACCCAAGATCAATTGATACGGTTCACATGCAGACAAAAAAAGAATGTCTTTGATTACCCAGTATATATTAGATCTATCATGTCAAAATTTCACTTTACTATATGGCATATACTATCTTACACATGTTAACTATATTTTCCAAACCATAACAGAGGTGATTTTATAAACATATATACAAGTCGTTTACCATGCAGTCCAATTTAATTTATCATTATTCTTAACCTCACGGGTAATTAACATATTAGCATGCAAATATGCAATAGTAGCAGTTCCATACGGGCACAATGTATATATTTATAACATGTGATTCGATAGGTGTAAGTATATAAAAAAAATACCGTACTCCTGGTATGTTGCGGAAGGCCGATAGAATAAATTTAA
Organism: Primula veris; assembly: GCA_963682055.1. NCBI lineage: Eukaryota > Viridiplantae > Streptophyta > Magnoliopsida > Ericales > Primulaceae > Primula > Primula veris. The sequence goes on along the minus strand of OY821741.1, from coordinate 4,531,232 downwards.
AATTCAAAGTTTGGTCGTTTATTTATAACTCAATCTTGGATTTTAAACCCCAGTCTTCGAATAAATACCCCAATCTCCTATATTTTAGTCCAATCAACGCGAGCAAAAGTGCTGATAACGTGTTGTGTGGCATATTAGCTCGTTATAGATATATATAGAGATATGTATAGATATAGAGAGAGGTATGAGAGACAACAATAAGGGAGACTTTATTAATCAGAATGTATAAATACAATGGGACCCTAACCTTCTTTATATACTAGAGGTTAGGGTTATATAAGATAAAAAGCCCAACTTATGCCCACTATGAGTAAGGCCCAATAGTCCAATAATATCTTATAACAGTAATTAATTTTTAAGCATTTATTTGTAAAAACAGCTAGTCAATCAGTCAAACTAATGCATATTGTAACAAATCCACTTACTTGATGTAGTGAGAAATATATATTTAACTATCAAGAGTTCTCACGTTCAAATCTTATAAAGCACTTAAATTAATTTCTTTTTTTTATTATTATTATGACTTTCTATTCAATGTTACCATTTATACAATTTTTAATTAAAAACTTAAAATTACTCGTTACTTTTAACTTTCTAGAATTCATTTCAACATTTTAAATTTATTTTGACTTTAGTTTTTTCCTCTTAAAAATCTTCAAACATAATATGATTTTAATATAAACTATTAAGCATTGATTATCTTGTTTTAAAAAATAAAAATTGCTACATAACTATATTATTTATTACAATTACATCATTATTAACACATGAATGACCAAATATATATATATATATATATATACTATTACTTTATGTGAAGACCCCTTATGAGGCCTGAAATAAATAATTACAAAAAACTATTGATAGTTTAAAAAATTACACATGATGTTAGAAATTCAAAAACTAAAAAAAAAATATAACTGGTAAAAGAAACCGCTCACCTTCAAAATAGTATATCAATTACTATTTGAATAAAGCCAAAAAAATAACTTCTCTATCCCTATTCTCTGCACTCTCTCTCCTTCCACTCTCGGGTATTACTCTTCCTGTTATGTTTATGATTATAAGTGTTTTTTTTTGTTGTAAAATTGAGTTTGCGTTGCTAATTACTTTTTTTTTTAATATTTCACGACAATTTACACATTTACGCATTACATCACGCATCGCGTGGGCGCACGTGCGCTAATATATATACATACATATATATATATATATATATATATATATATATATATATATATATATATAGTTGTTTCTATGAAAAAATCAGGACACAATTATATATAATATATTATGAACTCATATATTTTTATTTTTGTTTGTTGGTTTTACTCTTTGAGTATTGATATAAAATTTGAAAATTTTTAGATCACGTATATTAATACTAGTAAAAGTTGCCCACGCGTTGCGTGTGAGACGCGTAATGACATAAATCTCGTAATATATTTTATTTTTAACATAATATTCAGATTTTGTATAATTTATTATAGTTACGGAGGTTAAAACGAATTGTTAATTAATTTAGGGTACATCCGTAATTAGTAAAATATATTGAGGACAAATAGTTAATTAATTAGATTATGTATATTGGTAATTATTAAAATAGAGTGAGGGTATTTTTGGAAAAAAATGGCTAAATTGAGCAGCCTCAATTTTTCTTGGGTTGGCTTATTATAATAGAATGATATATAATATTGTATTTTGATAAAAAGTTTACATACGACTTTCCCTCCTTACTCAAAATTCTATATTCGTTAGTGCAAACTATCCCATTTAAGTCTTAGTGTAGAGAACTAATGTACAATATTAATGTAGATCGTTAATATAATAGAGTGAGAACTTATAAGTCCTCTTTTTTCATTTCTAAAAGACTAGTATTCCCCATTTACACATGAACAGTTGAACTTATAAGTATTTAGTGGGAAAATTGCTAAATTGGTAACTAATCTACCAGTTTTTCACAATTTAGGATTCAACCTCTCTACTTTTCTAAACCGGTACCCAATGTTAATGATTTATCTTGATTTTAAATCAATACAATGTTGTTTGTTGTCGCTCTATACACTGTTAAATACCCTATACTATTATATGTTACTATATTTGGTACCCAACTTACACCATATGTGATGAACCTATTACCAAGACTTATCAACTTTTATCAATTTGATACCAATCTATAATGATTAATAAATGAGTGTATTGATTGGATGTTAAACACAAATCTTGAGTACCAATTTAGAAAAATAAATACTTATAGTACTAAATTGATAAAAGCCGATAAGTTGGGTAACACTTTAGAATTTTTCTCGTATTTAGCTGTACATTGATCTTTATTTGAACTAATCATAATGTGACACATCGTGATGTGAATGTGTAAAATGACGGGGTAACAAGCGTTTCTAATTTTGCAAAAAATCAATAACTTGCGTTTTCCTACAAGCTCTTCTTAAATATGTTGTTTAAATTATAATTTTCCACTTACGACACGATATGGCTATGTACCCAATCCGACAATATTGAGATAAGATCGATAATAAATTAAATATCCAGGAGACTCTTAGTTTTTTCACTTTTTGTTTTATCCGTGATATAAATACGCACTATTAATTAAAGAAAAAAAAATAAAAGTTGTTGGTAATTAGACATAGACATTAAATAATAAACATTAATATATCTCTATAGCACGGTAAATATGTATGTGCAAGACTTAAATATTTTTGGTTGTCTATTATTCATAAAAAAAAAATGTAGATTGCGAGTATTTAACCCATGACAACCAATTTGGAATCACTACAACATAACGACTAAGGTAATGTAATACAATGTAAATAGATAGTTTAAATAGCTCATATATAATTACAAAATAAATTTAAAAAATAGTTGAAATGTTGCCCGTTAAAAAAAATTCATGATTATTTGTCCGAGTGCTAAGTTTTACTAGACTTAGACAGGGCCGACTCTGGCAGCACTAGATATATGATCCTCAGTTGCCATTTTGGATTGAACCATGAAAACAAAAGTATTTAAGGATTGGTCCATGAAACTGAAACTAATTAAGGATTGGTCCATTTCCCCTAACTAACCAATAAAAATGTAAAAAATCAGAAAAAATGAAAAAAATTCAGAAAATAAAAATGCAAAAATGAAAAAATAAAAAAATAAAAAAAAATATGAAAAAATCCAAAAAAAATAATAAAAGAGGCAAAACCCCGAAAAAACACGACTTTTTTTTTTAAAAATCAAAAAAAAATCCCAAAAAATCAACAAAAATCCAAAAACGCAAAAAAAAAAACATTCTGAATCATTTTAATTTATTTTAAAAACAGTGTGAACCATTTTAAGTCATTTTAAAAACAGTCTGAACCATTTTAAGTCATTTTTAAAACAGTCTGAACCATTTTAAGTCATTTTTAAAAACAGTCTGAACCATTTTAAGTCATTTTTTAAAACAGTCTGAACCATTTTAAGTCATTTTAAAAACAGTCTGAACCATTTTAAGTCATTTTAAAAACAGTCTAAACCAAAAAACAGTCTGAAAAATAAATTAATTAAAAAACAGTCTGAAAAATAAATTAATTAAAAAACAGTCTGAAAAATAAACATTCTGAAAAATAAATTAATTAAAAAACAGTCTGAAAAATAAACAGTCTGAAAAAATAAATTAAAACAGTCTGAATACAAAGAGAAAGTTAAATCCAAATACTAAAGAAAAAATGCAAATATTCTCTCCTCTTCCATTGTAGCTTAACATAAAAACATAAAATTTCAGACTGTATTATATATATATAGAGATATATATGTATGTATAACTTCTGGGAGAGAGATATGTATGTATGTATATATATATATATATATATACACAGAGATATATAGATATAAATAGACATATATATATATATATACATAGATATATACATATATATATATATATATATAGATATACATAGATATATACATATATACACAGGCGACGGTGGAGGCAGGCCGCTGGCGACGACGAGAGGGAGGAGGAGCGAACCTCTAACGGCAGCGGCGGAGGTGGAGTGAACGACGAAGGAGCGGTTGTGGTGGTAGGTTTAGGTGAGTTATATATGTATGTAGAGAGAGAGAGCTCGATTGAGACAGACCTGATTATATGATTTAGAGAGAGATATCTGTGATATTAAAACAGAATATATGTGTTATATATATTGGACAAATCTTTAATTAGTTTCAGAAATAATTGTTCAATCATTAATTAAATTTTATATCCGGACCAATCCTTAAATACTTTTGTTTTTATGGTTCAATCTTTAATTTTCTGTTCCATTTATTCACTAAATCCATTTTCTACAATGCTATGAATGTTTTGGCATAAAAAAATCTAACAGAAGCTTATTGGAATTTAATTTCAGATTTGACCTATCCACTAGAGTAAGTTTTATAAGAAAAATATATCACACTGGACGATACAATTATGCAAAGGAAATCCTACAAAATGTGTGGTCGCTACAAAATAATATTGATATAGTAAAATACTGTCACACATTGGAAAAGTTGTTAAAAAACTGCCACACATTGAAAAATTTGTTAAAAGCTGTCACAAATCGATCAAATCATAAGAAAAAGGCGTCACTAAACGTTACAAAATTAGCCGTCACTAGGTAGTCATTTTTTTTTATAGTGAGGCACAAGTTAGGCGAAACCTAAACTTAAAAAGGTCATAAATATTGAATAGAATTAAATCATCTTTCATACAGTTGAATTAGCAGTTCTATTAATTAGGTACGTATTACCTTACTTTATCTTACAAGTATTAATAATAGTAGCTAAAACATTTTAATTGAGAAAGAGGTAAGATTTGCTTAGTTATTAAGCTCTTCTTCTTCTATTTTTGTTTATTCTTTTGCCGTAATTTTATAGAGTGAATAATATCACTATTAGCAGCCTTTTCATCATTTATTTTACTCCTATTAATTACTATTACTTTACAGATAAAACTTAAAAGTTTATGCCATTAGCCAATCATCATTATCAACAAGCGGCAATTAAACCCGAAAAATTTGCATGTTTTTTCCTCATGAATTGTCATGTTTCATTTTTTATTTTTTTATTTTGCGGGTATGTTTCGTTTCTGTGTTCATTATCATATATAGCAAAAGAAAGTAATGCTAATTCGAGCTTAATTTGCATTTGTTTCATTAAGACAAACCAAACATGAACCTAACAAAGGATCGATATATGTCTAGTTGTTATTTTAACTAAATCAGACTCAATGTTGAGCTTTGATCCAAAATATTCGATCTATATTCGTATTTAGGAACAACACTAGCTTGTTGTTTTAGTTTTTTTTTCTTTACTTTTCTAATCAATTTTTTTCTGAATTGTAAAATTGCATTTATAAATTTTGAAATCTTACTTTTGAATGTTGTATATGAAACCATGCGCCTATAGGCAAGTCGGTATACTTAAAAATAAAATCAAGTTCGATTCATAAATTTGTGATTATCATTAACAAGACTAGTTACTTTAATCATGGACCATAAAAATTGTTTTGACCATACTTTTACGACACCAAAAAGATACTATTTCACCAGTCGAGTCACATGTATCTAACTTTCTATTCCTACCTAATGATTTTCCACAAAGTGGTGACGAAACGTATAACTTGGATAAAATTTTCCATTTTTCAAGTCGATCCGATCGAACCAGAACGCTAAACTTGAATATTTCATAATCAAGTCAAAAGAACATTCAAATTTGATCTCGATCCAAACTTTCTACAACCCTAATTTTGTAATATAAAAGAAACCTAACTCAAATTTTCTATGAAAGGAACCAAATCTTCACTTCTTGAAAAAGCTAAAGAACAAATTGTTTACCTTCCACAAGTTGGATATTTTGTGTTTCGATTAAAGCTAAGAAGACCAAATACAACTCATTCTTTAACTATAAGAACCTATTGAGAAATTCAGCAAAGAATTTATACTTAATATATCTACTACCCTATATAACATGTAATATAAAAAAATACCAAAATAGCGACGGGATTAGTGACAGTATTTTTTGTTACGAGCTTATTAGTGACGGTTTTTGTGACGACTGTGACAGTTTAGTCAATTTGTGACAGATTTGTGACAGCTTTTTAAATTAGCGACAGGCTTGTGACAGCTTTTGACTCTCAATAAATCAAACATTATTTTGTAGACGATGACTTGAACAGGAAGCTTAATGTACTTTAGAGAAGCAAAAGAGTATTTTGTTACATATCACACGTCTTGTCTCTAGAAGAACAATTTGACTTTTATTTCCAATATTTAAACCACTATTTAATGGAACTTAAAAAAAAAAAACACTATTTAATGTCCCTATATCCCTGCTACTCTATTATTCTTTCATATTCATATTTCATCAAATTACCCGTGCATTGGGCAACTACCTTGAGAGAACCACATAGTCACATAAATAACCAATCTTTTCTCATCAAACCAAACTCTCTCTCTTTTTGTAATGAAAACTAAAACCAACCCATTTCACTGCAACAAACATTACATTTAGAAGCAAATTATTTGGAGACTGTCAAAATTTGTCTTCAAATAATACTTTTTAGGGACAAAAATAATATTTTAGAGATGGAAATAATATTTTTTTTTTCCAAATCTAATGTTTAGGGACACAAATTAGGAAAATAATCGTCTTCAAAGACAATCCGGTACCAATATAAGTAGATAATTTAAGTGCATCCGTAAATGTATTTTGAGACAATTCCTTAAGATGGTATGGGATTGTCTTTGGAGAATTTTTTTTTTTTTTTTAAATGTCCTTAACAATTGGATTTGAAGACAAAAAAAATATTTTTGTTCTTAAAAAAATAGTTTTGTGCCCAAAAAATAACATTTAGAGATAAATTTTGATTGTCTCCAAATATTTTGTCCATAAATCCTACTTTTGTTGTTGTGTTTCTCAATATCCAGTTTTGAACAAAACCCATGTTTTAGAGAAGCAAAAGCCATTAATTATAGACTTTACATGCATAGTTACATACATAAAATAAAATAAAAAATATACATATAGTGGAAAAGAAACTACCTTTACTCATCAAACAAAGCTCTTTTTTTTTTTTTTCTGAAAACTATAACCAACCCATTTCTCAAAATCCAGTTTTGAACAAAAAATAAAAACAATTGTTTAGCGTGAAACAACACCGTTTGAGAATTAAAAAAAAAAATATAAGTATATATATAGAGAGAAACAATTTCATATACAATCTTAACGGAAAAAAAACCTTATCTATTATTGATTATCAACATGGGTCAACAACCCAATTTTTAGACAATCAATTAACAAAAACCGGCCTAAAAATTGAGGAATACTTAAATAAACTCGTCGGTTTAAAGAATACGCAACTGACGGGGTTCGTTAAGATGATTTTGGGTCGATTTTTCAAAGTTTATTAGCATGACTCAAAACGTATGTAAAACTATAGTTTCAAGTGTGCAGCAGACTTACACTTTTTCTTTTTTTTAGCAAATAAGATCATCGCTCATTATCATATAAAGTGCACTAGTACCAAGTTCAGTTATTGCCGGAAACGAGTTCCGAGAGACTAAGGACAAATAAAATACTAGACACAAACGCACTCCGACTCAAAACTGACTAACTAAATCATCCCATCATGGGATAGACAAGCTACGAAAACTCAATAAAAAGTACATAACGAGACTCAATCAAATATCTACAAGAAAAGATGAAATTTTGCTACGCAGATCGCCCAGTCTGGCGAGACAAAAGGAGTAAAACCGATGGTGGTGGAGTGAGTCACAGTCCAATTCTCGAGTTCTGAAAAGGCAGAAGAGTTCACGAACTAATCTAGCAAAGCAAAAGCTTTCGAAGTGCCAACATACAAAACCAACTCTCTATAGAGGCTTACAGAGTAAATATTTGTACCCTTGGAGGTGTTTTTTCTGCAATTATATTGTAAATACAACAGTTGTAACTGGATTTGTCACAAATTTATGTTAATATAATATCATTGGTTTTGCCTAAAATAAAAAATTATAAAATACAATAGTAGTAATTAAATAATAGCTTATTGCATGCCGCCCCTACATGCATGCAGATATAGACTCTACATACATATTCATATACATACATTATAATTTATATAAATAATTTGTATACTGGAAATACAAGCTCATTAATTTCTAGTAACTGAAACCAACCCATTTCTCAAAACCCATGTTTTAGAAAAAGCAAAAGCCATCTATACATACATATATGCATATATATATATATATATATATATATATAATAAAGTGTTTTAAAAAGCGAAATCTTTACGAAAGCGTTTTTGCAACAGCTACACTAAAAGCTTGAAAAGTGTAAAGCTTTTCACGGCCTAAAAAGCGAAAAAGTGAGCTTTTAAAGATTTTTTCAAGCTTTAATCAATTTAGCTTATATAGCGCAAAGCACTTTTTTTTTTTTAAACATAGCTAAATATATCGAGAGGGGAAATTATTGGAAAAGAACCTATCTTTATCATCAAAACAAGCTCATTTCCAGAAACTGAAACCAACCCGATTCTAGAAATCCGATTTGGGGAATTGGTTCGACGAAAGGTTTGTGAAAATGGAGAGAATAGGTAGCGCGGGGTCGGGTATATGGAGAGAGAGTGGGAGAGAGATATTTTCCACGTCTACTCATGACGTAAACGACGAGGATGCACTCACGTGGGCCGCTCTTGAGAGGCTCCCAACTTACCAGAGGGTGCGGGCGGGAATTCTGGCTTCCGGAGAGGACGGTGTAGCGAGGGAAGTTGACGTGAAGCATCTCGATATTGTCGAGAAAAGGAAGTTATTGGAGAGGCTTGTTAAGACTGCCGAGGAGGATAATGAGAGGTTCTTGTTGAAGCTCAAGCAGAGGATTGATAGGTAATTACATATTCGTAAGTTGGTAACATTTAGTATTATAAAAGCAATGTTTTAAAAAATTTAAAGCGCAGCTAAAGTGTTTAAGCAAGATGTAAGAAGAAAGTGCAGTGACGGAACTAAGAATTGTAAATGGGAGGGGCCGATATTCCATATAATGTTTTGCTTGTACTCTAAATAAGTTTTCCCCTGTAAAATGCGGGGAGAACGCTACTTTTTGAACATTTTGAACAAAATACATAGAATATTTTTACTTTTTCATCGAATTTTAGGGGGAGCGTGTCTCCACCTAGTTATTTCCCTATGAAAGTGTAAAAAGCCTAGGCTTTATTGGCTAAGAGAGCGGGAAAGTGATATTTTTTCTGTTTTTTAAGCCTTGAATCGAGCTCTTATAATCGAATTTTTTCGCTTTGAAACGAGCTTTTTCGCTTCGAAGTGAGCCTTTTAAAACAATTTTATGATAGGTTGTTTATGTGAGTTCTGATGGTGTGAAAGTAAATTGATTTAGGCAGCGAACTTAAATATTTGCGGATATTCCGAAAGGACTAGAAGTGATTTTCCAAAAAAGTTTGGGTTATTGGTCACGATCCTATGTTTTCGTAAGGGATTCGGAAGTTTTAGTGTGGAAGTATACCGTCTTGGAGGATTCTGATCACGTGTTATTCGGCTTAAAAATGAATTCTACTTATCTTTCAGGAAAAAGAATATTATCTTTTGGGAAGGTTTGGTAATTTACAATAATAGTACTCTCTTAGAAAAATTAGTAATAGTAGTGATAATTAGACAAACTCGATTTGTAGTTGTAGATTATGGTTCAACTTTGTGTACAGTAAAAAAATTGTAGTAAGAAATTCCGTGTTGATGATTTCTCAAATTCGTGCCTCAAAACGTAGAAATTCAGCTAAATTCTAGAAGACAAAGTTAAAATATCGAATTTGTCGCAAGTGAGGTTCAATATATGTCTAAATTATTAGTTCTAACGGTATATTTTAGCTTCTTGATTAACTGGTTTGATGAACTAATTAATATGCAGGGTTGGGATTGAACTACCAACAATAGAAGTAAGGTTTGAGCACTTAAATATTGATGCAGAGGCTTATATTGGGAGCAGAGCTATGCCCACCATATTCAACTTCTATGTCAATTTTTTGGAAGTAATACGAAATCCTTTCTTTTATTGCAGTTTTTTTTAATTATGCAATTTCTAAAGTAATTTTCTTTACTAATGTTTTGCTATTTATTTGCAATCGAAGACCTAACTCATATTTTGTTTCAGGTAGTTTTGAATGTTCTCCATATTACTCGAAGCAGGAAGAGACCATTTTCTATCCTTCATGATGTTAATGGCATGATCAAGCCTGGCAGGTCATAAAAAATAAAAGAAAATTACATTACTTCAAATATAAGATAATTTTTAGGCTTGTTCAGTTGCAAATCTTAAATTTAAGCTGTTCCAAAATTTCACTTATATTTTGTACTGTAATTTATCGGCCAACTTAAAATCTCTGCTTAATTGGTCCTAACGCGTAGAAACTGAAATCCTTTAAGATGAACAAACCTGTGTTTTTGTCAACATAAATAAGTGATCAGCTTATAGACTTAAAAAGTTTCACCCTAACAAGCTCTAGTTAGAACACTAGAATAAGTACTTACAGTGTTTTTTTTTTCTTTCAGATTGACTTTGCTTTTAGGACCACCAGGTTCCGGAAAGACGACCTTGCTCCTAGCATTGGCTGGAAAACTTGATTCGGAACTGAAAGTAATTTTTTTTTTTCAGAATGACGAAATTGATTATGAAATATATCTTCATATAATAAATCAGTATTATCACGAGTACTAAATTTGTATTGTAAATTTCAGGTATCTGGAAAAGTAACTTATAATGGGCATGAAATGAATGAGTTTGTACCGCAAAGATCAGCGACTTATATTAGTCAACATGATCTCCATATAGGAGAAATGACAGTGAGAGAAACACTGGCTTTCTCAGCTAGATGCCAAGGCGTTGGCCCTCGTTATGGTTAGTAACACTTTTGATGTAGTTATCCTTTCTATCTTTTTCGGAAACTAAAATATATATAAAAAACTGTTTCGTATTTCGAAAAAATGTACAGATATGTTGACAGAATTGGTGAGGAGAGAAAAGGATGCAAATATCAAGCCTGACCCTGATATAGATATATTCATGAAGGTAAGATGAACTTAAAGGTCAAAACTGCTACAACAAAAGATGAACTTCAGCCTGAAAGTATCAGTTATTTATTTTTCAACATTAATTTCAGGCTGCGTCTCTCCAAGGGCAAGAGGCAAATGTAATTACGGATTATGCGCTCAAGGTATTAACATACACACTTCGTTAGGATAGCGTCAAATTATAGTCTACGAGTTTTCTTATGTATGAAATTTTTTGGGTCTTTTTAAATCACAGATTCTTGGTCTGGAAGTTTGCGCCGACACTATGGTGGGTGATGAGATGGTTCGGGGTATTTCTGGTGGCCAGAAAAAACGTGTCACAACAGGTATAACTAAATAAACATTACTTAAAATCCGAAAATGTACATGAGAACCCATATTGACATAAAAAATTCAGACCAATCCAGCTCAAAGCTTGTTTGTTTGGAATTTTTGAGCAAATTTGCTGGATTTTATGAGTTGCTGAAAGATCTGGGTTTATCCAGCCTGAAGCTTCTAGCTTTTTGAGGCCAAAAGCAAGACTTAACTGATCAGCTAAATGCAGAACTTTTAAGCAAAAAATAAAATAAAAAAATCCGCATACATCCAAACCAGGAGTAATCGTTTAATACTTAAGATTAATGAATTATACAGGAGAGATGATGGTTGGACCAGCAAGGGCGTTGTTCATGGACGAGATATCGACTGGTTTAGACAGTTCAACAACTTACCAAATAGTAAACTCGCTCAAGCAAAGCATTCACATTCTTCAAGGGACCTGTTGCATCTCTCTCCTCCAGCCGGCGCCTGAAACTTACGACCTCTTTGATGACATCATCCTTCTATCAGATGGTCAAGTTGTGTATCAAGGTCCTCGTGAGAATGTGATTGAGTTTTTTAAGTATATGGGGTTTAAGTGCCCTGATAGGAAAGGAGTTGCTGATTTCTTGCAAGAGGTATATTTATCACAGAAACATATCTCGATTCTCCTTGAAACCAATTTCTTTTTCTAGAAACAACATCATGAACAACTTTTATCCTATACACTTGATCCGGAAAAAAAAGTACAAAATTTCTTTATAAGAGTTCGGACTTAAGAATAAGACTTTTAGCAAGATGTGAGATGTCATACCAGCAGTCCGAATATGGAAGCTGATGCAATTAGTTCATACGAACATTACAAAAGTACGCATGTTAATTAAAAAGTTCCGTCTTAAACACTCAAAATGATAAGGAAGTACAATCTTATGAAAGTTCTCTCACTTACTTTGTGAGGATGATGTGCTAAAACTATATAATAAAAAAAGGAATAGGTTGCGTTGGGAAATGACCAAATTAGTTCATTCCAATGACAAAAGTACTCATGCTAATCAAATAGAAATTACACCAATGACTAAATCGAAAATATTGGTCAGAAAGTGTACACATTGTTAGAAGTGGATAGGTTGACGTGAAAAGAAAAAAGCAAGAAAATTGTTAAAATGATACCCAACCTATTAACTTTTTAGTGATTTAGTACCCAACCTAACACACTTTCTAAATTGGTACCCAACCTATATATTTCGCTCTAATTTGGTACCCAACCTAACACTTTTTCTAATTTGGTACTCAACGTAACACTTTTTTCTAATTTGGTACCCAACCTATGTGTTAAAAACCGATGATCGAAGACATTGATTCCCTTAATTGGACTGTATACGTATAGGTTGGATACCAAATTAGAGCGAAACGTATAGGTTGGGTACCGAATTAGAAAAAGTGTTAGGTTAGGTACCAAATTAGAGCGAAATGTATAGGTTAGGTACCAAATTATAAAGTGTTTTAGGTTGGATACCAAATCACTAAAAGCTGGTTGGTTATGTACCATTTTAGCATTTTTCCCAAAAAAAGCTAACCCTTCAGAATCTTTGAGAGTTGAAAGCAAATCTTGAAAATCTTGATTATTTTCATCTACCACACCCAAATCTAGATCCAATTACGAAACAAGGGTCTAGAGAAGATAGACAATCATACCGCAAAATTATTTGTGCAGTACAATATTGACTCAAAAGTGATTTGTTGGCAAAACCACAGGTGACATCAAAGAAAGATCAAAAGCAATATTGGGCAAAAAGAGATGAGCCCTATCGTTTCGTCACCATGAGGGAATTCTCAGAAGCATTTCAATCTTTTCACATTGGTCGAAAAATTGGCAACGAGCTTTCTGTTCCATTTGACAAATCTAAGAGCCATCCTGCAGCTTTAACGACTGATAGATTCGGTGTAAGTACGAAAGAGCTTTTGAAAACCCTCATAACTAGGGAAATCTTGCTCATGAAGAGGAACTCTTTTGTCTACATTTTCAAGATGGTTCAAGTAAGTAATAGTAAACGTATAATTTCTAATGAATAATACTATTAAATCGATAAACGCACAAAGTTACTTAAGTGGTAGAGGGCTCCACGTGGATTTCCTGACATGGCCTGTTGCTTTTTAAAGAACTCATATGGTAAACCATAAAATAAAAAGGAATTCTGGTGGAAACTGGAATCTGGAAACACAGTCTCTTAAGCAATCTACGTATGTACAAAGATCTGTAAGCGGATTCATATGTGATTTCCATCCCACTCTGACTGGAATTTTGAAGATGGATTCGTCATTGTATCCAATTTTACGAGGATGTGTTTTTTCGCCATTTTTTCTTGTGATAAGCTCTCTACTCTCTCTCTGAGGCTGACCGCTTGCTATTCTCAGACAAGTGGGTGTACGATGACACGCATTATCTGGCCCAAGTTGCGGTTTATTACACAAGAAGCCCCTCAAATTATTAAAGAAATTTTCATTTAGTTTTACAAGTTGTAATCTTGTACTTTTGTTAGACCATATCTCGAATAGGGGCACTTTTGTCCCCTCTACTTTTGTATTTTTTGTGGAGGTTTTCCCCCACTTTTTTTATTTTCCCTACTATTAATAAAATAAAAATGTGAGTTTTCCCCACCATTTAAATAAAATAAAATAAAAAGTAAGCGGATTCATACACAAATATCTCTTTTCGGAAGAATAATGGTTCTGGGAGTAGTGGTACAGTTTAAAGTGTCCAATTTTGAAAAAATGAGTTACACAGAAAGTACCCTAGAGGGGTATATAATCAGTGCTCTTCTCTAAATGATGATAAATTTTCGGTGTGCTAAAGCTCCCGCTATGTGTGGGGTCCGGGGAGATGTGTATTTTCGAAGAAATAATGCTAATTAAACATATACAGTACGTTTTAGGAGGCAGTCAGCCCTAATTAAACCTTTTTACACGATTGCTTTGCTATTCAAGAAAGATCTAGACAATGCCACCTAAGAAATCTTTTATGAATATGTATATAGAACTCTCTAAATAATAAAACCATTACAAACAATTGCACTATAGCGATATTTTATGTTTTTCAGCTTACTATCATGGCCGTCATTGCAATAACCTTATTTCTACGAACCGAGATGAACAAGGACACATTGCCAGATGGATCAATCTATTTGGGTGCACTCTTTTTCGGGATTATAATGCTTATGTTTAACGGGATGGCTGAGATGGCAATGACAATCTTAAAGCTACCAGTCTTTTACAAACAAAGGGACCTTCTATTCTTTCCTGCTTGGATATATGCTTTGCCAACTTGGATCCTTAAAATACCAGTGACACTCATAGAATGTGCCGTTTGGACGTTCATAACTTATTATGTTATCGGCTTTGATCCAAACATTGGAAGGTACTTTGTAAGCTCAGTTTATAGGGCATATTTGGGCAACTTTTAAGCAGATAAGCTGAATTTTTGTGTTTGGGAATCTTTTTAGATTTACCTAAAAAAAGAGTAGCTTTTCAGGTCAGAACCTTCTGTTCATAATTTGGAAATAGGATCATTTAGATGCTACTTTTTTTTACTCTTTGTTTTTAACTTCGATGCGCTACGTTGATATGTACCAATCAATGATTGGTACATAATCAATAATTTAACGCTTATTTTCATTCTATATTTTCGAAAACCTTTGGCCACAGTTTTGTGTTATAAGACATCACAAAAAACAGATTCTAAACTGATAATCGTTTAAGCAGAAGTACCAAAAAATATGTCATTAAATTCTGCAGCCAAACAAGCCTTTTTAGCCTTATGTCCTTTAATTTTTTGATGCATTTCTGATAAATTTAGTAATATCAGGTTCTTCAAGCAATTATTTCTAGTCATATGCGTTAACCAAATGGCTGGTGGACTATTTCGACTCATTGCGTCCGTTGGTCGAACCATGACAGTGGCTAGTACTTATGGCTCGTTTGTTTTACTTCTTGTAGTAGCCTTGGGCGGATTCATCCTTTCAAGAGGTAAGTTGTAGCTATTAGTTTTTAGGTTCCAGATTTAATCAAATAGTCTGGATTTTTTTAGAATAAAGAATCTAGGTGCGTCCAGCTATTTATTAATTTTTTAAGACTTTTTAGACCCAGGATCCAGAAAACAAAAGGTCAGCTTTTATTCAGTCCAACATCAAGCAAAACGATCAAGTTGGAAATGACAAAGATTTTAAAATATTCTACAGTGTAAAACTTTACGTTAAAAAATGGAGGGGTCTTGTAAAACTTCCGTTCCGAGCGATTTCGATCTTGCTTGGTTCAACTTTTTGCTTAATGACCAGACTACATTTTATTGATCAGGATTTTAGCTTGACAAAGCTAAAAGCTTTAAGCTAGAAAACCCTCTCTTTTTTTCTCAATCTCGAAAATTCAGCATATTTACTTATTGGCTTTCACCAGACAAAGCCTTGGTATATTTAATGATAATGGTAATAGATGATATAAAGAACTCTCAGGTGTCTGCATATGAAAAAAACCAACTTTATATTGTTAAGTATTTGACAAATAACAAGTTTTATTTTGCCAATACAATGACAACCAAAGAGGTCTTTAGAGCCTAGAAAATAATACGTAACAACATATATTCTCGTGGTTCTGATGAGAAAATTCAATATTTTTTTTGTTTAAGATGACATTAAGAGCTGGTGGATATGGGGTTATTGGTGCTCACCGCTTATGTACGCACAAAATGCTATTGGTGTAAACGAATTTCTTGGACATAGCTGGAACAAAATCATACTGGTAAGAATTTGAGTTCTTGAAAGTGCTTTTGTTTGGTTGCAATTTTAAACAGATAAACTTGCTTGTTTGAGGTTTTAGAAGAGCTGGGTTCATCTAAAAAGACACAGTTTTCAAGCAAATAACTTGAGGTTAGAACCAGCATGCAAACAAGCGTATGGATTAAGTAGCAAAACAACAACAATATTTTCTTCAGTAAGCCATCAAAACTTTGGAAAAAAATTGTGTTGCCTAGTATCTCGGTAAAAGTGAAGACAGAGGATTACTCAAGTTTCGTAAAAAGGTTGTTCTTATAAAGAGCTAGTTTGCTTTATAGCTGAAAATCTAGTTCTTTTGAAGTTCAGTAAAACTAATGTTCAACCAATTTAAAGGTTCAAACCTTTTCAATGTGAAAAATCAGGAAACCCTACTTTGAAGCTGATCAACCCAAATCCCCTCCAGCTTCGAGTCTAGAAACAAGACCAAAATTGATTCTATTTGGCATTTTGGCTAGCCTTGTAGTTTTTTAAATGAAAAAGCTAGAAGTTTGTGCTAAATGAATCCAGCATCTTCTTCACTTTCAAATAAATTATCTTGTACATAATTTACTGTCAAACAACACAAAATACAAAAGAAGTAACATACCAAAGGGGGAAAAAACGATTTGGCCACCTGAAACTTAGAAAATGTTGTGACACAGATTGCAGAACCAAACGTGACCGGAAACCTAGGAAAAGCCGTCTTGAAATCTCGTGGGATATTTCCAGAAGCAAAATGGTATTGGATTGGAGTTGGAGCTTTGATCGGATATGTTTTTCTCTTCAATGCACTGTACATTCTAGCTATGACTTATCTTAAGCGTAAGTCACATACATATTTATTTACTAACAATAAATCCTTCAAAATTATCGTAAAATGGCAAAGAAATTATATGTTTTATTTTTCGTTTGAGTGGTTCTGTTATGTTAATGAAGCCTTTGGAAGTTCACAAACAACACTGTCCGAGGAAGATTTGGCAGAGAAAAATGCTGTTAAAACAGGAAAGTCTGTTGAGCTATCATCAAGAGGAAAAATATCTAACGGTTGGTCATCTAATTCAACGATGTAAGTTCCTTTGTCTTAGATTTATGAACTTTAGCTAATCATTTATTTTTCGTCAATATTTTAGATACAGAAAATGAGATTGAAATTACCGGATCATCTATGTCAACTTCAGTTAGTGGAAATAACCGTAGGCGGGGAATGGTTCTACCGTTCAAACCTCTATCCATCACTTTTGATGATGTCAGATATTCTGTCGACATGCCACAGGTAAACTAGGGTCTCGGTACCATGTACGAACTAAAAACTGGAAAATTATTACTACGATTCTAGAAATAAGTTTGCATGATCAACTAAATTATATTTTTGTTACCATAAACTAGGGTCTCGGTACCATGTATAGTTTCAAGGGAAAATTATATTTTTTTTCCTATAGTTTCAGTGGTCACAACTGTATGGTCCACGTAGTTTAGATTTTACAAATTTATATATATGTATGTTTTTCAATTTGTTAATTTTGTTATTTATCTCTTAAAATATGGTGTACATACATTTGAAATAAGGTTGCAACTTTTAAGCAAATAAGCTGGATCTTAGTCTTCTCAAACAAAAAAACAGCAAAAAACACAGTTATTGTGTGCTGATCAACTAAATACAAAACTTTTGAGGGGGGGAAATAATCGAGCTTAGAAGCTGCAACCAAACATGTCCAAAGTGTTACCATCTGTATAAATTACGTTGTAATATTTGGACAAACAGGAAATGAAAGCCCAAGGAATACCAGAAGACCGTCTACAGCTTCTGAAAGGCGTTAGTGGTGCTTTTCGGCCAGGTGTACTCACAGCTCTGATGGGCGTGAGTGGAGCCGGTAAAACGACTCTTATGGATGTGTTGGCTGGTAGGAAAACCGGAGGATATATAGATGGTAATATCACAATATCTGGATATCCAAAGAAGCAAGAGACATTTGCTCGCATATCGGGATATTGCGAGCAAACGGATATTCATTCTCCCCATGTTACTGTTTTTGAGTCACTGCAGTATTCTGCTTGGCTTCGTTTGAGTGATGTTGATGCCAGCAGTCGAAAGGTAAGTCCAAAATCGTAAATAAAAAAAAAACAATTTTATTTTCTCTAGTCCTTTCTTAAAGAAAAATCAACTTGTTACTAGTCTCATGAATCTATTTCTTTTAAAAGTCTGTCTTAAAGAAAGTCAATCGCATAAACATTTTCTCATTCGACCTTAATGGTTTAAATTACGAACGCGTTGCTAAAGCGCACATTCAAAGTTTCGATAAACATGAGTTTTTGCATAAACTATTTTTAGATCTGACAGAAACAACTATATAGCAAAACAAATGTAGAATAATTCTATTCATTAGTTTAGAACTTAAAACCAGTAGTTCACATAACTCAATGAATCTATCTAATCCTTTAATGAAATCCAATGTTTATCAATTGAAAGTACAAAAGAAACACAGTTGCTACCGGATCATGAATTCGTAACATATACTGTAGATTTATGCCTATGTTTTTTAGAAAGAAAAAAAACGAAGCAGCAAAGTATAGTGTTTTAAAGCTTGGGAGCATAAAAGTTCATCTGGGATCGTAAGAAAACACAAGTTTTGAGCTTTTAAGCGAAATGTTACACGTATTGTACTTTTTTACAAGCTTTCAGACGCTTTTTTAGCGAGGTTTTTGAACGGATAAGGATGTTGAAAGTGAACAAATGAAAATTGCAGACATTCGTCGATGAGGTCTTAGAGCTGGTTGAGCTAGCCTCCATGAAAGAAGCACTTGTGGGGATGCCAGGTGTCAGTGGTCTTTCGACCGAACAAAGAAAGAGGCTTACAATAGCCGTTGAGCTTGTGGCTAACCCATCAATTATCTTTATGGATGAGCCAACCTCTGGACTCGACGCTAGGGCTGCGGCTATAGTTATGAGAACCGTGAGAAACACGGTTGATACAGGAAGAACAGTGGTTTGTACTATCCACCAGCCGAGTATCGACATTTTTGAGGCATTTGATGAGGCAAGGAGAAAATGTGTGGAGCTATTTTGCTTTTAGAACTCTCGATTTTAAGCTAAAAACCCAAAAAAATAGTAATATAAGCATATCTGCTGAAAAGAAACTAGATAGGCTGTATTTTTTCCTGAAGGTGAATAGTGTTTTTCGTGAAAGTGAAAAAAAATAAAAATATCGGTTTCAGGAACTAAAAACTTAGTATTTTAAAATGAGCTAGATATATTTTTCACCCCACTATTTCACAACTTAGTAGAGTTATACAATCAGATCAACACACAAATTTATGAGTTGACAATAGATTCATCATAACATAAAACAATCAATTGTCAATTCTTTATCTGGGTACAGATATGTATAAAACAATGTTTTCTTTCTGAACTAGAGTCAAATTTCAGGTTTGGAGAATATAAGATAATTTACTCACATGACTTTGTGTTTCAGCTGTTCCTAATGAAACGAGGTGGTAAGGAAATATACGTCGGTCCATTGGGTCACCAATCATGTGAATTGATCAAGTACTTCGAAGTAAGGCCATTAAATTAATGAAAAGCCACGATTTTTATTTATCTTTTGGTATCTTCTTAAATATTACTAATTACTAATTTTTCCTATATTTCGTGTAGGCGATCGATGGAGTTAGTAAAATCAAAGATGGTTATAATCCCGCAACTTGGATGTTGGAGGTCTCCTCACCAGCTCAAGAAACATCTCTCAGTGTCGATTTTGCAGAAATTTACAAGAATTCAGACTTGCATAAGTAAAGCATTTGATGTGAAAAAGGAAGCCCAATATAAGTTGTTACATGACAAGTGCTTATTTATACTGACAATTTCTAATTTTTATAATGAAACAGGAGAAATAAAGGATTAATCAGGGAACTTAGCACCCCAACTCCGGGATCAAAAGAGCTATATTTTTCGACTCAATTCGCTCGATCGTTTTATACACAATGTATGGCTTGTTTCTGGAAACAGCGCATCTCGTATTGGCGGAACCCTACTTATACAGCTGTGAGGTTTTTGTTCACAACTACTATAGCTATCATTTTCGGCACAATCTTCTGGGATCTTGGCATGAAGAGGTACTTTCTATCAATAAAACACAACAACGATGTTTTCCCAATTAAACACGAGAAACTATTGAACATTCCTGGAAAATTCTACCATAAAAGTATGTTTAGACTTTATTAAATCTCTATCTCAACTCCGAATTTAATTAATTCGTTTCCAAGTAAAATATATTTAATATCTGCCCACGTGAAAATTATCTTCAACTCATTTACTAAATTAAATCAATAACAATTTTGTATTTAATAAACTTATTAATTTCCTTGGAGTATAATCAATTATTTTATGTATGGAATTATATATACACTGTACGCTTTAATAAAATCAAAACTTACATGTTTATGAAGGGGTATAATCAATTCCTATGGATTCCGTTATAACTAATAAACACTATATGTCCAACTCATTGAGTTTGTTGACTTATAATGAAACTCGGTATTTTATGAATTAAAATAATAGAAAATCCTACGTAGGTCTTAGTAAAATTATCAGGATTAAGAGTTTAAACAACTTATATGACCATAAGTAATTAGTTTTTTTATCTAGTCAGTTTAATTAATGTGCTGCACTAATACATGAAGTCAGTTTAATCCTCTCTTTAAAGTAACCTGTTTTGCAGATCGAACCGTGATGGTAAACGTGGTATACATAACTGTAGTCAATTCACACTAAAATCATTAATTATTACAACTTGTGTATATTTTCATGTAAATTAAGTTGTAAACAATATAATTATATTCTATAAGATAATCTAATCTTAAGTATGTAAGTCGTACTCTACAGACTAGATTATCTACCGTTTAAAATACTCCGCCAGATACTTGTTGGTGCATTATTTAATAAGCCAAATACTGTAACAAAGTTTGATCATTAAAATACTAAACCAAGAAATGGTTATATTTCCTAACACCATATTGAACAAGGATTTCTTGAATGAATATTTCTGACTTGAAAAATCTATTTAGCGGAAATGGATAGGTAACAGCAGGCCATTGTATCTAACCGATCTAACGTCCACGAAGAAAAATAAAAAATAAGAACCACTAAAATGCTACTCGAAACTGCAAAAGAGGCATAGCTACCTTATTATGAATATACATAATTATGTATGCCAATCATTTTTCTTTATTCAAATAACTGATATTTTTTACAAACATCCAGGGAAAAATCACAAGATATATTTAATGCAATGGGTTCCATGTATACTGCTGTGCTGTTTATCGGAACGATGAATGCTAGTTCTGTGCAACCCATTGTTGCTATTGAAAGAACGGTGTTTTATAGAGAAAGAGCAGCAGGAATGTATTCGGCTTTGCCATATGCCTTTGGACAGGTAACTTGATATAACTTTGTTTTTTTGTAGCTCTTGATGTCAGGTTTTCCAGTTTTTATTTTCTTAAAAGTTGGATTATTTGGTTGATCACCTTAAAGGATAAGCTTAACTGAAAGCTTGAAGATCTTGCCTGAATTACTGGTTGAACCACCCCAAGTATCTCCTGAAATTCAAAAAATCCCAACTTAAATTCTTGAAAGCTGCAACCAAACAACTCGAGTTTAGTGCCGTCTCCAGTATTTCGGAGACCCAAATTAATTTCAAAATAGAAGGCCTTCTACTACGTTATAAGACTCAAAACTGTGCAATAATACAATACAAATTTTCAGCTTTTTTAAATTAATAACTCAAAGGTATATAAGTTATATATACAAAAAATCATACTAGGAATACATATATAAAACAACTCTACATGTGTTTATAAATTTTTGTATTCGCCCATAATCTTCATCTTCCGATAACATTGGAATTTGATAAAATATAGGAGAGTAAAACCAATTAGTTGATTTTAATTATATAAGAGCTATATATCATTGCAAACACTGTATATAAACCAAATGGCATATATACATGAACATATACAGGACCAGCAATTTAATTATAACAAATGAGTCCTCTATAGAGTCGTTTCAGCTTCTAAGTTCAGATTCTTGTTTTTTACTTAAACTGTATTTGGCCAATCAACTTTATACTAAAGTTTTTTGGTTCTTTCCAAAGCAGTGAAATCAATAGTACGTCTAAATTTCATCCCTAATCGTGTGAACTGTTGTAGGTTGCCATAGAGGTACCTTACATTTTTGTTCAGGCGCTACTCTATGGAGTCATCGTTTACGCTATGATCGGATTTGAGTGGACAGTTGCCAAATTTATTTGGTATATATTTTTCATGTACGTGACATTCCTGTACTTCACATTCTACGGAATGATGGCTGTGGCTGTTACTCCCAATCACAACATAGCTGCCATCATTTCATCGGCCTTCTATGCAATTTGGAATCTTTTCTCTGGATTCATTATTCCTAAAACTGTAAGTGACTTGTGATTTCAAAATTTCATTTATGTCATCTTAAGGATCCTGAGACCAAACTTTCATAATTATATTAGGGGATATATTTATAGAAATGACAGGTTGAACGAACTCTCAACTTATTTAAACTAAAGTCTTACGCCTTTTTTCGTTGCAGACTTGCAGATTTCAAATAAGCTTGAGTTATAGGATTTAGAAAAAACAAACTTATCCAGCTCGAATCTTTTAAACTTTTTTAAGGGGGGAAAACTCAGAAGTTGCTTTTCAAGGATGAAATGGTTTGCAGGGAACATTAGTCCAAAAGTACGGTTCAACCAGTAACAAAAAGTGGAATAAACTATCCTCCTATGAAACAAACAGTTCCTTATAAGTTCCAACTATGTTTTCCTCTTTCTTTTACAGAGGATGCCAGGGTGGTGGAAGTGGTACTACTATATTTGCCCAGTCGCATGGACATTGTACGGATTAGTTGCCTCGCAGTTTGGAGATATTGAAGATGAGCTCGACACAAAACAAACAGTGAAAGATTTCGTTAAAGATTATTTTGATTTCGACCATGATTTTCTCCCATGGGTCGCTGTTATCTTATCCGGGGTGGTGATTCTTTTCGGGTTCATTTTTGCTCTTTCGATCAAGTTATTTAACTTCCAGAAAAGATGATCAATGCCCTTTTCAAGATTGAAGATCATCCTTCCAGAAAATTATCTGTAAAAGTTTCTTTGTACATTACAGGTTTTCTTTTTTTGTTGTTTCTTCCTATGTTTGTGTCTCGATTCTTTTTGCATTTTGTAACAGTCCAAATTCCTACCAAAGGACATGCCTAGAGATACTTTATAAAACTTTTATGGTGGCGTCTTTATACGATCACCAAAATATTAATCCAGTCTTGGCTTTGTAGCTCCAAGAACAAAATCGTATTTCCGAATACAAGCTCGTGCTTTGCAACTACGAGGCTTGACTTTTACTTTCTTTTAATTTTTTTATCGTCTCGTAAGTTGTAAGGATCTTCTGCTATTTGATATAACTATACCGACAAAAACAACAGCACACTCAAAATATTATGCCTTATCTCTACACTCTTCTCTATCTCTCTTTGTTTCTCTGTGCATATATGTATGGGCTTTTTTATTTGCTGCTTATAAGCAAATAAGTTGTGTTTTTAACTTTTTTTTCGTTTAAGAAAAAAAAAGTTGGGTCAACTAACTAACTTTTTATTCAAAACAAAAATCATAAGAAAGGTATATATAATATATGTATGAGTTATTTAGTTACTCGAAGCAACTAAGCTGAATTTTCCTAATTTGAGAAATAAATAGCAGAATTCCAAAAAGTCAAACAACGACTTTGGTTTCAAAATAACGACTTTGTATTTCTAAATAATGAATTTCAGACTGGATTCAGATAACGATGACTGCGTAAAGACGCTGCCAACTTTTATATACAGTTGCATATGGTTCAAAACCGTGTTTCGTGTTTGTTTTGCCAGAATAATTTTACAAAAAAAATCCAATAGGTCATAATTATGTAACTTATTCCCTCTAGGTCACCTTGCTAGGATACTTTGTAACCCCTTTAGCTCACTAATATTAAAGTGTCATTACTTTTCTATTTTCCCTCCCGTCTTTTGTTTTTTGTGAAAAGCAGACATATTATTTCAATCATTGCAATGGAAGCTCCGCCTTGACGGAAGCAGTTTGGTCTTTAGTTCTACAAGTGAATGAACTAGGTAGAGACAATCGGAGTATGCACCCCTCTCATTGTGAAAAAAAATAATGAAAGAATAGATTTTTTCTATGTATTTTGATCAAAACCTTCAAATTTTAGTGTTTCAGCCCTGCATTCTGTAAAATAACTTCATATAAGGTATACATTTTTTTTTATAGAAAATCAGTCCCTCATTTGACAGTCCTGGTTCCGTCACTGAGTTCTACCATTTCTCACCTGGCCTAGGCCTCCGATAGAGCGACGAATAAAAGTATGATTTCTTGGTGGAAAAAACAACTACGCACAATCTCGTACTCATAAAAACGAAAGTAAAAAGGAGATTACGCCTCCTACTTCATGACTTTGCAGTAGATTACGCACAATCGGTTTTATTTAACGGCCTAGGTCTTTATTGTTTCGTTTAATGGGACCCAATGAATATGATGAAAACTAGGAATACTTTACAGTTTAAGTGAATGAAAAAAAGGATCATAAAAGTGCTTATGGGATACAATCATACAACTGTGAATTGTGATTCAATATAGGGCAGCAAATAGCTCGGCTCGGAATTCGGATAGGATCTGACTCGGCTAGTTTACTCAAATTGCATGGTTGATCACCCTCGGCTCGTGACAAACCTAAAGTAATATATAAGTTCAAACTCACCTTGTAACTTATATGAAAACATCGGGTTCATGATCGTTAGCTTTTTACTCAAATGATCCAAACCAGACTCGTTGAACTCCGCTCCGTTCGTTAGTAAAAAAAAAACTTGCAGTATATTTGTTTGTAGAAATTATGTCTACATGTATAATGAAACGAGCTCGGTCAATTAACGAGTTGAACAGATATACAACTGCTCAAACTCGATCCCGCATTGTTTTTTTGTTCATGCTCAGTTTATATCATACTATACTAATAAGTCAATCCAACATTTTTTATGCTATCAAATTTAACCTTTTTTTTCAAAATTGTCCTTGCATTTTTTTTTATTAATTATCATAATGTCATCCTCTCATAAATAATAGAAAAATGAAAAACTAATTAGAAGTCTTTATCACTCTTTTAACAACTCAAAATTCTTTTAAATCTTATAAACTTATATTGTTTTTTATTACCCACGTATATGTATCATAACTATATATATACTTATTTATTATACTTTAATCGTACTCAGCGTAGCATATCGTGGGCCACGATTACTAGTATACAGATAAACGTAGAGCTGGGCGAAAACCCGGAAAAACCGAACCGAAAAAGACCGAAACTTTTTTGGATCAGTTTCGATTTACAATAAAGCCGAACCGAAAAACCAAAAATAAAACCAAAAAAACCGAAATAGACGGATCCGGTTCGGTCCAAAAAATAAAAAGACCGAAACCGAAAAAAAGCGAACCGAAAAATCTGCTCGGTTTTGATTTTGCCAAAAACCGAACCGAACCGAACCGAAACAGTCCAAGATAAATGAGCACCAATCATCAAGCATTAATTTGACCAATCAACAATATTTCGGCTCAGAATCCACATGTTGGGACCTTTGGTGGATAAAGTCTAATTATGTACACAGAATTCCCATGCAATATTAAAAAAAAATAAAAATAAAATGGATAATTATACAATGATTTACATTATATAAAATTATTTAAATAATATATATTATCTTTCATGCAGGAACAAAAGTCGCAGAGTAGATAAACAAGCAATTAACTCGACAAGGATTTTGTTCATATTTCAACGTTAGCAAATTAATAAAGATTTTGTTCATATTTAAGCTTATTTTTGGGTACATAATTTTAAATACCAATTTCCCATGCAAGTTGCAACATCACTGTCAGTTTATGACAAGGAATTAATCAAAGGATTTTCTCAAAAAATTATCCAAACTATAAGGAAGTGTATGAAATTAGCAATGATCTCCATTATTTCAATATTGAGTATATTTTGGTACATTTAGTTTCAATTTTCAATAGTAATGGTTCCCAAATCTTGTAAAAGTTGGTTTGTATTTATAGTTTGAAGAAGTTAGGGATATTATTATTATTATTATAGGAAAAAAAAATACGTTTTAGTACATCAAACTATGTTGTTATTAACGATTTTGGTAACCACCTTTCAACTTTATTAATTTGAATACAACACTACAATAAACTGTACAATTTAGATATCACTGTCTACATTAATCACGGAATCATGTCACATGACAGAACGTACTTGATAAACTTGAATATGAGAGACTGATTTTTCCATTTTGCACCAAAATATATCATCTTAGAACAGCGTTTCCCCCGAAATTTGTACTATGTACTGATTTTTGTTATGTGTAAAATTGGGGAAAAAAGTTTTTGTAGGATAATATATTTTTGTGCAAAATGACAAAATTACTCTCTCACGTTAACGTTTGTCAAGCACGTGCTGCCACGTGACATGATTCCGTGATTAATTTAGACAGTGGTACCTAAATTGGAAAGTTCGTATAGTGTGGTACCCAAATTAGAAATATTAAAAGTTAGGTATCTAAATCGTTAAAATCACATAGTTTAGTATACCAAACGTATAAAACCTCGCATACACTAAGAAAGGAGACAATAAATATAGGACGGGCCGGGTAACTAACTTATTATATACGGCTAATTGTTATTTTACTAAATGTTAAGTTTGGATCTAAAATACTCGATTCATATTCGTATTTGGGAACAACATTAAACAAAAAAACTAGCTTGTTCTTCTACGTATTTTTTTCAAACTTTTCAAATAAATTTTCTTCTGAATTGTAAAATTGCATTTATCAATTTTGAAATCTTACTTTTAAATGTTATATATTATACTATGTGTCTATAGGCAAGTTCGTATACTTAACTATAAAATCAAATTCGATTCATAAAATTGCGATTATCTTTAAGAAGACTAGTTACTCTAATCAATGAAATTAGTTTTGACCAGACTTTTACAACCCCATAATCTCGTCTTCATATTTGTTCGGAACGATGTTCATGATATAACCATTCGAAACTTGAATATTTCATAATCAAGTCAAAAGAACATTCAAATTTGATCTCGATCCAAATTTAATCTCGATACAAAATTTCTACAACCCTGATTTTGTGATAGTATGATAGAAACCTAACTCGAATTTTTTACAAAAAGAACCAATTAAATCTTCACTTCTTGAAAAAGCTAAAGACCAAATCGTTTTACCTTCCACAAGTTGGATATTTTTAGTGTTTAGGTTAAAGCTAAGAAGACCAAATACAACTCAATCTAAACTATAGAAACCTAGAGGAATTCACCAAATAATTTAATTAATATATATATATATATATATATATATATATTTATATACTCCTTCCATACCTTTTTAATGTACTTTTATAAATTGATACTTTTTAAAGATATTAAATTTTTAGACATAAATTACCAATATTGTCCTTATAAATATCATAATTAAAGTTAATACGGGTAACTTCTTTCCTAAAAATTGTTGTTGTTGTAATTATAAAGGAGAAGAGAGTAAAATTATTACATTCTAATTAGTCTATTGAAAATACGTACACTTATTTTGAAACAACGGCCATTAATTAGGGACGGCCGAGTATATAATGTAAAATAATGACTTTTGTTACATATCACACGTCTTTTTTTGTTCTAGAAGAACAATTTGACTATTATTTCCAATTTTCAAAACCATTAATTTATGTCCCTATTATTATTATTTCATATTCATACCCGTGAATTAGGCAACTACCTTGATAGAGAACCACATAATGACATAAATAACCAAACTTTACTCATCAAAAACAAACTCATTTCTGAAAACTAAAACTAACCCATTTCTCAAATTCCAGTTTTCAACAAAACCCATGTTTTAGAACAAGCAAAAAGCCATCTATATATTGACTTTATTTATTTATTTATTTGAAACATCTATATATAAACTTTAAATAAATACATAAATACATACATAGTACTGGAAAAGATGCAATCTAATTTGCTCATCAAAACAAAGCTCATTTTTAGCAACTAAAACCAACCCATTTCTCAAAATCCAGTAGTGAAAAAAAGTCATGTTTTACAATATTATCCATGGACTATGATAGATTTGAGTCGGCATCATCTATTCTCTATCCTCTGTCACATTTCGTGCCTCTTACCTTTTCAATCAAAAATATGTATTAAAAAAATTTGAAAAAAGTTCTACAATTACGATTATACATATATGGATACACTCCAACAATTATTTTTAAGAGAAAAATCACAAACAATTCAATTTGTAATAAATAAAAAAACTAGTATAAAGTAATTAGTGAAATTGAAAAAAAAATGTTTCGAGCAATATTACGACCAAATTTTATGATGTTTGCATAGAATATTTTATAAAAGTCTATAAAAGTGTGAAAAATATATAAAAATTTAAAAATTTAAAATTTGGACGAAAATAAATAAGCATGAAAGGAGACACGAAAAAGGAGACGGAAGATCCTGACTCGATAGATATCGGTGTACATAAGCTGCTGCAGGGGTTTATTTCCATGAATATTCTATTTTAACACAAAACTGAATTTTGAGAAATGGGTTTGCTTTTCTAAATGTATGACTTTTGCTAATATAAGCTTGTTTTTTAATGAGTAAAAGTCCGATCTTCCCGCTATAATATCGTTCTATTATAATAAGTCAAATCAAGTCAAAATGAGTTTATTTTTTAAATCTAATCATAAAATTTAATATTTAAACTATATGATCAACTTTTGAAAATTTTCATTCCGACAATTTTGATACAAGTTCTTGGCAGTTCAAAATTACACGTAGTTTCGTAATGAACGGTTAAATGAGAACAGAAGGAGTATATAGTATGATATTATAGTGGAAAGATCCGACTTTTACTTATAATAAACAAAATTATATTAGCAAAAGTCATACATTTAGAAAAAGCAAACCCATTTCTCAAAATTAAGTTTTGAACAAAACCCAAGTTTTAGAAAAGAAAAAGTCATCTATTTATATTATTATATATAGACTTTACATACATTTGTACATTATATATATATATATATATTTATAATTACTTTTTTATGAAAACTAAAACCAACTCATTTCTAGTAACTAAAACCCATGTTTGAAACAAAACCCATGTTATATACATGCATACATACATTATATATATATATATATATATATAGTGGAAAAGATCCAGTTTTGAACAAACTCATAATTTAGTTTTGAACAAAACCCATGTTTTAGAAAAACAAAAGTCATCTTTACACACACACACATGTATGCATTAATGGAAAAGAACCTTTTCTTTATGATCAAAATAAACTAGTTTCTATAAACTAGAACCAACCCATATCTCAAAAGCTATCTTGTTTTTTAAAGTAAAATCTTAGCTAAAGCGTTTTTGCAAGAGCTATGCTATGCTAAAAGTGTGAAGAGCTTAAGATTTTAGCGGCCGAAAAAGAGGAACAGTGAGCTTTTTAATGTTTAAATCGAGTTTTGAATCGAGATTTTTTTACTAGATAGCCAGTTTTTATATACTGTGTGTATACATATATCAAGTGAGAACCTTATTGGAAAAGAACCTATTAAAACAAGCTCATTTCCGGAAACTTGAACCAACCCGATTCTAGAAATCCGATTTCGGGAATTGGGCTGGTGAAATATTTGTGAAAATGGAGAGAATAGGTAGCGCGAGGTCGAGTATATGGAGAGAGAGCGGGAGGGAGGTGTTTTCCACGTCTACTCGCGACGAGAATGACGAGGATGCCCTAACGTGGGCCGCTCTCGAGAGGCTCCCAACTTACCAGAGGGTGCGTGCCGGGATTCTGGCTTCCGGAGAGGACGGTGTAGCGAAAGAAGTTGACGTGAAGCATCTCGATTTTGTTGACAAAAGGAACTTGTTGGAGAGGCTTGTTAAGACCACCGATGAGGATAACGAGCGGTTCTTGATGAAGCTCAAACAGAGGATTGATAGGTAATTATATATTCACACGTCTAGTATTATAATTAATGTTTTAAAAAGTGAAGACGCAGCTAAAGGAATGTATAGAGCGGGAAGACGAGATTTTTTATGTCTTGAATGAAGCTTAGAATCAATCATTGACTCAAGCTTTTCAACTCGGTGTAATATGTTATTTGATCATGTTATAAAATCTGATGGTGTGAAACTGAATTGGTTTCGCAACAATGTTTTAAAAAATGAAAATATAGTTAAAGCATTTTTGCAAGAACTAAGCAGAAAGTGTAAAGGCGTGACTTTTTTCAGCGTAAGAAACGGGAAACAGAGCAATCCATGCTTAATTAAGCCTCATATCGAACTCTTTGAAGTGAGTTTTTCACTTGGAAGCGAGTTTTTTCAAAACAGTGTTATTATTAGTATGTGATAAAATCTGATGGTGTGAAAGTGAATTGGTTCAAGTGGTAATTAAATTAATTGCTTAAAGAACAAGAAATGAGTTTTCGATAGTTTGGATTATTGATCACTATCCTATCTTTTTGTAAGAGATTTTGAAGTTTTAGTGTGGAAGTACTGTCTCGGAGGATTCTGATCATGGGCTATTCGGTTTACAAATGAGTTCTACTTATCTTTTGGGAAAAAAAATGCTGTATTTTTGGGAGGTTTGGTAACTTACAATCAATAATAGTATTCTCATAGAAAGGTAGTAGTGATAATTAGGCAGACTAAATTTTTAGATTATGGTTCAATTTTGTGTGCTGTAAGAAATTCCAAGTTGGTTATTTCTCATACTGGTTGATCTGGTTTATAGCCGTAATACCTGATACAATTTCGTGCCTTAAAACGTAGTAATTCAGCTAAATTCTCGAAGACAAAGTTAAAAGAACTAATTTGTCCCAAGTGAGGTTTAATATTTGTCTAAATGATTAGTTCTAAATGTATATTTTAGCTTCTTGATTGACTGATTTGATGAACTAATATGCAGGGTTGGGATTGAACTACCAACAATAGAAGTGAGGTTTAAGAACTTAAATATTGATGCAGAAGCTTACACTGGGAGCAGAGCTATGCCCACCATATTCAACTTCTATGCCAATATTTTGGAAGTAATACGAAATCCTTTCTTTTAATGCAGAAACATTAAAAAATAAGGCTGAATATGCAACTTTCAAAGTACCGATTTTTACTTTCGTTTTGTTATTTATTTGTAATCGAAGATCTAACTCATATTTTGTTTCAGGTAGTTTTGAATGTTCTCCATATTACTCGAAGCAGAAAGAGACCATTCTCTATCCTTCATGATGTTAATGGCATGATCAAGCCTGGCAGGTCATAAAAAATAAAAGAAAATTACATTACTTCAAATATAAGATAATTTCTCGGCTTGTTCAGTTGCATATTTTAAGTTTAAGCTTTTCCAAAATTTCACTTATATTTTGCACTGTATTTTATCGGCCAACTTAAAATCTCACCTTAATTGGTCTTAGCGCGTAGAAACTGAAATACTTTGAGATGAACAAAACCGGGTTTTTGTCAACATAAATAAGTCAGCTTATAGACTTGAAAAGTTGCACCCTAATAAGCTCTAGTTAGAACACTAGAATAAATACTTACAGTGTTTTTTTTCCTCTCAGGTTGACTTTGCTTTTAGGACCACCAAGTTCCGGAAAGACGACCTTGCTTCTAGCATTGGCCGGAAAACTTGATTCGGAACTGAAAGTAATGAAAATTTATTCAGAATGGCGAAAATGATTATGAAAAATGCATTCATGTAATAAATCAGTAATATCATTAGCACTAAATTTGTATTGTAAATTTCAGGTATCTGGAAAAGTAACATATAATGGGCATGAAATGAATGAGTTTGTACCGCAAAGATCAGCCGCTTATATTAGTCAATATGATCTCCATATAGGAGAAATGACAGTGAGAGAAACACTGGCTTTCTCAGCTAGATGTCAAGGCGTTGGCCCTCGTTATGGTTAGTAACACTTTTAATGTAGTTATCCTTTTTATATTTTTCGGAAACTAAAATTGAAAAAAGATTGTTTCGTATTTCGAAAAAATATACAGATATGTTGATAGAATTGGCGAGGAGAGAAAAGGCTGCAAATATCAAGCCTGACCCTGATATAGATATATTCATGAAGGTAAGCTTGTACTTAAAAGATCAAAACTGCTTTCAGTTTGCTGATTTCTAGAACAAATGCTACAACAAAAGATGAACTTCAGCCTAAAAGTCTCGGCTATTTATTTCTCAACGATAAGTTAATGTTTAACTGTGTATAAACGATTCATTTGTAATTATTCAGGCAGCGTCTCTCCAAGGGCAAGAAGCAAATGTAATGACAGATTATGCACTAAAGGTACTAACATACAAACTTCCTTAGGCTAGTGTCAAATATTCTACATAGTCTACGAGTTTTAATATGTATGGAAATTTTTGGGTCTTTTTAAATCACAGATTCTTGGTCTGGAAGTTTGCGCCGACACTTTGGTGGGTGATGAGATGGTTCGAGGTATTTCTGGTGGCCAGAAAAAACGTGTCACAACAGGTATAACTAAAGAAACATTACTTAAAATCCGAAAATGTACACGCGAAGCCAAAGATATATGTATCCGTAGTGCTTGTTTGGTCAAGACTCAAGAGTTTAAGCAAAATGCTAGTTTTCCGGATTGAGAAAAAATTCAGACCAATCCAGCTTAAAGCTGCTCGCTTATTTGGACTACAATCGAAGAAATCCAAAAAAGGAACATGGTTAGCTGATTGGAAGCAATATTAAAAGTAAAAGGCTTGCAAATAAGATAAGCCATATAAAACAAGGCTTGCTTGTTTGCAGCTTTTAAGCAAATTTGTTGGATTATTTGAGGTTGATAAAAATCCAGATTAATCCAGCTTCAAGCTTCTAGCTTTTTCAGGCCAAATAATCTGAAAAGCACTATACTTTCAATGCAGTTGAGCGTTAAAGAAGAAAATAAAAGTCCGCATACTGCCAAACAAGGACTTATCGTTTAATACTTAAGATTAATGAATTATACAGGAGAGATGATGGTTGGACCAGCAAGGGCATTGTTCATGGACGAGATTTCGACTGGTTTAGACAGTTCAACAACTTACCAAATAGTAAACTCGCTAAAGCAAAGCATTCACATTTTTCAAGTGACTTGTTGTATCTCTCTCCTCCAGCCAGCGCCTGAAACTTACGACCTCTTTGATGACATCATCCTTCTCTCAGATGGTCAAGTTGTGTATCAAGGTCCTCGTGAGAATGTTATCGAGTTTTTTGAGTATATGGGGTTTAAGTGCCCTGATAGGAAAGGAGTTGCTGATTTCTTGCAAGAGGTAACTTTATTACAGAAACATATCAAGGTTCTCCTTGAAACAAATTTCTTTTCTAGAAATAACTTCATGAACAACTTTTTCCTATCCACTTCAACCGGAAAAAAATGCTCAAAATTTTCTTTAGAAGAGTTCGGACATAAGAATAGGGATTTAGCAATCTGCAAGCTGATACAATTGAGTCACTTCCATCCTAAACACTGAAAATGATATGGAAGTGCAGTCTCATGAATGCTCTCCCACTTATTTTGTGAGGATGGTGTGGGAAATGACCAAATTAGCTCACTTTAATGACAAAAGTACTCATCTTAATCAAAAAGAAATTACACCAATGACTAATTGAAGATATTGGTTAGAAAGTGTACACATTGTTAGAAGTTGATAAGTTAATAGCTACTTTTCAAAATCTTGATTATTTTCGTCATCCACGCCCAAATCTAAATCCAATTATGAAACAAAGGTCTAGAAAAGATAGACAATCACACAGCAAAATTGTTTGTGCAGTACAATATTGACTCATAAGTGATTTGTTGGCAAAACCACAGGTGACATCAAAGAAAGATCAAAAGCAATATTGGGCAAAAAGAGACGAACCTTACCGTTTCATCACTGCGAGGGAATTCTCAGAAGCATTTCAATCTTTTCACATTGGTCAAAAAATTTGCAGCGAGCTTTCTGTTCCGTTTGACAAATCTAAGAGCCATCCTGCAGCTTTAACGACTGATAGATTCGGTGTAAGTACGAAAGAACTTTTGAAAGCCCTTACAGCTAGAGAATTCTTGCTCATGAAGAGGAACTCTTTTGTCTACATATTCAAGATGGTTCAAGTAAGTAATACTAGTACACTTCTAATTATTAAAGAATAATACTATTAAATTGATAAATGCACAAAGTTACTTAAGTGGATTCCTGATATGGGTCCTGTTGCTTTTTAAAGAACTTACGTGGTTTATTAACCTTAAAATGAAAAGTAAATATGTGAAAACTGGAAATACAGTCTTTTAAGCAATCTACGTATGAAGAATGCCATTTACAAAGATCTGTATGCGGATCCATGCACAAAGATCTCTTTTCGGAAGAATAATGGTTTGGGGAGTAGTAGTAGAATTTCAAGTGTCCATTTTTGTAAAAACAAGTTACACTGAAAGTACCCTGGAGGGGTATATATCAGTGCTCTTTTCCAAATGATGGTGCAAGTGAGCGGTTGTACTTTTTCAAATGTTCATTTTGGACGTGATAAAGCTCCCGCTATGTGCGGGGTCCGAGGAGAGATCAAGCGACTTCGTGCCATTTTCAAAGAAATCATGCTAATTAAGCATATACAGTATTTTAGGAGGCAGTCAGCCCTAAACAAATTTTTTTACCCGATTGGTTCATAATCAAGGAAGATCTAGGCAATGCCACGTAAGTAATCTTTTATGAATATGTATATAGAACTATGTAAATAATAGAACCATTACAAAAATTTGCGCTAAAGCAATATTTCATGTTTTTCAGCTTTTTATCATGGCTGTCGTTACAATAACCTTATTTCTACGGACCGAGATGAACAAGGACACTGTTACAGATGGAACAATCTACATGGGTGCGCTGTTTTTCGGGATTCTAATGCTTATGTTTAACGGGTTCGCTGAGATGGCTCTGACACTCTTAAAGCTACCAGTCTTTTACAAACAAAGGGACCTTCTGTTTTTTCCAGCTTGGATATATGCTTTGCCCACTTGGATTATTAAAATACCAATGTCAGTACTGGAATGTGCTATCTGGACGTCCATAACTTATTATGTTATCGGCTTTGATCCAAATGTTGGAAGGTAGTTTGTAAGCTCAACTTTTAGGGCTTATTTGGTTGCAACTTTTAAGCAGATTAGCTGATTTTTTTGTTTTTGGGAATCTTTTTATGTTTACCTTAAAAAGGAGTAGCTTTTCAGGTCAAAAACTTCTGTTCATGATTTTTTAAGTCAAAGAACCTTAATCCCATTCTCTGTCATAGAAGTAAATTTTCTGCTATATGTTGCTGAAAAAATTAAGTCTCTGCTATGTTCCAAGACTAAGAAACTAAACATTACTAATCTTTGTAAAAGCACGAGTATAAACCAGTAGTTTTTTATATCTGACGAAATCATAATATACTTTAAAGCCTTCTTATGATCATTATCGTGCTGTTTCTTGTTTTAAATTTTAAACACTTATTTTCGTTGTTATATTTTTGAAAATCTTTTGACCATGGTTTCGTGTTTTAGGACATCGCAAAAGCCAGCAAAAACCAGATTCTAAACTGATAATCATTTAGGCAGAAATACTAAAAATCTGACATTAAACTCTGCAGCCAAACAAGGTCCTTTACCCTTATGTCCTCTAATTTCTTGATGCATTATCTGATAAATTTATTCACATCAGGTTCTTCAAGCAGTTCTTTATAGTCCTATGTCTTAACCAAATGGCTGCGGGACTATTTCGACTCATTGGGTCCGTTGGTCGAACCATGACAGTGGCTAATACTTATGGCTCATTTGTTTTACTTGTTGTAGTAATCTTGGGCGGATTCGTCATTTCAAGAGGTAAGTTGTAGCTATTAGTTTTTTTGGTTCCAGTTTTTATGCAAATAAGCTGGGTTTTTTGAAAATAAAGACTCTAGATTGGTCCAGCTTTTAAGATGGCCAGCCAAATTCAGTCTATCTATAAGACAAAAATCTGAGCTTGAAAGCTGAAGCCAATCAAGTTTAAATTCTACAAAGATTTTTTAAAATCCTACAGTGCAAACATTAGGTTAAATATGGACACTGGGTATGACCGTATGATGAAACTTGTGTTTCGATCTGGTTTGATCGAAGCTTCTAAGCTCAGTTGTATTTCCTTAATTAAATGATCACATTTGATTGATTATTTTTTATCTTGTAAAAGCTAAAAAAGACTTCTTTTTTTTTTTGGAAACCTCGAAAATTCCAGCATATTTACGTAAAAGCTTAAATCAGACAAAGCCTTAGTGTACTTTCATGTGAATAGTAACTTTTGCGTATAAAAAACTCTCGTTGAAGTGCCTGCATATCTTCTCGTGTTTCTGATTAGAATAATCATTTTCTTTGTATTTAAGATGACATTAAGAGCTGGTGGATATGGGGTTATTGGTGCTCACCCCTTATGTACGCACAAAATGCTATTGGTGTGAACGAATTTCTTGGACATAGCTGGAACAAAATCCCACTGGTAAGAATTTGAGTATTTGAATAAAAGCTTTTGTTTGGTTGCAACTTTAAGCCAATAAGCTTGCTTGTTTGAGGCTTAGAAGAGCTAGTTTCATCTAGTTTAAACCTTCTAGTTTTCTCAGGACAAAACCAAAAACGCACACGCAGTTTTCAAGCTAGCAAACTTAATGAACTATTAAGCAAAACAGCAAATAACTTGAGCTTAGAAGCAGCACGTGGACAAGTTGTAAGGAAGAATTAACTTACTTGAGCTTAAAGAAGCAAGTAAATAAGCCAGTATAAAGATCTAGTTTCGTTGCAGCTTTAAAGCTGAAACTCTAATTCTTTTGAAGTTCAGAAAAACTAATGTTCAACCGGTTTAAAGGTTCAAACCTTTTCAATCCCCAAAACGAGAAAACTCTATTTTGAAGCTGATTAACCAAATTCTCTCCTGCTTTGAGTCTGAGAAACAAGGCAAAAGTTGATTGTATCTGGCTGGTCCTGTGGTTTTATAGACAGAAAAGCTAGTAGTTTTGTGCTGAATGAATCCAGCATTTAGATCACCCATAAGGGAAAAAAACTTCCAATTTGGTCACCAGTCATCTAAAATTTAGAAAATGTCGTGGACACAGATTGCAGAACCAAATGTGATCGGAAATCTAGGAAAATCCGTCTTGGAGGGTCGTGGGTTGTTTCCAGAAGCAAAATGGTATTGGATTGGAGTTGGAGCTTTGATCGGATACATGTTTCTCTTCAATGCAGCCTACATTCTAGCTATGACTTATCTTAAGCGTAAGCCACATTATTTTTTACTAATGGAAAATCCTTCAATATTTTAGTAAAAAGGCAAAGAAATTCTGTCTTATTTCCCGTTTGAGTGGTTCTGTTATGAATATGCAGCCCTTGAGAGTTCACAAACAACATTGACCGAGGAAGATTTGGCAGAGAAAAATGCTGTTAAAACAGAAGGGCCTGTCGAGTTATCATCAAGAGGAAAAATATCTACAGGTCGGTCATCTAATTCAACGATGTTAGTTTCTTTGTCTTAGATTTATGAAATTTAGCTAATCATTCATTTTCCGTCAATATTTTCGATACAGAAAATGAGGTTCAAATAACTGGGCCATCCATGTCAACTTCAGGGAGCAGAAATAGCCGCAGGCGAGGAATGGTTTTACCGTTTGAACCTCTATCCATCACTTTCGATGATGTCAGATATTCTGTTGACATGCCACAGGTAAAGTAAGGTCTCGGGTACCATTATGAACTGAAAACTGCAAATTATTACTATAAATTTTAGAATTAAGTTTACATGATCTTTGTATAGTTTCAAATGTATTATATTCTGTTCTCATAGTTTCAGTGCTCAAACTGTGTGGTCCACATAGTTTAAATTTTACAAAATTCATATATACGTATATTTTTCAATTTGTTAATTTTATTCTTCATCGCTATTTACCTCTTAACATGGCGTACTTACATTTGAAATAAGGTTACAACTTTTAAGCAAATAAGCTGGACGTATTGAGATAAAGGCTGGGTATTAGTCTTTTCAACAAAACAACTGAAAAGCTCAATTTTTGTGTGCTAAACTAAATACGAAACTTTTGAGGGTGGCAAATAACCGAGCTTAACGCTGCAACCAATCATGTCCATAGTTTTACTATCTGTATAAATAAGTTGTAATATTTGGACAAATAGGAAATGAAAGCCCAAGGAATACCGGGTGACCGTCTAGAACTTTTGAAAGGCGTTAGTGGTGCTTTTCGGCCAGGTGTACTTACAGCTCTGATGGGCGTGAGTGGGGCTGGTAAAACGACTCTTATGGATGTGTTGGCTGGTAGGAAAACCGGAGGATATATAGATGGTAATATCACAATATCTGGATATCCAAAGAAGCAAGAGACATTTGCTCGTATATCGGGATATTGCGAGCAAACGGATATTCATTCGCCCCATGTTACTCTTCATGAGTCTCTGCAGTATTCTGCTTGGCTTCGTTTGAGCCCCAATGTTGATTCCAGCAGCCGAAAGGTAGGCCCAAATAATAATAACTAAAAAAAAATCTCTTTTCTTTAGTTCTTTCTTGAAAAATATTGAACTTGTTACTAGTTTCATGAACCTTTTTCTTCTAAAAGTCTGTTTTTAAAAAAGTCAATCGCATAAACATTTTCTTATTATATCTTAAATGGTTTAAATTGCAAATGTGTTGCTAAAGCGCATCTTCAAGAGTTTCAGTAAACATGAGTTTTTGCGTAATTTATTTTTAGATCTAACAGAAGCAACTATATAGCAATACTAATGTTGAATTTTTTTTTTTCATTAGTTTAAAACTTAAAAACAGTAATTCACATAACTCAATAAATCTATCTTACCTTTAATGAAATTCAAAGTTTTTCAATTCAAAGTACAACAGAAACACAGTTGCTAGCGGATCATGAATTCGTAATTTATACTGTAGATTTATGCTTATGTTTTTAAAAGGAAAAAAGAAAGAAGCAGCAAAGTATAGTGTTTTCAAGCTAGGGAGAGTTCATCTGGGATCGTAAGAAAACACGAGTTTTGAGCTTTTAAGCGAAATGTTACATGTATCGTACTTTTACAAGCTTTCAGACGTTATTTTAGTGAGCTTTTCGAACGGATAAGAATGTTAAAAGTGAACAAATTAAAATTGCAGACATTCGTCAATGAGGTCTTAGAGCTGGTTGAGCTAGCCTCCATGAAAGAAGCACTTGTGGGGTTGCCAGGTGTCAGTGGTCTTTCGACCGAACAAAGAAAGAGGCTTACAATAGCTGTTGAGCTTGTAGCTAACCCATCGATCATATTTATGGATGAGCCAACATCTGGACTCGATGCTAGGGCTGCGGCTATAGTTATGAGAACCGTGAGGAACACGGTTGATACAGGAAGAACAGTGGTCTGTACTATACACCAGCCGAGTATCGACATTTTCGAGGCATTTGATGAGGCAAGGAAAAAATGTGTAGAGCTTGTTTGCTTATATCTTTTAAGTATAAGTATTGTTTTGTTTCAGCTTTTTAAGCTCATGAGTTAAGTTTGTTGAGGAAATAAGTTACTCTCCGTCGAACTAAACAGTCTAGCTAACACAGGCCAGCAACCAAACATCTTAGCTTTTAACCTCGTCAACCAAATTTAGTCTACAGAACTCTAGATTTTATGCAAAAAACCCAAAAAATAAATTAAAAAAACATTACAAGATTGTATGCTGCAAAGAAACAAGGCCATACAAGGGTTTATTTTTTTCTGATGGTGAATAGAGTATATAATATTTGTTGTATAATAGTGTATTTCATGGAAGTGAGAATATGTACATTTCCGTTTCAGGTATGGGCAGTAACTTAGTAAAGTTATACAATCAAATCTATAACACAGATATGTATAAAGCAAATTGTAAAGAATACTTTCCTTCCAAACTAGTCAATTTTCAGTTTTGAAGAATATAAGATAATTTACTCACATGACCTTGTGTTTCAGCTGTTCCTAATGAAACGAGGTGGTGATGAAATATATGTGGGTCCATTGGGTCGCCATTCATGTGAATTGATCAAGTACTTTGAGGTAAGGTCATGAAATTAATGAAAAGTTGAAAACCCTCCATATTTTTTTATATTTTGGTACCTTCTTAAATACTGTGATTACTATGCTATTCCTATATTTCATGTAGGCGATCGACGGAGTTAGTAAAATCAAAGATGGTTACAATCCCGCAACTTGGATGTTGGAGATCTCCTCACCAGGTCAAGAAACATCTCTCGGTGTCGATTTTGCAGAAATTTACAAGAATTCAGACTTGCATAAGTAAGGCATAGATGTGAAAAAAGAAGCTGAAATAAGATGTCACATGACAAGTGCTTTTTCATACTGACACTGTTTAAATTCCTTTATAATAAAACAGGAGAACTAAAGAATTAATTAGGGAGCTTAGCACCCCAACTCCGGGATTAAAAGAGCTGTCTTTTTCGACCCAATACGCTCAATCGTTTTACACACAATGTATAGCTTGTTTATGGAAACAGCGCTTTTCGTATTGGCGGAACCCTACTTACACAGCTGTGAGGTTTTTGTTCACAACTATTATAGCTCTCCTTTTCGGCACAATCTTCTGGGATCTTGGCATGAAGAGGTACTTTCCATCAATAAAACACAAAACTATAGTTTATACTGTAATAACTAGTATTTGTTTCACCAATCTTAATTTTGTGGCAAACACAAGAAACTGTAGAGCACTCCTGGAAAATCCCAGAGAACAGTCTGTTTTGTCTCGTATGAAAGTCTTGGTAGCTGAAAATTACCATATATTATCAAAATCACTATTCCGTTTACTATATATGTTAGAATACATATATAATCTGCAGAACGAGAAAAGGCGGCAATTCCCTGGAACCTTTTCGATCTGATATTCATGTGCTCTCTTCAAAACGTCTGGCTATTATGAAGAGGGTGGACTATCCTTGTCTTGGCTCTTTTTCTCTCGAAAAATTTTGTGTGCCTAGAGAATACAGACTTGATCACCTTTATATACAGATACAGTTGGGACTTGATAGGACCGAGACTGGGTAGAAATATCCAATCAAATTCGAACTTGAGTTCATAACGAACTCTTTATTGTATTTAATTAGAGTTAGATTCCATCCATTTATGAGAACTTATATTCGCAATTTGATAAACTAAATAACAAATT
Organism: Primula veris; assembly: GCA_963682055.1. Taxonomy (NCBI): domain Eukaryota; kingdom Viridiplantae; phylum Streptophyta; class Magnoliopsida; order Ericales; family Primulaceae; genus Primula; species Primula veris. The sequence goes on along the minus strand of OY821741.1, from coordinate 4,489,697 downwards.
GCGAATACAAGTTATCATAAAATGTTACAAAGTATTATCATCAAAATATCAAAATAGTAGAACCAAAAACATATGTATATATTTCTTAACACCATAATTGAACAAGGATTTCTTGAATGGGAAAATCTACTTAGCAGAAATGGATAGGTAACACCCATTGTATTGTATCTACGTCCATAGAGAAAAATAAACGATAAGAACCACTAAAATACTACTCAAAACTCTAAAACAGTCATTGCTACCTTAATTTGAATATACATAAATTATGTATGTCAATCATTTTTCTTTATTCAAATAACTGACGTATTTTTTACAAACTACAGGAAAAAATCACAAGATATATTTAATGCAATGGGTTCCATGCATTCTGCTGTGCTGTTTATTGGAACGATGAATGCGGGTTCGGTGCAACCTGTTGTTGCTATTGAAAGAACAGTGTTTTATAGAGAAAGAGCAGCAGGAATGTATTCGGCTTTGCCATATGCCTTTGGACAAGTAACTCGATATAACCTTGTTTTTTTGTAGCTCTTGATCTCAGGTTATTCAGTTTTTTTTACCCTTAAAAGTTGGATTATTTGGTTGATCACCTTAAAGTATAAGCTTAACTGAGAGAGCTTGAAGATCTTGCCAGAATGAACCCGTTTTTATCCTAAAATTCAAAAAAAATCCAACTTTATTCTTAAAAGCTTTGACCAAACCAGCTCGAGGTCTATAGTAAAATGTTCTTGATCCAAGCCCTTGGTTGGTTTCAGCTTCTAAGTTCAGATTCTTGTTTTTTACTTAAAACTATATTTGGCCGATCAGCTTTAAACTAAAGCTTTTGGGTTCTTTATAATGCAGTTAGGAGCTTTAATTTGTGGATCAACGTGAAAATTTTTAACTGAATTTTTTTTTGCAACCATGAACAAAACAAGCTCTAAATCGATAGTATGTCTAAATTTCATCCTTAATCGTGTGAACTATTGTAGGTTGCCATAGAGGTACCTTACATTTTTGTTCAGACGCTACTCTATGGAGTCATCGTTTACGCTATGATCGGATTTGAGTGGACAGCTGCCAAATTTATTTGGTATTTATTTTTCATGTACGTGACATTCCTGTACTTCACATTCTACGGAATGATGGCTGTGGCTATTACTCCCAATCACAACATAGCTGCCATCGTCTCGTCGGCCTTCTATGCAATCTGGAATCTTTTCTCTGGATTCATTATTCCCAAAACTGTAAGTGACTTATGATTTCAAAATTTCATTTATGTATCCTGATACCAAAGTTCCATAATTATACTAGTAGCATATTTATAGAAATGACAGGTTGAACAAATAAGGTCTAAAGGGCTTGTCTCGATGCAGATTTCAGATAAGCTCGACTTTTAGGATTTAGAAAAAAGAATTTTATCCAGCTCGAAGCTTCTAAGCTTTTTCAGGAAAAAAACAGAAATTGCTTTTGAAGGATGAAATGGTCCGCAGGGAAAATTAGTCCAAAAGCACGATTCAACCAGTAACAAAAAGTGGAATAAACTATCCTCCTATGAAACAAACAGTTCCTTATAAGTTCTAACTATGCTTTCCTCTTTTCTTTTACAGAGGATGCCAGTCTGGTGGAGGTGGTACTACTATACTTGCCCAGTGGCATGGACATTGTACGGATTAGTTTCCTCGCAGTTTGGAGATGTTGAAGATAAGCTCGACACAGAACAAACAGTGAAAGATTTCGTTAATAATTATTTTGATTTCGACCATGATTTTCTCCCATGGGTCGCTGTTATCTTATCCGGGACGGTGATTCTTTTCGCGTTCATTTTTGCTTTTTCGATCAAGGCATTTAACTTCCAGAAAAGATGAAAAATGCCCTTTTTATAGATTGAAGATCATCCTTCCAGAAAACTATCTATAGAAGTTTCTTTGTACATGACCGATTTTCTTTTTTGTTGTTTCTTCCTATGTTTGTGCCTCGATTATTTTTGCCTTTTGCAAGAGACCGTACTTTCCTTGAGATGATTTATGCAAAAATGTATTTCGTGTGTGTTCTGGGTTAATAATAATACAAAAAAAATCTCAATAAATTGTAATTATGAAACTTCATTTCCGCAAGGTCGCTAATATAGTTTGTAAGTTGTAACCCCCATTAGATCACTAAGTATATAAAGCGCCGAATGTATGTTATAGCAACCCACAAAACTAAACAAAAAATATATCCGATGACATGCAACAATCTTAGTTACTTTTTTTGATCACGTGTCAAAAAAATGATACTACTAGTAAGAAAAAAGAGTCATGTCATTCTCAACACTAATTATTATATTAATTCTTCTACTTATTCATTTATACATATCATACATATCGTTTATTTGTATTCCTATTAAAAAAACTTATGGTCAAATTTTGACATTAACGTTTAAAAAATAAAATAAATAGAAGATGACAGTAAAAGTCACATCACGTAATAAAAACTCAACATACTAAAAACCCAAATAAAAATATAATAGAATCCTAGTTGAGCCTACCCTAAATTTAAATAATAATTAAAAATAAAAAAATTTGTTCAATTTAAAAATATAACCCACTAAAAACTCAAATAAAAATATAATAGAATCCTAGCTGAATCTACCATAAATTTAAATATTAATTAAAAATAAAAAAATTGTTAAATATAATATTAATAAAAATCAAAACTTTTGATAGGATGGATATGCAATGTAATGTGGATTGATTTTTTAGGTAGGAAAAATGTGTTAAGCGAAATCATTTTTTTTTATTTAATGACCCGTTCAAGCTAATTATTAGTAAATTTAGCTTCAAGTAAATTTCATCTTCAAGTAAATTTAGGAAATAACAAAGCAAGCAATTAGTATATTTAAAGTTGAACTCGGTTAAATTTATTTTAGCAATTTTAAAATGTTTCCAAATGCTAACATCTTTACTAATCTTTACTCATGTTCCTACTCTTGCAAGTTATCAGAATTAAGAATGTAAAATTGATCGAAGCATCAAGGACAGCATATATTAAAAACAAAATGTTTCGTCAGGTACATGGTTGTCAACGACTAAATCCTCAGTCCTAAGACAAAACCAGAACGAGATAAAAAGTAAAATGCTACGATGTGCTGCCTCTCAAACTGCCGCATATTTTACAATTAAAAATCAATTCTCTCCTATTAACTAAAAGTCTAAATGCAATAATTAAAAAGAAAAAATCGTCACCATCTTAGGTCTTCAAACTATCCAAGAACCCCTGCAACTCTTTCAGACCCTCAGCCGAAATGCTCCGATGAACCTTGACACGCGGCACCGCCAGGTTAGGTGGAGGCCGAGGCTGAAAACATACCACAACCACCGCCAGATTGTCACCACTCTTCCTCTTCATTGCCTCTTCCACCAGATCCTTGCTACAAATCGCAGGGTCGTTGTGCTCCTGTACACAGCGGAACCAATATGAAAAGAGTGTGGTTGCCAAAATAGAAACTAATTTCGATGGGGCCATCAGAATACAATTTGGAAAAAAAAAAATAATGCATCATTGTGAAAAGGAAAAAATATTATGCATCACTAACTTATACAAGCAGTAACAATTAGCCAATTAGGGATATTGGACTTTTTTTTTAGGGTTTCTTAGTAATTAGTACCGCAACCTACGATGTTATTTTGCTGTTCAGTTCACAATGTGTACTAAATCGTCGAGAACTGCAAGGTGAGTGTACTACTTGCTAACTCGTGTAGATCGTTGAACAAAGAATCATGACACTGTAGTGCACAAATCTATAACCACCCTAAAGGATAACAATCTGGTTATAGAACAAGAATCCATTTTGGAAAAAGCATATATAAGGGAAAATGTTGTTTACACAGATCCCCAAGCATAGCTTCAACAGATTTTTGATGTGGCAATGGACTGCACTTAATTACAAACATTGACGATCATTCTGTAGGATCACTGCCACACTACAAACCTGTGCATTTTTTAAGCAGGTATGTACCCATTGCTGACATAAAAAATGACATTTTTTTGGTAAATGACCCGGCTTTACCAACTAATAAGTTCAACAACCAAAATATTTTATTTTCTATTTGGTATATCTAGTGTAACAAATCATACAGGTGACATTAATGTACTGGTTTTTATGTGCTAACTTTCGTAGGTCGCTGTACAAAAACGATTTCTGATAAAACAGGTTACAAGAATAAATTATTTTGGAACTACTTTAGAAAAGCAAATATAAAAATTAAATTTTGGTAATTTATAGTAAAAGATTTTGCCTCTACCTGTAGCCTCCGTCGAGCAAAATCGACCGCGTTTTGGCTCATGAAAACGTCCCATATACCATCACAACCTATTATAAGAAACTCATCTTCTTCAGTTAGTTTCGTGCTCATGAGCTCAGGCTCGGCACTTAAAGGCCCATTGGACCCGTCCTTGAGGCCTTGTATGTGCCAATCTCCTAATGCACGGGCCACATTGAGTTGCCCGTTTAGGTAACCATCGTAAATGTACCCTCCGGAAGCTTCTATTCGCTTCTTCTCTTGGGAATTGCACGGCTTGTGATCTCGGGACATTTCGACAGCTTTGCCTCTACGACATAGAACCGCTCGGCAGTCACCGGCATTTGCAACAACTAGAGAACTGCCAAGATAGAAAAAAGAGAAGATGAGTAGAATAAAGAAATGAACTGCCTATGTGTTCTAAATGACCATAAGAAAAAAATGGTTAAATATTAAGCAGAATTATTAAACAAGATATAAAACAGCTATTGATAATTCATTTATATAATCAGCTTTCCAAGCTCCTAGAATCTAGATTATCACTAGGCTCTATTTTGTTTCGTTGGAATTTTATTTTTTTCCTGGATAACTTTTGTCTGGAATTGCTTTTAATTTCCCCTTAACAAAGAAACATTTCAGTTGGATAAGGATGTAAAATACATTATCATTTCAATGGTAACTGTAGATAAAATGAGTAAACCCTAGAATAAAGGTATAAAATAATTAAAAAGTACACACAGCAAGGGAAAGAATCATAAAATTTGTTTATGGACACTGTAACTAGTACATCTCACAATGTATAAGTCTTTTACTTGCAACTTTTTAGAGCATTCTTTATATCTGTGGGAGTTTTCCCGCATTTGTTTTATAAATTGGTGACTGTGAGTTGTCTATTACTCAGTACCATGCAGACTAACAAACAATCCAACGGTTATTGCAGTTTTGTACACCCTGAGTCCTAACCTAAGATTTTCTTCCAATTTGGTGCATGAAGTGAACTAAATTGCCGAATACGTAATATTAGCATATTAATTGATAGTTTTCATAAGTTGGTTAAGAAAAAAAATACGATGAAATGTTAGTGTACAAAACTGTTAAATTCCAGCAAACTAAAATACAATATAAAAGTTACCAATACAAACAAGGTGAGCAAATAGGAGCACCAAAGTACAGTATTTAAAGATGAATGAATGTGAAAATTTACAGACCTTCCAACAACAAGAGCTGTCAATGCTGTGGTACCGGAAGCAAGTGCTGTGTCAGAGGAACAAGCTTCTGCAAAAGCCACGTCAGTTTGCAGGAAACCAGAAGCAACTGCCACCTCAATTTCACTTGGAAACTTTTCATCCTCAACTATAAACCTTGGTAAATGGCTGCATGCAAATTCAGCCGCATGCTTTCCACCATGTCCGTCAAAAACCTGACAAGAAAACCATACAACGGACGGGTTGATAAGATAACGCTACTTAATCCGGAATTGTGTATAAACTTAACGCTTTCCACCTGGTCTTGCGGTATTTTGCAAGTATGGAAGCTTAATTTTTTAGTGGATGTGAAAAAAATATACTTACGATGGCATAAGTGAGTTTGGTTGAAAGTGGAAGAAGTATAGTTTTTGTACTATTAGTCTATCAGTAATGAAAAGTAGTTGATAGCAGTGTTAATTTAAATAAGTATACTATTTAAGGAAAATAATCAATTTTATACTTTTTAAAAGTAAACTTACGGTTATATTAAAGTAAGCTTTTTTTTTTAATGAGAAACAATATTGCTGATTTCATATTTTAATGTAAAAAACAGTGAAAGCAGAGACCTAGCAAGCAAGGCTTATATATCATAATGTTGGGCCTTCAATATCCATTAATCAATAAAATTAATATATACGGAAGTGTGTAAATTATAATAGGAGAACTGCAAGACTGAGGGATAATAAGCGTATTTCATTAAGACAGTTTGCAGCTTGAAGCCAAAATTCTATTCGAAGCCAAATGTTTTCTCTACGAATTTAATTATAAAAAAAACACTCCTAACAAGTAACGTAAATTCTAAAAGCTACCAGAAAAGATTGCCCTTCACAAGGTTCAAAATATCTTCTACCACACGTATAAACATAAACAAAAGTAACGAAGGACAGTAGGACACAAATTCATGAGCTTACCCCATAGAACGCGTTGGGGCCTCCACTAAAATTCTTCATGCCGAAATCATCAACGAAGTTGTCAACACAAACATATGCATCCTCCATGTAAGAACGAAAGCCAATGTCTGACCATGCTCCAGAACGAAGTTTAGGAACAAACTCAGAGACATGATCTGTTTTGCTAAATCTTGGTTCAACTGAAATATCTGAAAGTGTTGTTTTCATCTGTCAAATAATAAGCAAAGGCATCAAAACAAATAAAAACAAAAATCATGCACGCACGCACAGATAGAGATTAAAAGGGAGGGAGAGAGATGCAAAGGGAGCAAGAGGATAATGTATAAACTATACCCAAAATATGTTGAATCAAGAAAATATCACGAAGTAATATCGAAGCAGTTGTAACTTTATCAACGTTGTCCCGGAAAGAAAAAAATAAAAAGTTAAATTGAACAAAAGGAGACTGCCTATTTTAGTCTAATTATAAGTACCCTCCAAAGGTAGTTTAGCAAACCTTCTAGAGCTGTAATTTAGGGAAAGTTTAGACTAAAGTCAACAGATAATGGTGACTGCTGACCACTTTTAAAGAAGTAATCCTTAAACTCCTAAACTTAAATTCTGAAAATAATAGGTCCGTTTGGTATCAACTTTTTCAGTCAAAAAGCTGCTTTCAGAAAGCAGTAGGAAAAAAGCTTGCTTTCCAAAATTTACATGAGTGTTTGGCAAAAACTTAAAAAATCTAACTTTCAACATCTTTATTTTTGGCAATGGCTAATAACTTTTTGTTTTTTCAATCAAAATAACTTTATAAGACATTTTTTTGATAAATTTTCAAAATATCATATTTAAAGGAGCAAGTAACACGTCAAGTATACGAATAAAAATTTAGTTGAGAAAAGATCAATATTCATTTAAATTCTTAAAATAGTGGCGAGAAAGCTACCAAAGTCTCCAAAATGTGTTTGACTTTTTTGCTTTTAGCTTTTCTAGTTATGTTCCTCCAAAATCTACATTTTTAAAAGCTAAAAAAAGCAGTGATACCAAACGCATATGGCTTTTTAAAATCAAAAAGCTAACAAAAAAAATTGATCCCAAACATGCACAATACTAAACATTTCCAGAAAGCAAATCCTCGGTAACTAAGTATGTCGATAGTGATCTGCTAAAGTTCCTAAAAAGAAGAAACCAACTAAAAGAAAATCAGAATCCATCACAGTTCTCTAACTAATATTGCGGCTTAGAGTTTAGTCAGATACACTAAAGGGACAGCATTGTCGGAAAAAAATTCCAATCGGACTTTGATGTCTTACTAAATCATTCGCAGCGGATAACAGATACATTGGAAACTATTCCTATTTACAGATGAGCTTCATGATTATAGGCGGAAAGTAAGATCCTGTCGTTACACTTAAAGACGTCTTACATTTACTAACATAAAACCCACTTATGAAGATCTCTACATTTATACCATACATTACGCCATGCTTTTGTTATTGTGCTCTTCTACTCAAATTCGATTTATAAGTTAAATAAAGACAAACTAATGAGAAGCTTTCAGGAATTCAGTCCTTTTCTTTGAACATAACTCATTTGAGATTTAAAAATTCACATAAACAGAAAGGCATTACTTTTATAAAAAAATATATATATGAAGTGAGTCAATTAAGAATGCCTACTACCCACGGCTTTTCCCATTCAAGTAATAAAACATTGAACAGTCTGACCATCCAAACATAATTCTTACTAGCTTATGCTCCCACGAAAGGGAAAGAAAGGAATAGAAAATCACAACTAACATTACCCAAACATCATAAACAAAGAACAAAATACTACACCCAAATCCTGCATCCCATCAAACCAAATCCTGACTAGGAGAAATGAGACTCGATGCAAATTATAATGACAGAAAATCATAACAAACGTCAAACTCTTTTGTCTATTCATCAACAAATTTTTTTATCTTTACGACTAACAAAAGCCAAAACGAATTGTCTTTCAACAAAAATACCCAAAATAAACCTTCTCTTTTGATTGACAATGAGCAAGTTTAGTTTTTTAAAATACTTTTACTTAAAAATTAAATAAACATGTTCCAAAAACAAATTTTATAAACTTCATCAAGGATATTTTTCAATCGGAATAAATTTTTACATTTCTCGTAGTCAATTAATAATTAAAATTTCATTTTGTCCACAGCCGCAACAGTTTCTATGATTTGGCAATGAAGAAAGCTCAGGACTGTGCCATTTTTCTTTCCCAAATTGATAATCTTACCACTAAATTTCCCCATTAAAATTAAAATCCAGGTTTTAGAACGCCAAATATTCACAACTGACGCAAAACACAGTTCATTCGAATTCAAGCTCATTAAACAAACACAAAACTCAGAACAAGAAACAGAAACATCAAACACCATTATACTGACTTAGAAACATACTCGGGATCTCAAGAGACGGATGCCAAAGATAGACTTCTTCCAAGATGGCAGAGCTTCCATTACTTAATAATACAATAACTAGAGTCTAGAGAACTCAAAATACTAAATAATTATATATAAAGGAAACACAGTTTAATTACAGCACTATCCATTCACATCATAGTCCATTAAATAAAAAAGAAAACTAAAAAGAAACAGCCAAAAAAGGTCTAAAATACCAAGCAATCTAGGTAAAAGATATGAACTTTCCCCCTAAAATTCATTTTGGTACCAGTAAATTTCTTTTAGAACCCAACTCATAAGTACTCGTAACTAACACCACAACACTGTTGATTCACATCACTTACAGTTCAAATCAAATTTCGTTAAATAAACACAAAATCCAGATAGGCTTCTTGTACCACTAGATTTAGGTAAAAGGCATGATCTTATCCCTGATATAATATTTGTTACCATAAAGTCTAAAACCATCAAATCCAAGATAATCAAACTTTCTTCACACATTCATTCACATCAAAGTTCATTAAGTGTACCAAACACAGCAAAAACAAAGCCTATTATACCAAACTATTCAGATAAAATCATAAAAGGTAAATGATCTGTTTTCCACCCAATTTAATAGAATTACCATTAAATTTCTCCACGATCCAGGCTAGCAACCTAAATGCTGAAAGTCATAACACTAAACAAATATGAATAAAACCAAAAAAACACTAAACAAGAACAACAATGAAAGGTAAAATCTTTTCCCCAAACTTAACTCATACCATTACTCATTCACATCAACTTTCACAAGTATACACAAAAACCAAAACAACAACCAAAAAGGCTCACCAAAGAATCATAGTAATAGTAATATATACCAGTGAATTCCTTTTAATCAAATGCATCAAATTATCACCAAATTATCACCAAATAGACATAAAAGGTAAAATCTTTTCCTCCAACTAAAATACCACTACTCATTCACATCAAATTTCACAAAAATCAAAACAACAACTTCAACGAAAACTCACCAAAGAATCATAATATTTATCAATGAATTCCTTTTAATCAAAATATATCAAATTTATCACCAAAGGTAGAATCTTTCCCCCAACTTAACTAATACCGCTACTCATTCACATCAAATATCACAAATATAACACAAAAACCAAAACAACTTAAAAACCAAAAATAAAATAAAAACAAAAGCTCACCAAAGACGAATGGCGAACGAGAGACTTCTTACACGGGGCGATGCCACTGCTGCCACCGCCAGCGAAGCACTGTCGGTAGCTTCCGCTGAGCGGAACAGGCGGTCGGGCATCACTCGAACCCGCATTTTCCAAACCAATCAAAGCTTTTCCACCCTCCATCTCTCACATTCTCAACTGGGTTTCACAAAAGATTGAAAATTTTCCTTCTTAATAATAAAAAAAAGTTGGCCAATTGAGTAATTTTGGGTATCACAAAAGATGGAATTTTTTCTTCTTAAAAAAAAAAAGGTGAATTGGGTGGTTTTGGGTATAACAAAAGATGGGTTTTTTTTCCTTTTTGAAAATAAATAACAAAAAATGTTGAATTTGGAATTTTTGAGATTTTTTTGTTGATTTTGGTTTTATAGGGTTTTGGGGAAGAGTGAGAGAAAGACAACACAACACAAGGATTGGGTTTATGTGTCACTTTTTTATTATATATATATATATATATATATATATATATATAATTTATAATTTGTAATATATTTATTTATATATATATATATATAGAAAGAGAAAGAGAGAGAGAGAGATAAAAAAAAATTGAAGTTTTTGTTTGAAAAGAGGGAGGAAGACACTTTTGCCGTTGTGGTTTTAATATTAATTTAGGGCTAAATTTGACTTCTTTTTTTTTTGTTAAATATTCATTTTGATAAGATCTTTTTATATTAATTTTATTGATTTTTTTCCTTTTTGTTACGGTTTTGCTAACCGTACCGTTTAATCATTTAAAAACAGTCTGATACATTTTAAGTCATTTATAAAACAGTTTGAACCAAAATGACTTAAAATGGTTCAGACTGTTTTTTTTTTTTCCGTTTTTGGATTTTTGTTGATTTTAGATTTTTGTTGATTTTTTGGATTTATTTTTTTTTTATTTTTTAGGATTTTTTTTAAAAAAATCGTATTTTTTCGGGGTTTTGCCTCTTTTATTTTTATTTTTTTTGGATTTTTTCATATATTTTTTCATTTTTGCAATTTTATTTTCTGGAATTTTTTTTGATTTTTTACATTTTAATTGGCTAGTTAGTAAAAATAAAACAATACTTAATTAGTTTCAGAAATAGATCAATACTTAATTAAATTTTATAACCGAACCAATTCTTAAATATTTTTGTTTTCATAGTACAATCCTTAATTTTCAATATATTTACGAAATCAAGATGCATTAAATACAAAAACAGTTGTATTCATAATGTATAATCGTTACGTCTTACCGTACCATTATATCATTACTGTGTTGAATTTAGTTACATAAAATGAATGTTATTTATAACTTGCTATATTTTTATTTTTATTTTGTAATTAATAACTTGTTATACGAAACGTTGTAAAATACAAATCAAACATTTTTTACTATGCCTAGAGGGTATTGGTTATCTTTAGCTTTTTTGTTATTAAGATTCGTTTGAGTAGATTGCTTTTACGATTTTGTTATGTTCAGTATTTTTACGAAAGCACGAGTCGGACCAATTGGAAGTCGTTGGTTTGGTTATGTTCGGTTTGGGCCGAAATAGTAGTTGAATTTGAAAATATACAAGACGTACGCAATTGGTTTGGTTGGTCGATCGGTTTAAACCTCAAAGATAAATAAAAAACTAAACTTAAAAAATTACATTATGTCTAACAATAACTATTTAAAATAAAACTCAGTTTATTATTTGTAAAATTTGCAAGAGATTTATTATTTCATTTCTATTTAAGTGGCCATTACGAAACTACGTGTAATTTTAATCTGTCAAGAACTTTTATCAAAATTATCGGGACTAATTTTTTTCAAAAGTTGATCGTATAGTTCAAATGTTAAATTTTAAAAAAAATTATTTCGATAATTTTGATACAAGTTATAAATCGGTCAAAATTGCACGTAATTTCATAGTGAATAATTAAATGGTAACGGATCGATTATTTCGTATTATACTGAGTGGCGTTTTATCATATGCATAAAATCAAGGAACAAAAACTTTATTTTAGTCACAAATAAATCTTTTTTATTTTGATAAGCCAAATAATCACAAATAAAACTTTATTACTAAGAGCATCCACTTTGTTTAGAGATTTTGCAAGCAAGTAAATTGTCAATACCTACACCTAATTTTTCCTTTATTTGGTTAAAACCTTCATGTTTGTCTGTTTTAATCTCTTAAGATTGAGAGACACAAAAACCATGGAGACCAAAGAGAGTATATTCCGAATGGGTAGCGTTCGACTAGACCGTCCTTCATTTTCTCTGGGAAGTAGCGGAAGAAATGCTTTTTCAAGATCTTTTCGTTCTGAACAAGATGACGAAGAGGCCCTCATTTGGGCTGTCTTCGAGAGGCTACCAACTATGCGTAGAGTGAGAACGGGGATTTTGTCTGGAGATCAAGATGGTCATAAGACGGAAATAGATGTCATGAATCTTGATTTTACCCAAAAGAAAGAGCTGATTGAGAGGCTTGTACGATCAGGTGAAGAAGGACACGAGAGGTTGATGATGAAACTCAAACAACGTATTGATAGTACGTATTACACGGGAATGTTAATGTCTAGTACACACTTTCAGTTTCAGACCTAAGACCTTGCTATCAAAAACTGTATTTGATAATTATTAAGCCAGAACACACGAAACACGCTTTTGAACCATACACAAATGTATATAAAAGTTTATAAAGTATCTTGAGGCACGTAGTCCTTTGGTAGGAATTTGGACTGTTACAAAGGCAAAAAGAATCGAGGCACAAGCATAGGAAGAAACAACAAAAATGAAAACCCGTAATGTTAGAAAAAACTTTTACAGATAAATTTCCGGAAGGATGATCTTCAATCTTGAAAAGGGCATCGATCATCTTTTCTGGAAGTTAAATACCTTGATCGAAAGAGCAAAAATGAACCCGAAAAGAATCGTCATCCCAGATAAGATAACAGCGACCCATGGGAGAAAATCATGGTCGAAATCAAAATAATCTTTAATGTAATCTTTCACTGCTTGTTTTGTATCGAGCTTATCTTCAACGTCTCCAAACTGTGAGGCAACTAATCCGTACAATGTCCATGCGACTGGGCAAATATAGTAGTACCACTTCCACCACCCTGGCATCCTCTGTAAAAGAGTAGAGGAAAATATAGTTAGAACTTATAAGGAATTGTTTGTTTCATAGGAGGATAGATTAATCCAAATTTTTTTACAGTTTGAACCGTGCTTTTGGACCAATGTTCCCTGCAAACCATTTCATCCAGGATCCTTAAGATGACAAAAATGAAATTTTAAAATCGCAAGTCACTTACAGTTTTGGGAATAATGAATCCAGAAAAAAGATTCCAAATTGCATAGAAGGCCGACGAGACAATGGAAGCTATGTTGTGATTGGGAGTAACAGCCACAGCCATCATTCCGTAGAATGTGAAGTACAGGAATGTCACATACATGAAAAATATATACCAACTAAATTTGGCAAGTGTCCACTCAAATCCGATCATAGCGTAAACGATGACTCCATAGAGTAGCGTCTGAACAAAAATGTAAGGTACCTCTATGGCAACCTACAATAGTTCACACGATTAAGGATGAAATTTAGACATACTATTGAGTTAAAGCTTGTTTGGTTCATGGTTTCAACTTTTTGTTAATTTAATACAAAAATTAGGTTCATCCACATATTAAAGCTTCTAACTGTTTTATAAAGAACCAAAAATCTTAGTTTTAAGCTGTTCGGCCAAATACAGTTAAAGTAAAAAACAAGAATCTAAACCAACCAAGGGCTTGGATCAAGAACATTTTGCTATTCCCAATATTTCTTTGAGAAGTGCAATAGATTTTGTAACTGCTTCCTCGTGTCCATTAAAGTCATTGAGAAGTCTTATCATGGTATCTTGTTTCGAGGAAGACTTTTGACCTTCCCTACATTTGACTATTATAAAAGGGATAGCACCCCTTTTACAAAGCATTCAATTTAATTAAAATCTTGCTAGCAATGTTATGGCCTCTCCCAATGGTTCTACTGGTGACAACTCTCCCGAATACATTGCTTATTTAGAAAACGAGGTCAAGAAGGCTCGTAATGTGAAAAGGAAGTTGGCTGTTGTGACAAAAAAGTTGTCTGATATGGACGCGGCTCATCATGTGACGATGGCCGATCCGGATTGGGCCTTTGAACGAATAAAGAGCCTCGAGGCTTCTCTGACTAAGCATAAGGCGGCTAAAAGGGCTTATAAGCTTGCCTTCAAGGAGCTGCATGCTCGGTCCAAGCCTAGGTCGGATGACGTTGAAGCAAGCTCTTCCTCGGAATAATTAGCTTTTGTAATTTCTTTTGTATTGGATGTCATCACCAAGTTGTAACCGAATTATCGAAATTAATAAAATATTTCCTTGTTCTCATTCTTGTCTGTTTACTTTCTTAATACCTCATTGGATGACGTAATTCGACCGAAACTGTTGTTAGTTAGCCATAAATGTTCTTGGGAAGCTTCAAGAGGGTTATCTTATTTCGAGATGACCTTTGATCTACCCTTTATTTCTCCTTATAAAAGGGGGTTGTATCTGCTTTCTTCGTATAATTCACTCTTTTATAACGAACCAATGGCTTCTCCTCATGGATCCAGTGGAGATAATCTATCCGAGTATGTAGCCCACTTAGAAGTTAGAAAAGCTCGTATTCTTAAGAGGAGGTTTGCTTCCTTAACGAGGGAAGCTCGTCGGGCTGTTGAACTGGAGGGCAACCTAGCCTCCATGGAAAGTGCCTATCAGAAGGCCTTGATCGATAATATTTGGGTGCGTGCTCGGATTAAGGAGCTTGAGGCCTCTAGGGATAGGCATGTGGCGTCCAAGAGGGCTTACAAATTGGCCCTCAAGGAAGTTTATGCTCGGTCTAAGCAGAGGCCGGATGATGAAGCAGGCCCTTCTGCTAAATAATTCTCTTTTCTTTTTGTAATTTCTTTTCTGGTAGACTATGACCTTGTAATGGACTTTCTGGAATTAATAAAATATCTTTTTATTTTCCTTTGCTTCTTTTTATGTTCCCCATGCAATTTACTTCTGCTGTATTGTTTCTTCCCACGCGCGCGTGGCATTGTTTAATGGGATTCTTTGAACCGTGTGCATGATCTTATCCACTTAGTTTTCTCGAGCCCTGTGCAAAGAATATATTTAATATTCCTTGAGATTGTTGCACTTCCTCCTAAGTACATGCATGTATCTCCTTTTCCAATATCTATTAAAATAATGGAATAAATCCAAGAGTCTTTTTTAAACAGTCGCGTCTCTTTAATGCGCACGCTTCTTTAAATCTATTGGCGAACGGTTGCGATTCTTCACCTCATGCCCTCTTACATTTGTCTATAAATAACTTCTTTGAAGCTTGTCTTTCTTCACAATCTCCTCATATATTCTCTGCTTTATATATTCTTATTCTGTATATTGCTATGGCTTCTCCATTTTTCAGTTCTGCCTTGACCTTGCAAGTGGAAGCTTTTCAGGCCTCTTATGGCAATGCACTGAAGCTGTTGAGAGATGCTGAGATGGAGTTAGAAGTAATGCGTGGTCACCATAAGGAGATGGTGAGGGAGTTGACTTGGTTGAGGGCCGAGCTGGAATATTGCCGGCGTGCTCATTAGTCTTTGATCGATGAGAACAAAGTTCTAGGGAGGAATCTTTCGCTACAAGATACTGCAAGACCTGTGGGGCCCTCTCATCGATACTGACCAACTTCGCCCTAATAATTTCTTTTTGCTTTATTTTCTTGCACTCTTCTTCTTTTTCTGTTTTATACTTTGTTCTCTCACATTTTTTTTTCCTTTTTCTCTTTTTATTTTATTCTCTCTATTTGAGCACCTTTCATTTTTCTTCTTCGTTTTCTTGATTGTTTTATACTTTCTTCTCCCACACTTTTGAGGACTTTTTTCTTTTTCTTCTGTCTTATGTTTCTTTTCTTCGTACTTCTCTTTTTCGCTTGGCTCTTTGATATAATCGATCTTCTTTGGATATTCTGTCCTCTGATGTAATCGATCTCCTTTGAACGTTTTGCCCTCTGATGTAGCAGATTTTCTTTTGATGTTGTCCTCCGATGTAACAGATTTTCTTTTGATGTTGTCCTCTGATGTAACAAATTTTCTTTTGATGTTATCCTATGATGTAATGAACGCCTGTGTATCCCATCTTTATTAATGAAATATATATTTGCATCTTCTATTGTTCTTCTTTTTATACTTGTGGTTTGTCGTTTGTTTCCCTCGTCAGAATCATCAAATATTTGTTTTTTCTTCTTGTATGGTGTTGTACGGCCCCCACATGATATCTGAGGCCTGTGTCAGATGGCCAAAGTTGTTTTCCATGACTTGGTCAGTCAAAGATGCATGTTCCCAAGCAGTGTAAGTCTATGACGTATTATTTTTGCTCTATAAATACTCATCCTTTCTTTAGGATGTTATCATCTTTCACAAACTTTTCGTGTTTGCTTCTCCCTCATTCCCTATTTCCTTCTGTAATATAACTTCCAAGAATGTCTGAGCCCGTGGTGAGATATCATGCTCGGATGAAAGACTTAGATGCTGAAGTGTCTCGGGTCCGTCATCACATGGCTAGACTAGAAAGAGAATATGGGGTTCTGGCTTTCAGTCAGTTTGACTCATATCCCGAGGAGACCCTTAAGTGAACTAAGATCTTAGTCCTGAGTCGCCAGCTCGACCAGTTGTTGTTGCGTAGAAATCATTTGGCTAACTATTGGTATGAGGCCGAGGAGATTTGGGATCAAGGTCAGGAAGAGTTTGACAACGGTCCTCAGGGCCTAGCTAGC
Source organism: Primula veris (assembly GCA_963682055.1). Classification (NCBI taxonomy): domain Eukaryota; kingdom Viridiplantae; phylum Streptophyta; class Magnoliopsida; order Ericales; family Primulaceae; genus Primula; species Primula veris. Next base: position 4,472,850 of record OY821741.1, on the reverse strand, counting down.
ATGATGGTTAAGAATGCTCGGCTTAAGGAACATATCTCTGCCCTTACTAGGGAGAATGCCGACCTTGCCAGGGAGAATGAGTGTCTGGTCATCATGAATGACTCATACCAAGCTCGGTTAGAGTGCTCTGCTCGGGTGGCCTTTTCTCGGTCTGGCAGTTCGGTTTTCCCGCTCATTGATCCTTAATTTAATTGGGCCTGTTTTCTGATGTGTTTTTCCCACTTTGGAAATTGTATTTTCTTTTCTGCCTTTGAACTGTTGCACCCTTTCGTATTTCGTGCCCTTTTTGTATTCTGAACTATTGCAACGCCTCGTACTTTGTGTCTTTTGTCTTGTGAACCATTGCAATGTCTCGTACTTTGTGCCTTCTCGTATTTCGTGCCCTTCGATTCCTTATAAATGCTCCCTATTGTTTGCATTTCATTATTAACTCTTCCTTTCTCTCTCCTGTTTTATAATTTTTGTTTCTTCTAACTTGCTTGTATCTGAGATGGCTCCCATCACTAGATCTACTGCAAAAAAGAAATCTCTTCTTGAAGAGGAGCCTACTTTTATGCTACCCCATCCCCCCGGTTTTGAGGACTTGACTCCTCTTCAGTTGAAAGAAATTGAAATGTCGTGGCTGAAAGACGATCTTAAGTGTGCTCAGACTGAAGTCATGAGGTTTAAACAGTATTGTGATGAGGAGGGTGCTGCTCGTTTTGAAGCCGAGCAGAAGTGCAAGTCTCAGTCTTACGCTTTGCAGCAAGCTGAGATTGGTATTTCTCGCTTGATCAAAGAGAGGGATCATCTCAAAGAGCTCTTGGCGAAGAGGGATGCCGAGGAAGGTGGTAGTTCTAGGGTTCAAAAATAGAGAAGTATCTTATTGTTTCTGTCTTCCTTTGGGTATAATATGTTGTTACCTTCACGGCAGAACTCCATGGTATTCCCCGCTTGATTAAGGAAAAACCTAAGGTGGATGGTTTTTGTAGTGATGTTTTTCTTATTTGGTTTAATTGAATCCTTTGTAACTGGTTGTTTTCCCCCTTGTGGATGAATAAAAGTACTTTATTATCTGGTTTCCTTTTATTTTTCTCTGCTTGGCTATTTCTTCGTTGTGAGACTATGTTATACCTCGGTATGGGCACCGTGGTTGTCCTCCTTATCAGTATGGGCACCTGGTTGTCCTCCTTATCCCCCTGGAGAGCGTTGCTAGACTTGAGCCTGAAATGCCGTCGAGCTAGGAACGGTCTTCGTTTACCTTGTTCGGTGCTCCTGTGGTAATAAACTGTTGGGCGTCGAGGAACTTATGTGGTGTGCATCCTCGGTGGTAATTATTGTTCCACATTGCTTGTATTAATATTGGTAGCGTATGTTGTAAGCTTTTCGTGGTGGGGTCCACTGGCCGTTTATATAGGTTCAATGATGTGAAGTGCATGGGTTAGTGGGCTAAGCTTTTGACGTGGCAAGATCTGGAGCATTGAAATTTTAAATATCTGTGGATGTGTTGACTTTTCTGTGGCTAAAAAGAGGGAAACCTCTGTGACACGAAAGGATGGTTAATATTTATTCCCTTTATTGCGGCTCCACTCCCTTATCTTTCCCAAGTAATTCTTTTTTATCTTACCATTCTCCCATAATCTCCCCACCTTTTCTCTCTCTAGGGTTTGTCCTTCCCTCTAAAAAAATATCTTCTGCTAACGGTGCTTAAGAGAAAAGTTATCTCCAAGGTTGTACTCGCCCCATTATAATGACTATAAGTGTATTCATGATTACTGGGATCCTTTATATGCTTCTTTGCTAGTTTGCTAGTTTATTGGTCTTTCGTAGCATGTCTTCTATTGATTCGTCCGATATCCCCATATAGGTTTGTATTGATTTATTGTGGGTGGGTTTTCTGTATTGTATTGGAATCTTCTGCTGGGTTTTGTGGTTAGGCTTAGGCTGTTTATGTGGATTGGAAACTGTTTGTGTTTGTTGGATTTTTGGTGTGGTTGTTTATTTGTGGTATGTCGTGTTGTAGGTCGTGTATTAATGAGGTGTTTTGTGTTGTTTTCTCAGAATTATTTCGCTCAATGCCTGACCCAACTTGGGGTTTTTTAATGAGGCAGAATTTAGAAAACGAGCAGGAATACCTGTCGACGTGAATGTTCGTCCTCCGAGGACCGTGGAGGAGGCGCATGGGCATGTGGCCGCTAATGAGGTAGCCCTTCGGTCAGCGTCCCTGTTGACCGGTGGGTTGAAGCTTCCTCTTTCAGACTGGATGGTCTCCTTCTTTGAGGCCTTCCAAATCGCGTCCTGTCAACTCGGCCTGAATACTTACCGTATACTCAACGGTATAAAGAGGCTGTCGGAATTGGCGAACATGCCCGTGGAACTGAAGGATGTGCTGGGGATCTATGGTTTCCATTTTGAAGTGCGGAGCTCGTACTTGAAGTCGGTGCGTTTATTTACCCGACTTGTGATTGATCTGCCCGACACGAACAAGGAACACAACCTTGGTCTCGTGATTGTGTCTGGGAATTGGTGTCCTCCTGGTCGCCAGATTTCTGCTCCCGTTGAGGCTGCTCCCGAGCTGCCTATTCTTGGTGCTCCCAATCTAGAGGCTCTTCTAGCTCTCTGGAGTTGGTGGGGGCCTGGTTCCACGAAGCAGGCAGATAGCCGTGCTGCTCCCAAGTTGCTAGGGTATGTTGCTGAGCCGGGGAAAAGGTGCGCCAATGCGCCTGTAATCCCCAAAGAAACTGAGGCTGAGTTTCTTTTGGTGGTGAAGCCCCGCGTCTTAGCTCTTAGTAAGAAGTCTGCTCGTCGACGATCAGCGGAGGCTCGGGAGGAGCCTGCTAAGAAGGCACGGGTCACCGAGTCGTCGAGAAGTGATGTGGTGCCAGAAGAGGGCACGGACTTGGAGGGGGGGTGCACTCTCCCCAACAGGAGAGCTCAATCTTGCCTGTCTCCCCTGAGGACAAGAATGCTGAAGCCGCGGTACGTATAATTGTATGTTTAATTGGAATTTCGTTTTCCCTTCTTTATCTGTTATTTGTCTTTCAGTCTTTGACGTCTCTGTTGGTTACGCTTGCCCTTGCCCGGTCTATGGGCGTTGTTTTGTATCAGGGGTCGTTCAGTGACTTGTTCAATTATGTGAACCTAAACATGGACATGGAAGAGGATACGATGACTCTTCCTAATGTCTCGCCACCGGAAAAGGTGGAGAAGGTGGCTGAGGATAAGACCCCTGAAACTGGTGGGGTGGATACCGAAGCGGCGGCTACTGATAAGGATGTGGAGGTCGGCGGCACAGAGGTTGGGGTGTCTGGCGAGAAGGGGGCCAAGGAAGGGGGTGAGGGGAGCGCTGAAAAGGTGGAGGTGGATGGGGTGGCTATGGTCCGTTACATTGATAGGTGCACCGGCAATTTGTTGGGGACTCCCCGAGCTATGAAGATGGGGTACACCGCCCTTATGCCCCTCGCCTACCAGAACATGTGGGATATGGCTGCTCAGCCAGCTGTGGTGACCATTGAGCAGGCCAATGTCGATGCCCTCCGGGTAGGTTTTATATCATCGTTTTTGTATTTTTGACTACTTCTGGTGGTATCTGAGAGACCGGGTATGCATGCAGATTTTCCTTGCCACCCCTGAACTGAGAGACCGGTTCACCGCAGTGGAGGCCGAGAAGGAGCAGCTAGCGGCCGAGAATAAGCTACTGGATGAACAGCATGGCACAGAGGTTGAGAAGTATGGTCGTCTGGCTGAGGAAAATGCTAAGTTGGCTGATGAGAAGGCAAAGCTGGAGTCCGAGAAGGTGACTATGGCCGAGGATAAGGCAAAGGTGGAGGCTGAAAAGAAAGTATTGGAGGATCAGGTAGCCTCGTTGCAGACAGGCCGAGCAGAGGATCGAGACCAGTTCACCAAAATCGTCAATTTCTATGCATATGGCTGTCATGTCCGTGCTTTGAATCTGGTGAGGGTGCCCCTTTCTGATCGTGCCTGGTCGGGACTGATGTACCCGGTCCGAGATGCTACGCCTCCGTTGCCGAAGGATTGGGCTAACATTCAGGATGAGGAGATGCCTCGCATGCCGGGGCAATCGTCCTCTTCTGCACCCCGACCACATTCTGGGTCAGGTTCTTCTACCCCTCGAGCTGCGACTCCTCTGGGATCTTCAATCCCTCGGTCTTCTCCCCATTAGGTTGATCCTTGATCCAGCGTCATTTGTAAATGTTTTTTAGCTGATGTAGGTATTGTTTTGGAGTCCGGCTTGTGGGCCGTTGTATAAACTATGAAATTCTTTTGGGAAATGTGATAATATTTGGCATCGTTGTCATTTGTCTTTGTTTATCGCTTTCGGTATTGCTTGTTTCGTGTTAGTCGTCTTCGTGTGTTTGAAGGTCATAACAATCATGTCAGGTACCGGTTAATCCTCTAGCCATGGTGGTCTGGGCCCGACCAAGTGGTAGTGTAGGTGATCGGTTAGGTAGTTCTGAGGAACCCAGTTCGTCTCATATTGCAGAACTTAGCTCAACTCGTCGTGAGATTACGGAGTTAAAAGCCCATATCATGGACTTATCTACTCGGTTACATAAGTTGGGTGAAAAGTTCAGCAAGAAGACCGCCCACTATACGGTAAACAAGGGAAAGGCCAAAGAGCTTCTCGGTGCACTTCGGCGGTCTCGGGATGAAGCTCGGGGCCGGGTAACAAGCTTGAACTTGGTGTTAGGGGCCGTTTATGAGGATGCAGACTTGTTGCTATCCTTTGTCAAGGCATATTGGGCCCGGGGTCGTGCACTAGAGGTGTACGAGCATGTGAAAGGTAAGCGTGGTGTTACCCGAGCAGAGCGTATGGTTGATGCTATGGCTGGGGTAACTGAGACCACGTCTGCCTTGAAACGCTTGGATGCTTCTGTGAAGGATCATTTGGGGACGCAGATAGTCTCGCTGCGGGACATTCATTTTGCGGACGCTGTAGAGACCTCAGCCTCTATCGAGGGCTTATCCGACTAATCTTAAATTAATAGTAGCTTGTATTGGTTTTTTCTTTTGCAACTTATATAAAGTATCCTCTCTTTCGATTTCATTTTCTTTTTGACGAATATTCATGTCTCCTCCCCGTTTTTTATTTTTTATTTTTATAGGCATCTGCTACTATGTCACACCAGGCTGGTTCTCCGGGCCTTGGTAGTCCGGGGCAAGGACCTAGTGGTGCTTCCCGGGATGAGGCCTCATCTGGTGTGGCTAGTGAAGTGCGTGCCAATTGGCTTTATATTGATCTGAAGGGCAAGAATGACAAACTGCATGGTCGGTGTGCCTGACTTAAGGCAAAGGTGAAAACCCAAGCGGCGTCTTTTCGTGATTACGTTCGACGTGCCGAGCATGTGGTTGAAGTGCAGGAGCGCCGGTTAGACCGATATTGGCGTTTGAAGAACAATTACTTTGGCAAATTAAAGTCGTTGGTAACTCGAGCCAATGTTCTAATGAAGTATTTCCATGCTTCTCGGATGAGGTATGACACTTCGGCAGGCATGTTCCTAGTTCGACATCTGCCCTTGGACGATGCGCAGCATAAGGAAGCAAATGAAGCTCATGAACGTGCGAATGAGAAGGAATTCGACCTGCGGATGGAAGTGGTGCAGAGTATCGGTGTAAACACGACCAACTTCGATTCGCTTATTTCCGAGGAGCGTTTTGAGGGTGATGATACCGATGAGGACACGGTGATGGATGACGAAGAGGTTGTGCTCGGTCAATTGCCGTCGTGCTCATCATGTAGTAGCTCTTCTTAGGCTTATTTATTTTTCGAGTATTGTTGCCTCCGTAATGCAGGCTAGTATCATTTGCTTCATTTTTTTGTTCATGTATTGGACATTGCCATTACCTTGCTGATATTTCATTGACTGGATTGATTTTCCTTTATTTTCTTTGCTTGGTACTTGGTCGCCTCCGTAATGCGGGCTTGAACTATTCTTTTCTCTTTTTTGATCCTTGCTTACTGGATGAATTGGTACCTGCATGTGTGCCTCCGGTTCATTGCAGGACTTTTTAGGGACTTAAACCCTGTTGCCTCCGGTTCGTTGAAGGACTTGAGTATTCCTTGGCACTTTCTTAGACATGCCATGTCGGGAATTAGTAACATGCCTCCGGTTCGTTGGAGGACTTGAGTATTCCTAGGCACTTTCTTAGACATGCCATGTTGGAAATTTATGAGTATTCCACTTTCTTAGACATGCCATGTTGGAAATTTCTGAGTATTCCTAGGCACTTTCTTAGACATGCCATGTTGGGAATTTCTGAGTATTCCTAGGCACTTTCTTAGATATGCCATGTTGGGAATTAGTAACGTGCCTCCGGTTCGTTGTAGGACTTGTTGTTATACATGCCTCCGGTTCGTTGGAGGACTTGTTAGACAGTATAACAAAACATTTTATTTATTCAAAAGATAATGTCATGACAAAGCAGAGGTAAGGTAGTACCTGTAATGGTAAACTAGCTTACACGTAGTACTTTTTAAGATTAGCCACGTTCCAAGAATTTTTCTCTCCTTTGCTATTGTTCAACAGAACGCTTTTGATCTTGTAGGTCACCAGGCTTGTTCTTTTGAGGATTTCGTATGGTCCTTCCCAGTTAGGACTGAGTTTGCCATGTATCTCATTGCGTATATATGAAGTTATGCGTCGTAGCACCAGTTCTCCTACCATGAATTCCTTGGATCCCTTCACCCTCTTGTCATATGTTTGCTTTATGCTTTGTTAGTACTTTGCGAGGGTAAGGGCGGCTATCTCGCGTTTTTTGTCTAACATGTCGAGCTCCTCTCTCATTCTTTGTTCATTGTTTCCTTGCTCGACTAAAGTTGTTCGGAGTGTGGGTAGGCCGATTTCTGTTGGTATGACGGCCTCTACACCGTATGCTAAGCTGAACGGGGTTTCCTTTGTGCCCATCTTCGGCGTAGTTCGGCATGACTATAACACGTTAAGTAGTCGCTCAGGCCATCTCCCATTTGCTTGTTCCAGGGTTGTCTTTATGCCATCTAGGACAGTTCGTTTTGATACCTCTGCTTGGCCGTTACTCTGTGGGTATGTTGGAGTCGAATAGAACTTTCGGATACCGAGTTCTTCGTACCAAAGCTGTAGCTTGGCATCCTTGAACTGGGTGCCGTTGTCCGCGACAATGGCGTAGGGTATACCGAACCTAGTGATGATATGCTCCCAAATGAACTGTTTGACATTGCTGGCTTTAATTTCTCGGAGAGGTTTAGCCTCGACCCATTTGGTGAAGTAGTCCGTCGCTACAATCAAATATTCGACGCTGCCGGGTGCTTTGGGAAGCTTCCCGGCTATATCAATTGCCCATTGGGCAAATGGCCATGGTGCCGATACCGGGGTCATCATAAACGATGGGAGCCGAGGTATTTTGGCGAATCGTTGGCACTTGTCGCATTTTTGGACGTAGACGTCTGCATCTCGCTTGATATAGGGTCACCAATATCCCTGTATGATTGTCTTGTTAGCGAGGGACCTTCCCTTGATGTGTGCTCCGCATGATCCTTCGTGGATCTCTTCCAAGACTTGTTGTTGCAGTTCGGTGCGGACGCAGAGAAGGTGGGGTCCTTGATAACTTGACTTATACAATTTGTAATCCTCGGATAGCCAGAACCGAGGAGCCTTTCTTGTGATCTTCAGCGCTTTTATCTTGTCTACCGGGAGCGTCCTGTTTCGCAGATAGTGAATCATGTCGTCCATCCATCCTAGCTCGTACTGTATGGACGTTACTCGATCTATTCTTCTGGTGATGCTCGGAGTTTCCAGAAGCTCCACTGTGATTGACCGAGTGTTGGCCAATGTTAATGTCGAAGTTAGAGTTGCCAATGCATCGGCATGTGCGTTTTTAGTGCGATTGATTCTTATTAATTCGCACTGCTCAAATGTGGCCATTAAGCTCTGGACTTTCTGTTGGTAGAGGATCATTCTGTCGTCCTTGGCCTGGTACTCGCCGATGGCTTGATTGACGATCAGCATGGAATCTGAACTAGCATTTAAGTGGGAGCATCCGAGGGACCGGACAATGAGCATGCCGTTGATCATGGCTTCGTACTCTGCCTCATTGTTGGTAGCTCGGAAGCCCAGTTTGATGCTTTTCTCTATGACTGCGCCCTCACTAGACTTGAGGACGATTCCTGCTCCTGATCCGTCCTTGGTTGCTGATCCATCGACATGTATTTGCCAGTGTGACTGCGGGGATATGGTCAATGGCTCGTCATATCCTTCGCTGAACTCCGCGACAAAGTCGGCCAAGACTTGTCCCTTTATGGCATGTCGGGGAGCGAACTCGATATTAAACTAGGATAACTCGACCCCTCATGCCGCAACTCGACCGCTTATGTCTGTCCGTCGAAGGGACTCCTTTATGTGGAATTTTGTGTAAACTTGGACCTGGTGAGCGATGAAGTAATGTGGCAATTTTCTGGTGGCAATGACCAAGGCCAAGCATAGCTTTTCCAACGGTAGATACCGTGTTTCGGCTTCAACCAAAGTTTTGCTGACGAAGTAGATCGGGAATTGTTCTCGACCTTCTTCTCTTAGGATGACTGCACTCACAGCTGTAGTGGAAACTGCTAGGTAACATACCAGAATATCTCCTTTGTTCGGCCTTACTAGCAGTGGCAGCGTCCTTAGATACTCCTTTAGGTTGTTGAAGGAAGCTTCACACTCCGGGTGCCACACGAATTTCCTATCTTTTTTGAGTGATTCAAAAAATGGTCGTCCCTTGTCAGCAGATCGACTGATGAACCTGCTCAGTGCGGCCATCATACATGTAAGCTCTTGCACCTGCTTCTTATTCTTGGGTGCTGTCAGGTTCTGCAAAGCGGTGATCTGGTCAGGATTAGCTTCTATTCCTCGCTGGCTGATCATATGTCCCAGAAAATTTCCTTTGCTGATGCCGAATGGGCACTTAGTTGCATTGAGCTTCAGTTTGTGCTCGCCCAATGTTTGGAAGACTTCTCTGATGTCATGGAGGTGGTATGTATCCCTTTCGCTTTTGACGACCATGTCGTCTATGTATACCTCCATTGTCTTCCCTATATGCTTCTGGCATACATTCGTTATCATTCTTTGGTATGTTGCTCCCGCATTGCGGAGGCCGAACGGCATTACCGTATAGCAATAGTTTCCCAAAGGTGATATGAACGATGTCTTTTCTTCATCTTCATGGGCGAGGGGAATTTGGTGGTATCCGAGTATGCATCGAGGAAGGTCATCCGTTCTGCTCCCGTTGTTGCATCCACCAATTGATCAATCCGTGGAAGGGGGAACGGGTCCCTCGGTCAAGCTTTGTTCAGGTTGGTGAAGTCGATGCAAACTCTTTCCTTTCCATTCTTCTTTGGGACGACGACCGGATTAGACAGCCAATTCGGTTAAAACACCTCCCTTATAGCCCCTGCTTCTAACAGCTTTCGGACTTCCGCTATTATAGCCGCTCGATGTTGGACCGATATCTTTCTGCTCCTCTAAGCGATTGGCTTATACTCGGCGTTAACACTGAGGTAGTGGCATGCTGTCTTCGGGTCTAGGCCGGGCATGTCCTTGGGGCTCCAGGCGAATTTATCGACGTTATTGAAGAGGAAAGTTTCTAGCTCCTTGGATTCCTGTTCGGGAAGGTTCTCGCCAATGAGGAAGTAGTGTTCCTAGTCCATATCCGGGATACACACCTTCCGGAGAGTCTCTCCTACTTGTGCTTCAACCACCCTCTCAGCTCTGGCTAGTTGGTCGATCAGCTTTTTCGTGCTGGTGGGTTGTTCGACGACGACCAGCTGTCTCTTAAGTGCCGTGGTAATGTCCTCGCAGCGCCTTGAGTCCTCTTGACATCCTCGGGCGGTCGCGATCTCACCCCTAGCATTAGGGTATTTCACCTTCTGGTGGTATGTCGAAGGTATGGCCCGCATGGCATGAAGCCATGGTCGGCCCAAGATCGCATTATGGCCTGAATGGTCATTGACCACCAAGAATTCCACGGGGACTGATACGGATCCCGTTGTAACATTTAGGACGATCTTTCCCAATGGTTTAGTCGTCTCGGAGATGAACCCGATCAGTGTGACGTCGGTGGGCTATAGATCTTACAGCTTGAGCTCCATCTTGTCGAAGAGCTCTTTGTACATGATATCACAAGAGGCTCCTTGGTCGACAAGCACTCTGCTGACCGTGTCGATGCCGATTTGGACGCGGAGGTTAATGGCGTTCCCGTGGGGGTATATTACTCCTTCCTCGTCGAGATCAGAGAAGGAAATTGGTGGGTGTCGTTGCGGCGTGCATTGCCGCTTAGAGGTCGACGCCTGTGAGGCCTTGGCGACTTGGCCAAAGTGCGCCAGTTGCTGTTGTTGTGATTGTTCCCCTCCCATGCTCTTGGATCGTGACAGATGCACGACGTTGATTGTTTTGCCTTGTCGGTTGTCGGCTCCCTTGATGGCTAGCTGTTTCCTTTGTTTCCAGCGCCTTTGATGAATTTGTTGAGGTATCCCGCGTCACCTCACATGTTCATCTTCCACCGCAGATTGCAGCAGTGCTCGGTGAGGTGTCTGTGGTCCTCGTGATAGGCGCAGAAGAGCTTGGAATCTCTTAGATTGGGGGGGGGGGGGGGGGGGGGGTAACGAACGGGTCTGGTCGGGAATACCAGCTTTCTCTGTAGATATCCTTAAGGATATCTTCGGCAGATAGGTTGAAAGTGTATCGTAGCTCGACCGGTTCGAAGTTCTTCCGGCATTTCCTTTCTTGGAACCGACCTTGTTGAAGTGGTTTGGGTGGCATTGGGTAGGTGATTTGGAGTGGCTTATGCTCGGGTTCTCGGGGTTGTTCTACCCTTTGCTGGACCTCGGGACCCTTGTCCCGTTTGGTCGGGTTGACTGCTTCCCCCTGATTGTTCTTCGCTCTCTTGCGGTCCACCTGTGCTTCTCGCACCATCTCTCTTCTTGGTAGAGCTCGGTTGAGGAGGCGCATTTCCTCATTTTTATTGGTGAGATGGGTGCAATAGGCAAGCAGAGCGTCAGTAGTCGGGAAGCTCTTACCGATGAACTTTCTTCTCGCCCAATAGCCGCTGGGGATAGAGTTGATGAAGTTTTGGATGGCTATGTTGTTGGCGTATTGCGGAATTTGATTTGCCACATCGATAAAACGTATGCAGTAGTCATTGAGTCGTTCATTTGGTAGCATCGCCATTTTTAGAAGGGTTTCAATGTTGACCTTCTTCTTCCGATGAGCAGCATATCGGGTGGAGTACGCACGGAGAAGCTCCATCCAGCTTCCTATAGATCCCCGCGGTAAGTTATGATACCACGATGAAGCCTCTTGGCCCAAGCTGTTTTTGAAAAATTTGCACATCAGTGCATTGTCATTGCTCCACAGCTCCATCCTCGTCTTGTAGTGTCGCAGATGATCGATTGGGCAGCTCCTTCCATCATAGAGCTTGAATTCGGAGATGACGAACCTCACAGGATTGCGGTACCGCATGATCTGCTCAGTACATGGAGTTTCTTGGCATACGTCCCAAGCCTGTTGGAACGCTTCATCCAATGCTTGGTAGTGGGGGGCGTATCCCCCATAGTGGGGTTGTGGGTAGTATCCTACAACGACCCTGTGGTCGGGGTATCTCCCGTCGTTCGGGTTCTTGTCGAGGACAGGTCCTCAAGGAGCGTATTGACGGTCGAGCACTGTCAAGTTTATTCTCGGTATATGCTCCCTTTGCCGGGGAATCCCTATACCCTGTTCTCGGCCTGCCACTTCCAAGGCGGCATGGTAAGTGGAATCTTCCAATGCTAGTCGGGGATCTTGATGTGCTTCGGCAGTTTGGGTCGGCGGTATTGTAATGCCTGCTGCTGCCATGGCGGACATGCATGCGGCCAGCTGAGCTTGAAGCTGGGCATTGTAACCTTGCTCGGTTTGTGCCAATGCGACCGCGTTCCCTGCTTGGGGAACAATGGGTTGTACTTCCACCGTGGATGGTGTATTTATCCGCGGTGGGAGGATCGATGGTCGGACCGTTTGTTCTGGTACACGGTCCTCAGGCATGCCATACCGGTGGTTTTCATGCGTTGGAAAACGAACCTGGTGGGAACTGGAGTTGATCGAGGCTGCTGGCAGGGGGGCCCTTGAGCTTGGCCCTGCGTTGCTGAGGCGGCGGTTGACTGGCGACGGTCTTCTTGTGCGCCTTGTCACGGACAGCACTCGTTCTTCCTCCGAGTCTGTAGGGTTTTCGTCGACGAGTCCGTCGATTGGTAACGGTTGGTTGGTTGGTTGGTCGGCTTGAATATTAGAGGTGGTCGGTCTAGCTTCGACCTGGAGTGCTTCGTAGCGGTCTCGGATATTGAGGAGATGCGCTAACACTTCTTGGTGGATTGAGACTTCCTGGTTAGTCGTTGTGCCTACTTCCTCTGGGCGGGTTTCTTCATTGGCATTTGCCATTGTTGCTCGTCTGATAGAGTATTGGTGTTCGGCTTCGAAACTAGTTGGGAACTAGATGATTCCCGGAGACGGCGCCATTTGATAAAGCATAATCTTTGATGGGTGGCGATATGCTTTTCAACGATAATATAATAATTAAAAGACGGTAATTATTGGACACTTCTTTGATCTTTATTATTGCTCGACAATTGTGCTTGCTCGGATTACAATTTTCTTATTACACTTGTGCTCGGTATTACGACTTAATCTTGATCTTGATCTTTCTCCTTTTCTTCGGTACTCGGCTCTTAATCTTGCTCGGTATGCTTTCTAGTGAGATAAGCTTTGACAGACTTTTCTAATATCTCTCTTTCTCTCAGATTTTTTAAGTAGATTTGAGGTCCTCCTTTTGGTGAGTGTACTTGGCTATTTATAGACAATTGTAACTCGTAGGATGTTGACAAATGTTCTCATCTCATGCGTCACCTCATAGGCTTTTCCTCTGTGGACCTTTACTAATTGGGTTAAGACCTTTATAGGTAATGGCCTATTAGAAAAGCACTTTTAGACCATGGATTATTGGATTCAAGCATTGGGTACCCTCTAATAATGTGTGGGTCGATTCATGCCCGAATAGGCATATTCGGGTCTAATTTTTGTGTTCTATCACTTATACTTTAAGGTGATCAACCAAATAATCCAACTTTTAAGGGTAAAAAAAACTGAATAACCTGAGATCAAGAGCTACAAAAAAACAAGGTTATATCGAGTTACCTGTCCAAAGGCATATGGCAAAGCCGAATACATTCCTGCTGCTCTTTCTCTATAAAACACCGTTCTTTCAATAGCAACAATGGGTTGCACTGAACTAGCATTCATCGTGCCAAGAAACAGCACAGCAGCATACATGGAACCCATTGCATTAAATATATCTTGTGATTTTTTCCTGTAGTTTGTAAAAAATAAGTCAGTTATTTGAATAAAGAAAAATGATTGACATATATAATTTATGTATATTCAAATTAAGGTAGCAATGACTGTTTTAGAGTTTTGAGTAGTATTTTAGTGGTTCTTATCGTTTATTTTTCTCTATGGACGTGGATACAATACAATGGGTGTTACCTATCCATTTCTGCTAAGTAGATTTTCCCATTCAAGAAATCCTTGTTCAATTATGGTGTTAAGAAATATATACATATGTTTTTGGTTCTACTATTTTGATATTTTGATGATAATACTTTGTAACATTTTATGATAACTTGTTTTCGCAATTTGTTATTTAGTTTATCAAATTGCGAATAAAATTTCTCATAAATGGATGGAATCTAACTCTAATTAAATACAATAAAGAGTTCGTTACGAACTCAAGTTCGAATTTGATTGGATATTTCTACCCAGTCTCAGTCCTATCAAGTCCCAACTGTATCTGTATATAAAGTTGATCAAGTCTGTATTCTCTAGGCACACAAAATTTATTTTCGAGAGAAAAAGAGCCAAGACAAGGATAGTCCACCCTCTTCATAATAGCCAGACGTTTTGAAGAGAGCACATGAATATCAGATCGAAAAGGTTCCAGGGAATTGCCGCCTTTTCTCGTTCTGCAGATTATATATGTATTCTAACATATATAGTAGACGGAATAGTAATTTTGATAATATATGGTAATTTTCAGCTACCAAGACTTTCATACGAGACAAAACAGACTGTTCTCTGGGATTTTCCAGGAGTGCTCTACAGTTTCTTGTGTTTGCCACAAAATTAAGATTGGTGAAACAAATACTAGTTATTACAGTATAAACTATAGTTTTGTGTTTTATTGATGGAAAGTACCTCTTCATGCCAAGATCCCAGAATACTGTCCCGAAAAGGAGAGCTATAATAGTTGTGAACAAAAACCTCACAGCTGTGTAAGTAGGGTTCCGCCAATACGAAAAGCGCTGTTTCCATAAACAAGCCATACATTGTGTGTAAAACGATTGAGCGTATTGGGTCGAAAAACACAGCTCTTTTGATCCCGGAGTTGAGGTGCTAAGCTCCCTGATTAATTCTTTACTTCTCCTGTTTTATTATAAAAGAATTTAAACAGTGTCAGTATGAAAAAGCACTTGTCATGTGACATCTTATTTCAGCTTCTTTTTTCACATCTATGCCTTACTTATGCAAGTCTGAATTCTTGTAAATTTCTGCAAAATCGACACCGAGAGATGTTTCTTGAGCTAGTGAGGAGATCTCCAACATCCAAGTTGCGGCATTGTAACCATCTTTGATTTTACTAACTCCGTCGATCGCCTACATGAAATATAGAAATAACATAGTAATCACAGTATTTAAGAAGGTACCAAAATATAAAAAAAATATCGAGGGTTTTCATTAATTTCATGACCTTACCTCAAAGTACTTGATCAATTCACATGATTGGCGACCCAATGGACCGACGTATATTTCCTCACCACCTCGTTTCATTAGGAACAGCTGAAACACAAGGTCATGTGAGTAAATTATCTTATATTCTTCAAAACTGAAAATTGACTAGTTTGGAAGGAAAGTATTCTTTACAATTTGCTTTATACATATCTGTACCCAGATATAGTATTGCACACAGATTATATTGCACACAGATTATACGTATTGCTTGCTTTATTGTTATGATGAATCTATTGTCAACCCATAAATCTGTGTTATAGATTTGATTGTATAACTTTACTAAGTTACTGCCCATACCTGAAACGGAATGTACATATTCTCACTTCCATGAAATACACTATTATACAACAAATATTATATACTCTATTCACCATCAGAAAAAAATAAACCCTTGTAAGGCCTTGTTTCTTTGCAGCATACAATCTTGTAATGTTTTTTTAATTTATTTTTTGGGTTTTTTGCATAAAATCTAGAGTTCTGTAGACTAAATTTGGTTGACGAGGTTAAAAGCTAAGATGTTTGGTTGCTGGCCTGTGTTAGCTAGACTGTTTAGTTCGACGGAGAGTAACTTATTTCCTCAACAAACTTAACTCATGAGCTTAAAAAGCTGAAACAAAACAATACTTATACTTAAAAGATATAAGCAAACAAGCTCTACACATTTTTTCCTTGCCTCATCAAATGCCTCGAAAATGTCGATACTCGGCTGGTGTATAGTACAGACCACTGTTCTTCCTGTATCAACCGTGTTCCTTACGGTTCTCATAACTATAGCCGCAGCCCTAGCATCGAGTCCAGATGTTGGCTCATCCATAAATATGATGGATGGGTTAGCTACAAGCTCAACAGCTATTGTAAGCCTCTTTCTTTGTTCGGTCGAAAGACCACTGACACCTGGCAACCCCACAAGTGCTTCTTTCATGGAGGCTAGCTCAACCAGCTCTAAGACCTCATTGACGAATGTCTGCAATTTTAATTTGTTCACTTTTAACATTCTTATCCGTTCGAAAAGCTCACTAAAATAACGTCTGAAAGCTTGTAAAAGTACGATACATGTAACATTTCGCTTAAAAGCTCAAAACTCGTGTTTTCTTACGATCCCAGATGAACTCTCCCTAGCTTGAAAACACTATACTTTGCTGCTTCTTTCTTTTTTCCTTTTAAAAACATAAGCATAAATCTACAGTATAAATTACGAATTCATGATCCGCTAGCAACTGTGTTTCTGTTGTACTTTGAATTGAAAAACTTTGAATTTCATTAAAGGTAAGATAGATTTATTGAGTTATGTGAATTACTGTTTTTAAGTTTTAAACTAATGAAAAAAAAAAATTCAACATTAGTATTGCTATATAGTTGCTTCTGTTAGATCTAAAAATAAATTACGCAAAAACTCATGTTTACTGAAACTCTTGAAGATGCGCTTTAGCAACACATTTGCAATTTAAACCATTTAAGATATAATAAGAAAATGTTTATGCGATTGACTTTTTTAAAAACAGACTTTTAGAAGAAAAAGGTTCATGAAACTAGTAACAAGTTCAATATTTTTCAAGAAAGAACTAAAGAAAAGAGATTTTTTTTTAGTTATTATTATTTGGGCCTACCTTTCGGCTGCTGGAATCAACATTGGGGCTCAAACGAAGCCAAGCAGAATACTGCAGAGACTCATGAAGAGTAACATGGGGCGAATGAATATCCGTTTGCTCGCAATATCCCGATATACGAGCAAATGTCTCTTGCTTCTTTGGATATCCAGATATTGTGATATTACCATCTATATATCCTCCGGTTTTCCTACCAGCCAACACATCCATAAGAGTCGTTTTACCAGCCCCACTCACGCCCATCAGAGCTGTAAGTACACCTGGCCGAAAAGCACCACTAACGCCTTTCAAAAGTTCTAGACGGTCACCCGGTATTCCTTGGGCTTTCATTTCCTATTTGTCCAAATATTACAACTTATTTATACAGATAGTAAAACTATGGACATGATTGGTTGCAGCGTTAAGCTCGGTTATTTGCCACCCTCAAAAGTTTCGTATTTAGTTTAGCACACAAAAATTGAGCTTTTCAGTTGTTTTGTTGAAAAGACTAATACCCAGCCTTTATCTCAATACGTCCAGCTTATTTGCTTAAAAGTTGTAACCTTATTTCAAATGTAAGTACGCCATGTTAAGAGGTAAATAGCGATGAAGAATAAAATTAACAAATTGAAAAATATACGTATATATGAATTTTGTAAAATTTAAACTATGTGGACCACACAGTTTGAGCACTGAAACTATGAGAACAGAATATAATACATTTGAAACTATACAAAGATCATGTAAACTTAATTCTAAAATTTATAGTAATAATTTGCAGTTTTCAGTTCATAAT
Source organism: Primula veris (assembly GCA_963682055.1). Taxonomy (NCBI): domain Eukaryota; kingdom Viridiplantae; phylum Streptophyta; class Magnoliopsida; order Ericales; family Primulaceae; genus Primula; species Primula veris. The sequence goes on along the minus strand of OY821741.1, from coordinate 4,455,646 downwards.
GGTACCCGAGACCTTACTTTACCTGTGGCATGTCAACAGAATATCTGACATCATCGAAAGTGATGGATAGAGGTTCAAACGGTAAAACCATTCCTCGCCTGCGGCTATTTCTGCTCCCTGAAGTTGACATGGATGGCCCAGTTATTTGAACCTCATTTTCTGTATCGAAAATATTGACGGAAAATGAATGATTAGCTAAATTTCATAAATCTAAGACAAAGAAACTAACATCGTTGAATTAGATGACCGACCTGTAGATATTTTTCCTCTTGATGATAACTCGACAGGCCCTTCTGTTTTAACAGCATTTTTCTCTGCCAAATCTTCCTCGGTCAATGTTGTTTGTGAACTCTCAAGGGCTGCATATTCATAACAGAACCACTCAAACGGGAAATAAGACAGAATTTCTTTGCCTTTTTACTAAAATATTGAAGGATTTTCCATTAGTAAAAAATAACGTGGCTTACGCTTAAGATAAGTCATAGCTAGAATGTAGGCTGCATTGAAGAGAAACATGTATCCGATCAAAGCTCCAACTCCAATCCAATACCATTTTGCTTCTGGAAACAACCCACGACCCTCCAAGACGGATTTTCCTAGATTTCCGATCACATTTGGTTCTGCAATCTGTGTCCACGACATTTTCTAAATTTTAGATGACTGGTGACCAAATTGGAAGTTTTTTTCCCTTATGGGTGATCTAAATGCTGGATTCATTCAGCACAAAACTACTAGCTTTTCTGTCTATAAAACCACAGGACCAGCCAGATACAATCAACTTTTGCCTTGTTTCTCAGACTCAAAGCAGGAGAGAATTTGGTTAATCAGCTTCAAAATAGAGTTTTCTCGTTTTGGGGATTGAAAAGGTTTGAACCTTTAAACCGGTTGAACATTAGTTTTTCTGAACTTCAAAAGAATTAGAGTTTCAGCTTTAAAGCTGCAACGAAACTAGATCTTTATAAAAACAAACATAGACTCATGAAACTTGAGTAATACTACGTCCTAATTTTTACTGATGTTAGGCAGCGCAACACAATCTTTTTTCACATTTTCTTTCTATAGTTTAGATGACCTAGTGAAGACAATATTTGTTTGTTTCGTTACTTAATTTATACTGGCTTATTTACTTGCTTCTTTAAGCTCAAGTAAGTTAATTCTTCCTTACAACTTGTCCACGTGCTGCTTCTAAGCTCAAGTTATTTGCTGTTTTGCTTAATAGTTCATTAAGTTTGCTAGCTTGAAAACTGCGTGTGCGTTTTTGGTTTTGTCCTGAGAAAACTAGAAGGTTTAAACTAGATGAAACTAGCTCTTCTAAGCCTCAAACAAGCAACCTTATTGGCTTAAGTTGCAACCAAACAAAAGCTTTTATTCAAATACTCAAATTCTTACCAGTGTGATTTTGTTCCAGCTATGTCCAAGAAATTCGTTCACACCAACAGCATTTTGTGCGTACATAAGGGGTGAGCACCAATAACCCCATATCCACCAGCTCTTAATGTCATCTTAAATACAAAGAAAATGATTATTCTAATCAGAAACACGAGAAGATATGCAGGCACTTCAACGAGAGTTTTTTATACGCAAAAGTTACTATTCACATGAAAGTACACTAAGGCTTTGTCTGATTTAAGCTTTTACATAAATATGCTGGAATTTTCGAGGTTTCCAAAAAAAAAGAAGTCTTTTTTAGCTTTTACAAGGTAAAAAATAATCAATCAAATGTGATCATTTAATTAAGGAAATACAGCTGAGCTTAGAAGCTTTGACCAAACCAGATCGAAACACAAGTTTCACCATACCCAGTGTCCATATTTAACCTAATGTTTGCACTGTAGAATTTTAAAAAATCTTTGTAGAATTTAAACTTGCTTGGCTTCAGCTTTCAAGCTCAGATTTTTATCTTATAGATAGACTGAATTTGGCTGGCCATCTTAAAAGCTGGACCAATCTAGAGTCTTTATTTTCAAAAAACCCAGCTTATTTGCATAAAAACTGGAACCAAAAAAAGTAATAGCTAGAGCTTACTTCTTGAAATGATGAACCCGCCCAAGGCTACTACAATAAGTATAACAAATGAGCCATAAGTATTAGCCACTGTCATGGTTCGACCAACGGACCCAATGAGTCGAAATAGTCCCGCAGCCATTTGGTTAAGACATAGGACTATAAAGAACTGCTTGAAGAACCTGATGTGAATAAATTTATCAGATAATGCATCAAGAAATTAGAGGACATAAGGGTAAAGGACCTTGTTTGGCTGCAGAGTTTAATGTCAGATTTTTAGTATTTCTGCCTAAATGATTTATCAGTTTAGAATCTGTTTTTTGCTGGCTTTTGCGATGTCCTAAAACACGAAACCATGGTCAAAAGATTTTCAAAAATATAACAACGAAAATAAGTGTTTAAAATTTAAAACAAGAAACAGCACGATAATGATCATAAGAAGGTTTTAAAGTATATTATGATTTCGTCAGATATAAAAAACTACTGGTTTATACCCGTGCTTTTACAAAGATTAGTAATGTTTAGTTTCTTAGTCTTGGAACATAGCAGAGACTTAAGTTTTTCAGCAACATATAGCAGAAAATTTACTTCTATGACAGAGAATGGGATTAAGGTGCTTTGACTTAAAAAATCATGAACAGAAGTTTTTGACCTGAAAAGCTACTCCTTTTTAAGTTAAACATAAAAAGATTCCCAAAAACAAAAAAAAATCAGCTAATCTGCTTAAAAGTTGCAACCAAATAAGCCCTAAAAGTTGAGCTTACAAACTACCTTCCAACATTTGGATCAAAGCCGATAACATAATAAGTTATGGACGTCCAGATCGCACATTCCAGTACTGACATTGGTATTTTAATAATCCAAGTGGGTAAAGCATATATCCAAGCTGGAAAAAACAGAAGGTCCCTTTGTTTGTAAAAGACTGGTAGCTTTAAGATTGTCAGAGCCATCTCAGCGAACCCGTTAAACATAAGCATTAGAATCCCGAAAAACAGCGCACCCATGTAGATTGTTCCATCTGCAACAGTGTCCTTGTTCATCTCGGTCCGTAGAAATAAGGTTATTGTAACGACAGCCATGATAAAAAGCTGAAAAACATGAAATATTGCTTTAGCGCAATTTTTTGTAATGGTTCTATTATTTACATAGTTCTATATACATATTCATAAAAGATTACTTACGTGGCATTGCCTAGATCTTCCTTGATTATGAACCAATCGGGTAAAAAAATTTGTTTAGGGCTGACTGCCTCCTAAAATACTGTATATGCTTAATTAGCATGATTTCTTTGAAAATGGCACGAAGTCGCTTGATCTCTCCTCGGACCCCGCACATAGCGGGAGCTTTATCACGTCCAAAATGAACATTTGAAAAAGTACAACCGCTCACTTGCACCATCATTTGGAAAAGAGCACTGATATATACCCCTCCAGGGTACTTTCAGTGTAACTTGTTTTTACAAAAATGGACACTTGAAATTCTACTACTACTCCCCAAACCATTATTCTTCCGAAAAGAGATCTTTGTGCATGGATCCGCATACAGATCTTTGTAAATGGCATTCTTCATACGTAGATTGCTTAAAAGACTGTATTTCCAGTTTTCACATATTTACTTTTCATTTTAAGGTTAATAAACCACGTAAGTTCTTTAAAAAGCAACAGGACCCATATCAGGAATCCACTTAAGTAACTTTGTGCATTTATCAATTTAATAGTATTATTCTTTAATAATTAGAAGTGTGCTAGTATTACTTACTTGAACCATCTTGAATATGTAGACAAAAGAGTTCCTCTTCATGAGCAAGAATTCTCTAGCTGTAAGGGCTTTCAAAAGTTCTTTCGTACTTACACCGAATCTATCAGTCGTTAAAGCTGCAGGATGGCTCTTAGATTTGTCAAACGGAACAGAAAGCTCGCTGCAAATTTTTTGACCAATGTGAAAAGATTGAAATGCTTCTGAGAATTCCCTCGCAGTGATGAAACGGTAAGGTTCGTCTCTTTTTGCCCAATATTGCTTTTGATCTTTCTTTGATGTCACCTGTGGTTTTGCCAACAAATCACTTATGAGTCAATATTGTACTGCACAAACAATTTTGCTGTGTGATTGTCTATCTTTTCTAGACCTTTGTTTCATAATTGGATTTAGATTTGGGCGTGGATGACGAAAATAATCAAGATTTTGAAAAGTAGCTATTAACTTATCAACTTCTAACAATGTGTACACTTTCTAACCAATATCTTCAATTAGTCATTGGTGTAATTTCTTTTTGATTAAGATGAGTACTTTTGTCATTAAAGTGAGCTAATTTGGTCATTTCCCACACCATCCTCACAAAATAAGTGGGAGAGCATTCATGAGACTGCACTTCCATATCATTTTCAGTGTTTAGGATGGAAGTGACTCAATTGTATCAGCTTGCAGATTGCTAAATCCCTATTCTTATGTCCGAACTCTTCTAAAGAAAATTTTGAGCATTTTTTTCCGGTTGAAGTGGATAGGAAAAAGTTGTTCATGAAGTTATTTCTAGAAAAGAAATTTGTTTCAAGGAGAACCTTGATATGTTTCTGTAATAAAGTTACCTCTTGCAAGAAATCAGCAACTCCTTTCCTATCAGGGCACTTAAACCCCATATACTCAAAAAACTCGATAACATTCTCACGAGGACCTTGATACACAACTTGACCATCTGAGAGAAGGATGATGTCATCAAAGAGGTCGTAAGTTTCAGGCGCTGGCTGGAGGAGAGAGATACAACAAGTCACTTGAAAAATGTGAATGCTTTGCTTTAGCGAGTTTACTATTTGGTAAGTTGTTGAACTGTCTAAACCAGTTGAAATCTCGTCCATGAACAATGCCCTTGCTGGTCCAACCATCATCTCTCCTGTATAATTCATTAATCTTAAGTATTAAACGATAAGTCCTTGTTTGGCAGTATGCGGACTTTTATTTTCTTCTTTAACGCTCAACTGCATTGAAAGTATAGTGCTTTTCAGATTATTTGGCCTGAAAAAGCTAGAAGCTTGAAGCTGGATTAATCTGGATTTTTTTCCACCTCAAATAATCCAACAAATTTTGCTTAAAAGCTGCAAACAAACAAGCCATGTTTTATATGGCTTATCTTATTTGCAAGCCTTTTACTTTTAATATTGCTTCCAATCAGCTAACCATGTTCCTTTTTTGGATTTCTTCGATTGTAGTCCAAATAAGCGAGCAGCTTTAAGCTGGATTGGTCTGAATTTTTTCTCAATCTGGAAAACTAGCATTTTGCTTAAACTCTTGAGTCTTGACCAAACAAGCACTACGGATACATATATCTTTGGCTTCGCGTGTACATTTTCGGATTTTAAGTAATGTTTCTTTAGTTATACCTGTTGTGACACGTTTTTTCTGGCCACCAGAAATACCTCGAACCATCTCATCACCCACCAAAGTGTCGGCGCAAACTTCCAGACCAAGAATCTGTGATTTAAAAAGACCCAAAAATTTCCATACATATTAAAACTCGTAGACTATGTAGAATATTTGACACTAGCCTAAGGAAGTTTGTATGTTAGTACCTTTAGTGCATAATCTGTCATTACATTTGCTTCTTGCCCTTGGAGAGACGCTGCCTGAATAATTACAAATGAATCGTTTATACGCAGTTAAACATTAACTTATCGTTGAGAAATAAATAGCCGAGACTTTTAGGCTAAAGTTCATCTTTTGTTGTAACATTTGTTTTAGAAAGCAGTTTTGATCTTTTAAGTACAAGCTTACCTTCATGAATATATCTATATCAGGGTCAGGCTTGATATTTGCAGCCTTTTCTCTCCTTGCCAATTCTATCAACATATCTGTATATTTTTTCAAAATGCGAACAATCTTTTTTCAATTTTAGTTTCCGAAAAAGATAAAAAGGATAACTACATTAAAAGTGTTACTAACCATAACGAGGGCCAACGCCTTGACATCTAGCTGAGAAAGCCAGTGTTTCTCTCACTGTCATTTCTCCTATATGGAGATCATATTGACTAATATAAGCGGCTGATCTTTGCGGTACAAACTCATTCATTTCATGCCCATTATATGTTACTTTTCCAGATACCTGAAATTTACAATACAAATTTAGTGCTAATGATATTACTGATTTATTATATGAATGCATTTTTCATAATCATTTTCGCCATTCTGAATAAATTTTCATTACTTTCAGTTCCGAATCAAGTTTTCCAGCCAATGCTAGAAGCAAGGTCGTCTTTCCGGAACTTGGTGGTCCTAAAAGCAAAGTCAACCTGAGAGGAAAAAAAACACTGTAAGTACTTATTCTAGTGTTCTAACTAGAGCTTATTAGGGTGCAACTTTTCAAGTCTATAAGCTGACTTATTTATGTTGACAAAAACCCGGTTTTGTTCATCTCAAAGTATTTCAGTTTCTACGCGCTAAGACCAATTAAGGTGAGATTTTAAGTTGGCCGATAAAATACAGTGCAAAATATAAGTGAAATTTTGGAAAAGCTTAAATTTAAGATTTGCAACTGAACAAGCCTAGAAATTATCTTATATTTGAATTTTGAAGTAATGTAATTTTCTTTTATTTTTTATGACCTGCCAGGCTTGATCATGCCATTAACATCATGAAGGATAGAGAATGGTCTCTTCCTGCTTGGAGTAATATGGAGAACATTCAGAAATCCCTAAATCAAAATATGAGTTAGATCTTCGATTACAAATAAATAACAAAACGAAAGTAAAAATCGGTACTTTGAAAGTTGCATATTCAGCCTTATTTTTTAATGTTTCTGCATTAAAAGAAAGGATTTCGTATTACTTCCAAAATATTGGCATAGAAGTTGAATATGGTGGGCATAGCTCTGCTCCCAATATAAGCTTCTGCATCAATATTTAAGTTCTTAAACCTCACTTCTATTGTTGGTAATTCAATCCCAACCCTGCATATTAGTTCATCAAATCAGTTAATCAAGAAGCTAAAATATATTTAGAACTAATCATTTAGACAAATATTAAACCTCACTTGGGACAAATTAGTTCTTTTAACTCTGTCTTCGAGAATTTTGCTGAATTACTACGTTTTAAGGCACGAAATTGTATCAGGTATTACGGCTATAAACCAGATCAACCAGTATGAGAAATAACCAACTTAGAATTTCTTACAACACACAAAATTGAACCATAATCTAAAAATTTAGTCTGCCTAATTATCACTACTACCTTTCTATGAGAATACTATTATTGATTGTAAGTTACCAAACCTCCCAAAAATACAGCATTTTTTTTCCCAAAAGATAAGTAGAACTCATTTGTAAACCGAATAACCCATGATCAGAATCCTCCGAGACAGTACTTCCACACTAAAACTTCAAAATCTCTTACAAAAAGATAGGATAGTGATCAATAATCCAAACTATCGAAAACTCATTTCTTGTTCTTTAAGCAATTAATTTAATTACCACTTGAACCAATTCACTTTCACACCATCAGATTTTATCACATACTAATAATAACACTGTTTTGAAAAAACTCGCTTCCAAGTGAAAAAGTCACTTCAAAGAGTTCGATATGAGGCTTAATTAAGCATGGATTGCTCTGTTTCCCGTTTCTTACGCTGAAAAAAGTCACGCCTTTACACTTTCTGCTTAGTTCTTGCAAAAATGCTTTAACTATATTTTCATTTTTTAAAACATTGTTGCGAAACCAATTCACTTTCACACCATCAGATTTTATAACATGAACAAATAACATATTACACCGAGTTGAAAAGCTTGACTCAATGATTGATTCTAAGCTTCATTCAAGACATAAAAAAATCTCGTCTTCCCGCTCTATACATTCCTTTAGCTGCGTCTTCACTTTTTAAAACCTCTGTGAATATATAATTACCTATCAATCCTCTGTTTGAGCTTCATCAAGAACCTCTCGTTATCCTCCTCGGTGGTCTTAACAAGCCTCTCCAACAAGTTCCTTTTGTCAGCAAAATCAAGACGCTTCACGTCAACTTCTTTCGCTACACCGTCCTCTCCGGAAGCCAGAATCCCGGCACGCACCCTCTGGTAAGTTGGGAGCCTCTCGAGAGCGGCCCACGTTAGGGCATCCTCGTCATTCTCGTCGCGAGTAGACGTGGAAAACACCTCCCTCCCGCTCTCTCTCCATATACTCGACCTCGCGCTACCTATTCTCTCCATTTTCACAAATATTTCACCAGCCCAATTCCCGAAATCGGATTTCTAGAATCGGGTTGGTTCAAGTTTCCGGAAATGAGCTTGTTTTAATAGGTTCTTTTCCAATAAGGTTCTCACTTGATATATGTATACACACAGTATATAAAAACTGGCTATCTAGTAAAAAAATCTCGATTCAAAACTCGATTTAAACATTAAAAAGCTCACTGTTCCTCTTTTTCGGCCGCTAAAATCTTAAGCTCTTCACACTTTTAGCATAGCATAGCTCTTGCAAAAACGCTTTAGCTAAGATTTTACTTTAAAAAACAAGATAGCTTTTGAGATATGGGTTGGTTCTAGTTTATAGAAACTAGTTTATTTTGATCATAAAGAAAAGGTTCTTTTCCAATAATGCTCTCTATATATATTCATGCATATGTATATATATATATATATATATATATATATATATATATATATACATATGTGTGTGTGTAAAGATGACTTTTGTTTTTCTAAAACATGGGTTTTGTTCAAAACTGAATTATGAGAAATGGGTGGGTTTTAGTTACTATAAATGAGTTTGTTTTGATGAGTAAAGGTAGGATCTTTTCCACTATATATATATATATATAATGTATGTATGCATGTAATATAACATGGGTTTTGTTCCAAACATGGGTTTTAGTTACTAGAAATGAGTTGGTTTTAGTTTTCATAAAAAAAAAAAAGTAATTATAAATATATATATATATATAATGTACAATGCATGTAAAGTCTATATATATATATATATATATAATGTATGTATGCATGTAATATAACATGGGTTTTGTTCCAAACATGGGTTTTAGTTACTAGAAATGAGTTGGTTTTAGTTTTCATAAAAAAAAAAAAAAGTAATTATAAATATATATATAATGTACAATGCATGTAAAGTCTATATATATATATATAATGTATGTATGCATGTAATATAACATGGGTTTTGTTTCAAACATGGGTTTTAGTTACTAGAAATGAGTTGGTTTTAGTTTTCATAAAAAAAAGTAATTATAAATATATATATATATATAATGTACAAATGTATGTAAAGTCTATATATAATAATATAAATAGATGACTTTTGCTTTTCTAAAACATGGGTTTTGTTCAAAACTGAATTATGAGAAATGGGTGGGTTTTAGTTACTATAAATGAGTTTGTTTTGATGAGTAAAGGTAGGATCTTTTCCACTATATATATATATATATATATATATATATATATATATATATATATATATATATATATATAATGTATGTATATATGCATGTATATAACATGGGTTTTGTTCCAAACATGGGTTTTAGTTACTAGAAATGAGTTGGTTTTAGTTTTCATAAAAAAAAAAAAGTAATTATAAATATATATATATATATATAATGTACAATGCATGTAAAGTCTATATATATATATATATATATAATGTATGTATGCATGTAATATAACATGGGTTTTGTTTCAAACATGGGTTTTAGTTACTAGAAATGAGTTGGTTTTAGTTTTCATAAAAAAAAAAAAAGTAATTATAAATATATATATAATGTACAATGCATGTAAAGTCTCTATATATATATATAATGTATGTATGCATGTAATATAACATGGGTTTTGTTTCAAACATGGGTTTTAGTTACTAGAAATGAGTTGGTTTTAGTTTTCATATAAAAAAGTAATTATAAATATATATATATATATAATGTACAAATGTATGTAAAGTCTATATATAATAATATAAATAGATGACTTTTGCTTTTCTAAAACATGGGTTTTGTTCAAAACTGAATTATGAGAAATGGGTGGGTTTTAGTTACTATAAATGAGTTTGTTTTGATGAGTAAAGGTAGGATCTTTTCCACTATATATATATATATATATATATATATATATATATATATATATATATATATATATATATATAATGTATGTATATATGCATGTATATAACATGGGTTTTGTTCCAAACATGGGTTTTAGTTACTAGAAATGAGTTGGTTTTAGTTTTCATAAAAAAAAAAAAAGTAATTATAAATATATATATATATATATATATAATGTACAATGTATGTAAAGTCTATATATAGTAATCTAAATAGATGACTTTTGCTTTTCTAAAACTTGGGTTTTGTTCAAAACTGAATTTTGAGAAACGGGTTTGCTTTTCTAAATGTCGGATCTTTCCGTTAAACGGATATTATAGCGGAAAGATCGGACTTTTACTCATAAAAAAAACAAGCTTATATTAGCAAAAGTCATACATTTAGAAAAGCAAACATAATATCTATCGAGTCAGGATCTTCTGTCCCTTTTTTCGTGTCTCCTTTCGTGCCTATTTATTTTCGTTTAAATTTTAAATTTTTAAATTTTTATATATTTTTTACACTTTTATAGACTTTTATAAAATATTCTATGCAAACATCATAAAATTTGGTCGTAATATTGCTCGAAACATTTTTTTTTCAATTTCACTAATTACTTTATACTAGTTTTTTTATTTATTACAAATTGAATTGTTTGTGATTTTTCTCTTAAAAATAATTGTTGGAGTGTATCCATATATGTATAATCGTAATTGTAGAACTTTTTTCAAATTTTTTTAATACATATTTTTGATTGAAAAGGTAAGAGGCACGAAATGTGACAGAGGATAGAGAATAGATGATGCCGACTCAAATCTATCATAGTCCATGGATAATATTGTAAAACATGACTTTTTTTCACTACTGGATTTTGAGAAATGGGTTGGTTTTAGTTGCTAAAAATGAGCTTTGTTTTGATGAGCAAATTAGATTGCATCTTTTCCAGTACTATGTATGTATTTATGTATTTATTTAAAGTTTATATATAGATGTTTCAAATAAATAAATAAATAAAGTCAATATATAGATGGCTTTTTGCTTGTTCTAAAACATGGGTTTTGTTGAAAACTGGAATTTGAGAAATGGGTTAGTTTTAGTTTTCAGAAATGAGTTTGTTTTTGATGAGTAAAGTTCGGTTATTTATGTCATTATGTGGTTCTCTATCAAGGTAGTTTCCTAATACACGGGTATGAATATGAAATAATAATAATAGGGACATAAAATAATGGTTTTGAAAATTGAAATAATAGTCAAATTGTTCTTCTAGAAAAAAAAAAAAAGACGTGTGATATGTAACAAATAGTCCTCCTTTTGTTTCTCAAAATTCAATCCTATGGTTGTCCATTAATTAATTAAGCTTCCCGTTTAAGTCATTATTTTACATTATATACTCCGTCGTCCCTAATTAATGGCCGTTGTTTCAAAATAAGTGTCACGCCCCGGATTTTGGATAAACCCGGGTCGTGAATGTAAATTAAAATAAAAAGGAAAAAGTTAAAATAACGAAACATGCAGAAAGTCATTCGATAATATGCTAATCAATAGAACCAAATAAATACTTCAGGCCATGCCGATAATCACATTTGATTCACTAAATTGGCCTAAGGGTAGCCAACGGTGTTCAAATATGACAACACAAACAAGACAATACGTTTTTAGAAAATTTCGGCATGAGCTTCGCGTATCTACTTGTTTCCAATAAATTAGACCTGTCTGAAACAACATATAACAAAATCGCAACGCGATTACCAAATAATCCAAAATCAAATCCAACCCAGCTGACATTCTATAAAATAGCGTAATCTAAAATAAACTTGCATTAAACGCCTATTAGGTCCACAAGGCTCAAAATGAGGTAATACCAAAATGAATAAAAACAAGTCTGACGTGCGCACGATCACGTGTAATATGATAATGAGCCCCATGCAAGCATTCTAAACTTCGCCACAGTCTACATCAACACCTGTACATCGATCATGAACAAAATGTACAGAAAACAAAGAAAGGAGGTAAGAAAACAATCTCACTTTAAAAACGGCGCATGCTACTAAGCACGCACACACAATCCTAACATGGCAAATATGATATCTTGGCAAATAATGACAAAGGCAATTGCACGAAAAACACATCAACAAATATAACTCGCAACACAAGTAAATGAACATATAATCAAGATCAACTGAATTAATAATAAAACAAAATAAAATAAAACAAAACAAAACAAAATAAAACAAGACTCAACGAAACACAAAGTCGGGATTGCCTCACATGTACCCACTTTTAGAGCCACTCTGCTCTAGGACCCAAAGTGCAATGGTTCCCTCACCCATATTCTGACACTAACATGTGACCAAAAGATATGGGGCCGGCTTTAAGGGGACTAACCCTATGGTACCGATATACCTAATCCTTGCGCAAGTTTTCGGGATCTCACCGTAAGCTGACACAGCTCCGCCTTAACACTTGGTACTGCAATCCCTAAAATAAATATAAAAGACTCCCAAAAACATAAATGGTAAAGTCCACCAAACGAAAATAAAATAAATATCACGCACTATATCACCACCGTCACATTTTTGTTCACAATTCTTTTTCAAATAAAAAATGGTAAAATCGCCATACATAACATAATCACCATAAACAATATGATTAGCATAAATAAAACCATGGAAGCACGTTACACATACACAATACAATAACATGATGCAATACATACTAACTAACCAACCATTTACATAGCCTAGCATACAACAAACAACACATAAAAACCGCTTTTAAAGCGAAACCATATTCTTCCCCCTTACCTACATAAACGAGAGCTCGTTTGTCAAAAAAACTCCAAACTCAAGTCGAAAGCCCAACGAACAGTTAGAAGCAGATCTGGACAGCCCAATAACGGTCCTTAAACAGTCCCTAAACGTAATTAAAACGAGCTACGGATTAATATAAAAACACCTAATTCGGATTATAGCCAATATTCCCAAAAATAGGTTTTTATAAAAGTTAAAATCAGATGAAATGGCTTACACGGATAGATAGCTCTCGAAAAATAGGCTAAGAAAACATATTTGATTGTCGAAAACGGACACCCGATGACCTCGTAATCGGCTCCCGAAGTCGCTGCCCTAAAACCCTAAAACGCCACCTACCACCGCAGCCTGGCCGGTCATCGGAGTCGGCTGCCAGGTCGCTGACTTCGGTCAGTCTCCCTCCGTCGTGTCTTCTCTCTCTATCTCTCCGTTCTATATATATATATATATATATATATATATATATATATATATATGTGTGTGGCTGTGTATGTATGTATGTATATATATATATATATACACTTGCCGACCGATGGGTGGTGTAATGCCTAAATTGTTGTGAAATATTAAACAAAAGTATTTAGCAACACAAACTCAATTTTATAAAATAAAAAAAACATTTATAATCATAAATAATTTTATAACAAAAAAAAACATTTATAATCATAAATAAATATAACAGGAAGAGTAATACCTGAGAGGGGGAGGATAGAGACTGCAGGGAATATGGATAGATGGATAGAGGAGAGGGAGAGGAGAGAGAGTACACAGAGGATAGAAGAGTTATTTTTTGGGTTATTCAAACAATAATAATTAGTATCTATTTTGAATTGAACGTAAGCATTTATTTTAGCAGTTATATTTTTTTTTTAGTTTTTGAATTTCTAACACTATGTGTAATTTTTTAAACTATTAATAAATTTTTGTAATTAGTTGTTTCAAGGCTTCATAAGGCCTCTACACATATATTAATAGTATAGATATATATATTTAGGTATTAGCTTATTTAATTACTAGTCTAGCCCATATAGTTATTACTAATTACAAATATAACCCAATATTATTGTTACATAAGACATTACTACATTATTTATTTCACATATATACAATTACACAATACATTAATATCATTTTAGAAAAATAATATAAATAAATAATAAATACCCAAAATTTCCGAGTCGTTACATTAGCTTTTTCAAGAAGTGAAGATTTAATTGGTTCTTTTTGTAAAAAATTCGAGTTAGGTTTCTATCATACTATCACAAAATCAGGGTTGTAGAAATTTTGTATCGAGATTAAATTTGGATCGAGATCAAATTTGAATGTTCTTTTGACTTGATTATGAAATATTCAAGTTTCGAATGGTTATATCATGAACATCGTTCCGAACAAATATGAAGACGAGATTATGTGGTTGTAAAAGTCTGGTCAAAACTAATTTCATTGATTAGAGTAACTAATCTTCTTAAAGATAATCACAATTTTATGAATCGAATTTGATTTTATAGTTAATATATAACATTTAAAAGTAAGATTTCAAAATTGATAAATGCAATTTTACGATTCAGAAGAAAATTTATTTGAAAAGTCAAGAAAAAAAAAACGATTTTGTTCTGTTCAGTTTTTTTACGAAAGCACGAGTCAGACCAATTGGAAGCCGTTGGTTTGGTTATGTTCGGTTTGGGCCGAAATAGTAGTTGAATTTGAAAATATATGAGACGTACGCAATTGGTTTGGTTGGTCGATCGGTTTAAACTTCAAAGATAAATAAAAAACTAAACTTAAAAAATTACATTATGACTAACCATAACTATTTAAAATAAAACTCAGATTATTATTTGTAAAATTTGCAAGAGATTTATTATTTCGTTCATATTTAATTGTCCATTACGAAACTACGTGCAATTTTGACCTGTCAAGAACTTGTATCAAAATTATTTGAATAATTTTTTTCAAAAGTTGATCATATAGTTTAAATGTTAAATTTTAAAAAAAAATTATTTCGATAATTTTGATACAAGTTATAAATCGGTCAAAATTGCACGTAGTTTCGTAGCGGATAATTAAATGGGAACGGATATAGTAATTCGTATTATATTGAGTGGCGTTTTATCATATGCATAAAAAGGAACAAAAACTTTATTTTAGTCACAAATAAATCTTTTTTTTTTTTTGATAAGCCAAATAATCACAAATAAAACTTTACTACTAAGAGCATCCACTTTGTTTAGAGATTTTGCAAGCAACTAATTTTTCCTTTATTTGGTTAAAACCTTCATGTATGTCTGTTTTAATCTCTTAAGATTGAGAGACACAAAAACCATGGAGACCAAAGAGAGCATATTCCGAATGGGTAGCGTTCGACTAGACCGTCCTTCATTTTCTCTGGGAAGTAGCGGAAGAAATGCTTTTTCAAGATCTTTTCGTTCTGAACAAGATGACGAAGAGGCCCTCATTTGGGCTGTCTTCGAGAGGCTACCAACTATGCGTAGAGTGAGAACGGGGATTTTGTCTGGAGATCAAGATGGTCATAAGACGGAAATAGATGTCATGAATCTTGATTTTACCCAAAAGAAAGAGCCGATTGAGAGGCTTGTACGATCAGGTGAAGAAGGACACGAAAGGTTGATGATGAAACTCAAACAACGTATTGATAGTACGTATTACACGGGAATGTTAATGTCTAGTGCATACTTTCAGTTTCAGACCTAAGACCTTGCTATCAAAAACTGTATCTGATAATTACTAAGCCAGAACACACACGAAACACGGTTTTGAACCATACACAAATGTATATAAAAGTTTTATAAAGTATCTTGTGGCACGTAGTCCTTTGGTAGGAATTTGGACTGTTACAAAGGCAAAAAGAATCGAGGCACAAACATAGGAAGAAACAACAAAAATGAAAACCTGTAATGTACAAAAAAACTTTTACAGATAATTTTCCGGAAGGATGATCTTCAATCTTGAAAAGGGCATTGATCATCTTTTCTGGAAGTTAAATACCTTGATCGAAAGAGCAAAAATGAACCCGAAAAGAATCGTCATCCCAGATAAGATAACAGCGACCCATGGTAAAAAATCATGGTCGAAATCAAAATAATCTTTAATGTAATCTTTCACTGCTTGTTTTGTATCGAGCTTATCTTCAACGTCTCCAAACTGTGAGGCAACTAATCCGTACAATGTCCATGCGACTGGGCAAATATAGTAGTACCACTTCCACCACCCTGGCATCCTCTGTAAAAGAGAAGAGGAAAATATAGTTAGAACTTATAAGGAACTGTTTGTTTCATAGGAGGATAGATTAATCCAATTTTTTTTACAGTTTGAACCGTGCTTTTGGACTAATGTTCCCTGCAAACCATTTCATCCAGGATCCTTAAGATGACAAAAATGAAATTTTAAAATCGCAAGTCACTTACAGTTTTGGGAATAATGAATCCAGAGAAAAGATTCCAAATTGCATAGAAGGCCGACGAGACAATGGAAGCTATGTTGTGATTGGGAGTAACAGCCACAGCCATCATTCCGTAGAATGTGAAGTACAGGAATGTCACGTACATGAAAAATATATACCAACTAAATTTGGCAAGTGTCCACTCAAATCCGATCATAGCGTAAACGATGACTCCATAGAGTAGCGTCTGAACAAAAATGTAAGGTACCTCTATGGCAACCTACAATAGTTCACACGATTAAGGATGAAATTTAGACATACTATTGATTTAAAGCTTGTTTGGTTCATGGTTTCAACTTTTTGTTAATTTAATACAAAAATTAGGTTCATCCACATATTAAAGCTTCTAACTGTTTTATAAAGAACCAAAAATCTTAGTTTTAAGCTGTTCGGCCAAATACAGTTTAAGTAAAAAACAAGAATCTAAACCAACCAAGGGCTTGGATCAAGAACATTTTACTATAGAACTCGAGCTGGTTTGGTCACAGCTTTTAAGAATAAAGTTGGATTTTTTTGAATTTTAGGATAAAAACGGGTTCATTCAAGCAAGATCTTCAAGCTTTCTCAGTTAAGCTTATACTTTAAGGTGATCAACCAAATAATCCAACTTTTAAGGGTAAAAAAAACTGAATAACCTGAGATCAAGAGCTACAAAAAAACAAGGTTATATCGAGTTACCTGTCCAAAAGCATATGGCAAAGCCGAATACATTCCTGCTGCTCTTTCTCTATAAAACACCGTTCTTTCAATAGCAACAACAGGTTGCACCGAACCCGCATTCATTGTTCCAATAAACAGAACAGCAGCATACATGGAACCCATTGCATTAGATATATCTTGTGATTTTTCCCTGCACGTTTGTAAAAAATGATTGGCATACATAATTATGTATATTCATAGTGAGGTAGCTATTGTAGCATTTTAATGGTTCTTATCTTTTATTTTTCTTCATGGACGTTAAATCAGTTAAGATACAATGGGTGTTGCCTATCCGTTTCTGCTACGTAGATTTTTTCCTTTTTTTATATAACTGGTGGGAAAAACCCACATTTTTATTAATGAGATGAAACAAAAATACGGGGGGAAACCCCTACAAAAGTACAAGAAATAAAAAGGATTAAAATGTCGCAATTACAGAAATTGACTTGACAATGCACAAAAACATTAACTTCTGGACTAGTAATGAAAATATCTATATATGTGCCACGTGTCCGTCCACTCCCTGATTAAATAGATTTTTCCCATTCAGAAATATTCAATATGGTGTCAGGTAATTATTAGATAACAGTCGGCCTATATGACTGGTTCATAATCCATTTGTATAAAAAAGTGTCAAATGGATAAAAAAAATTAATTTTTGATTAATATTTAAGTTTAGGGTAGGCCCCTCTAGGGTTCTATATTTTTATTTAGGTTTTTAGTCTGTTATACAACTTGTTTTTAATTTATCAAATTCTAGTTTGTTGAAAATAGAAAAAATAAATTAGTTATTAAAAAATATCATCTGACCATTCATTTTCTAATCTAACGGTGATTAAGATAATTGTATAATAAACAGTCAAATAAGGTGAATGTTCTAAAAAGTCACTCGTTAGTAAATATAAACATTGTGTTTTTGGTTTAGTACTTTGATGATTAAACTTAGTTACATTTTATGAGAATTTATATTATCAATTTGTTATTTAATCTATTAGTAAACTCAATAGTTTCTCGTGTTTGATGGAGAAGATGAGAAGGTGCTACCAAATTTATATTGTGAAAACAAATACTAGTAATTATTGTATAAATGTTGTGTTTTATTAATAAAAAGTACCTCTTCATGCCAAGATCCCAGAAGATTGTCCCGAAAAGGAGAGCTATAGCAGTAGTGAACAAAAACCTCACGGCTGTATAAGTAGGGTTCCGCCAATACGAGAGGCGCTGTTTCCAGAAACAAGCCATACATTGTGTGTAAAACGATTGCGCGAATTGGGTCGGAAAATATAGATCTTTTGATCCCGGAGTTGGGGTGCTAAGCTCCCTGATTAATCCTTTATTTCTCCTGTTTCATTATAAAGAAAATTAAAAATTGTCAGTATAAATAAGCACTTGTCATGTGATAACTTATTTTGGACGTCTTTTTTCACATCAAATGCCTTACTTATGCAAGTCTGAATTCTTGTAAATTTCTGCAAAATCGACACTGAGAGATGTTTCTTGAGCTGGTGAGGAGACCTCCAACATCCAAGTTGCGGGATTATAACCATCTTTGATTTTACTAACTCCATCTATCGCCTACATGAAATATAGGAAAAATTAGTAATTTAGTAATATTTAAGAAGATACCAAAAGATAAATAAAAATCGTGGCTTTTCATTAATTTAATGGCCTTACTTCGAAGTACTTGATCAATTCACATGATTGTCGACCCAATGGACCGACGTATATTTCCTCACCACCTCGTTTCATTAGGAACAACTGAAACACAAAGTAATGAGAGTAAATTATCTTATATTCTCTAAAACTGAAAATTGACTCTCGTTCGGAAAGAAAATACTATTTACATTTGTTTTATGCATATCTGTACCCAGATATAGAATTGACAATAGATTGCACACAGATATAGAAAATACTGTTAACATTTGTTTCATTATTGATTGCTTTATGTTATGATGAATCTATTGTCAACTCATAAATCTGTGTGTGGATCTGATAGTGTAACTTTACTAAGTTGCGAAATAATGGGGCCAAAAATATATTTAGCTCATTTTAAACTACTATTCACCACTTCTCAATAAACCGAAAAATAATTTTTTTCGGTTTCCATGAAATTTACTACTATTTTGGTTGACGAGCTTAAAAGCTAAGCTGTTTGGTTGCTGGCCTGTGTTAGCTAGGCTTTTGAGTTGGGTGGTGACTAACTTATTTTCTCAACAAACTTAACTCATGAGCTTATAAGCTGAAACCAAACAATGCTTATACTTATAAGATAAAACCAAACTGGCTTCATAAATTTTTCCTTACCTCATCAAAAGCCTCGAAAATATCGATACTCGGCTGGTGGATGGTACACACCACTGTTCTTCCTGTATCAACGGTGTTTCTCACGGTTCTCATAACTATAGCCGCAGCCCTAGCGTCGAGTCCAGATGTTGGCTCATCCATAAAGATAATTGATGGGTTAGCCACAAGCTCAACGGCTATTGTAAGCCTCTTTCTTTGTTCGGTCGAAAGACCACTGACACCTGGCATCCCCACAAGTGATTCTTTCAAGGAGGCTAGCTCAACAAGCTCTAAGACCTCATCGACGAATGTCTGCAATTTTAATTTGTTCACTTTCAACATCCTTATTTGTAAGAAAAACTTGCTAAAAATCATCTGAAAGCTTGTGAAAGTACAATATTTGTTCCTTTTCGCTTAAAAGCTCAAAACTCGTATTTTCTTATGATTCCAGATGAGCTTTTTTGCTCCCAATCCTGAGAAGACTAAACTTTGCTGTTTCTTTCTTTTTCCTTCTAAAAACATAAGCATGAAACTACAGTATAAATGACGAATTCATGGTCTGGTAGCAACCGTGTTTCTGTTGTACTTTCAATTGATAAATTTCGGATTTCATTAAAGGGTTACATAGATTTATTGAGTTGTGTGTATCACTTTTTTTAATTTTTGAACTAATGAATAGAATTATTCTAGGTTAGTTTTTCTATATTTTGTTAGATCTAAAAATAATTTATGCAAAACCGCATGTTTATTGAAACTCCTGCAAATGCGCTTTAGCAAGGCATTCGCAATTTAAACCATTAAGATCTAATACGAAAATATTTATGCGATTGAGTTTCTTAAAAAGGGACTTTTAGAAGAAAAAGATTTATGAGACTAGTAACAAGTATTTTCTTTAAAAAAGGACTAAAGAAAAGAAAATTGAAAAAGAAACTTTTTTAATGCTTTTGGACCTACCTTTCGTCTGCTGGAATCAACATCGGGGCTCAAACGAAGCCAAGCAGAATATTGCAGTGACTCGTAAACACTAACATGGGGTGAATGAATATCCGTTTGCTCGCAATATCCTGATATACGAGCAAATGTCTCTTGCTTCTTTGGATATCCAGATATTGTGATATTACCATCTATATATCCTCCGGTTTTCCTACCAGCCAACACATCCATAAGAGTCGTCTTACCAGCCCCACTCACGCCCATCAGAGCTGTAAGTACACCTGGCCGAAAAGCACCACTTACGCCTTTCAGAAGTTCTAGACGGTCATCCGGTATTCCTTGGGTTTTCATTTCCTACTTATCCAAATATAACAACGTAATTTATACAGAAGTAGAACTTTGGACATGTTTGGTTGCAGCTTCGTATTTAGATGATTAGCACCCAATAACTGAGGTTTTTTTGTTTCGTTTTTGAGCAGACTAAAAAGTTGCAACCTTATTTCAAATGTCTGTACACCATATTAAGAGATAAATGGAGATAAAGAATAAAATTAACATATTAAAAATGTACATGTATTTAAAATTTGTAAAATTAAACTATGTGGACTACACAGTTGTTACCACTGAAACTATGAGAACAAAATATAATACAATTGAATTATTGAAACCATACAAAGTTCATGCAAACTTATTTCTAAAATTATAGTAATAATTTGCCAGTTTTCAGTTCGTGCAGGGTACCCGAAACCCTAGTTTACCTGTGGCATGTCGACAGAATATCTGACATCATCAAAAGTGATGGATAGAGGTTCGAACGGTAGAACCATTCCCCGCCTACGGTTATTTCCACTAACTGAAGTTGACATAGATGATCCGGTAATTTCAACCTCATTTTCTGTATCTAAAATATTGACCAAAAATAAATGATTAGCTAAAGTTCATAAATCTAAGACAAAGGAACTTACATCGTTGAATTAGATGACCAACCGCTAGATATTTTTCCTCTTGATGATAGCTCAACAGACCTTCCTGTTTTAACAGCATTTTTCTCTGCCAAATCTTCCTCGGACAGTGTTGTTTGTGAACTCCCAAAGGCTGAATATTCATAACAGAACCACTCAAACGGAAGATAAATCATATAACTTATTTGCCTTTTTACTATAATAATGAAGGATTTCCTGTTAGTAAATAAATATGTATGGAACTTACGCTTAAGATAAGTCATAGCTAGAGTGTAGAGTGCATTGAAGAGAAAAAGATATCCAATCAAAGCTCCGACTCCAATCCAATACCATTTTGCTTCTGGGAACAACCCACGAGACTCCAAGACGGTTTTTCCTAGATTTCCGGTCACGTTTGGTTCTGCAATCTGTGTCACAACATTTTCTAAATTTTAGGTTGACCAAATCGAAAAAAAATACCCCATTGGTTTGTTACTTGTTTTGTATTTTGTGGTTGTTTGACAGCAAATTTTATGTATAAGCTAACTTGAAACTTCTAGCTTTTTCATCTAAAAAACTACAGGATTAGCTAAATAGAATCAATTATGGTCTTGTTTCTAGACTCAAAGCTGGAGAGGATTTGGGTTGATCAGCTTCAAAGTAGACTTTTCTGGTTTTTCAGATCGAAAAGGTAAACCTGTAAACTGGTTGAACATTAACTGAACTTCAAAAGAACTAGATTTTCAGCTATAAAACCGTATAAGAACAAACAGAATTACGAAACTTGAGTAATCCCCAGTCTTAACTTTTACCGATGTTAGACAACACAAAAAAAACTTACAATTTTTTTCCAAACTTTAGATGACTTAATGAAGAAAATATTGTTGTTGTTTTGTTACTTAATCCATATTGCCTGTGTTTTTTGGTTGTCCTGAGAAAACTAGAATCTTTAAATTCTTACCAGTATGATTTTGTTCCAGCTATGTCCAAGAAATTCGTTTACACCAATAGCATTTTGTGCGTACATAAGCGGTGAGCACCAATAACCCCATATCCACCAGCTCTTAATGTCATCTTAAACAAAACAAAAAAAATTAAATATTCCCATCAGAACCACGAGAATATATGCAGACAGTTCTTTATAGATTTGTCAAGCTAAAATCCTGAATTTTCAAGAATTTGTCTGATGAAAAGCCAATAAGTGAATATGCTGAATTTTCGAGATTGACAAGTGTTGGAATTGTCCCACGTCGTTTAGGCATTGATATAGTCAAGGCTTAATATATTCCCCTCTCCTTTCTTACTAACAGGCATTTTAGTGGGGAATGGACGGGTTTCTACATATCATTCAGAAATAAACAAGTACCAGTTCATATTATCAATCTATTCTGAATCAGCCAAATTTACATGGTATCAGAGTCAAAGGCTAGCCAGTTTGTATGATGGGCCACCTCCACCCAATTTGTTGATTGTACTTGTTGGGCTTATCGGAAATTGACCAACCCACAAGTGAAGGGGAGTTCCCCTCTCCTTCCTTACTAATAGGCCTTTAGTGGAGAATGGACGGGTTTTCACAACAAGAAAAAAAAAAAGAGGGCTTTCTAGCTTTAAGCTTTTAGCTTTGTCAATCTAAAATCCTGATCAATAAAATGTGTCCAGTTATTTAGCAAAAAGTTGAGCCTAGAAGCTACAACCAAGCAAGTCGAAACCACTAGGAACAAAAGTTTCACAAGACCCATCCATTTTTCAACATAAAGTTTTGCACTGTAGAATATTTAAAATCTTTGTCGTTTCCAACTTGCTCGGTTTCAGCTCTTATGCTCATCTGTTTTCCAACTTGACCATCTTAATAGCTGACCTTTTCTGGTCGCACCTAGGTACTTTATTCTCAAAAAAATCCAGATTAAAGTTGGAACAAAAAAACTAATAGCTACAACTTACCTCTTGAAATAATGAATCCGCCCAAGGCTACTACAACAAGTAAAACAAATGAGCCATAAGTATTAGCCACCGTCATGGTTCGACCAACGGAGCCAATGAGTCGAAATAGTCCATCAGCCATTTGGTTAAGACATAGGACTATAAAGAATTGCTTGAAGAACCTGATGTGAATAAATTTATCAGAAAATGCATCAAAAATTAAAGGACATAAGGCTAAGAAGGCCTTGTTTGGCTGAAGAATTTAGTGACAGATTTTTTGGTACATCTGCTTAAATGATTATCAGTTTAGAATCTGTTTTTTGCAATGTCTTACAACACAAAACTGTGGCCAAAAGGTTTATGAAAATATAGAATGAAAATAAGTGTTTAAAATTTAAAACAAGAAACAACACTATAATGATCATAATAAGGCTTTAAAGTATATCATGCTTTCGTCATTTATTATAGAAACTGCCGGATAATGCTTATGATTTTAAAAAATATGGTAATGGTTAGTTTCTTAGTTTTGAAACGTAGCAGAGATGTAGCATAATCTTTGAGTTTTTACTTCTATGACAGGCAATGGGCTTAAGGCGCTTTGACTTAAAAAAAAATATTTGGGGGAATCATTGATTAGTACATGAAAACACACTTAATATTCAAAAATACACTGAAGTCGCTTAGTTTAAGATTTGGTGCATATCAACGTAGAAAAAAGTTAATAACAAGAGTAGAAAAAAGTAGCATAAGTGAGTACCTAAGTTTAAAAGGGGTTTTATAATTAAATCTCAAATTATGTAATAAATGATCCTTTTTCCAAATTATGAACAGAAGTTTTTGACCTGAAAAGCTACTCCTTTTTTAGGTAAATCTAAAAAGATTCCCAAACACAAGAATTCAGCTTATCTGATTAAAAGTTGCAGCCAAATAAGCCCTAAAAGTTGACCCTACAAAGTACCTTCCAATGTTTGGATCAAAGCCGATAACATAATAAGTTATGAATGTCCAAATGGCACATTCTATGAGTGTCACTGGTATTTTAAGGATCCAAGTTGGCAAAGCATATGTCCAAGCAGGAAAGAATAGAAGGTCCCTTTGTTTGTAAAAGACTGGTAGCCTTAAGATTGTCATTGCCATCTCAGCGAACCCGTTAAACATAAGCATTAGAATCCCGAAAAACAATGCACCCATATAGATTGATCCATCTGACAATGTGTCCTTGTTCATCTCGGTCCGTAGAAATAAGGTTATTGCAATGACGGCCATGATAGTAAGCTGAAAAACATAAAATGTTGCTATAGTGCACTTTGTTGTGATGGTTTTATTATTTACAGAGTTCTATATACATATTCATACAAGATTGCTAGGTAGCCGTAGAGGGAGTTTTAGCACAGGTTTGCCCCACATTCCTTCGAAAATGCACAACCATTCCCCTCCAGTTTTTACAAAATGCACATTGTGTAACTCGTTTTTACAAAAATGGACATATCTTTGTAAATAGCATTGTCCATACGTAAATTGCTTAAGAGACTGTGTTTCCAGTTTCCACATGAATACTTTCTAATTTTTGGTAAATATACCACATAAGTAACATTGTGCGATTATCAATTTAATAGTATTATTCTTTAGAAATGGACTTTTAGAAGTGTACTACTACTCACTTGAACCATCTTGAAAATGTAGATAAAAGAGTTCCTCTTCATGAGCAAGATTTCCCTAGCTATGAGGGCTTTCAAAAGCTCTTTCGTACTTACACCGAATCTATCGGTCGTTAAAGCTGCAGGGTGGCTCTTAGATTTGTCAAACGGAACCGAAAGCTCATTGCCAATTTTTCGACCAATGTGAAAAGATTGAAATGCTTCTGAGAATTCCCTCACGGTGACGAAACGATAGGGCTCGTCTCTTTTTGCCCAATATTGCTTTTGATCTTTCTTTGATGTCACCTGTGGTTTTTCCAACAAATCACTTTTGAGTCAATATTGTACTGCACAAATAATTTTGCGGTATGATTGTCTATCTTCTCTAGACCTTTGTTTTGTAATTGGATCTAGATTTGGGTGTGGGAGATGAAAATAATCAAGATTTTGAAGATTCTGAAGGGTTATTTGTTTTTTTTTCACGCCAACCTATTAACTTCTAACAATGTGTACACTCTCTGACTAGTATCTTCGATTTAGTCATTGGTGTTATTTCTATTTGATTAGCATGAGGACTTTTGTGGGAGAACTTTCATAAGATTTTACTTGCGTACCAATTGTATCAGCTTCCGAACTCTTATAAAGAATTTTTTTCACATTTTTCTGGATCAAGTGGATAGGAAAAAATTTGTTCATGATGTTGTTTCTAGAAAAAGAAATCGGTTTCAAGGAGAATCGAGATATGTTTCTGTGATAAATATACCTCTTGCAAGAAATCAGCAACTCCTTTCCTATCAGGGCACTTAAACCCCATATACTCAAAAAACTCGATAACATTCTCACGAGGACCTTGATACACAACTTGACCATCTGAGAGAAGGATGATGTCGTCAAAGAGGTCGTAAGTTTCAGGCGCTGGCTGGAGGAGAGAGATACAACATGTCCCTTGAAAAATGTGAATGCTATGCTTTAGCGAGTTTACTATTTGGTAAGTTGTTGAACTGTCTAAACCGGTCGATATCTCGTCCATGAACAATGCCCTTGCTGGTCCAACCATCATTTCTCCTGTATAATTCATGATCCACAAGTATTAAATCTGTGCTTTTCTGATTATTTGGAAGCTGGAAAAACCCGGATTTATCAGACTCACAAAATCCAGCTAATTTTTCTGAAAGCAGCAAACAAACAAGCTTCTTTTATCTGCAATTTTATGCTCTTAGTATTTTACCTTTTATTTTAACTTAGAATTCTGAGAATCTAGCACAAATAAGCAAGCAGCTGGATTGGTCTGTGTTTTTTCTTAATCCGAAAAACTTGCTTTTCTGCTTAAAATTTTAACCAAACAAGCACTACGTATACATGTATGTTAGGGTTTTCATGTACATTCATGAAGTTTAATCATCGCATCTTTAGATATACCTGTTGTGACACGCTTCTTCTGGCCACCAGATATACCCCGAACCATCTCATTACCCACCATAGTGTCGGCGCAAACTTCCAGACCAAGAATCTGTGATTCATAAAGACCAAAAGAAATCCATACATATTAAAACTCGTAGACTATGTGAAATATCAAATATTTGATGCTAGCCTAGCGAAGTTTGTATGTTAATACCTTAAGAGCATAATCTGTCATAATATTTGCCGCTTGCCCTTGGAGCGACGCTGCCTGGATAGTTACAAATGACCAATACACAGTAAAATGTAAAATTAATTTCGAACCAAAAATAATACACAGTTTTGAACTTTGAATACACGCTTACCTTCATGAAGATATCGATATCAGGATCAGGCTTGATATTTGCATCCTTTTCTCTCCTCAGCAATTCTGTCAACATATCTGTATATTTGTTCGAAATACGAAACAATTTTTTTTCAGTTTTAGTTTCTGAATAAGATAAAAAGGATAACTAGATTAAAAGTGTTACTAACCATAACGAGGCCCAACGCCTTGGCATCTGGCTGAGAAAGCTAGTGTTTCTCTCACTGTCATTTCTCCTAGATGGAGATCATGTTGACTAATATAGGCTGCTGATCTTTGCGGTACAAACTCATTCATTTCATGCCCATTATAAGTTACTTTTCCGGATACCTGAAAATTATGATACAAATTTAGTACTCGTGATAATACTGATTTATTATATGAAGATATTTTTCATAATCAATTTCGTCATTCTGAAAAAAAAATATTACTTTCAGTTCCGAATCAAGTTTTCCAGCCAATGCTAGAAGCAAGGTCGTCTTTCCGGAACCTGGTGGTCCTAAAAGCAAAGTCAATCTGAAAGAAAAAAAAAACACTGTAAGTACTTATTCTAGTGTTCTAACTAGAGCTTGTTAGGGTGAAACTTTTGAAGTCTATAAGCTGATCACTTATTTATGTTGACAAAAACACAGGTTTGTTCATCTCAAAGGATTTCAGTTTCTACGCGTTAGGACCAATTAAGCAGAGATTTTAAGTTGGCCGATAAATTACAGTACAAAATATAAGTGAAATTTTGGAACAGCTTAAATTTAAGATTTGCAACTGAACAAGCCTAGAAATTATCTTATATTTGAAGTAATGTAATTTTCTTTTATTTTTTATGACCTGCCAGGCTTGATCATGCCATTAACATCATGAAGGATAGAAAATGGTCTCTTTCTGCTTGGAGTAATATGGAGAACATTCAAAACTACCTGAAACAAAATATGAGTTAGGTCTTCGATTGCAAATAAATAGCAAAACATTAGTAAAGAAAATTACTTTAGAAATTGCATAATTAAAAAATACTGCAATAAAAGAAAGGATATAAGTATTACTTCCAAAAAATTGACACAGAAGTTGAATATGGTGGGCATAGCTCTGCTCCCAATATAAGCCTCTGCATCAATATTTAAGTGCTCAAACCTTACTTCTATTGTTGGTAGTTCAATCCTAACCCTGCATATTAATTAGTTCATCAAACCAGTTAATCAATTGCCGGAAATTCGATCTTTTAGCTGAATTACTACGTTTTGAGGCACGAGTTTGTATCAGGAATTACAAACTGTAAACCAGATCAACCAGTATGAGAAATCACTAACGCGGAATTTCTAAAAAGCAAAATCTTGGCTAAAGAGTTTTTGAAAGACCTATGCTAAAAGGGGCCAAAAAAGCGAAAAATCAAGCCTTTTAAGCTCTGAATCGATTTTTTTTACTAAATGTTACTAATATGTTACCTATCAATCCTCTTCTTGAGCTTCAACAAAAACCTCTCGTTATCCTCTTCAGAAGTCTTAACAAGCCTCTCCAATACTTTCCTTTTGTCAACAAAATCGAGACGCTTCACGTCAACTTCTTTTGCTACACCGTCCTCCCCGGAAGCCAGAATCCCGGCCCGCACCCTCTGGTAAGTCGGGAGCCTTTCGAGGGCGGCCCACATAAGGGCCTCCTCATCGTTCACGTCACGAGTAGACGTGGAAAACACCTCTCTCCCGCTCTCTCTCCATATACTTGACCTTGCGCTACCTATTCTCATACTACTCACTTTGCATATCCCCTCACCTGTATCCATTTTCACTAACTTTTCGCCAACCCAATTCCCAAAATCGGTTTTTTAGAATCGGGTTGGTTCAAGTTTCTGGAAATGAGCTTGTTTTGACTAAAAAATAGGTACTTTTTTTCCCAATAAGGTTCTCACTTGATATATGTATACACAGTATATATGTATGTTTTAAAAACCTAGCTTTGTAGTAAAAAAGCTCAATTCTAAGCTAAAAGGAAACTTAAAAATCTCACTTTTCCTTTTTTTGGCCACTAAAAGCTTACGGTGTTCACGTTTTTAGTGTAGCTGTTGCAAAACCGCGTTAGCAAAATTTTCGCTTCTCAAAACACTTATGTATGTATAGATGGCTTATGCTTTTCTAAAACATGGGCTTTGTTCAAAACTAGAATTTGAGAAAGAAATGGGTTGGTTTTAGTTACTAGAAATGAGCTTTGTTTTGATGGTTTTAGGTAGTTTCTTTTACACTATATGCATGCATGCATGTATGTAAAGTATATATATACTTTAGTTTTCAGGAATATGGGTTGGCTTTAGCTAGTTTTCAGAAATGAGTTTGTTTTGATGAGCAAAGTTGGGTTATTATTTATGTCACCATATACGTGGGTCTCAAGTTTGAATTATAAATATAAAAAGAAAAATAGGGATATTATAAGGACATTAAATAGTGGTCTGAAAATTGAAAAGTATCAAATAAGTCAAATTTAATGTCCATGACCACTATTTAAACAAGTCAAATTTACATTAAGTATATATATATATATATATATATATATATATATATATATATGGGTTTTGCTTTTTCTAAGACTTGGGTTTTGTTCAAAACTAGATTATGAGGAATATGGGTTGGTTTTAGTTTTCAGAAATAAGTTTGTTTTGATGAGCAAAGTTGGGTTATTATTTATGTCACTACATACGTGGGTCTCAAGGTTGAATTATAAATATAAAAAGAAAAATAGGGATACGTAACAAATAAGTCAAATTTAATGTCCATGACCACTATTTAAACAAGTCAAATTTACATTAAATAGTGATACGTAACAAAATACTCCTTTTGCTTCTCTAAAAGTCCATTAAGCTTCATGTTCAAGTAATTATTTTATACTATATTAATTAAATTCATTGGTCTTCATAGCTTTAACCGACTATAAAACTATAAAAAAAAGTTTCAACCCGGGACGACCAAATCTGTTAGAAATTTGTTAAAAATCTGTCATTAAATAACCATTTCTGTCAGTAAAATTGAAATCCATCGTCATGCCGTCTCTGATTAGGACGTTGAGAAGCAAAATCTGTCACTAATTGCGTCTGCGATCTAACTTTTTTTTGTAATCATATGTGGAAGCTAAACGATTTGGTCTTTAGCTTTCTTAAGAAGTTATCATCATTTGGTACTTTTCGTATAATGTTTGAGTTAAGGTTTCTATTATGCCACAGAATTAGGGTTGTATATTATCTAAATTTGAATGTTCTTTTCACTTAATTAAGAAATATCTAGTTTCCAATGGTTATGTCATGAACCTTCGTCTCGAACAAGTATATGAAGACGACATTTTGGTGTTCGTACGTAGAAGTCTGGTCAAAACTATTTTCATTGTTCATGACAAGAGTAACTAGTCTTGTTAAGGATAATCACAAATTTTGAGTCGAATTCGATTTTATGCTTAAGTACGGACTTGCCCATAGGCGCACGGTTTCGTATCCAGCATTTCAAACTAAGATTTCAAGTATGATAAATGAAATTTTACAATTTAGAAGAAAATTGATTCGAAAAGTCAAGGAAAAACTAGAACAAGCTAGCTAGTGTTGTTCCCAATTATCCGAACACAAATCGAATCTTTTAGATACAAACTCAACTTTTGAGTTTTTTTTTTTTTTTAAATATGAATTTTGAGTCTGAATCTTGTAAATAGAAGTAACAACTAGCCATATAAGTAAATAATGTAATTCAAATTTAATAATTACTTAAATAATGTAATTCAAATAAATAAATAAGTAAACAAATATGCAATTTTTCACATATCTCAATTCATCTCTTAAAAAAACCATCATACATGTATTTTTATATTCTTATAACAATAAAATATTATATTACTCTTTATATACGATTGTTAATTTACGATATTGGGGATTTTATTTTTCGCGTTTCTTCTATTCTGCAGGTCTAGTTGTCATTATTTGAATTTTCATTAATATAAATATATATATATATATATATATATATATATAGGGGTGGCATAATTTTTTATTTCGCTGTTCTTATATTTAACTGGTCGAACACTACAAAATAATGTTTGATTTAGTAAGAGTCAAAAGTTGTCACAAGTCTGTTGCTAATTTAAAAAACTGTCACAAATATGTCGCAAATTGACTAAACTGTCACAAAAACCGTCGCTAATAAACTCATAACAAAAAATACCGTCACTAATCCCGTAGTTATTTGGGTATTTTTTTTATTTTTTTTTAGTGGAATTAGGATATTCATTTAAAGTCGTGAGTGTGTTTGAGGGTCCTGAGTCTCTGGGAACATCAGTGTTTCATTAAATTGGACTATTTAATTAATTAGCTAATTTTCTAGTGAACTTGGTAGATTTTCATAGTAAATAGATCAATTAATTCAAGCAACTTTTGAGGGAACACATGTTGTCTGTTACGAACTAATTAATAGAAGTACAAATATTCTATCTTATTTCTCTACTTTCTTTCGTGTTTTCTTGCTTATTTTATTCAAAAAAAAATTATAAAAAATTTGAAATTTTTTTATACAATTATTATAATACATGTATCAATACATTCTAATAATTATTTTTAAAAGAAAATCCACACAAAATTTACTTTGGAATAAATGTATAAATTAGTGTAAATTAAACATTGAATATTAAAAACATTGTCTAAAACAATATTATGTTCAAATATTTTAAAATTTGAATACAATATAATATAAAAGTTTATAAAGTTGCGGTATAAGTTGTAAAAATTTAAAATTTGAGTGAAAATAAGCAAGGGAGTACGGAATGAGATAGAGAATAGGGATAGAAGATTTGAACTCAATTAATAGACTTAATTTTTTTCTTTTATGATGGGTTTATTTATTTTGTGTGGCCTAGTTTTGTATTATGTTTAGATACTTGAATATGGAATATATGACTCTTTTTGAAGGTGCTTTTGTTTTATTTACATTTTATAAAAGCACAATTTATACCATGCAAATACTTTATATGCTAGTGAATTCTTGAACATGTGTTGATTTCTTAACTGTCTTTGTTTTATGTTTCTATTTAAGGTTATTTCTATTAAAGAAACATATATCCAAATTATGAAACAACTTTTCAAAGCAATTATTTATATCTACCAAAGATTAGTATATTAGATATATCAATGATTCACCCATACTACATTAATATATTAGATATAGTATGGGTGAATCATTGATTAGTACATAAAAACATATTTAATTTTTTAAAATCCGAATTCTCAAATTGTGTTTAGCATTTAATACATATAGCATCACACGTAGCATCAAAGTTAAAAACTAATTCTCTGTTTGTTTTGAAGGAAAACAGAGGCGAAAAATATTTTCCCGTAAAATATAGTTTTATCTGTGTCTGTTTCAATGGAAAATCTGTTTTGCAGGAAAAAAATTCCAGAATTGAAGGAAAACTAAGGAAAATATTTTTTAAAATATTATCAAGAAAAAAATTCCCGGAAGCATAGTGTGACCATAACAAAAGGTAACTTATGATGAAAAATGACAAACAAAGTTAAATTTAACTAATATAATAAATTAAAATGATTTAAAAATTGAAATTTAAAATTAATCCATAAGTTAATAAAAAGTAATTTAAAAGTAAAAAAGTAAATACACTTAACGCTTATAACTTAAAAATAAAAACATAGTAAAAATAAGTTAAAAAAAGGGATTTTTTTTGCTAGTAAAAAGTTAATTTATTTTAAGTAAATTTCAAATCACAAACAATAAATTACATAAAATATTAACTTGTGTATTTTATTTCAGAAAAAAGGTAGCTTAAATATCTAATAAAGTGTTGTATTTGGTCTCTTAATCGTAATGCTAGTTAAATGTCTTCTTGATCATTAAAAAATATATACACAACACTTGTACATACAAAAAAATGTATAAGTTAATTGTTATAAAACATTAGCTCATAATAAATAAAAGTAACTTATTGCATATTAGTTCTAATAAGTAAAGTAACTTGTATGTTTTAAATTTGTATACGTTGATTTTGTTACTATTAGATAAATTAGAAATTATAATTCAGATTTTTCATGGATTTTTTTCCTACAAACAAACATCAAGAAAATCATGGAAAATATCTTGTTTTTCCTTGGAAAATATTTTCTTCAGAAATTATTTTCCGGAGAAACAAACAGAGCCTAAGAGTCAAAATAAGTAGCATAAGAACTATTATATGTATATTTTCATAATTAAGTATCAATAATGTGTACTTTTTCATTATTTTTCCATATATATATATATATATATATATATATATATATATTCATCTTCTATAAAAGCTTAAAATTTGACCTGAAGAAAAGGAAAGAAAAACAATGTTCTTTGTGGGGCAAACAAGTTTGCACTTATGGAAAAGATTATATAATATCAATAACCCATCAAATAAAACATAAATTAACTTCATATTTCTCCATTCAGCTTATCATCTGACCATCCAGCGATTTGCTTAAACGTAGAGTTATCATACGCTAGAAAAACACCATCCCAATTAAAATTGCAATATATGTTCTTCTTTCCAAGATCTCTTCTCGGAGAATATGCCTGGAAGTCAGCAATGTCCATGAACCAATGCGCCTCACAGAGTAACTCCTTTGTGGGCCAACTGAGGGGAATCGCATCCGAATTTTTACCAGGTGAAATTATGAGGTCTAAAACAGTACGGGAGCTGATGCTGCAAGAGAAACCAATATCATCTTCGAGATCAGGTGGTAAACTGTTATGAAAGTGAAGGGTGGGCACATCGATACTACGAACGTTTTGAAAGGAAAGGCAACAGAAGCCTAGAAAAATGAGTGATAATAGAGTGGTGGTAGCCATTTTTTTTTTTGGGTGTTGTTCTAATGTGACCATTATTGGTATATATAGGCCGAATGAATAGTAAAATATCGGAATCAAAAGCAATATTATGATTTGAAGTGCCATGATTTTAATTGGAAATCAAGATTCTCAACGTTATACAAATCTTACATCAATCAATGAAAACTGCATTTATTAATATAATCTTATATTCTTATGAATTGTCACATTTAGTTGACTTTTACCAAAAAGACCAATATGGAATTTACAATAAAAAATATTTTGGAACATATGGAGATATTCTGATCGATTAGGAACTTAACATATATATGTGACATTTCGTTACTGCTGTAGACATTCTTTAATACATGTACAAAATTTCAAATCTTTTACTCCATAATTTGTAACTCATTCCGTGCCTCTTGGCTATTTTTGCTCAAAATTTGAATTTTTATAACTTTTTTTGGGTATTGTTCTAATGTGACCATTATTGGTATATATAGCATTATTTCATTACCATTTTTTTTTTAATTTACTCAACCTATGAAAATTTTATCAACAAATTACTACAAAAATCTAAGTCCGACAAAAATCATACATGCTTAACCGCAATTGGCATTGGTTAGCTTTTCCTATTAACAAAAAATTCTATTTTGAAGTTTTGAACTTTTAAAAACACCATAGTTTCCTTCCCCAAATCTCAGTAAAACTGTATATTACATTTAAGTTCTCGGTAAATGCAAATCATCCATCGACTATGAGTGTTTGTTTGCGGAAAAACTCAGAATAATTCTGTTACTTGCAATTGACCTTTTGTACTGTCTAAATGTTACGACTTACGATCAACCCCATAATTAAAATCTTCAAAATTGTATAATCTGGTCACTATTTCGTTTTTTAAAACAATTCTACAAGAAGTACTTTGGCTATGCCTTCACACCGCAATCAACTGAAATTTGTGTAAACGTTGTTTTCCTTCTTATTTATCTTACATAAAACTGCATAGAACCCTTTCCCCGTCAAAATGCATAAAAAGCACTGTAATTAAAAACCGTGCATAATAGTAAAAAAAGCTCGATTCAAGCTCAATATTAAAGCTTAGAAAGCTCGTTTTTTCGCTCCTTAAGCAGATAAAAGCATAAGCTTTTTCCGCTCTTTAGGCAAAAATGATTTAGCTAAGATTTCGTTTTCGTAAAACACTGATCAAAAGAAAAATTGCCTGTAGATTGTTGAAACTGTGATAGTTGTAATTTACTCGCCAGCTGCAAACGATACGAGATAATATGGATACAAATGTTCGTAAAAATACAACTTACATTTGACGCCTATTAAATGACTAAATCATAAAATCAATTTTTATCTGGAGAAAAGAAACATTACATTACCAATATAAGTTTTATTGAATCCTCCTTAAAGCAACAATCTGATTAACAGATGAAACAATCACAGCCAAACCCGGAACTCAAATCATATTCATCAATTCTATAACAGATGCCATTGCTTGTTCATACCATGCTTAATTTCAGCATTTTTCGGTGAATTGAATCAATTGATGACGCTTTAACCTTACCTTCATAATTTTTACTACTCCTAGGTTATTACAAACTAATTAAATTCAGATATTTGATTAAAAACAAAGTTAATAATCACACAATCAACCAACTAGCATAACTGCCAGTTTGTACACACCATATATATAAATGGAAAATATAAAAACCATGATAGATATCAACATTTGAACCTTCAAAAGCACTAACCTTTGGTTTACATTTGTAGCATAATATTTTGGGTTACCAAATATATGTTTTTGATTTATCAAAAGAAAAAAAAGTTGTACAATTTGCTATTTAATACAATAGTAGCTATCATAAAACTTGTTGTAAATGTTAGATAAAACTAGAGTTTATTTTTTTTTATGTATCATAACCAAACAAAAATAGAAATAAGTAGTAGTGTAGCCATAATGAAAAAGAAATGAACAAGTAGTAGGCATAATGAAAAAGAAATAAACAAGTAGTAGCATGCATGCCATAATATACGTATATGTGGTCGTATTAACTGGAGTTTGATCATCTGTACCTTATTCTCTGTCTCATTTTACAGTCATTTTCAATTTTTTGCCCAAATTTTAAAAAACAATAACTTTTTTTCACACATTTATAGACTTTTATAATATATTCTAGGGTAGGAAAAAAATCCCAAAATCCCGACCCGAAAACGCTAGGTTTTGTTCCGACCCGACAAACTTCGGAATCATGAGACAATTTTGATTTCGTCGGGTGTCCCGGTCGGACCCGAATTTCTAATTAATTTTTTATTTTATATTATATAACATGGTCTTTTTTATTTTAACACTAAAATATAAGTTAATCTATATCAAATGAAAGTGATGGGAAATGTTTGTGTTTCATCCCGAAGAAGAAAATAAAGTCGGAGTCTTATTAGTCTTATTAGCCTGCTAATGTTTGTGTTTCTTTAGCTGAGATTTGACTGTTTGGATTCCTTGCTACCAAGATGTTTATGAACTTAGTAGTAACATGTTGATGATGTTAGTATTATGATTGATGGAGTTTTAGTAAAGGATACTAAACTATGAAAATGTTAATTATAAAAAGTACATATAGATTCCCCATCTTATGGAAACGATAAACATTTGATTATAATTCTCGGGTATTGTTTGTATGACCTAAGCGATTGTTCGAAAATATTTTTCGAACTATCATGACTAACGTGTATATATCTTTTATGCTTTTCGGCTACTTGTAACACGAATTCGATCACATAAATAAAATAAGAGGCTTTAAAACTGAAGTTCAAAAGAGAAAGACATGTAGCTACAAAATTGAAGCTCAAAATAGTATTATTTTGTGCAATTTTTCGCTTGTAAGTTGAACAAAAAAACTTCTTACTAATTAATACAGCGACATATGAGTTGTTATTACAAAAGTTGATTCCAAAAGTTAGATAAAACTATAAAGTTCATTTTTGTATGTATCATAACCAAAATAAAAATAGAAATAATAAATAATAGCCGTAATAATAAATAAATAGTAGCTATTATCTAATTTATATTAATATCTTTATATCAGAGCATTCATATCTCTCTGCAAAATCTAATTGCTTCAAATTTTGAATAGTTTAACTCTAAATCACTGTCGACCTCAATCTCACAATTAACCTTTCATTTTTATAGAACATAACATGTATTTTTATAAGTAGAGATAAAATTGTGTAGTAATAGAAATGGCACAGAATTTTCAAGTAGACCTCATAGACAGACAACTTAGCTACCTGCAAAAAAGACATTACTTGATTATTTAACGTCTTTTGACTACTTTATAGTTATGGCTGTAGAAAATATCATCACTTTCTAGCAATGTTTTAAAAATCACGCGATATAGCGCGAAATAGCGATTTTTGGGGGAAAAAAACGCAACGAAAAACCACTATTTGGCTTGAATTGCGCTATAGATGACCAAAAGTGCAAAAAAACGTAAAATTATGGACCAAAAACGTAAATAGCGATTTAGGAAAAAAAACAGCGGATCTAAATAATTAATATATTGTGTAATTTAATTAAAAGTGTGTGCAGTCTAGATGGTTGTGACAGTGCATTATTTTTCATCAAACCCAAGTTCGAAAACTCACCTATTGCAATTTGTTTTTTTTATGTTTTTTTTTTATTACTACCCTAATATAACTATACATTTTATCTTTTATTGTTATATATTCTAAAGTCTGGTGCATATTTGGGCAAAAAATAAGTACACTGCAAAGCGCTATGTAGTAACGCTATTTGAGCTTTTAGTGTTTCTCTCGAAAAAAATGCTACACTAGCGATAACGTTATTTAAAACATTGTTTTCTAGTATATTTAAAGCCAGAGGTGGGGGGCCTTATAAATGTATTCGGTAATTCAAAGCATTTTTGCTATATTTTACTTTGACACAGCAAAATATATATACATAGGAGCAATAAATTAGTGACTAAGTTTTGTGAATTTCACACCATCTTGTAGCCAACATGAGAGAATGCTAAAGCTTATTACATCAGATTTCAATGACATCGAAATAATGTTCGAAACTTGTAGTATTTTCTAGTGGATCCATTGGAAACAGGGTTTATACGATCTTACACGATTCTCTATTGTCATAATATTTTCTTAGAGCAGTGAATTAGCACTAAAGCTTTTTTATTAATAGTGAGAACTGGGAAATTATGGCCGTTGGCCCTGTATTTTTGTATTCCGTAAAGAACAAAAAGGATCAGTCGTCTAATCGAAATGATTAAAAAATTTTCTAAACATCTCATTTAAGTGATATATTTGATAGTTTGAGATCTTATTTTTTGTTAAAGAGTATACAATCAATGAAGTAAATCTGCAAACAGCCTCTGATTCAGAGTCAAGATAGTAAAAATGTAAATGATATATATATATATATATATATATATATATATATATATATATATTTTATTTGACGATTCAACAAAATAAAAACTCAAATATAATATTATATAACCCTATTTGAGACTAAGCTAAACTTAAATATTAATTAAAAATATTAAATATATGGCCGAATAGCAGACTCTTAAATCTATGGGTGAAAATAAAATTCTAAATTTACATTAATGACCGGTGTGTTGAGAGTCTGGTTGAGTATATCTAGGCCATTAGCATTATTGAATAATGATATGTTAAATTACAATGTCAGGATTTCAGCTGTGAACAATAGTCTTAAATTGAAGGGGCCTATCTTCAAGATCATGTAAAAAGTAGTTTCAAAACATATCTTAAACTAAAAAAAAAAAATATGAATCTCAAGTATATTTCACAGTGTTTTCATTTCCTATCCGGTGTCTCAAATTCATAAATACCATGGCTTTTTTTTTGTTCACCACTTTTCACTTATATTTTTTTAACTCTAAAATATAATATTAACAATAATTAATTATGTTCTACTTTTTGATATTTAAATAGTCATATACATTTTGTATGTTTTCTAGCCTTATCAAAATGCTATGGAAGTGATGGGAAATGTTTGTGTTTCATCCCGAAGAAGGAAATAAAGTCGGAGTCTTATTAGCTTGCTAATGGGTGTTTTTAGCTGAACTTTGACTGTTTGGATTCCTTCCTACCAAGATGTTTATGAACTTAGTATTATGGTTGATGGAGTAACATGTTGATGATGTTAGTATTATGGTTGATGGAGTTTTAGTAAATAATGCTAAACTATGAAAATGTTAATTATAAAAAGTATTCTATAGATTCCCAATCTTATGGAAACGATAAACATTTGCTTATAGTTCTTGGGTATTGTTTGTATGACCTAAGCGATTGTTCGAAAATCTTTTTCGAACTATCATGACTAACGTGTATATATCTTTTATGTTTTTCGGCTACTTGTAACACGAATTCGATCACATAAATAAAGTAAGAGGCTTTAAAATTGAAGTTCAAAAGAGAGACACGTAGCTACAAAATTGAAGCTCAAAATAGTATTATTTTGTGTAATTTTTCGCTTGTAAGTTGAACAAAAAAACTTCTTGCTAATTAATACAATGACATGTGAGTTGTTATTACAAAAGTTGATTGCAAAAGTTAGATAAAACTATAAAGTTCATTTTTGTATGTATCATAACCAAAATAAAAATAGAAATAAGAAGTAGTAGCCGTAATAAAAAATAAATAAATAGTAGCTATAATCTAATTTATATTAATATCTTGGTATCAGAGCATTCACATCTCTCTGCAAAATCTAATTGTTTCAAAATTTGAATAGTTTAACTCTGAATCACTATCGACATCAATCTCACAATTAACCTTTTATTTTTATAGAACATCAACCTGTATTTTTATAAGTAGACGATTATATATGTCACAAAATGTATTTTGGGACAAAATTAAATTGTCTCCTTAAATTGGTATGTTTAAAAAAAATTGTCCTTAAAAATTAGATTTGTAGATTTATTTATTTTTGTCCTTAAGAAATTAGTTTTGTCCCAAAAAATACATAATAAATTTTGATTATCTACAAATAATTTGTCTCTAAATCCTACTTTTATTGTAATGGTCGGGAAACTTGATTTTAATTGAAATCAAGTACATTAAATCATAAAATTACTCCTTTTTTTAAATGAAAGGTTGGTTGGGAAAATTAAAAGATGAACTAACACAAAAAAGAAATAAAAAAATACTCTATTCATTAAAGGATGAACTGGCTAAGTGCAAACTTGTTTGCCCCACAAATAAATATTTTCTTTCCAAATTCTTCCTGTGGCGTTTAAGACAATTTTATTTATTTTCCTCCACTGAAAAGCATTTAGGATTTTAAGTGCAATCTTTTATCCTTGTCTATCATCGGGAAAGAAAAGTTATGTCAGATCTTCGAATTGTGATCGAAAAGCCTAATAAGGATACGGTAACGCTATAGAGCCAGACTGACTCAACCAGACTGATTATCATACAGTTATTTATGTAATTTTTAGAATTCTTTTGACACCCAACCAAAAATAAAATAAAACACCAAATATAATATTTATGCAACCCTAGTTGAGACCATCCTAAACTTAAATATTAATTAAAAATATTTAAAATTTTAATGATTTTAATATATTTTATTTGGCGATTCAACAAAATAAAAACTCAAATATAATATTATAGAACCCTATTTGAGACTAACCTAAACTTAAATATTAATTAAAAATATTAAATATATGTCCGAATAACAGACTCTTAAATTTCTGGGTGAAAATAAAATTCTAAATTTACATTAATGACCGGTGTGTTGAGAGTCTGGTGTTGAGTATATCTGGGCCATTAGCATTATTGAATAAGGATATGTTAAACTACAAGATTTCTGCTTTCAAGACTTAAATTGAAGGGGTTTATCTTCAATATCATGTAAAAAGTAGTTTCAAAACATATCTTAAACTAGAAAAAAAGGAATATGAATCTCAAGTATATTTCACAGTGTTTTCATTTCCTATCCGGTGTCTCAAATTCATAAATACCATGGCATTAAGTTAGGAAAAAGGAGTAGATTTATCTTAAAAGTGAAAGCGAAAAAAAGATTTCTTTTCAAATAAATTAGGACCATGCATGTCTCCCAAAACTGTTACTCTATACATTTCCTTAAGTATGATATCTATTTCTGTATGTATAGTTAGATAAAACTATAA
Source organism: Primula veris (assembly GCA_963682055.1). NCBI lineage: Eukaryota > Viridiplantae > Streptophyta > Magnoliopsida > Ericales > Primulaceae > Primula > Primula veris. Next base: position 4,415,140 of record OY821741.1, on the reverse strand, counting down.
AGTTCATTTTTGTATGTATCATAACCAAAATAAAAAATAATAAATAGTAGCCGTAATAATAAATAAATAAATAGTAGTTATAATCTAATTTATATTAATATCTTGGTATCAGAGCATTCATATCTCTCTGCAAAATCTAATTACTTTAAATTTTGAATAGTTTAACTCTAAATCACTGTCGACCTCAATCTCACAATTAACCTTTCATTTTTTATAGAACGTCAACATGTATTTTTATAAGTAGAGATGAAATTGTGTACTATTCACACAAAAAAAAAAAATTGTTCACCACTTTTCACTTATGTTTTTTTAACTCTAAAATAAAATATTAACAATAATTAATTATGCTCTACTTTTTGATATTTAAAGAGTCATATACATTTTGTATGTTTTCTAGCCTTATCAAAATATGTTTTGTATTAATAATTAATTGTTATCAGTATTATATTTTACATTTAGAAGAAACATAAGTGGAAAGTGGTGTCCCAAAAAAAAAAAAATTGTGAAGAGTACACAATTTCATCTCTACTTATAAATATACATGTTGATGTTCCTTAAAAATGAAAAGTTAATTGTGAGATTGAGGTCGACAATGGTTTAGTGTTAAACTCTTCAAATTTTGAAGCAATTAGATTTTGCAGAGAGATGTGAATGCTCTGATACCAAGAAATTAATATAAATTAGATTATAACTACAATTTTTTTTTATTACAGCTACTACTTCTTATTTCTATTTTTATTTTGGTTATGATACATACAAAAATAAACTTTATAGTTTTATCTAACTTTCACAATCAATTTTTATAATAACTATTCACATGTCGTTATATTAATCAACTTACAAGGGAAAAAATTGAACAAAATACTACTATTTTGAGCTTCAATTTTAAAACCTCTAACTTTATTAGTTTCTTATAGCTACATGTCGCTCCTTTGAATGGACAGGATGTATGTGATTAAACTAGCATAACTAGCGTGTATGTAACTAACGTGTAATTAGTGTGTATGTGACCGACTTCATGCTACAAGTAGCCAAAACATAAACCGAATGGACATGGTATTTGATTTCATAATTACAACCCCTAACAACTAACGATACCAATAACAATAAATAAACATTTTACAAATCTCAAAATTAGTAAAGTATTGGTAAAAAACCGAAACATAGACAGGAGTGTGACAACCTAACGCTATTTAAGTACATTAAATCATAATATTACTCCTACTTTAAATGAAATGTTCGTTGGGAAAATTAAAGGATGAACTAACTAGTTAGGGATCAATCCACAAAAAAGAAATAAAAAATAGATTCATTAAAGAATGAACTAGCTAAGTGCAAACTTGTTTGCCCCACAAAGAACACTAATTTTTTTTTTCCCTTTTCACTGGTTCATTTATGGCCTATAGTATAGCAAAAGTATTTAGAAGTACGAAATGTGGTATACTTGTATACCTTATTTCCATATATATAATAGCCATTTTGCCGGTTTGACCTACCAAAAAGGTTAAAAAATAATAAATTCAATCCTATCAAACCATTTTAAGTTGACATAATATTTCAGTTTCTATAATATCAATCTCCAAACATTTTCTTTTTCCAAAAAATAGACAAATTAGTTAGTATAAAAGGAATTTTGTATGTAAATTGAGTGTCTTGCCCTCTAAATATCCCAACATTCCCCGAGAACAAATGGGAGAAATCTAGTATGTAATTTTCCCAACCAACATTTCATTTCACAACAATATAAAAAATTAACGGTTTGGTGAACGAGTGTCCCCGGAACATCGTTTAAGCATTAACTACATTTCCAAATTTAAGTTGCCTTTAGTATAAATATTGTTACATTTCTAGCATAATATTTTGGGTTACCAAATATATGTTTTTGATTTACTCCATATTATGGAAATCTTATCAATAAATTATTATAAATAACAAATTAATTGCAACAAATATCATACTACATGCTTAAACATAGCATTTTCCAAAACTTATAGTAGTAATAGAAATTAATGGCACAGAATTTTCAAGTAGACCTCATAGACAGACAACCTAGGTACCTGCAAAAATGACATTACTTAATTATTTAACGTCTTTTGACTACTTTATGGTTATGGTTGTAGAAAATATCATCATAGGTGAGGGGCCTTATAGATGTATTCAGTAATTCAAAGCATTTTGCTATATTTTACTTTTACACATCAAAATATATATACATAGGAGCAATAATATATTTTAATATGCTATATTTATTACACCAGATCTTAATGACATCGAAATAATATGTATTTTTCTAAAAAAATGTAGCGAGACTACAACGCAGTCTCGTAAACAATATGTATTTTTCTGAAAAAGAAATTAGTACAAACATTTTGGAACTTATTCTCATCAGTACTTAGGAACGTAAAAATAAATTTAAGAGACATTCATGCACGTAGCTAGATCTCGCTTCTTCAAATAAATACATATAAAAGTGACATTTAAGCAACTTGTTAACCGGTGGATTTTAAAAATTAAAGGCATGAGTTGAGAATTTAATATACGAAATTAAGTTATATGAAATGCAAACAAAAGTGTGTGTATATGCATTAAATGTGATATACTATCAAATCATTAAAATCTTCAAATACCTAGCATACTCTATGCATTAAACTAAAAGTGTATTCATGATTCTTTGGAGTCATTTTTTGACCGTACCTTAATTTGTCACTGTTACTAATTTGGAAGAAGCTATTCAATCCTCAAAGACTAGCCCGGGTGGACTGAGCATCCCATCAAATAATTTACAAAATAAAATAATTTTTTTTTTATATTTTTTAAGTTTTTTTTTACTAGGCTACTTATTGTTTTTTGGGCCGACTCTGAATGGGTACCCAAATAAAATGAAGTTAAAAACTAAAAAAAAAAACATTATAATCAAATTTTAAAAAAATTACTCAGAAATTAGAACCAAATTAACCTTCGTCTTCTCTATCTTCTCACCATCGATCAACGTGCTCATATATAAGGTGTTTTGACTACCTTAAAAACATTAGGGCAGGGTGCTTTATTTTTTATTTAAGTCACTGGATTAAAGTAAATACAATCGAAGGTTAACAAAAATAATAAAAAAAATTCTTTTTGTTAAAATACAAAAATTATATACATGAACAACTAAGTAACACGAGTATTTCATATTTTTTGTTTGAATTAGCCGGTACGGATACAGTACGTCATTTCAAGTACGGTACGCATGAAGAAAAAAATAAAAATAAATTTTTTTGGCATGCCGAAAAAGTACCGTAGATGTACGTTCATGTACTTATGTCATTCCCAAGCCGTGTCGATGTGGTCAAAGATGAAAAATGTTAACAATATTTCATTTGTCATATCAATTACTTTAAATGGTGTACCATACATACCCGATGTGATGTATATGTTGCAATCCGTCTGACAAAAAAAATATTTTACCATAATTTTTGTTAATCATTGATTATAAAAAAAAATGTTAACCATTGTATTGAATTGTATTCTGATCCAATGGTTAAAAAATAAATAAGGCAGGCTGCCCTAATATTAATAGTGCAGCAAAAACAGATCACATATATAAACTTTGAGTAAAATAAATTTATGAGACATCCATGCACATAGATCTCACTTCTTCAAATAAGTACATGGAGTATATAAAAGTGACATTTCATTATTATATTGATATTAACTAATAAAAGTAAACAAAAAAGATTTTACTTCATTGTAATTTTACGATTTGATTCATGAGTGACTCACTCAAGATATCAGATGAGAATTTAATATATGTATAAAAGTCACAAAAATAAGTTATATGAATGCGAACAAAATTAAGTTATATATAAATGTATCAAATCATTCTAACATGTTTTTTGTTACAACAAAAGTGTATTCAATATTAAAGGATGAACTTGCTATTACATACGAACTAAGAAGAATTGAATGATCATATCAATGCAATAACGGCAAAAATATATATCTAGAAATATAACGGAATATTTGTTGTGCCTTTTCTCATATATTAAAGGATGAACTTACTAGGCTCAATCAGGTTTATATATCTAGAAATATAAAGGATTTGTACAGTACCTAAGAAACAACTCAAGTATAGCCAACTTTAAAGTGACATATTGCTAAATAAGTTCAAATGTGTCAAAACATGCCGTTGTCTTCAATTTTTCGCCTTCTATGATGGAACATAAGCATTTTTCAGCTTTAATGTTCATTTTTCTATTGATGGAACATAAGCATTTTTCAGCTTTAATGTTCATTTTTCTTCTAACTAGCGTGTATGCAATCGATTTCGCGCTACAATAAGCCAAAAAAAAAAACGATACAACACGTTAGTCACGATCGTTTCGAAAAAGCAATTAGACAGCTGGTTTAGTGTTAAACTCTTCAAATTTTGAAGCAATTATATTTTGCAGAGAGATATGCTCTGATACCAAGATATTAATATAAATTAGATTATAACTAACTTTTTTCTTTTGAAGAAAATAATATCTGAACTAGGAAATTTGAAGAAAAACTAAAAAAAACGGCAGTGGCAATGTAGCATGCCAATAGTAGACTAACTACTCATTTATTAAACAATATAAATAAACAGCATACCATGATAGGTTTTAGAAGCAAAACACAATATTCGAATTGTTTACAAACTTACAAACAAAACTCTCTCACTAGCAAAACACAATCTTTGAATTATTTACAAACTTACAAACAAAACTCTCTCACTTTTGTTCCTTCTATGATGGAACATAAGCATTTTTCAGCTTTGATGTTCATTTTTCTTCTAACTAGCGTGTATGCAATCGATTTCACGCTACAACAAGCCGAAAAAAAACAAACGATACATACACGTTAGTCACGATCGTTCCGAAAAAGCAATTAGACAGCTGGTTTAGTGTTAAACTCTTCAAATTTTGAAGCAATTATATTTTGCAAAGAGATGTGAATGCTCTGATACCAAGATATTAATATAAATTAGATTATAAATAACTTTATTTTTTTAAAAGAAAATGATATCTAAACTAGGTAATTTGAAGAACAACTAAAAAAACGGAAGTGGCAATGTAGCATGCCACTAGTAGACTAACTACTCATTTATTAGACAATATAAATAAACAACATACCATGATAGGTTTTAGAAGCAAAACACAATATTCGAATTGTTTACAAACTTACAAACAAAACTCTATCACTAGCAAAACACAATCTTCGAATTATTTCCAAACTTACAAACAAAACTCTCTCACTTTTTTTCCTTCTATGATGGAACATAAGCATTTTTCAGCTTTGATGTTCATTTTTCTTCTAACTAGCATGTATGCAATCGATTTCGCGCTACAACAAGCCGAAAAAAACAAACGATACATACACGTTAGTCACGATCGTTCCGAAAAAGCAATTAGACAGCTGGTTTAGTGTTAAACTCTTCAAATTTTGAAGCAATTATATTTTGTAGAGAGATGTGAATGCTCTGATACCAAGATATTAATATAAATTAGATTATAACTACTATTTTTTTTTATTACACCTACTAGTTCTTATTTCTATTTTTATTTTGGTTATGATACATACAAAAATAAACTTTATAGTTTTATCTAACTTTCACAATCAACTTTTATAATAACTATTCACATGTCGTTGTATTAATTAACAATATGTTTTTTTATTCAACTTACAAGGGAAAAAATTGAAAAAAATACTACTATTTTGAGCTTCAATTTTAAAACCTCTGACTTTATTAGTTTCTTATAGCTACATGTCTCTCCTTTGAATGTACAGGGTGTATGTGATTAAACTTGCATAACTAGCGTGCATGTAACTAGCATGCAACTAGCGTGTAATTAGCGTGTATGTGACCGACTTCATGCTACAAGTAGTCAAAACATAAACCGAATGGACAGGGTACTTGATCTCATAATTACAACCCCTAACAAGTAACAATACCAATAACAATAAATAAACATTCTACAAATCTCAAAATTAGTAAAGTATTGGTAAAAAACTGAAGTGTGACAAGCTAACGCTATTAATACAACCTTCTTTAAGTACATACATGCGAGTTTAACATGAAAAGCCAACAATAGGTTATCAAACTTTACCGTGATTTTATTTTACAATAAACAAACGTTGTCAGTATAATTTTTTTTGCTAATAACACTTCCATGTAATCATGTTTAGTAAAACATGCTATATATATTTAAGTTGCGATATGAGGTTTACTTACCATTTTTTTAATAAAACATGATAAATTACTAAAATGTTAATTATAAAAAGTTACCTATAGATTCTTGATCTTATGGAAGTGACAACCCATTGCATATTATTGACGGGTATTGAGTTGATGAGCCGGGCGATCGTTTTTTTTTTTCGGTTTGTTGTAGCGCAAAATCGATCGCATACACGCTAAATAGAACAAAAATGAAAATTAAAGCTGAGAAATGCTTCTGTTCCATCATAGAAGGAAAAAAAGTGAGAGAGTTTAGAATTGAATATTGTGTGTAAGTTGTACAACAATTTGAATATTGTTTTGCTTGTAAAAGCCTATCACTGTATGTTGTTTATTTATATTCTCTAATAAATGACTAGCTAGTCTATCCAGTGGCATGCTACATTGCTACTGCCATTTTATTTTAGTTGTTCTTCAAATTGCCTAGTTCAGATATCATTTTCTCCAAAATAAAAAAGATATCTACAACTTGCTAATTAATACAACAGTAGCTATCACAAAACTTGTTGTAAATGTTAGATAAAACTAGAGTTTATTTTTTTTTATGTATCATACCCAAACAAAAATTAAAATAAGTAGTAGTGTAGCCATAATGAAAAAGAAATGAACAAGTAGTAGGCATAATGAAAAAGAAATAAACAAGTAGTAGCATGCATGCCATAATATACGTATATATGGTCGTATCAACAGGAGTTTCGATCATATGTCCCCTATTCTCTGTCTCATTTTACAGTCATTTTCATTTTTTTGCCCAAATTTTAAAAAAGAAACTTTTTTTCGCACATGTATAGACTTTTATAATATATTCTAGGGTTGATCTTTCATTTGACTGTTTGGATTCCTTGCTACCAAGATGTTTATGAACTTAGTATTATGGTTGATGGGGTAACATGTTGATGACTATTATGGTTGATGAAGTTTTAGTAAAGGATGCTAAACTATGAAAATGTTAATTATAAAAAGTACTTATAGATTCCCCATCTTATGGAAACGATAAACATTTGCTTATAGTTCTCGGGTATTGTTTGTATGAACTAAGCGATTGTTCAAAAATCTTTTTCGAATGATCATGACTAACGTGTATATATCTTTTATGCTTTTCGGCTACTTGTAGCACGAATTCGATCACATAAATAAAGTAAGATGGTTTAAAACTGAAGTTCAAAAGAGAGACATGTATCTACAAAATTGAAGCTCAAAATAGTATTATTTTGTGCAATTTTACGCTTGTAAGTTGAACAAAAAAACTTCTTGCTAATTAATACAACGACATGTGAGTTGTTATTACAAAAGTTGATTGCAAAAGTTAGATAAAACTATAAAGTTCATTTTTGTATGTATCATAACCAAAATAAAAATAGAAATAAGAAGTAGTAGCCGTAATAAAAAAAATAAAAAAAATAGTAGCTATAATCTAATTTATATTAATATCTTGGTATCAGAGCATTCACATATCTCTGCAAAATCTAATTGCTTTAAAATTTGAATAGTTTAACTCTGAATCATTGTCGACCTCAATCTCACAATTAACCTTTCATTTTTATACAACATCAACATGTATTTTTATAAGTAAAGATGAAATCGTGTACTATTCACAAAAAATATTTATTTTGTTCACCACTTTTCACTTATGTTTGTTTTAACTCAAAAATATAATATTAACAATAATTAATTATTACAGTCATATTCTCTAAGACGAGATCTTGGAAAGAATAACATATATTGGAATTTCAATAGTGATGTTGTTTTTTTAGCGTATGATAACTCTACGTTTAAGCAAATCGCTATGTGGTCATATGAATAATTAAGCTGAATGAAGAATTATGAAGTTAAATTATGTTTTATTTGATTGGTTATTGATATTATATAGGAAAAGTGTTCAATAAGAACATGTCTACTTAATTATTAAAAAAAATTCTTATATTATTTATGCATATCTAGTACGTAGCATCTTATATATACCAAATATGCCCCTATCACATGATTTAAACCGATTCCATTATATCTACTAGGCCGCTTATCAAATTCTTGTGATTTTTAAAAGATATTTTCATATTAAATTATATACTATGTAATTTCGAAAAAGAAATACACTAGAATTATTTAGTGCGTGCAAGGTAAATAGGTTTGGAAAGCGAATAATTGATTTTACATCCTTTTTTTAAATATTCGAATGTTTTCATAATTTGTATGAGTGCATCATCCAATTTGCTTTTGCTAAAAACTTTTGAGTTCCCTTTTTTAACTCTGAGAGCAAACATTTATGTTTATTGATTTATATAATGGGTTTAGGATTTAGTAAACATGTGATTTTAGATATTGTTTCAATAAGTTTAATTTGTTTCTTTTCTATATTGTTCAATTATTTTTCCATTAATGTTTTATGATGCCATATATTTTTTTTTAATATTTTTTTCTTGATGTTTTTTTATGTTTTTTCTTCAACTCAATATTTTTGATCCGTTGATGCTCCATGATGTTATATATTTTTCTTGTATCTGCCTGTCAAGTGGTAACTTTGTTATATGAATTTTTACTTCTTAAACAAAACTTATTATCCTGATTTTGTGGTCTATTACTAGTTTTTATATTTAGTTTAATTAATTATGTGTTTGGGTAAGCAACTTAAAATCTTATTTCACTTGAGAAGCAAATTAAGTTTTGTTCATCTTCTTCTGGAGCTATCATTCTCCTATAGCTAAAATATAGAGAGATTAAGTCACTTTTGTACCCTGCGTTTGTCATAAAAAAGCAATTAGTACCCCAGGTTTGCAACAACTTGATTTAGTACCCTATGTTTATATAATCTGGTTGATTTTGTGACCTCGTCCTAAATTTGAACCAAAAACACGCCGGATCCCTGCTTGGAAATAATTGCATTGAAAAGCTGTTTCATAATTTGGATATATGTTTCTCTGCTAGAAATAACCTAAATAGAAACATACACTCTAGATATAAGAAAACAAACAGTTTAGAAATCAACACATGTTCAAGAATTCACTAACTTATGTAGTATTTGCATGGTAAATTTTGCTACTAAAATGTAAAAGAAACAAAAGCACCCTCAAAAAGAGAAATAAACAGTGATCCAAATTTCTGGGTATATATATACATTTAAAGTATTTTTGCCTCTAAAATGTAAAAGGAAAAAAAAAAAAAAAACCTCCACAAAGAGGATCCAATTTCAGTACGGACCTGTAGGTGTTTACATATTCACAGAAAAGTTGAAAAATACAACATTTCTACTCTCCAGATTTAAACTTACAAAGAAAAAAGTTTATGTAACGGAACTGTAATGCAGTCTTTCGAAACCTCTGATCTACGGGGGTGCATCTGAAAACTGAAGTCTCTCATTCTTTTCACATTCATCCTGGAGATTTCAAAATGTAATTAACGTGAATTTATGCCAAAATAGCAAAAGGGTGTGATATTGTAATTTGACATTTCCATTACATCAATCGGGTAAAATCATATCATGAAACAGTTCTTATCAAATGCAAAAGAATAATAATTAAACAGTATCATGAAATCCACCCTAAGACATAAGCAATCAAGCATGGAATCTCAGGTTTCCTACTAATACTTAACTAACAAAAGGTATTGATACACTTACAAATGAAGAACCAAAATTTGTCGTTATCAAAAGTCATGCGGGCCTTAGAAATATATGAATAGCACACTAAATTTGGAAGAAGCCTTTCCATGCTCAAAATATTAACTAAGAAAACAAAATTTGGACATATAAACTCAATTTCATGTTTCAGAGATTTTAAGATTTAGACGACATGGCTACCTGCAATTTTTTTAGTAGAGTTTCACAAGACCTTTGCTCGGCAACCGCTGCGATATATCTTGCCTTGATAGCATCACATGCTTGTTGTTCTGATTGTAGGGCCAGTTGCACCTTATCGAGCTTCTGCAACAAAATAACAAGTCATTGTGAGAAAAACTGTTCTAAAGTGTTAGCCACCCACAGATTCAAGGGAAATAAGCTCTGAATTATTTGTAAGGATTTTTTTTACCAAACGAGATTTTGATAGTATAATGAGACCCCTAAACGGGATTTTTCAACTTCTCAACTCTACCTGTTGAGTTCCTTTCGTTATTCCCTCCATCGAGTCGATAAGTTTTAAGCGACCAGCAGGGCTTGCTATGGCATCTTGAAACTGCAGAATTAAAAATACAGTATATATAAAGAGGAAATTTAAACCTTAAAGCTATGGTTTCTTAGGGTAAAATTTCTCCAACTGCCAATCTTGAACAAGAAGTTAATTAGCAAAGAGCGGTATACAATAATCACTATCAGCAATTTAAACAGTAGTAAGCTATTTTATAATTCTAAACTGATACCAGAAAAAAAATTCACCAAACACGGCAAACAGTATAATACATGAAGAGTTAAAGAACGTAAAACATAACAGTTCGACATTCAGGACAACCTGTGATTAACATATAATGCACAACTGTGTCTTACATTTTCTACCGACGTGCATTCTATACAGAGGCAATCCTGTGACATAAAGTTAAGACTATGTTTTTTCCATTTTTGGACAAGTTAAGCATAAAACGGAAAGGAAAAATGATATAAGACCTTCCAAAGGTGCTTTTGAAAATTTACCCTAGAATAGCATGTTTGAAATGAAGAGATTCGACAATAACTACGAGAGAATTAAAAAAGAAAAGTTCATTCAAGTTAGATTATTCATACGGTCATACCTGTGAGTTTATAGAGTTCAATAATGATGTTTCCTTTAGCATCAAATCTTTAATCTCCAACAAAGCATTATATGTAGCATAAAGCTTACGAGTTTTCCCAAGTTTTCCCTGTACAATTAGCATTCAGTTTTATAAATTGTTGATGAGTACAAGAATGTGTCTATAATATAAACTAGTTAACTACAGATATAATTAAAGAAATTGCAATTTTTTTATTTAAGCCATTCCTTACCTGAATTTGAGCATCTAGTTCTGAAAAACGGTGTTCATACCTACACAGAAAATTTATGGGTAAAACTGTAAGACAAATAATTTTCATATATTTTGCCTGAAAAGAAATCAGAACACAACATAGAAATATGTAATCGAAAAATATAAGATGAGATACTTACTGGATGAGTTCTGCTTGAGTAGGAACATCATCAAGCTGTCGCTTAAGTGATACAATTTCCTTTAGCTTTTCAGCAAGTCTCTGCAATATAATATTCTTATGTATAAGTATAATAGTGTGCATTGGAGTAGCTTTTAGATCAAATTATACATCATCTTTATAGGCTAAAAATAAGAAGGTACCGAGTTATTGCTATATATGTTGGCTACTGAACAATTAATGAAGTTCTTTAGAATTGTCAAAGATCTAACTACATCCAATTAGCATCTAATTGAATCGACCAAAACGGACTTTTATACAAGTTAAATCAGACAAAGAGAATTGTGCATCTAAAACTGAGTCTAAAGTTCATAAAGTATTAGGAGTGTCTTTTCTCCAACAGTATAAGAAAAAATAAGTCTGCTATTTGTCTTGTTATATATAGTAAGGCAATGTAATACTGAAAAATTAGATAACCTTAAATAAAGCATGTGTGTTTCTTTCCCCTACTCCAAAAGCACAATTTTTTCACTCAATGTTGCAACTAAAAATATACCACTCATGTAAGTAGATGAAGAAAACCAAACACTAGATTCACGGATATTATTGTCCTAAATAGCAACTGTGAAATACCCTCTTTGCAGAATTTAGTCTCTCAAGAGAATCACATAAAGGCATGTTGCTACTGTCAAACATGTCCTTATCATTGCCACTTGAAAGCAATTCATCTTCTGGATTGTCAATGATTTCTCCCTCTTGGGCCTGGGGAAAAGCTTCAAGTCATTAGACGGGCACATCAGTTCTAAGTAATTTCAAAAATCCATCAGAAAAGGGTTCAGCTGAAAAGTAACATAAAAAATGAAAAAAAATAAGTTCAGCTAGACATCTATGAGCTTTGAGAAGAAAAGAAAAAATGAGGGCAGATACTCTGGTTGTATTAGGAGAATATAGCAGAACTGAAAATTCTCATAATAGTTAGGTAGTAATATCTGTACAAAAAAACCAATCATACAACACAATGGCACATAAAACAAGCTATGTCATGAAAATATACTTAAACTTGAGCTCTGAGCCAAGTGAAACTTGAGTTTACACTCGGTTAAATCTCAAACTAAGCCGCATATATAGTATAAAATAGCCAAAAAAGCAAGTATGCCTTTCCAAGTAGTAAACATTTAAGTGCAGTGCAAAAAAAAAAAAAGGTTTCTCATCCTTCCACTAACTAGAATTTTCTATTTCATCAGTCTTTATACAGATATAAGCGAAATGAAAATATCACTGCAGAAACTTGACTTAAAAGTGTAAACGTTTTTCAAATGAAACCTAAAAATATGTAGCAAGTACGAAAAAAATCCATAATCAGACAGAAAAGTTACTGTTTAGTTCTTATGGAACCTCTAAGTTCCAAAGTAATGACCCTAATCCAGATAGCTTTTTGAGCTACTTTACCACTGGCCAAGTAAAATAAAAAGCAATATTTAACTATATTTTCTTAAACATGTTTGATTAAGTGTTAGACTGTTAGTTAGTAGAGGGGAGATGTGAATTACTGTATGTAAAATATATCTCTGTTGCGGTTCACTGCAACTTTACCAAAAGAATCATATTCAAGTATCTAATCAGAATACAAAACTATGCCATGCAGAATAAATAAACCCATCACAAAAGAAAAGGTAGACTAGTTCCTAAGAGAACAAGTATTCTCTCAAAAGTTGCTCGAAGTGATCTATCAAAAATGGAAATCTACCAAGTTCACCAGAAAATAAACTAAAATAGCCTAATTCAATCAAACACTGATGTTCCAAGAGACTAAGACCCTAAAACTCACACTCAAGCCTCTAAACGAAAATCCTAATTCGACCCTTTAAATATAAGAGGAGTGAAATGATATAAAAATATGTTTGCAAAATTCTAAAAATGACACCTAGACCACGAAATACAGAAATATTAAAAATGATTCCTAAATGTTAGATATTAGAACTCCAGTTGGCACTCAACTCAGCTTGCAGAAAGGGAGGCTTTTGACAAATAACCTTAATACATGATCGTTTTCGTGAATCTATCTTATTGCAATGCATTTCTTTTTACAACAGAGTAACAATACTTTCCTTTTAACCCATAATACCCATTGCTTTGTTATCATTCAGTTGGAAAACACGTTTAAAAGGAGAAAAAAGCATGAAATACCCCAAACAAGAAAATCCCACTGTAATATCATAATAAAAAAAACGTCTTTTTAAGCCCATCATTTTCCATCTCGATCAAACTAACAGAGAAGATACACTAAAAGGATAATTTTAAAAGTACCATTACACATGGATAACTAATAACAGCAATGTATACATAATCATTACTCAACTTAAAAACAGCAAACCAACACCATTATGTACAAAAAAAAACTGAACTAAACTAGGAAATTTCACATTTTATGATCCATACATTTGAGAAGAATGCATATTATCGGGGGCGAAGCTAGGTGGAGACCATCAAGGCCACGACGCTCTCCAAAATTATTAAAAAAAAAAAAAAAAAAAAAAAGTTTTTATGACTTTTAAAAAAAGCACGCTTCGTAGTAAAAAAGCTCGATAATAGCCCGATTCAAAGCTTAAAAAAAGCTCGATAATAGCTTGATTCAAACCTTAAAAAGCTCGATTTTTTGCCTTTTAGGCCGCTAAAAGATTACGCTATTAGCATAGCTCTTGCATAAACGCTTTATCTAAGATTTTTCTTTTTGAAACACTTGATTTTTATCTTGTAATTTTTTAATTTCGCATCCCCATATGCAAATTCCGCATATTATATACAAATGAAATAAGGGAAAACCAAACTCAATATTCTTTTAGCAATTGGGTTCTTAGTAAAAGTGAGAGTTATTGATTATGAACACAAAAATGATAAAATCTTGATACCAAATTAGTTGTTTTATACACACCCATAAACACACACATGTAAATATTAATCTACATATATCTATATATTATTATTATTATATATATATATATATATATAGAGAGAGAGAGAGAGAGAGTTACCAAATCCATTGAACTCTGAGATAAAATTATTTGTCCGAATGAGATAATAAATATTATTTATATGGTTTGTATTATTTTTATATTTGGTGTTTTTAGTTTTATTTAAAACACTCGTTATAAAATAATATTGATTTAGTGGCCGAAAAAATTATCACAAAATAATTATCACAAAACTATGAGGAAGTTGTCACTATTTCAAAAAAAACGTCACACAGGCTGTGATAAAAGTTATAAGCTAATAAGCTTGTAACAAAAAAAAACGTCATAATTCCTATCACTATTTTAACATTTTTTTTTAATGTAACCACTGTTAGTTCTAAAATATTAATATTAAACAGTTTAAGCTGCTCAGCTTTCCATTTTGGAAAGTTACTTTTATTTTCTAATAAAATTCACTTTTTTTTTTTATGTTTTGAAATATTCCTGCTTGGTAGTCAATGATATCAAATTTACACTAAAACCTTACATTTTTAGTAAGAAATAGTATTTTGTCTCAAAATTTTGACGTTTTTTGTTTTGTTTTTTGAATTTTAAGTGCAATTGTTTCGAAATCCTTAAATAGGATGGCTTTCAAAACACTACACTTATTTCGGGACATGTAGTATTTAGTTGTCTGAAACTCTTTTGAGTCTTTGACATATAAACCTCTCATGTTTTTCGTTTTTCATTCCATTTTTGCATAACGGTTATTTCTGCATTTTTTTCTTCGAATAATGTTTCACCTTTCCAAATTTTACAACCTTATGGTTGATTTCTTTTTATTTCGATAGAGGTGCTTCCAAAAAAGAATTATAGCAATTATGCAGACTAATTTATGTTTAAATGGTTGGCATTGTTAACCTCTTATATTTGCCTGATAACTCAATATATATATATTTTCCATTTCTTGCATCAAAGTGTATATTTGGAACAGTCATCTTATTTTTCTGTTTATCATACAGTCACATTAACCACCGTTAGATTAGAAAATGAATGGTTATATGATGTTTTTTAATAACTAATTTATTTTTTCTATTTTTAAAAAATTAGTTTTTGAAAAATTAAAAATAAATTGTACAACACACTAAAAACCAAAATAAAAATATTAAACTCTAGGCTGGCCTACCCTAAACTTAAATATTAATAAAAAATTAATTTTTTTTATCCAATTGACATTTTTTTTTATGTAAACGGATTATGAACCAGTCATATACGGTGACTATAATTCTACATCTTCACTTGCACTGAGATTCCCAAGCTTATATTTCGAATTTTGGAACCCAAAAAAAATATTGCAAGTTAGTTCCGAGATAATAATCAACTAATTACTGGCCTAAAACACTTGACCGTAATTCGATGCAGCATTAAAACTGAACATTTATTCGGTATTTTTTGGTTTTCAAATTTTCCGCTGTTAATGGTTGATATTATTAGCCTCTTCTTTTTGCGTAATAACTCGATATCCCCATCATTTTTCACGAAAATGCGTCAAGAAAAGATGCATCAGCATCATTTTCCCGATTTAAACCATTTTACTTCACGTTATATACCATAGCTTACTAGTTACTACTGATAAGTGTCTTCATACCAAACTTTTGACCAGGTAAAAAGTGATTTTAAACCTCTGGAATTACTACACTTTTGAGTAGTAAAAGAACTACACTGCTACAGTATATTTAAGGAATTTGTTCAGAAAAAATAGCATAGTAATAGAAGAAAGTCCGAATTTTGCAGAAACCCGTATAAGGATTATAAGAAAATTAAAATATAGATTGATACAGATAGTCTTACAAGTTACAGCCAGATCAACTTTGTTTCTCAAGTTCTCGGGTTAATACGAGTTCACAACGATATGCAGACAAGCACGACAACGCCTAATACACTTCTATTGATTAAGACAATAACACAAAGCACAGACACAATGGTTCGGAAAACTTGTTGAATGGACATTTCAACTCCTCTAAAATACGCTTTTGCTCTTATTGAATGGAGGCTATGTAAAGAAATTTTAATTCTTTCGTGAGCTATTATCAGATAACACTGGTTTTTTCGAAGCCTGCAAGACAAGACAACAACAGCAAAAATATGTCCAGTCAATTTTTGTGCAGCCAGTCAGAATATGTCTAAAATATGTCCAGTCATTTTCATACTCAAAGAATACATTTAATTTAAGAGAGACTGTAAGAGAAGGGGAGAAGCGAGTCGTGAGAGTGCAAATCTGTATTCTACCCGTGAAGAAACAATTAAAACTAAAGTTTTTTGAGGGTGACGGACCTGTTCATTTCCTCGGTAGGAATTTGACATACTACCACCATCTGTAGGGATACCACCGACACTCTTGTCCTGCTGAAGGAGGTTGTGGTTAGATGAGTGAGATTGCTGCTGCTGAAGCAGCTGTTGATTGTAATTCTGTTGCTGTTGTTGATGATACTGTGCCTTTTTTAACTACAAAAAATAAACTTTGATTCATTGTCGCGAGCAATCAAGGAACATCCGTATAAGAAATGAGGATTTTCAAACTCTAAAAAATGGCACGACACTCTCCAAAATTCAAAAAAAAAAAAAAAACAGTTTTTATGATTGTTTTAAAAAAAGCACGCTTCGTAGTAAAAAAGCTCGATAATAGCTCGATTCAAAGCTTAAAAAAAGCTCGATAATAGCTTGATTCAAACCTTAAAAAGCTCGATTTTTTGCCTTTTAGGCCGCTAAAAGATTACGCTATTAGCATAGCTCTTGCATAAACGCTTTATCTAAGATTTTTCTTTTTGAAACACTTGATTTTTATCTTGTAATTTTTTAATTTCGCATCCCCATATGCAAATTACGCATATTATATACAAATGAAATAGGGAAAACCAAACCCAATATTCTTTTAGCAATTGGGTTCTTAGTAAAAGTGAGAGTTATTGATTATGAACACAAAAATGATAAAATCTTGATACCAAATTAGTTGTTTTATACACACCCATAAACACACCCATGTAAATATTAATCTACATATATCTATATATTATATATATATATATATAAAATAATAATATAAATAAAAATATATATATATAGAGAGAGAGAGAGAGAGATACCAAATCCATTGAACTCTGAGATATAATTATTTGTCCGAATGAGTAGTTATTTAATAAATAGTATTTATATGGTTTGTGTTGTGTGACATATTAGCTCATGCTAGTAATCGTGCCCCACGCGTTGCGTGTGCGGCGCGTAATGCAATAAAAATATAGAAAATATGTATAGTTATAATATAAATATGTGGATAATACAAAAAAAAAAAACATAGTTTAAGAATTAAAAGAATGTTTGGTTGTAGAGGTATAAATAGTTTTATTAGTTTTTATATTTTTTTGGAAAAAAATGGCTAAATTAGGCAACCTCGTTTGACTTAGGTTGGCTTATTATAATAGAATGATATAGATATAGATATAGATATATAGATATAGGGAGAGAATATAGAGAGAGACAATAAAATGAATTGTTTATTCATTAATATGAGTGTAAAGAGAGATACATCAAGAGACCCCTGACCCTCTTTATATAATAGAGGCTAGGGTTACATATGCTAGGAAAGCCCAAGATAGGCCCAATAGAGTAAGGCCAAGATGGCCAATAATATCCTACAGAACTCTCCTTTGTACGTCTTGATTTCTTCGTCTTCATGCTGTCGATGTGAGTCGAGTTCATTCGCAGTGCTAAACACATAAAAACATTAGGGCCGGAAAATCCAGTGTGGGACAAAATCGGTACCTAGGAGAAACTGTGTAGCCGAATGATATAGGCCGAAATATCATGTAAGTAACTAACCACAAAACAGTGTGCCTCATCAAACCCTTGCCAGAGCAAGCCCAATGGGAAAATCTATGATCGAAGGAAAAAGAGTGCAACAATGTTAGTAGTAGGGATCGACCACAAAACAGGTGTCTCATCAAAACCTTGCTAGAGTAAACCCAGTGGGAAAAAATCTCTAGTCGAAGGACAAAAGAGTACACAGTGGTAAGAAGTATACAACAGTATACTCCCCCTAATTTCAGCAATCTTAAGTGAGATATGATGGGAACGTGTGTTGCTAAAAACTTTGCCAAGGAAACCCAGTGGAAAAAAACCTTGGTCTAAGGACAAAAAGAGTGCACGAGCATGCAACTGTATGCTTCCTCTCACTTGCACACGACAGGGTGCGAGGATTTCGATTAAGTAGTAATTAGTGCAATAAGCATTCACCTGGATGCTTCCCCTCACTTGCACACGACTGGGTGCAATGATTTCATATTCGAATAAAGAGTACGAGCAAGATGCCTCATTTACGTACACACGACTGTATGCAAGAAAATATAACGTGGAATAAAACGAGCATTCGACATGATGCTCTTAAACTTCATATGTGAAGATTTATTTCGGCAAGAAATGCTAAATAGCATAATCTAGTCATGTCTCTCTTGATCGATAACAACAAGTTGTCCTCAAATAAGACAAGTGTTTTATCTGGATCGTGAGACAGAGCATATGTAATTCAAATATGGCTAATACGAGCTCGAAGCCATATATACTTTCTATTCGTCTCATAGAGCACGAGTAGATCAGAGTGATTCGTTTGGAGTCATTTCAAAACCTCCAAGATATTGCCTTATTTCTAATGGTAAAGACAGACCATGTTAGGAATATCCCTTATGCGGGTCTGATAAGTAACCGGCATCGGTATAACCGAAAAAGGGTTGCGTTAATTCGAGTACCGAAGGGGGTAGGTACACTCGATGACGCAAATGGGATAAACTAGCCCACTTCCAAAATTACCATACGGTAAGAAAATGTGTCTTTAGTGTCATTTTGATGGCAGCGTGTTAGCACGATACTGTGTCGATCTATACCATTCACAGCATACGAGATGTTCGTCCTACCACATTAGACCAAGTACAATGATGCGCTTATTGTACTTAAATATGAACATGATGGTTCAATATCTCTTCATCGTCTCATCAGGGATGGACTGGGTCTATATCAATGTCTAGTGATCGAACGATCATGGGAGAATCTAACGACTTAGCGTCATGATGACTAAAACGTCATAACATTTTCTGGGTGTAGTCTGAATATGGACTTAAATTCAATCTTTACGGGACTCGATCATCGGGCCAAGTCACTACCGTGTCTTCCTAAGATCTCGAAGGGCAAATCCAAAACGTGGATTGCTTCATAACACGCAAGGGCATAATACTTGTTCAAGTATCCCAAGCTGATCAAGTACTCACTTAGGCGGTATACCACATCCGCTCGAATTATATTAATCCATATAGTGAACGTCTCAGTCAATTGAGATCGTGTTCCGTGATCAGGAACTACTTGATTTAAGCACATGAAGTCACACAGGGATCTTCATCTATATCTCTGTCTAAATTCTCATAGAGATAAAACAGTGACCACAATCACATGCTGCATAATCAGTTTTTGGGAAACTACTAAACTGATAAAGTAGAGGACAGTTATAACGTCCATTACGAGGAAATCAACCATCTCGTAATCAATTCCAAGATGTGAGAGAAGACTTGCGCTATTGGGCGAGCATTCTACAATCTCATTATTCTCATCACTTTTCCTTACGAATAACCAAATAAACGAACTCGTTTAACATTGGTGGTGTTGGATTGCAAGTTTCCATTAGTCCAGTTTATTCTACGTTGACTTCAGGCAACGGTACATGGTTCCCTGCCATAATTTGCTCATATTATCAATCGTCACCGAATATATGAACAAGTAATCAATGACAGTCTAGTTTTGCTTCAATATCGTCTAAGATATCATGATCGACAGATATTTCGAGATTCTTAGGATGAGGAGGAAATCACACATCTCCTTGATTCTTTATAATCTCGTGCGATAAACGAGTTTCAGTTCACCACCTCTGGGCTGAACGAATTAAGAACCGATCAACTTCCTCGTATCTTGGGAAAGACGACAGAGTGACGGCCGACGGCAGCGTCCTTTACTTGGCGGGTTCGGTCAAAGCAACGTGTTACTACAGGAACACGGCGTCCGACAGGTACGTCTATCCTTGTAAGCATTTTGCAGCAGGTATAAATGATCTCGTGACATCTCATAAAGTCATTAAATGCGTTTGGCATTTAGATAGACTTGAGGGAGTCTATGCACTTACTTATCACTAAGTGCAGTTTTGGGGATCAAGCTAAGACTGAGTGGGTTATGCCACGTTACTTCACGTTGTTCCTTATCAACGGTAACGTGCAAATCTTCCTCTAACGATGGGGAGAACAGTCTTAGCGATGTCACTTTCGCATATAATGTATGTGGCGAGTCAGCATGCAATGGCATTTCAAATGACTATGTTAGCGTAAGTTCTATAATAGATTCCTGTGATATACCTTGTTATTGTATGCAAATTGCAAGTTGGTTCATTGTGTTATAAGTGCCTTTTGTTTTCTTTTATCCGCTTGCAATACTAGGCGGTTCGTAATCTGAAAAATGTGCAGTCCGTTGTCATTGGGTTTATTTGAATAAACTTTCGACATTTTCACCCTTAGGTTCTGGCAAAAAAGTTTGAAGCTGCTGTGGTTTCTCTTGAGCATCGATATTATGGGAAGAGTTCCCCCTTTAAAGACTTAAAGACCAAAAATTTGAATTTTCTTTCATCCAAGCAGGCTCTTTTTGATTTGGCCGCCTTTCGCCAGTATTACCAGGCAAGTTTCTGAGATACCATTGTTAAGTCATCTTTTTGGTGATTACCATTTACCAACATGGCTTTTAATTGGCATATGATTAAATTTATACCTTGGGCTACCATCTCAGGAATCCTTAAATACAAAGCTCAATAAGTCCAATTACGAAAGTCCCTGGTTTGTCATAGGTGTATCATATTCTGGAGCGTTAAGTGCATGGTTTCGTCTGAAATTTCCTCACTTGACATGTGGAAGCCTTGCAAGTTCTGCTGTTGTTCAAGCTGTATACAACTTTACCGAGTTTGACCAACAGGTATTGATTTTATATATGGCTCTTAAGAAGAGATTGTAGTTCTTGCAATATATCATGTGTAAAGAGATCGCCTGTCAAGGTTACTCTATCAAATGATAGGTAGGGGATTCATAATCGACTTATGTCCCCGATTTTCAGAGGTCCATATTTTGAACGCTTTAGCGGCTCAATCAAAAAATTAAGCACTCAAACACGCGTTCATATGAGGCGTCTGACTCATAACCAGTAACCAACTGGTACGCATTTAGTGTTTTGAGTGACTATGAGCCTCAGACGGACCAATGCAGCAATATGCAATGTATTGTGACCCCACACAGAAATATATATACGTACGCATCACCAAATAACACGTGCAATCATTTGCAACCGCTTAAAAATTCTGTGAGTCCATTTTGGGTCGGAACATAATCAACATTATGTTCAATTTCAATTCCCAAAGTCAAGTAATACAAATCAAAATTTCGATTTTTACTCTTCGGCATTATCAAGTCGACTAGACTTTTCAGGATTATCCGGATCACGAGCCATCTACCTAATGATAAGGCTAAGAGTTTGGAAAGTGCTGCATTTATGTGGACAACAGTAAAATGTGACCATATTGTCGATGCATCAACCATAACCATTTATATTTATGGTCCGTCTTATGATTGGATAAGTACGCAATAACTCCTTCAATTCTTTACAAGAATTCTACGAGTGCATTTCGTGATCTTTACACATACTAGTCTTTCAAAGTGAGCATTAGTGGCATGAATTTCGGATTAACCACGAAATATATTCTTTGAGAATCCAAATGCGATGCGATTATAAATCAAGCATCGTCTTTTGACCCGGGAATATCTCATCCAGTCAATGTCACAATATCAAAATGCTCTTATCAATCAACGACAGGCGAATGATAGTACAGACAATCATGTCTTAGCATCTAAATCTTTTATCAATCGACGACAGGCGAAATGATAAGTTAACTTTAAATGCTTTTAAAAAATGTGGTAGCAACCACTTAAAAGATATTTCAACTCCTCTAAAATACGCTTTTGGTCGTATTGAATGGAGGCTATGTAAAGAAATTTTAATTCTTTCATGAGCTATTACCAGATAATACTGATTTTTTCGAAGTCTGCAAGACAAGACAACAACAGCAAAAATATGTCCAGTCAATTTTTGTGCAGCCAGTCAGAATATGTCTAAAATATGTCCAGTCATTTTCATACTCAAAGAATACATTTAATTTAAGAGAGACTGTAAGAGAAGGGGAGAAGCGAGTCGTGAGAGTGCAAATCTGTATTCTACCTGTGAAGAAACAATTAAAACTAAAGTTTTTTGAGGGTGACGGACCTGTTCATTTCCTCGGTAGGAATTTGACATACTACCACCATCTGTAGGGATACCACCGACACTCTTGTCCTGCTGAAGGAGGTTGTGGTTAGATGAGTGAGATTGCTGCTGCTGAAGCAGCTGTTGATTGTAATTCTGTTGCTGTTGTTGATGATACTGTGCCTTTTTTAACTACAAAAAATAAACTTTGATTCATTGTCGCGAGCAATCAAGGAACATCCGTATAAGAAATGAGGATTTTCAAATTCTAAAAAATGGCACGACACTCTCCAAAATTCAAAAAAAAAAAAAAAAAACAGTTTTTATGACTGTTTTAAAAAAAGCACGCTTCGTAGTAAAAAAGCTCGATAATAGCTCGATTCAAAGCTTAAAAAAAGCTCGATAATAGCTTGATTCAAACCTTAAAAAGCTCGATTTTTTGCCTTTTAGGCCGCTAAAAGATTACGCTATTAGCATAGCTCTTGCATAAACGCTTTATCTAAGATTTTTCTTTTTGAAACACTTGATTTTTATCTTGTAATTTTTTAATTTCGCATCCCCATATGCAAATTACGCATATTATATACAAATGAAATAGGGAAAACCAAACCCAATATTCCTTTAGCAATTGGGTTCTTAGTAAAAGTGAGAGTTATTGATTATGAACACAAAAATGATAAAATCTTGATACCAAATTAGTTGTTTTATACATACCCATAAACACACACATGTAAATATTAATCTACATATATCTATATATTATTATATATATATATATATATATATATAATAATAAAATAAATAAATATATATATATATAGAGAGAGAGAGAGAGAGAGATACCAAATCCATTGAACTCTGACATATAATTATTTGTCCGAATGAGTAGTTATTTAATAAAAATAGTATTTATATGGTTTGTCTGTGACATATTAGCTGATGCTGGTCTGGTGACGCGTAATACAATAAAAATATAAAAAATAACTATAGTTATAATATAAATATGTGGATAATAAAAAAAAACATAGTTTAAGAATTAAAATAATGTTTGGTTTCATAGTGTATATTTGGAACAATCATCTTCTTTTTCCTGTTTATGATACAGTCACTTTAACAACCGTTAGATTAAAAAAATGAATGATTAGATGATATTTTTTAATAACTAATTTATTTTTTCTATTTTCAACAAATTAGAATTTGAAAAATTAAAAACAAATTGTACAACACACTAAAAACCAAAATAAAAATATAAAACTCTAGGCGCCTACTCTAAACTTAAATATTAATCAAAATTTAATTTTTTTTATCCAATTGACATCTTTTTTTTTTTTATGTAAACGGGTTATGAACCAGTTACACATGGCGACTATAATTCTACATCTTCACTTGCACTGAGATTCCCAAGCTTATATTTCGAATTTTGGAACCCAAAAAAAATATTGGAAGTTAGTTCCGAGATAATAATCAACTAATTACTGGCCTAAAACACTTGACCGTAATTCGATGCAGCATTAAAACTGAACATTTATTCGGTATTTTTTGGTTTTCAAATTTTCCGCTGTTAATGGTTGATATTATTAGCCTCTTCTTTTTGCGTAATAACTCGATATCCCCATCATTTTTCACGAAAATGCGTCAAGAAAAGATGCATCAGCATCATTTTCCTGATTTAAACCATTTTACTTCACGTTATATACCATAGCTTACTAGTTACTACTGATAAGTGTCTTCATACCAAACTTTTGACCAGGTAAAAAGTGATTTTAAACCTCTGGAATTACTACACTTTTGAGTAGTAAAAGAACTACACTGCTACAGTATATTTAAGGAATTTGTTCAGAAAAAATAGCATAGTAATAGAAGAAAGTCCGAATTTTGCAGAAACCCGTATAAGGATTATAAGAAAATTAAAATATAGATTGATACAGATAGTCTTACAAGTTACAGCCAGATCAACTTTGTTTCTCAAGTTCTCGGGTTAATACGAGTTCACAACGATATGCAGACAAGCACGACAACGCCTAATACACTTCTATTGATTAAGACAATAACACAAAGCACAGACACAATGGTTCGGAAAACTTATTAAACATCGGATTTTACTTCCAAAGCTTAACGATTTTGTCGTGGCTTGCAGATGCAACCAACCCATTCACCGTAGAGACAGCCAGACCCGCAATTAGTCCTTCGTGTGCAGAAAGTGTCATAGTCTTGTTCTCCGTCATGTTCCACAACTCCAGGCTCTGTCACCAATAATCAAAAGGTTAGTAATTAATTTTAACTTAAATTTCAAATTTCTTTGATTTTAGATGTTTCTGTTCATAAAATGAGTTTATTCTTCTCTAAACAATGGACGGAGTTTTGAACTCTACTTAGTACCAACTCCTGTATCAGAACAGATTGGACCGGATTCCGAGTCTAAAGTAATCACAAGCACAATTTAAGGGTTTTTTTCTGGTTAAAGCTATCACAAGCAAATAAGCTTAAATTTTTTGAGATTACAAAAAGAAAAAGTAGGGCTCATTAAGCTCATAACTTCTACTACTGTAGTTTTTTTTGGCCAAAACCCTAGAAAAGCTCAGATTTTAAACTGTTCATCTCAGCCTAACAGTTATCATGTTAATATTGGGTTAAGAGTAATGCTATCAAGGCATACATCAAAACGTGACATGATATAAAAGTTATGATAAAAATGTGTTAGGCCTTAAACTTAGATCTACTCTTTTAACTTTTCTTAAAGTCTAAACTTAACTTTATTTATTTTAAAATGGTAACTACTTCACTTGAACCAATAGTGCTTCAACTGGACCTATAGGGACCTAATAGAGGATTCTCCCTTTTGTATTAGCGTTACTCAAACTATACGGACCAATAGTGCTTCAATTGAAAGTTTAAACTATGGGCAAAGAATAGAGTACTCTACCCTGCGGGGACCATTAGATATGAAATTGAAACTATATCAAACTAAATATGGGGACTATTGTTGTATTTTCACTCTACAATGAGTAACAATAAATAAATTAAATATATTTCATAGATGTACCTGATAACATCCGATCACGAGCAAAGAGGGAGAATAAGAGGGATGGAAAACACACGAATGGAATTTGTTGCCGTTACAGCTTAAATCGTGAACACATGTCCCTTCACTTCCTGCGGCAAATGACCAAACTCGAACCGAGTCTTCGCTCACTGATGCCAGGTAGTCTCCTGATGGACTCCAGCAAACCGAATGTATGGGCTTCGTGTGGCCCTATGATTTCAGAGATTACAATATATGAGTTGAAAAAAGAATATATCATGTGTGAGAATATAGTTTGTAGCATAATACAATATATTATAGCCCTGAGATGCTAAAAAACAAAGAGCACTCTTGTTTGTTGAGCTCATAGTCTGCCTCTGACATTACTACTTCATTTTAAAATATTGTAAGGACATCTAATACAAGTTAAAGACGATGTGAAAAGGTCATATGAACTGAAAGACTAATGGTGTGCTGACAAAGGGAAGCCAAAAAGAAAAACTTGTTTTCTAGATTGCAGTATATGAGTTGGGAAACTGAAATAAAATGTTTTATGCAACCATAACACCAATCGTTTAGCAGTACAGTTTAAAAGAACTAAATTGCTGGAAAGCTAAAAGCACTTCGCTTCTTGCGCTCATAGCCTTCATATTCTGCCGTTGAGAATACTGCTGTTTTTCTACTACCATATAGCAAGAACTGAGCATACAAGTCCACGATTTTGAAAAGTATGACTATTGCTTTTCATAATAAATCAAACATAGCTACAGGTTCATCAAAAGTCTTTTCATATGCTATCAAGAAGTATAAGTCCGAGAGAGATATGCAAACTATCGTAAAGACAGTAAGAAAAAAATATCTAGAAATAGGATTTTCACAGTATTGATGCTTTCTTTACGAAGCATGTCACAAGTTAACAATTTATATGCATGGGAGATTAATCAACAACTAAAAATTCTGGCAAAGGGAGACCAATAAAATAAAAGGAGAAGCATAAGTAAAAAATTGAAAACAATGGAAACTCACCTGTAGGGAATGTCGGCAAGCTTGTGTCTCCACATCAAGTATAGATACAACATTCTCAGCCGCTGCGGCAAGATATCTTCCTAAACGAGGTTGAAATCTCATCTGTGCCGTTCCACCCTGATTATGCAAAAAGAAAAAAAAAGAGAACAATCAACAGCTGCCCCACGAAAATAAAATCATAGAAAAAAATCTCCACATGGGATGAGAAGTGTGTTAAGTACCTTGAATACTCTTGCACAACTACCATTGTTGATACTCCAGTATCTTATCTCGCCATCCCCATCGCAGGAACAAATAAGATCTTCCTTGATTGGATGAAAATCTAAAGACATTACTGAACCAGAATGTCCCGTAAATGTTCGAAGTGAATAGCCAGGCTGCCATTAAAGGTAAATCAAGTTAAGAAGAATTATCATGTCATACACCAAAGACAAATTTAAATTCTAATTTGTTCGAGTTCCAATGTAAAGAATAAATAAGAACTGTAGAAGTATTTGCTTACATTGTCTGCGTCCCAGACCCTCACAGTTTTGTCGAATGATGATGTGGCAAGACGAGGTAAGCCAGGACTAAAACGAACATCGGTGATTAAAGCAGAATGCTCTTCAAGCGTACTCTTTGGCTTTAAACCATCAACATGCCACAGTACAGCCTGCATTAAGAAACCTAGAGGTCAAAAGCACGTTAAAACTTTATTATATACATTTTCTGTTTTTTCAGTGTTTACTCTTTGCTATACCAAACACTCTTGAGATCAGATGTGCGTAATGCATAGTTTATATGTTATGTAGAGTTATCGTTTCTAAACTCTCCACTACTTTCGGCATACCTTTTTATCATGGCCACCAGTTGCGAGAAGTTTTCCATCAGAAGAAAAGTGGCAACACACAACTTTACTCGCACTTGCTCGTACGGAATTTACTTCAGTAAATGTGAACCCTGAGATGACAAAGCAATTAAAATGATATCAAATAATGCAAAACTCTCTAACCACAAAAATTGAGTTAGTAAAAGCAACTTCATCTACTACTAAGAGCTGAATTCAGAGATAAAAATTGATCTTCCTTCTACAAAGAGGATATGAAATCAAGTCTCAGAATACTAGAGAACAGTGCAGCTAATCAATTTGTACTTCAAACACATTTAGCACGGTACTTCTGCTACTGTAACTTCAATATGCTTACTATGCCATCAGAGCTTAGCCATCTAATATGCTCAATTGAAAAAAAAAATACAAAATAAATCCTAAGTTTAAATCTAACTTACAAAATCTGAAAAGGGTTTTCTACTGGACAAACCTTTGTTGACATCCATACCACGACCAACTGGGTCTCTAGGGTCAGAATCGTCATGGGATAAAAAAGACTCAACATTATCATCGTCCTCACCAAAACGGTCCATATCAGCTGTCCCAAGGTCCTTATCATCCCACTAGCAAATAGATATATGCCAAAAATTAATGACTTATAAATAAAGTTTATTAAATTGAATATATGGTCATGTGCTACAGGAGAAAATCTCTTAAAATTTGAGAGATATCTCTTCATAAGTACAATGATTGGTTTTACCAGAAAATTGGTTGGTTTCAATACCCTTTCCTCTCTAGGAGTATGTGAAAAATAGATAAAAATTTATGAATTTACTATAATTTTTTTTATTTTCTTTACTCTAAATGCATAAAATGCAAGAAAAATATCGATCAAACTTCAGTTCCAGCAAGCTGCCACAGAGAACCAATTTCCAGAGTACCCATAAAATTAGTAGAAAAAATTGTAAATGTTTCAGAATGGATTCAAAGGAAATTAAAATTATTCCCCATAAATCCAATGAAAAATTGACAAGAAACACAAGCTTTCTAGACTAGATAAATATTTTAAAGTATGTCCAAATCACCTGCATTAGGAATTTGTGAAAAGACATGCAATATAAACAACAATAATAGAACAAACTACCAAATTGCAGAAAACATTGCAAACAAATGACAAAAGGGATCGTTAATTACTAAGCTTAATTGTTATGTTTTAATAGAGGAGCAGAACGAATGAAAAAATAATTAACTAGGTCAATCTTTATATATGCAGCAGGAAAGGGTTTTCATATCAAGACCCACTGAAAGGGCCAGTGCAACACAACACACCCACCCACCCACACACATATATCATAAATATAAGTTTTGGCAATTTATTAGCTGCACTAATACAGTTACCCACTTACATCATAATAACCTGCTGAAGGAAAAACCTGATGAGCCAATTGCTAAAACAAGAATTTGCTTAAAATTCAGAAAATGCTACGTCCTTCAGATTAAAGCTTCTAGCTTTTATCTCGATCACTTACATCTTTAGGCCAAAAAATTTGGATAAGCTTACATTTAAGCAGATCAACCATATACAATCCAACTTTTAATCAAGGAAGAAAATAGCCGAGATTTTAAACTGCTACCAAATAAGGAATTATCTTTTTGAAATCCTTCCAGACTCTTTCGGTGCTCTTTAAAAAACTATATAAAAGAGACAGCTTACCAACTGATGAGATCGCGGAGGTATTTTTGGATGATCCCAGACCTTATTGGTGCTTTTTGTAAAATAATAAAAACGCTAGAAAAAAGAAAGAAAGAGAGGGCTCACCAACTGATTTGACGGAGACGTAAGGGTTCCAGCACCGTCAGATCCAAACATCGACAAAGAGGGCTTAGAAGAACCACCACCACCACCACCACCACTGTGTGGTAAACCGGAAAGCACACCATCACCAGTTGTTGGTGCATTATGTGTTGTTGATGGTGTCGACGGAGCCGAACTAGGAGAGGGTCCCGCTGTGTTTGCCGTTCCTGAGCTATTAGCAGGCCCCGAAGACGACACTGTCTGCTTTCTCTTTCTACCGGTTTGGTTTTTCGAAGCCTGCAAGACAAGACAACAACAGCAAAAATATGTCCAGTCAATTTTTGTGCAGCCAGTCAGAATATGTCTAAAATATGTCCAGTCATTTTCATACTCAAAGAATACATTTAATTTAAGAGAAGGGGTGAAGCGAGTCGTGAGAGTGCAAATCTGTATTCTACCCGTGGAGAAACAATTAAAACTATAGTTCTTTGAGAGTGACGGACCTGTTCATTTCCTCGGTAGGAGTTTGACATACTACCACCATCTGTAGGGATACCACCGACACTCTTGTCCTGCTGAAGGAGGTTGTGGTTAGAAGAGTGAGACTGTTGGCCAGAGAGAGATTGCTGCTGCTGAAGCTGCTGTTGATTGCTATTCTGTTGCTGTTGTTGATGATACTGTGCCATTTTTAACTACAAAAAATAAACTTTGATTCATTGCGCAAGCAATCAAGGAACATCCGTATAAGAAATGAGGATTTTCAAATTGCTTCTTGAGATATGCTGATGACTGTAGTCCTATTATTTAATACTCCATGTATACAAAAATTGACCCCCAATTTTGAAAAACTGTTGGTGATTACGCTGCTTGTGATATTTCTGTTTGTATTTTCACCAATGAAGCTATGTAATTTGATAAAACAAGAAAGACACACTATCTCGTATCTAGCCAACGACTTGAATCACCCTTCACATACAGAATTTAGGTTAATTTCATTTTCAGTCCCTAAACTATGTTTTATGTCCCACCTTTTTCGTTACATTTTCCTACAATGCAATGTTAGTCCCAAAACTAAGAAATGTGAAACGGCATGAAAACATGAATGCATTAGCTCTGCTGTTAATCATTTCCATTTCATCAACTTAATGGGGATAAGACTTGAAATTTGCGAATAGATCTTCAAGGAGAATCATCTTATAACAAACAATAACGATAAAAAGAGAGAAAGAGAAACCTTAAGTAGCATATCAGGATCGCTACCACGAGGTAATCCAGCTTGCAGTTGTGACCCTACATTAGAAACCATGTCGCCGACGCCATTTATAAGGCCATCTTTTCCGAGGTTCATACTTCGGTTACTTAGAAGCATCCTTAGTCTTCTGCTCTCTAAATCATTAGAAGATGGTGATGTCATGTTTTGTTGTGCTAACATGAGCTGTTGCTGGTGATGAGGTGTCAACATCTGAAGTTGATTAAAGGCATGAGCACCCGGCATATATGACTTTTGCTGGTTCAGAATCCCAGAACGAAGATGTTCGAGACCCTGATGTATCACAAATATAAAAGTTAATTTGTTTATAATATAAGTAAGAAATCAGGACTATAACTTTGTGCAGCCTTGCAAATAAGCATGAAAATAACCACTTACAATTTGATTTTATAAAATATGAGCAATTAAAAAAAACATTTTGGGTGAATTACAACAGTGGTTGCAACATCGTCCCTTGTAGTTTGAACTATGTTTCAATTACAAAGGTTTAGTTCCCATAATATCACTAAGTTACACCGTTGGTCCTTACCTACGGAGATCAATTGAGTTATATTATGCCTAGGGACCACATAAACCTATTAAAAAAAAGGCGGATCTATTGGTGTATTGACTCAAACAATGGGAACAGACAGTGTCAAGCAAAAACTATGTGGACCAGATAAAGATTGTACCTAAAGTATGGGGAACAGTAATTTTTCAACTGAAATTATGAGGATCAACCAGAAAATGGAACTATTTCTTCATCATATGTCTGTGTTTCTTATTTTTCTTCGCGAGAACACAATCACGGCACACAATCTTGCAACAGACTATCACTAAGTTCTACTCTTTTACACAATATGAATTAATTTTCTAAGGCAAACATGACATATCGAAAGCACACTGTTATTGTAATCCATAATTCCCACCTCTAGCCATGAACTTGGTTCAGAAAAGAAAAAAAAAGGTCTAAGTAAGCTTTTCAGAGTAAACACGCAGTAAAAATTACGACAATGAGAAAAGGTATAATCTAGTAGACCGTATGATAATAACAAATGCGAGGAACTAAAACTTAAGTACCATAAAATTGTTATGCTCAAGATAGATAGTAATTAGTACACCAAGATGGAAGAGTGGCACGCAAGAAGGTACTTACTGTTAGGGGCCATCCTTTTAAGGTCAAATTGTTTCCACCTTGGTTTGATCCTGAAACATAGTGATAACACCTACTGTTAACATCTTATATCACATTAACACAACAATGAGATAAAAATATACTAAAAATGCCTCCCAGTGTACTCCACCATATTAGATAATTCGAGTTAAATTAGAAAGGAAATCAATTAGAGATTTACCAGGAATTCCCATTAATGATTGTTCAGCACCTACAGATCTGGTGTTCAAGACTGAATTCATCTCAGTTTTTATATCCTGCTAATACAATATATATTAACAGAAATACAAGAAAAAAACAGCCTTAATAGTACTACTTCGTGAAAAGGAAAAACATGCACCGGTGTGGATCCTGGAAGCTGTTGATTCCGGTTTTGAAGTGGAGGCGACATAGCACCAGCTGAACCATGCAACACTTGCCTGAAAAGTTGCAGTATAATTATCATGAAAATAACAAAACTGTTCTGTTTATTATAGACACAAGGTCGGTACTAGCCGAGTAAATCCTAAATAGTAAATAATAGATCCCAATAGACAGGCTTTGACTAAAGGTTTTTACTATTAAAAAAAATTGTTAAATAAACTCGTTTCGGTAATTCAAGATATCTAGAAGCTTAACTTTGTGTTACCCTAGTGCAACAATTTTGAGGGTTTGTTGCTGAATGGCACACTCTTAAAACCTAAAAAAAAATAAAAAAAAATTGAAATCCGCATGCCAGTAGGTTCTATTCATAGACCACTACAGAAAATTGTTCTTCTTTTAGATACTAAAAGATATGATCCGGCTAGTAATTCAAAAAGTGGCATGTTCTTATTCTCATTTTTTTGCGCTATCATGCACAAGTTTCAGCAAAAATCGTGCAGTTTATGACTTTACTGGAATATAACAATAAGGTTGTTGAAAATAGCATACCCAGAAGGCTGCCCTGCAGCAACAGAAGCTGACTTTAGCAATGATGATGCATGATTTTGATCCAAAAGCTGTCCCATATTCTCACCAAATCTTTGCTGTTACAACAAAAATACACTACTTCAATCAAGGAAAGAAAACACAAATCAAACCGTGAAATTATAATCAAATTCAGATAAGAGAGAAAATCACTAAAATTTTGGATAAAGAATGGTGTTTCATATTTCCATAGGAGGGAAAATTATTATAGTGTCTCTAAACTACAGTTCACTTTAACATTTTGTAATACACCGACTGGGGACAAAAGGGAAAAAAGAGATAGAAGTGAAGTAAATAATTAAGATGCTCAGGAGACCTGATTGCTAGGGGTCCATTTACTATCCAATAAACAAAAACCTAGGTTGTATAAAGATTCCATTATGAGCTAATTAGAAAGGGGCTTGTAATTTATCAATTAGCAATACAAGTAGCAGATAGGTTAATGATTCGAACACTGTATTTTTTTTTTCTTTTGTAATTTCTGAAACTATTCTATCACTTTGAAATATAAACACAAAATATCTCCCCAAATACATTACTGCTGCACTGTATCTCTTTGATTAAGTTCTTATTTCCAATATACCACGTCATATGGATACACAGTAGAGGACTGAAAAAAGATTTTTTTCAAAATATCTGTGTATCTTCTTTTTGGGTACAATATATATGTACCTTCATAGCTGCATCGTCTAAAGAATCCCTCTGAGGTGGCAATTTCGATCTCTCCTCGTTCATTTTTGTCGCTATAGAATTAGCTGTTACAGCATTTAGTCTCATGAGAGTGTCGTTATTGACAAGACCATTAGCTGACCCATTTAAAAGTTGGGATCCATCTCTTCTTGGTTGTTGTTGCAGTTGTTGTTGAAGTTGTTGCTGTTGTTGATGATGTGGCGATTGTTGAGACTGCTGTTGTTGCTGCTGCTGTTGTTGTTGTTGCTGCTGTTGCTGCTGCTGCTGCTGTTGTTGCTGCTGTTGCTGCTGCTGCTGCTGCTGCTGCTGTTGTTGTTGTTGTGCTTGTTGTGCTTGTTGTGCTTGTTGAGCTTGTCTTTGCATTAACATCTGTTGCATTTGAAGCTGTTGCCGAGGGTGTTGTTGTTGCTGCTGTTGAGATTGCTGTTGTTGCTCACAGGCTTTCATGAGTTGAGTCTTCATAAATAAAAAGTTACTTAATAGTGGTGGAAGTATGTATATCAAAACTTAAGTTGACCAAAACAACTTCCTAGGAGTTGTGTCTTGGTTTGTTAGAGGTACTTTACAGGCTTTATAATGTTTTACCAACAACAAAAAAGCTGGTAGCAACTGGTCTATGTTCAATGGGAAATGTTTGGTTAGGTTCTGAAAAGTAGTTTTCCATTTTCATGTCAAAGATCCTAGTATCTACTTAAGGCTGTAGCAAACATAGTCATCATAACTTAAAAAAACGTCATTAGTGACTCCAGTATATTGCCCACAAGTTAGTATTGGTACAAGACAGTACCCACACATTGTTTCTGGCATGACTGACTTAGAGATTTATGTGGCAACAAACAACTTATCGCCAGAGTAAAAGCATCCTAATAAACCTATTATAATGTATAAGACTAACCTCAATGTAAGAAGCAGCAACCTCTGAGTGCTTCTCGTTAGTCCTTGCGATAAAAATGTCCCAGAAAACAGACCACCATTCAAAAAGAAACCCACCAGGAGCATCAATGGCTGAAATAAGGTGTTCAATTTCATAAACGTATAAAACTATAAAATTGTTCCCTTCAGAAAAGTAAATTACTAGTTCATCTTCAAAACTTATAAAAATCCTTACCAACAGGGTCAGAAGATACTTTCCCTTCAGCTTGAAACGTTTCTGCAGAAGCCTTCAGACCCCTTTTTACCAAATAATCGTGGATGTAAACATCCAACCTGTTTTACAGAATTAATCAACCCTTAGACTTGTGGGTAATCTAAATATTCTCAAGGAAAAGTATAAACATAAAAATTACATTACAAAACTAGCAAATGTGTGCATTAAAGCTGTAAAAATATGAAGAACATGGTGCTTTTACTAGCAAAAAGCCACACAAAAAAGTGTCTTTGAATTTCTAAAATTTCTTTTTTAAAAAAGAATTGTCATTTTGAAAATGACTGATCAGCATCAGAGGAAAGAAATCGAACTTTTTTTTCCGATAAGCAAAAAGTCAAACTTTCTGACTTGCTCTAACCCATACCAAGAACGTTTCGCGGATCAAAAGCTATAGAAATTATAGCGGTCCAACACTAACAAATTACTATAGAGAGGAAATAAAGGAGATAAGGACCCAAAAAACCCAAATCAAGGAGAACTCGAGATTTACATCGAGTCAAGTATCGAAACTAAATCTCTAAGGCCTGCTTAGATAACACACAAAAAAAATATTACTGCAGTCGTTTTTACTCTTAGTTTCTAAAATACTACCAAGTGTTTATCAAACCTTGCAAAAAGCAACTTTCTAAACCAGGAAATTATTATTTTATATAAGTACTAATTTTGTTTATAAAGAATATACCCTTTCCCACCATCAACTGATTTCCAGTATTCTGTATAAGTAAATATAATTCTTTCCATTTTCTAGCAAAACGCAACACTAATATTTAGGAATACTACTTAAAAGAACAAAAATATAACATCAATCAAAAGGTTCATGTTTATACATATTATGAATATAATATAAAGAGAGCAGACTCACAAAGAGTTGATCATATTAGAAATTGATTCATATTTTTCTCAACAAACATAAATACAAAAAGCGCAAAGGCTTAACATTAGAGGGATTGTTTAGGTAACACAATTATTTAATATATAGCAGTCCTTTACGAAGTAAACCCTAAACTTCAATCTATATGTTTGTGAGCAAAAGAGGAAAACTTATGAGTAGGTCTAAAGATTACAACTTTTCACATTTACCCTTGTTTGGCAGCAGCTTTTAAGCAAATAAGCTCGGTTCTTAAGGTTGAGAAGAAGCTGGGTTTTATCAAGCCAAAATTCATAATCTTTTCAGGAAGAAAAAAAACCAAAAAAGGCTAAGGTTTAAGCTAGTAAACTAAATACTGACAAGATTTTCAAGAAAAAAGCAAAAAAAATCAAGAGGAAAAAATGAGTTCAAAACCTGCAAATAAACAAGGCCTTATGAATTTAGAAATCATAGAAGTCAATTAACTATTAATACAAAAAATTCGGGCATATAAATTAAAAAAATTATGCACCTAAAATTGAATTGATCAAAACCCTAAATCAAGAACATTACAAGACTGGAAAAAATAAAAATCCTAATTTCAATAAAGTAGTCGAGAATACAACTTTCACATATATACAAAAAAATGGAATATTTTACTAAGCAAATAAGCTAGATTATTTTTTTAGGTTGAGGAAAAAGTAGGTTTTTATTCAGCTCAAAATTTTAAGCTTTCAGGGGGAGAAAAAAGTTATTAACCTAAAAAAAACTCAGCTTTCACGCTAGTAAATCAAATGCAGTCCAGATTTAAATAAAAAAGTCAAAAAAGAAAAGAAAAAACTGAGCCTAAATGATGCAATCAAACTCGGCCTTAAAAAGAACTTAAGAAGTTAGAAACTCTGAAAGTGATTTAACTAGAATAATGGCAAGCAATTAGGTGAAATGAAGGAAAATTCCAAAAATCTAAATATAGAACAGTACAAAACTGGAAACAATAAAAATACTAATTTCAATAAAGTAGTTAGGAGTACAACTTTCACATATATCAAAATAGTGAATTTTGTATTGAGCAAATAAGCTCAAATTTAATCAGCTTGAGGAAAAAGTTGGTTTCTTTCAGGAAAACTATTAACCCAAAAGCAAAAAAAAAAAAACTCAAGCTTTCAAGCTAGCACTAAATTAAAAAGGCAAAAAAAAAAAAGATAAAAAACTGAGCTTAAAAAATACAATCAAACAAGGACTTAATAATAACTAATGAAGTTAGTTAACTAGAATAACGCGAACAATTAGAGGAAATGAACAAAGAATTATATATTAAATAAAAGTGAACAAAACCCTAAATCTAGAACAGTACAAAACTTGAAACACTGAAAAAAAAAATACTAATTTCAATAAAGTAGTCAAGACTACAACTTTCATGTATATACAAAAAAAAAGAATATTTTTTTATTAAGAAAATAAGCTCAATTTTTATTAGCTTGAGGAAAAAGTTGTTTTCTCCAGCTTAAAACTTTTAGCTTTTTTAGGGAAAAAAAACTTATCTTCCAAGATAGTAAACCAAATGCAGTCCAGATTTAAATAACAAAAGGCAAAAAAAAAATTAAAAAAACTGAGCTTAAAAGGTGCAATCAAACAAGGCCTTAATAACAACTTATGAAGTCAATTAAATACAACAAGACAAATAATTAGGGGAAATTAAATATATATATATATATACTAAATAAAAGTAAACAAAACCCTAAATCTAGAATAGTACAAAACATGAAATTAAAAAATAAAAAAAAGCACAAAATTAAAATATTGGGAAATAAAAGACTTACATTTTATCAGCTTCCCAGTTGGTCTGAGACATTTCTTTACCAAATTAAAATACTAAAAATAAAACCCAATAAAAGTGAGATTTATATAATCTAACAAAACCCAATATTTATCTTATACTCAATCATTGAAAATGATTATAAAAATTTGATGTTTTTATGCAAATGATCTCAATAACTCAATTTTCTTTATATACATATATAAAGATATAGTTTTTTACTTTTTTTATATTATATTATATTATATATATATATATATAGAGAGAGAGAGAGAGAGAATGATTATATGTATGTAATTATTGATAATAATTATTTATGATGTTTTTTTTTTATTTAAAATGCAAAGTAACACCCATGAAATATGGGAATTTGTAAATAAGCCTTGTAAACTATCTAACTTTTGCGATTAACTATGTTTTATATTGTTTTTACGTTATATAACTTTTTTGTATTCGGTGTTTTATTTATGTATTATTGTTGTGTGAACAATGGTTTGAAAGGCGCAAAACGAGTTGTGGACGGAAATAGGTCGTTTAGCGTCTAATTTTGTTTGGTTCTGCTTAATCATCGCTTAATCCCGACTGGTAGTGGTAGGCGTCTGTCTAGCCTCCGTTTGATTTTTGTATAGGCTCGCGCTATTAGAACATTGTGTGAAAGTAACACCTGATGTGGATGTAAGGCGTTTTGTGAGCGGTAGGATTTTAACAATGGTGGTGAGCGGAATATACTGAGTTTTAACCACTTTGCACTAACTCACTTGTTTTTTTTTTTTTGTTTTTTTATTGATTATACATATTTCTTTGTTAAAATGTATTTTATTTATTTTATACCAATATACATACGATAAAAGTTAACGAAGGCAAGTCATTAGAGGTTAGTACAATGCCAAAATAAGATTTTAACAACAATAATGTCAATCTACAGTTGATATATCGCTTGAGTTGCATCGATATGAAATCAAAATTTATAGTTAAAAATCATCCAAACCCCGACCATCAATACCAAATTTATACATTTTTAGATGTGGACCGAAGGGTTGACTAAAGATGTTAGCATGTTGGGTCCAATTGCAAAAATGTTAAATTTACAAGGGTTATTTCTAAATCATCATAGTCATGGGGGTTGTTTGCATCTTACCCTTAAAAAAAGATGAACTTTCCAAACATTAGTACCTGTATGAGTAATATTAATGGTTGTATTTGTAATTTTGTATTAACAATTAATTATCTATTACGAAACTACGTGCAATTTTAACTGAACAATAACTTGTATCAAAATTGTCGGAATGAAAATTTTCAAAAGTTAATCATATAGTTCGAGCATTAAATTATACTATGATTTAGGTTTGAAATTTTTCATTTCGATAATTTTGATACATATTATAAGTATGTCAAAATTACATATAATTTCGTAAACGACAGTTAATTGGAAACGGACCTAAATCAATCTTTTGACATAAAGTGGTGATCATATTTGCCAAATTAGGAAAACGATAATACTATTCCATCTCGATACTATATTACTACCTTCTTAAATAAAAACGGAGGAAGTACCATTTTTTTTTTTTTTGTAATTTGGCCATTAAACAATTATCAAGTAATTTTATAGTAGCTAATAGTACCTAGTTTTGGTATTGCTAATTTGCTATAATGATTAATAGGAAGTGTAAATGTATCATTATTAACGTAATATAATGGCCTGATTTACTGCAAGTTATGTATCATTATTAAGTTAAATGTACATGTACATTATTAAAGGGTATTTTTAAAAAAATCTATATTAAATGATACTCAGTATTTGATTTTTTATATACTATATTAACATTCATCCAATGGGCTTCATTTGCTAATAAGTTCTCAGGTAATGAAGATTCATCAAGTAAAATATTTCTTAACTAAAAAAGATAGTAAATTTCTTCATCAAAATATTTTGAAATCAACTAAGAATAAAAAAGAACACAAGAGAAAAATGAATAAATATAATTACAAATTACAAACATTTATATGCAAGAACATGTCGCCAGACGGAATAAGGATTTGAATGTTTTTTTTTTTTTTGTAATTATGAGCGGTGCTGAAAGGTTATAATCGGTGATTTTTTCACAAAATATATACAAAGATGTAATGTTGAAATGAGAGTTGCATTTAGTAACGCTGACGCCTCATCCAAATGGAAGGTGATTTAACATTTTTTAACCCGTACATAGTTACTGCAATGTTGCCGATGAATTTAGATCATCTTGTAACATTTTGACACATAAAAACGATCGAATGTATCATGTATACATGTAACAAATATCAATCGTTTATTTGTTTTTTAGGATTACATTATTTGATTAATTATTTAAATTGGTTGTTCAAATAAAGTAAACATATTTTGACAATC
Source organism: Primula veris (assembly GCA_963682055.1). Classification (NCBI taxonomy): domain Eukaryota; kingdom Viridiplantae; phylum Streptophyta; class Magnoliopsida; order Ericales; family Primulaceae; genus Primula; species Primula veris. The sequence goes on along the minus strand of OY821741.1, from coordinate 4,375,590 downwards.
CAGGAATAAAGAATGACTTTTGTCAAATTTTGACTATCCAAAGTCCAAACATGATAAAATATTTGCTACAATCCAATTGGAAAATTATTAATTACTATTTACTACCATTAATTTGGGAAATGTTCAACCAAAAAATCAAATAAAACTTGTCAATGAAAATTGAACATCGTGCTATTTAATCTTTTTTATCTTTTAATTGTTTATTAAAATAAAGCCAAGCAAGACATCATTATTTTAAGCTGAACCGGAAACTATAAAAAAAAAATTAGGTATGATATAATATAAGCTAATGGAAATCTCGTTACTAAGAGCATCCACATCAATGTTATTTTATTTTCACTAGCTAAGTGCATATGTCACACTAAATAAGAAAAAAAAAAATCACTAAAAATGTTAATTTAACTTGTAGCATTTGCTACACTAGAGTCAATAATTATGATATAACTGTTGTATTTAAATACTCCTTGTTTGTCAAATTTTGTACTTGTTATTGTAACGTGACAAACTTTAATTGGTACTTAAAACCTTACTTTATAATACCAATAAAATCAACATAGGCAACTAAACTAAATTCCTTGTTTTCAGTAAATTAGCAAACAATATTACTCCATTCGTTTCCATTTAATTGTCTATTACGAAACTACGTGCATTGATCGGCTTATAACTTGTATTAAAATTATCGAAAATTTAACATTTGAACTATATAATTAATTTTTAAAAATTTTCATTCCGACAATTTTGATACAAGTTCTTGCACGGTTAAAATTGCACGTAGTTTAAAAATTATAAACATGTGACAGTAACACTGGATTATTAAAATTTAAAAGCTGTAAACATCTATAAAATCACTATCACAATGAAATCTAATTGGAAATGCACAAATCCGCATGCGGCTATTATAACTCCCGTTCTTTTAAGAGAGGCCACCGTAAATCCAAATTACAAATCGTAATTCTGATTTACGGTTTAATTTTTTATTTGTTTTTTATAAAAAAAAATCATTAAAAATCGTAAAAAATTTAAAAATAGTTATACTACTTAAAAAGTGAGTAAAAAGTAGCAATAAAAGACAAAAATGTAATAAAAATCAGTAAAAAAAATTAGAATTAACTTTGAAATATTTTTACTCATTTGTTAACTAGTTTAACTATTTTTAGATTTTTTATGATTTTGTATGATTTTGTATGATTTTTTTGACAAAAAAATAAAATAAAAATAAAAAGGTAAACTGTAATTCTTCTGATTTGACGTGAAAACAGATTTTGAAAAATCCAGCCTCTTCTTTAAAATGCATAAACACACGAAAAAGTGTCCAACACAATCATTAATTCCTCGGATAAATAATTGCACATTTCCTTTTCCATCATTTGTGCTTTTACAAATGACTACCCCCCAAGACAAATTTTTCAAAACAATAATTGAAGAACTACGACAATTCTTAAATTTTCCTTTTCTTTCGTAACCAAGCCAATCATATACATGAGCATAACGTATACAAATACTACTATACAACTCTATCGACCCCTACAAGGCTACGATTAATCGTTTCAAGTAAAAGAACCGAGATTATAGACGTAAGGCAAAAGGGTTGTATGCTATATATACAATGATGTCATGCTTTACAAAAATAAATGAACACTATTACTAATCCTGTGATGTAGTAGAGTACTCGAAAATAAGGCGTTTAGATGGAGCAGATTGCAAAAGCACACGTAAGCGACTGGTAAGCTGATATATCAAAGTCCACTGCATTGCCATTTCCGAGTCTTTCATTTGTCGCACTACGGAGGCCTGAAAATAACACAAGGATAATTCACCAGAAAATAATAAACATGGGACAAGAGAATTACCACAATTAATTTACGAAATACCCCCGAGTTAAAGAAATTGTGACAGTATTTCCATGTCCCACGCATATGACCAGTTTCTATCACCCTTTTAACGTAAACATACTCAATGAGATACTTTGATAGTCATTTTACCGTGCACTAAATTAAGAAATTAGTAGTTGATTGTTTGAAATGAGAATTGTGTGTACTAAACTGCTAAACCTTAATAAACCCATGATTAGGGAGCTTCTTTAAGACATAACTTGAACAAGACGACTTGGCCCAACAAACGAGAAACAGCAATTTTCATTCTATATGTCAAGTCAATTGAGCCAAAAAGAGGAGGGGAAATGCTACAATTCAATCCAAAGCCCCAAACTTTTTTAGTTTTCAACTTACAGAAGTAATGTCCAAGGACGCAACAGAAGTGTCTTAAAGTACTTAGAAGACATTCTTACATTTTCCAATAAATGAGAAAGGCGGACAATACGAAAAAAAAGTTTATTAGGAAATTAAATTACACGTAAATGTCACCTGTAATCGTTTTCCAAGCTGAACCTCAACTTCTGTGCCAAATGAAATACTGCTAGCTAGAGATTTGAGAGGATCAGTGGTGGGATCAACAGAAAGCAAGCTTGGGATCTGAGGTGCATAAACTAGTCGCCACCTGGCTTGTCCAAATTCTCCTTTTCCTTCGATTCGTGGCATCAATGTCTCAAGTGTTGCAGTTGCAAGCTTTTTAAAAGCAAGTTGACCATTGCCTTCTAGTATTGATTCTGCCAATTGACTTTCAAATACTCTAGCAGCCTGTGCGTTTAAAAACAGTACATTATGCACCGTGTTATACCTCCTTGGCAAAATATATTAGTTGATAAGCTGGGTAATTAAATTAATGTAATTAAGTGGTAGTAACCTTGTTATGCACATACACCCCCCTTGTTAAATGTGGGTAAATGTGTAAATTTTTGTTAACAGATTATGTCACAAGCAAAAGCAATCCAGCGAAAGAAGGCTGGAGAAGTGGTTTTACGGCCTAATAATTGCTAGCAAATTTGTATTCATATTTTCTTCTAATACCCCACAGTTCGTGCAATTCAATAAAAATGCCACTAAAATATCGAGACCCGCTTTAATTCTGAAAGTTGTTGGCGGAAAAGGATACAAGAGTTTGGAATCCATGAAGACATTAATATATGATAAATTTAAGCAATATTCAATATTTGAAATAGTAACAGAATATATCAGATATATCACCTCGGTTGGTGAAAGGACATCTTGTTCCACTGAACGTGTTGACGTCACAACTAACTTATCCTGCCAATTACTAGCTGGACTTTGTATTCTAAATTGCCACTCCGATCCTACGAGAGCTAAATCTAGCATGGGATCTAATCCATAGTCGGGCTCAAACTTTGCTATGTTAAGATGTTCCCGTTTCAGCCTCACCTAAATTTCAAAATTATAAATAGATATTAAAAACATATTCAGCATAACTGGAATCCTACCCAGATTATGATAATATACTAGGCTACATGAAATAGAACTGAAAGCTCAAATTAGGAAAAATTTCACTTTGGTACATCAACTTACGGCTTTCAACAATTAGCTTTTGAGTTTCAAAAATTAGACATCAGTGTATTAAGAACGGAACAGTAGTACAATGTAGACAAACATTGATTAAATTAAAGGAAATAGTTATGTACTCATGACATGCGCACCAGTTTCCTTACACTTTTTCTCATATTTAAGGTAATCAACATCACTTTTATATTTTTAGGATAACAGTTTAACTTTATACATTTTTCAGCTTCCCTATCAAATTTATTATCATAATTAAATATTACTATATTTTAATATACTTCTATCAATTTTTTTCAACCCAAATTAATTTACTAGAACCACCACATTAAATAACTTACAAGTTTTCTCGTATTTAAAGTAAAAAGTACACTTTTACAACTTATAAGTAAACGTTTTGATTTATACAAATCATCAGCTTTTTTTATCAATTTCTCTATCAAACTATACAACTCATATTTTTGTTATTTTATTAATTTATATGTGAAAAGTACAAATAAAGGAGAGAGAATAAGAGAGAGAAATTATTATTTTAATTATAAGGGAACATCTTGATCCCTTATATTTGAGTGATATTTGAGTTCATGTAAATTTAAGGTAATGGATAAAGAAACTGATGCGTGTACAAATTTAGAACAGTCTCCTCATATTTAAGGTAAATGAGTCATATAAGGGAACTGATGCGATTGCTCCAAATCATCGGCTAGTTAAGACACTAACATTAGATACTAAAATTTTGAAATTTAAACTAGTTTGTGCACTTATTGTTCAATTTTGTATGGATTGATGCCTAGATCATGAATTTTTAGGTTGGTGTACACACTGTACAGAAATAATATATATCACCAAAAAATTTATTGACAAAAGAAATACTTGCCTGAGTCGCAACAAGATTAATATCACCATTCTCAAATGTAAGAATGCCTTTAGGTTTTATCCATTTGGGATGAGCTACACCGTTTAACTCAAGCTCACCACTGACAGCGAAATTCAGTATCAAAGGGTAAACAATTCTCAACTCTGGCCCAAGAACAAGCTTTAAGTCTGTTAGGCGGACATCAAGATTTGGTTTCCTGTTTGCTTTCCCCATTTCCTTTTCAATATCACCTTGTTCACCTATAAATTTAAAAGGAAACGTTCTTTCATGGCCTCGACAATGATGGGTGTTCTTACTTCTTACAATATTTCTTATAAATAATTCCAGTGTGAATTAGTGTTTGATGCTTTACATTAATACAACCCATTCATAGAGTTGAACGGTTCAAAGGGATATGCAACTGTTCTAATTAGAAATTTCTGCAAATATGATACTGATGTTCTGACCTCTATCACTGATTTACTGTACGCTAACAGTTTATACAATTTTGTTAAAAGACGAATAAATCCACTTCAATGCAAGAAATATGCAGGTTCCTTAACTTCTTGAAGTTTTCTCTTTACATGTATTTTATTTTTAAACATTTGCCTCGATAGCTTTTAATTTTTGTATGCTTATTAAAAACCGAAACTAAGAACTGCAAACAACGTCGAAGAGACAAAGACAGGATGTGATTGGCAAAGAACCCCAATTGGACCAATGGCAATTTCACATTTTGGCGTGTCATTTTTCGAGGCAAGTATGGGGGCGACAATCATACTAATCATGAAAAGTATAAGGATTCAAAAAATGATAATATCTTCTAACCTGGAGTTTTATTTGATGGGGATTCCAGAGCAGCAGGTTTAATATTGACAAACCGTGATACATACTTTGAAGCAACCGACCGATTATGGCCACCACCGGCAAACACTGATTGGTTTGATGCAATTTTATCAATAGAAGCAGCTCCCCCACCACCCTTATCATGAGGCAGATATGCCTCCCCATGGCTCATTTTAATCTTTCCAGAAATATTTGGTTGCAATATGGAACCTGATACTTGCAACTGTGTGTCAACCTGGCCACTGATTCAAATATATATATCAGGTATCAATCATCGAGATTTGAGGGGAAAGAGTTTATTAAATAGAAACCTGCTTCATTATTTGTGCTTGTGCATCCAGACATGACAGTTTTTCAAGACAGAAAAGATATAACCGGATTTAGGAAACAAGCCATAAATCACACAATTTGACACATAAGATCTTATAGAACTCAACATGATAATTAAGTTACCTCAAGACATTCTTTGCCCGCACTTCCAAAACTTCACATTTCAAATCAATTTTGTCACCAAGAGATGCTTCACTTGTTCTAAGGGGCAAATTTCCTTTCACCGAGAGCTTTCCTCTTCTACTTACCCTACTCTCCAATGAAATGATACACAACCTATTTGAATTCACATGAACCGTCCCACCTAAGTTTGTGAGTGGTTTACGCAGCACCGGTGAGGATACAGTCGCCCTATGGAAGGATGCAGATCCATCAACAACTGGTTGTTCGACAGTACCTCTGACCTAAATATTCAGAAAGATTCATAAGCATGAGTTGATTGTTTTGACAATACTTCAAGTCAAAAGAAGAGGATTAAAAAACAGAAACATAGTATGGGTAATAAATCCATATACTGTGTGGGTGTTCAAAAATAACCTATGTACTTTACTAGCAATTAACCCCGCATACTATATGTTTTATCGAACAACCCCCACGACCAGAGGCATAACTTAGTGTTTGATGTCCGTTACTGATAATTATTGTTTTGAAGCATGAAATTTGGCAATATTTATGCACACAAGATAGCACCTGACCAAAAAAAAAATTCCTTTCAAGCAATTTTATGAATAAAGAGGCAAGGATCCAAAAATTGCTATTATTTACAATGAATCTGTCAACCCACACTCAGTTGCTACCCATGAATAGATCTAAAAAAAAAATACACAAGAGGGGGAGGGGGGGACTGGGCAAAATGGACCATTGGGTTCAAATTTATCTCATCTACAAGTTTGTTTGTTTGTTTTGAAATACATTTCAAGATTTATATAAAAGTTATAAAATCACATGGAAGATATCTGCAAAACACCTATAGTACATGGATCATGGGTGTTGTTTGCAGTTTACCAGAAAGCAAACACAGACAGATAAACTGATTTACCTGAAGTGTGACATCAGCATTTCCATTAAGCCAGTTAACATGAGGGGATATAGCTGTCAGCAACATCATGCCACCATCTTTGATATCAGCATCAACCCTAACTTCCCCAGCATCTAAAATATTCCAATTTAAACCTTTTAATCCTTCCGCTAACTGGGTATCCCAAATTTCTTCTTTTCTGTCCCTCAAAGCTTTCTTATCACTCCCTTCGTCACGATTTCTTTCTGTAGTCCAACCAGGGTTCCAATTTCCCTCATTTTTTTCCCTTTCCATCTTTTCTTCTTCAGAAATGTTACTTTGGACCAAAGTTATGGGCACACTGCCTTGAATATGTACATGTCCATTTTGAATAACGGGTTCAAATTTTGCGTTAAACAAAAAACGACTAGTTGAGGTGAGAGAAGCAACAACTTCTGCTCGTCCCAGATCAATACCACCTATAGCACCGTCTAAGAGCCTTACTTGGACATCACATTCTGGTTTAGCAATACTTCCTCTAAGATCTCCTTCCATGTGCAATATACCTTTTCAGAAAAATTTCACGCAGGTCAACTTGTAGATTTTAACTAGTAAAAAGTCATGGTAGTATGGAAATTCAAAATTACAACTTAAAAGTTCTATATACAGGTGCACTGGGTAAAGAGAAATCATACAAATAGGTAATAAATGTGTATGGAGTATCTTGAGCGCAAAAGAACATGAAGAGAGAAAACGAGAATCGACAGATATCCATTCATTTCACTGAAGATCCAAAAAGGGTAAATATCGGTACAAACAAAAGTATTTTTACATATTTAGGAGCGAGTATGACTAATTTTTAATGAAAATTGGTGCTAATTAAGGGTTTCGTGGATTGCAGCTTTTGAGCAAAAAAAATGGATTTTGTGAGTTCAGAAAAATATCGGTTCACCAGCATAAAGCTTCTATCCCTTTTAGGCCAAGATTTCAAAAAAGCTCAGCAGTTAAGCTGCTCAACCAAAATGCTGCAAGCAAACAAAGGCTGATATTCCACACATGGCTATTTGCTAATTTCCTACCTTTTATTGGAGCAAAGAACTGTCGCAGAGAATGAACAGCCTCACTAGCTGAAGATTCGATAAGCTGAACCAGTGTAGGAACTAAGCTTACTGGGAAATTTAGAACAGCAAAATGTAAACTAGTTTTTGGCCCTAACAAGGTTCCATCGGCATGTATGGTCGCATTATCGTTTTGAATAAACATTTTTTCTAAACGTAATCCATCATCATTGCTGTATGCACCAACTGCCAAAAGGCGCTGAGTTTTATAGGATCCCCATTCCCATTCTTCCCCATGAAAGTCGAATCCTGCCTGCAGAATATGCAAAAAAGGTCAGAAAATATAAAAGCCTAATCAAAAAGTGAAGGAAATATGATACTCTTGCTCACAGAATGAAGAATCAGTTGTTTTTTAAGCTACCACTAGAAATTTCTGAGGTGGTAGAGTCGGGGTGACTATATGATATCTTAACATACTTCCACAGGGATGAAAGGTCAGAGATATAAGTGCCCAAATTGCCCAGTTTAAAAGTTAAGAAAATATAAAACTACATGTTACTCCTAGAATGAAGAATCTGTTATTTTCAAAGCTCCTAATACAAATTTCTAAAAATGGTAAGAGTGACTTTATATGACATCTTCATATAGTTCCACAGGGATTAAATATAATTGATGAAAATAAAATGATTCATCAAAGTCTAAATCATGGAAATCAAACCATGGAAATAATGAATCTTGCTCATGAAATACTGTCCTCGTATATTTTCAATAGAAAAGATTTAAAAAAAAAATACCTTCATAAGGTGAAGACAAGAGATTCTTGTGCAGGAGGGGTGTTAAGTATTTATGACAAAATTGGTTGCAGTATTTAAGCAAATTAGCAGGAGTTTTGAGTTCAGAAAAAAGTCCGGTTCACCCAGCTTAAAGTTTCTAGCTTTTTAGACCAAAGTTTCACAAAAGCTCTGCATTTAAGTCAAGGTTGTAAAAGTCGCAAGTCGCTGACTAATCGGTGAGGTCCGACGGGATTTTTTTTCTGACTAATCGGATTAGTCAGTTGGACTAAAAGTGTCACTTTTTAAAAGTTTTGGGTAAATTTTGTAATTTTCTGAAACTTTTTATGTTACAGTTTTTAATTCAGAGACAATTTCATAAGTCTTGATAGTACATATACCTCTTTGTAAATAAATAAAATATCTAATAAACTTTAATCATATATACAGAGTAAATACAACTATACATACATATCGATATATATACATAGTCTTCTTCAAATCTCTTCTGCTATTATAAAATCCATTACTCTCTCTCTCTCTCTCGCCAGTACTGAACGCTCTCTACGGATTTGATCTGATCTATCTCCTTTCTACTGGATTTTGAAAATTTTAAACCCTAATTAAAATTGAGGGTTTTTACTCTCTTTTCTACTGAATTAATCGACGTTGACTGAGATTAATCGACCTTTTTATTACACTATTAGTCGGCGTTGACTTTTCTCCCGACTTAATTGCAGCGACAAGGGTTAGTCAAGTCGGTATGGGTCCGACTTCCGACTAATCGGCGATCAGTCCCTGACTAATCGCGACTTTTAGAACACTGATTTAAGTTCATCAATCCAATGCATTCCAGCTTTCAAGAAAAAAAAATGAAGAAAAAAGGGCGTAAAAGTTGCAACAAAAGTACAAAACAAGACATTAAGGTCATAGATAACTAAAATCAACACCCAAAGTTTACGACTGAGCTGCAATAATGGAAATATGGAGTGCTGTAATCCTATTTTAATACTCATGATACTAAGAAGATAACATCTACCAAACAAGAGGTCTTTAAATCAATTATTACCACTGTGTCCCCATTGCCTCCACCACTTGCATCAAGATTTCCACTCCACCGACCTTTAAGCTCGGCTAATCCTGGGAGATTCATGTTTTCAAGAATCACTTCATCTGATGGAATAATATGGCCATGGATTTCCTGTAATTCATATAAGATTTAAAAGGAAAATTCAATAAATCATATGGTGCCATGAACAGCTTGCAAAGGACAAACAAATGCATGCGATTTGAATTCCTTTGGCACTAGAATGTTGTATTAGAACCTGAATATAAACATATAAATAGAGTACCGTTAGCAAGTTTTGAAGGCTTTCATTATAGAGCCCCACTGTTTGTAAACTTTGTATAAAGAGGTCCTGCAATGTGTAAATAAAAGAAGCAACAAGTTAGAATTTATTCACTAAAATAAAAACAATAATAATATAATGCAAAAGGAGAGAATTACACAGAAAATTAATTTGCAAATACTTTCAGTTACTTTTTAAAGCTGACCCAGTGCCCAGATTACATTCTAGTTGAAGATGGATAATTGGTTCGATAAGAGAGTAATCTAAATTCCAGACACATCCTAACGTTCTCTAACAATCTTTGAGTGATGGACTGTGTACTCGCTTTTATAAAACAAAAATTTTCCCCACGCATAAACATGTTATAAACCTACATATAAAATAAATAACTAGTACGTCTGAAAATAACCTTTGATCTAGATTGAACTGCAGGATCTGTACTTCTAGAGAGAAGTCTTGCAAGTGGAAGCATCTCTGCAATCTCAGCACGGGGGACTATGAGTCGCATTCTCCATCTACCCATTGATGATATTACGCTACCCAAATGACCAGCCATAGCTCTTTCAATAAAGCTACCCTTTCCCTTCGAGTTTCTCTCTCGAGACCCAGGCAGAACGTATTCACCTTGTAGTTCATACTGACTATTGCATTGTTCTAGAACAGCTTTTTCAACAGTTATCTGGATATCATATTAAGCATTAATCCAAGTGTATAGTCTGTCACTTTTTCTCATGATTTTTGGTCTCGTTTCATTTTATGTTATGAGTGAACAATTATACTTTGTTGGCGGGGTGAAAAGGTTTACATTTAGGTATTCTAATAACTGTGTTCGGTGAAAAATGTGAAGTTCCCTTTTTGGTGTTGGGAGTAATGAATACAGTTAATAGTAGTGTGAATAAGATAAAAAGCATGATTTTATGGAATAAATATTTCTTAATACTTTTAGAAAGTATCGATTTTCCTCCAAGGATTAAATAAGAAATATTCGGTGGGTATGCCATAAACAAATTCTACAAAGAAGTAAAAAGTATGCATAGAAAAGCTTCGAAACAAGATAAACATAACCCAACTCTTTTGCACTTCTAAAAAATTTTGTACTGGGAAGTTCAAAAGTTGATATTTTGTAAGAAAAAACATCGCTGATGTTTAGATAGTGTGGCATTCGTAGCAAATATATGGAATCAGAAAAAGGAAATTAACACTTACCACATCACCACTCCATCTGGCAGCCAAATCAAGAGCTTCACCCAGTACACCACTGAACTTCGGCTTGAGTACAGACAATACCCCATGACCCCTTCTCTTCTGAAAGTTAAGCTGAATTTCTGCCTGAAAAAAAATAAAATCTGAGTTTATATTTTAGGACATATTCAAGAATCTTCAAAGCATTTTAACATGAGGAACAGCTAAGTAAAGCAGGTGAACGAGCAATCTAATCAAATGTTCTGAACATTTTACGTGCTTTAACTTTTCAGCTTAAGATGACAAACAAAACACTAATAAAAATATAATATCAGATACCTGCTACACTGACATGCTACCGCCTCAAGACTGATCTATATATTTTAAAACATCTACTACAACTTCACCATAAAAAATATAAAGGTTCGTGGGAAAACACAACCTTTTCAGTTTTGTGTTATCACTTTAAATCAACTTAACATATAAGCTTCCTTATCAACTTCTATTTGTTTCATTTTATATTACCTTTTTCTATTTCATTATAATTTTTTAGTATTTAAACTATAAGTTTTAATCTTTAATAATAAACAATAAAGAGAGGAGAGGAAGAGCAGAAGAAGGAAGGTTTAGGGAACCAAATATGGTTTCTTAAATTTGAAGAACTAATTTCCCTACCACAAGTTTAAAGAACTTATGGGAACCTGTTGTGAGAATAACAGTAAATTTTCTGTGAAGAACCTTAAACTTGTGGTAGATAGTAAGGTTTGAGGAAAAACGTAGTGGGTGCTCTTAGAGTTGCTCGTGCTATATTCAACATCTCATGATGCACCCACCCCCACCAATTAATGCACATTGTAATGAAATTAGAAAGAAACAAAAAGGCGGAATCTGGCGGATAAAACTTAGTGGCAGTTATAGATAGAAACTTACTCTTTGCAATGATCCTCTAAGTGAAGCTACCTCCAATTCATCAAGGGGCAAATTGCGTACCTAATTCATATTAAGGTTACAGATTACCTTTCCAAACATTATTCAGATAGGAACAAGAAACAAGAGCCTGCATGAAACCAAAAACATAAAGTAGAACCTCCAAATCAGCTGAATGTTGTGGTTGATAGGAAACATTAGCCCTTAATTGGCCTTTTTGAAGGGAAAAAGAAACTAATTTTCGACTTGGGATTTTTTCTCCAACGTCAGGCTGAAACTTCCCCAAAACCTCCACAGAGAGACTTTCATCTGGCCTACCTGTGGCATCCAACTACATCACCAAAACAAAGTGCAGGATTTTAATTTCAAACAGGAAAAATAAAAAAAGGAAACCATAACCTAGGAAGAAAAAGTGAATGTTTGGTTTCTGATACAGGACAATTTTTCTAATGATTAAACGGTATATTAAAAATTCTCAATGCTAGAAAAGGAACCCAAGCAGGGAACAAAGCTCATACGGGAGCAACAGAAACCTACTAGTTACACAGGGGGACAAGTATTTTGCATTTATATATTCCTATTGGAACTCCTTATATTTTTGGATTTATTCAAACTAGCTTGACTTTAATCTGCTGAATGACTTGAGCAAGTTATTCCTCTCTCTAGACAAGACACAGGCAATTAGGCTTACTTTTTTCTCTTTATAGTTTCCCAATTTTGTAATGTGCATATATTGTATGAATCAGTAGGTCATCAATAGAAACATGTTCTCCTCTTTCCGAGTCAAAGTTAAATTTTAGGCAAGACATACTATAAATATCTCAAATATATAATACTGAAGACATTTATGAAAAGCAACTCCACGCAACTAAAAACCTTGAGGTGCTAATTTTTCATTTTTCCTATCTTCTCTAATCATTCATTGAATAATAAATCACTACAAGTGACAGGAACAGACAATTTAAATAACAAAAATCGTAAACTGGAATGATAGAAACAAGACCACATATAAATTGATCTTTATGAACAAATTCAACATCTAGGTAACTAGAACCAATTATTAGATCCCACCCATGGGGGAAATGGAATCGGACTCAAAATCAGTTAATAAAAGAATAAAAAAACTTTTTGAGTTTAATTTTTTGTAGAACAAACAATGAAGAAATCCATGTAAACAGTTGTAATACTGAATTGAACAACAATAACAAATTATCACATACATGGAAAAAAAAAACTCAGGGGTCTTTCAGTGTGCAGTTTTTTTAACATTTAAAGCAAGTTAAAGGGAAACCTTGATACGTTCACGTGCGATGCTCAGTTTCCCAGCCAACTGTGGTGCAAGCATTAATTGGTTCAATTTAAGACCAGTTATTGAAACTTCTCCTACAAGACCATGTGGCTCTTTTGTCTCTTTATTTTGCAAAAATTCCAGTTTCTTCTCGGGAGAAAGAGACGGGTCATCATCAATATTATAAGGCTTTGTAACCTTTCCTTGAAATTTAACTCTTCCAGTTGCTTTCAAATGCATAGGTCTTAAAGAATCGAATGGATGTGAAGAAACCAAGTTGAAAAATTCAAAGCCACGCGTACGTAAATCCATTTCAACACCTTCAACAAATATGGGCTTTGAAACTTTTAAATCATAATCTTCTCCGTTTGACCAGTACTCCTCCGGATATGAGGTTTGGACTTTGGCAGATATATCGAAAGCAACAGATGAAGAATTAATTGAAATATGATCATGTGAAATTATCATGTCCCCTCGTGCATCACTGAATGACCCTTCAGCTTTTGGTGCAACCCACTTAATGTCAAACCTCCTTCGAAACAAAAAATAAATACATAAACAATTAGAGTTTCTCCCAGATCATCATATAAACAGTTCGAATTGTGTAAAGCGCAGCAATAGTACACATGTGATCCCTATAGTTTCAGTTAAACTAATATAGGTCCACAGGACTTATGGACCGGATTTCCATTCAACCCTTATAGTTCAATTGGAACACTAGAGGTCCCCATACTTAAGGAAAAATAATTTGTGTTTGAGTAAGTTAAACTAATAGTCCTTGTATTTTAAATACGTTACTCAAATGCTCCCCATGTACAACACAACTGGTCTATATAGAAAGGGACCACCAGTGTGACTTGCTGAAAACATGGGGACTTAAATTCTGTAATTAAAACTATAGGAAGCACGGATATATTGTATTCTAACTATCAGGCCATTTGTGTTGCAACTGAAAATAGGGACCAAAATAAAGTTTTGCACCAACTAAAGGGACCACTTATGTATATTTCCCTTAAGTTAATACAACCAGATAAAAATCATATCAAAATGTTACGGGTTTAAAAAATGTGTAGGATCTTACGGTTTCAATAACGACCCAGATACTTTTGTTTCTCCATTTAATTCTCCTAATGTGAAAGGCATGAAGCTAAGATAATCAGGCAAATATCGTTTCATAATGTTATCGAAATTCAAGTTCCCCGAAAAATTTACATCCATTGCTGTTTCATCCACTTCACCCTACAATATAGAGCTTATTAGAATATCAGAAGAAATAACAAGGAAATTAGTAATACCCCTTGTTCTCACAGAAAGTATTCTTTCAGTCACATGTCCTACAAAAAGCAGCGGACAAAAACAAAAGAGAATATGGTACAAAATTTGACAATTTGGTAACTATATTATGAAAAGACATCACTGCAACTTTCAGAGGGAAACGGTACAAACCATCATTGTTAGTTACCTTTTATAAGTTTGAACTTTCATCTAATACAACAGCATAACTTGAATTACAGGCTAAAATAGGTTCTCCATCTTAAGTAAACTTATCTACGGTTAGTTTGAATCTGAGCCATATTAATAATTAGGTACTGTTAAGTATGCGCAACGCCAAACTGATCAAATTATTCTGACATTATCATTAAAGGTCCAGTTCAACTGGTTATTTCAATCCTCAAGACATCTCAATACCTAGTTTAATATAAAAAAATATTGCCGGGTCCAGGTAAAACAGTGAAAGGGAGCTCGCCCAATAAGGTGTAAGGGAAAATAAAAGAAAACAGAAAAAAGGTTGGTACTCATAGCAAAAACTCATACTGAATCCAACAGAAGGGTCTATAAAATAAGGAATGTTGCATAGCTGTTGTTTACAAAGTCTAGCATTTTAAATTAAAATTGAACTGATGCAATCTGTAATCAAGAACTGAACACAATAAAGCATATTTGGAAGCTGTCACTTTAATCAATGTAGTATAAGTCAAATAAAATAAAATAAAAATGGCTGCACAACAAGCCACAGACAGATAGGACAAATTATATAACATGAAAAAGAGTACCTCAGGGCAAACCCACGCATTCCCAGCCCCACGAATTTCTCCACCGTCAATCAAAGCAGCTCTAATTCCATACAAGTCAGCCACCTGTCACAAGCAGAGTTGATTCGCACGAGAATCATCATTACATAATCAAAGGAAATTAGACAAATATGCAAAATATCTGGGTTGAATAAAGTTTCTTACACCCTACTATCACGAATTTTCGGTATATTGCACCCAACTACCAGTTTTTTTATTTATTAAATGCACTAAACTTCTTTCTCACTGAGTAAACTAGAGTCACTTTTTCCCGTCAACTTGGATGACATCAGATGTCACCCGGATAAATTCTGATACGATTGATTACAGTTTTGTATACCCAACTACCATGAAAGAAAGCATGAAAGATGTGTGCTAAATGAGAAAAAGAAAACAAAAGCATGTTGTACTAATCATACTGTTCATTGGGTGTACTAAATCGTAAGTTCGTGTAGTAGGGTGCACAAAACTGTACTTAAACTTCATAATATTGTAACAGTAACTTACACAGTTATCGGTATTGAATGTGAAATTAGCAGAAATATAAGAAAATGGGATACGGTCAATTGCTGCTACCGCACCAGCATCTTTACTTCTCATCATAGCCTCATAAGCAGCTGAAATAGGATAATGAGAAATCGACTGAGACATTATCTTTCTTGAGACAAGTCCACTCCCAACAAAAACCGGAGCATCTAACGGCCCTTGGCAATTGAAAACAGCGGTAACTGAACCAGCTAACTGCAGAAAATGGAAGAGACGGTGTGCTGTAAATTAATATATTAATAATTACAAAAATAAATCATTATAACCCCTTTTAAATAGTTCTGTCCAGAAAAACATAAGTTGTATCCCTTTGAAAAGTTGTAACTTTTAGGTTCTTAATAGAGGGTAAATTATAATTAAGAAAACCAGGATCGAAATTAAATTGAGAGAGTTTGGTAGTTTGAGTTTAATACTCATGATTCCCTTGTGGTAAATGGGAAACTTCCTCTTTTAATCATCAATTAGGATCTAATTTAAAAAATCAATCAGATTTGTGATTAGGGTTTGGTATCATACAGCTCAGTGTGAACTAAATCTTGAAACTCAAGTAGTTGAGCTAGGTTGAGGTTTGTAACACTAAAATTTATTGCAGTCTACAAAAGTTTTAAAGAGGTAATCTAGATTAGAGGCCAACAGATAAATCTAACGAATGAATAAATTTGAGGAAGGGGGCACATTTGAAAAATACAATGAGGGCAGACAATAAATTGATGCAATTGCAAAAAGAAGAAGAAAAAACTGTATACATACCGGAAATAACAAGGGTTTCATCTTAAGTGTTTTCATCAGAGCATTTACTTCCACACAAGGAACCTGGAAAATATATATAACAATCAAATAAACTCACATTAGAAGGTGACCAATATGATAAATTAGCTTAACATGATTTACACGATTAGGATTGGTATGATAACTGCTTCAATCCTCAATATGTAGCTAATGACATCCTTCTGATTCATTAAAAATACTATTTAAAGCTCAATGTCCTAGAGTGTTCGGAACCGATCTCCTAAAAGAAACCCTGCAGCAATAGAATGACTACCATCTCCTAGAGCTGCTTATATATCTATCAACATATTTGCTTGGAGATATTGTATCACGCAATACGTTAGAATATAGGCCTGTTTTAAGGAGCTATCAACAGTTCAATTGCTTCCCCTTTAATTCATTCATGTAATAAAACATTGTGAGAAAAAAACATTTATCTCGCCATTTAAATAATACTACGAAATAATTATTTAGACAAGATTTCATGCACTGGTCTTATTACAGAAAAGAACCTGACACATGAGATGAAATTCTCCTTCTTCTGGATTAATTCCAAAATCCCCAGAAGCTTCTAAAGGAACACTGCCGAAAAAGCCACTCGTATTGTGTAAAAAAATACGTTGACCCCGGAAACACAAACTTGCAGATATCTCCTGCAAAACATAAAAGAATTTGTCGAATTAAATCTCTCAGGAATATGAAGAAATAAGGAAGAAAAACGCAAAATAACAGAAATAGGGTGGGCGAATAATTTGAGAAAATTTCTAAAAAAATAAAAACGATCAGAATAGGTTTCACATAACCTAATCATATTAGTTACAAATATTTAAAGATAAAAATTTATAATAAATTCTCAGAAAGTTGGTACCAATATATTCTGACAAATTATTTGATCCTTCTACTATCTAGGTTAGTTCCAGCTGTTTCTATAGACGGCCATATGGCACAGCTTCAACACAGTAACAGAATCATGCTTTTCATGCTTCGTTTTAAGAATTAACCTTAAATGAGGGCCAATATAGTACTGGAATGCTTACATCACATATACCCATCCAAAAGATTATGCAACACTTGTTAGGAAAAAAGATAACACCCCAACCCCCCCTCCCACACACACACACATATATATCAAATATATATGATTCAGACATACAGAAAACGATGATGGTGCATCGTAGATTTGGAAGGCCAACCCTGTGACATCAAGCTGTCCGTGGAGACTTGGAAAAGACTCCCCTCTTGACATACATATGTGGACCTGAGAGTGTAAACAATACATAATTAGGAATAAAAACAGTGATGGAACAAAAACAACAAAAACCTTACTACTGCAAACAGACACGTGGAAAACTAGTTTCAATAGTTTGCTTGAAACTGTAAGTTTTCTTCACAATTTGGATGGCCCTTAATAGGCTTTTCCAAAAAAAAATTAACTGTAAGTTTTCTTAACAATTTCCACTCTCAATAAATTTAAAATATATTCCCTCGGAAACCTCTCAAAAGAAATTCTTTTGGCAGCTTCCTTTCAACGAAAATTTACTGGAAAACCCATTAATAATCACCAACGGTGATAACATGTACTCTTGAGTAGAGAGAAGATATAGAATATGGCAAAAAAAATCAAGGTGCAAAGTAAAGACGCTTAAAACAAAATTAACAGCACTGTTATAGAGAAAAGGTAAAAAAACTAAGAAACCAAAGCGAATAAAAAGACCAGATATTAATATAAACGGCAAACTCAGAAGTCAGAACAATCTAAAGAATTCAGTCACCAAATCATACGGATAGGCTCTCTTTTTTGTTCTGTCATGGTGTGACAGTTTCCTTCATAAGTCCATTTTCTCAAGCATGTAAGCTCAGGACGAAATCTAATCGAGATATAAGATGTTAAGTTAAAGAAGTACCTCACCAGTAGCTCTTCCTTTAGACCACATGATCGGAATCTCTAGTATCCTTTCGAATAGCTGCATGGTAAAATAGACATAAAAACAGCATAATAATAACCCAAAAAAGTTCTCATATGCACAAAGCTATTGACTTTACTCATTGTACAATGTACACTATATTATCAGATTTCACAATCTAGATACAATCTACATAAAACTGCAAAGTTAGCATACAAAACTAACAAGATTCACAATTTCAGCCTAAATCTACTCAAAATAAAACAATCGGTACACCAACCTATCAAAAATCACGAGTGCTTAAAAGTTTAGATCTTAACGCTTGTACACTGAAGTTTAATTTTGTGTGGACTGGTGATTACTTCTCAAAAAATTAGTACTTAAGTAGGAATTTCGAGTTTAAACTTCAATGCTAATGTACTAATTGTTCGATTTTATGTAGATTGGCGTCTAAATTATGAAATCTGATAGCATGGAATACATACTATTAAGAAACAAAGGCCGGTGCATAAAAAGGTGATATTTTTCCTAATTAAGAGTTCAAACAAGATAATTGAGCGCAAAATATACCTTACCGGGGCAAAGATATTTACTACTTTTAAGTTTGCATGCCAGGTTTGCTCAACAATATCAACAAAAACATCTGTAGATAGCCAGCCACCATCTTCAGACATTATATCCGACCTCCACATTTTACAGTTTCCATCGAGTTGGACATGTAAGCGCCCATAGTGGTTTTGAAACTTTATATGACCATTAACATTGTCCATCTGCCTATCAAAGATGCAAAATTAAAATAGATAAATATTGAGATACAACATTAAGCCAGCAGAGAAGTTACTGTAGTTTAATACTGTTTATGGATACCTTTGGGCAGGGGAGGAACTAGGTAGGGACAGTCGGGGGCTGCACCCCCCCCCCCCCCCCCCCCCCCCCCCAATTCCGTAAAATAACTTCATATAAGGTATAATTTTTTTTAATAGAAAAACAGCCACCAAATTTCACAATCCTGGTTCCGCCACTGCCTTTGGGAGACAATACAATATTAATCTACGATTCAAAAGACAAAATGGGATCTAGCTGTTGGATAGACAAACAATGATAAATACCAAGCTCCCAAAATTTTGATGGAAAAATATCACTTTGTACACCAACCCATCATACTTTTACAATTATGACAACTCTAAAGTTCAAGTTCATGATTTATACACCAATCTAACAAAATGAACTAGTCAGTACAACGGCATTATATTTCAACTCAAAATTACTAGTTATGCATTGATTGTTCGAATATGCTGATCTACTAAGCAACAATCTACAAAAAATCTAATTATTAGAATTTAGTAAACAAACATTTAAATTGGAACTTTTAAGCACCCGTACATTCTGATAAGTTGGTCTACAAATTGTGATTTTATATATTAATATCTAAGTTGTTAATTATGATATTTAAGATGCCCTGGTTGTTGGATTTTATGTAAATTGGTGTACTGATTGTTTAAAGCTGAAAGAAAGGTTAATGTACAAAAGTAAATTTATTTCTCGAAACTTAGTGGCAAAAGTACATGTAATAAAGTTGGAAATATCAGTACCAGCTGGTACTAGTGCTCTATTTCTTTGATATATAGCAAGAAAAAAAAAATTAACACTAAAGCATGATGAGAAGGGGAAAAAACATAGAAAGGGGTTAAAAAAGGGAGAAAATTTAACTTTACCTAGGCTCCCTGTCTCCAAACCCAAGTAGCATTACAGATCCACTTTTAAAATGCACAGAATCTAATGTAACTGGAAGGGTTCTCTCTATACCTGTGCTCTCACCCTCATCTTCATCTTTAAAAAATTCAGCAAAAATACCTTCAATTATTGGACCCATATCTGATTTCAGTCTTTGAACAGGACCAACAACATAGTAAGAATAAAAGATCAACAAATTTCTTGAAAAGGCAGAACTTCCCAATTTATTAAGGGTCCCAGACAATTTATTTCCCAGCTCGTGAGGGTCCCTCTTTTTTGTTCCTTCATCAACAATTAGAGATGAAAGTTCCTCACTCGAGTTCCTAGATTTAAACAGTTTTCCAAAACACCGTAGAAATGACTCATGTGATAAACTGAAACTGTAAGGCTGGATGGCAGATTTTTCTTCGTATTCAGAATCCATTTTCCATTTACTCTCCAAAACACCCGTACAAATAACATCATGACCAGCATCTTCAATTTTTCCTTCATTAACTTCTTCAATTAGATTATCAGTAGCCATGTTCTTTTCATCGCCGATTCTAAGTGTACTTTCCGAAAGATGACTTGCACTATCCGTACCATTAGATCCTGTGGAAATAGAATTTCGACTATCAAATTTCTCCTGTGAAGTAGAGGTGAAATAAGAACGAGCTGCTAGTGCACTACGATTCAAGATTCTTCTTTTTGCTGTAAAAGCAGAGGCTGGTATACCTTTACCGTTGGCTTTCCTTTTAAATTTATTCCGTAAAGGCCCTGGTGCAAATCTCGATAATATTTTAAGCCCAGAATCAGAAATCTTCACACCAAATGCTTTCTCTATATTAGCATGCTTCAAATCATACTCAGGACCTGCATCCATACAGTGATGATCTTGCCTGTGTAATCGCTCATCCATAAAGAAAAATGAATCCGATTTTGTTTGTGCCACTTCATTATCATGATCATCCTTTTCCTTCAGTACATAACCGGTATCCGCAGCTTCCATAGCTTCAGCTTGTCTCTCCTCTTCGCACCGAGCAGCCAATCCCTCTCTAGAATATCGTTTTATTCTCGTACGCGTATCAATTCCTTCTTCGCTCGACAGGTGTCTTTGCATACTGCCATCCGAAAAGGGTAATCCTAACCAAGTATAGTTTTTCTTCTGAACAATAACCAAACTTGGATTCGATAGAACTGCATCAATAACGATTTTCCCTCTCCTCAGGCTAGCAAAAGGACGAATGCGTAATTTCACAGTGGGTGCCTCCCCACAAGAGAATTCCTCATTATGAGGTCCAACTGAACAAGTCTCTAAAGTAATGCTCAAAGGTGAAATTCTTTGAACTTTTCCAATATCAAAGTCTCGTTGAATATACTCGCTCACTACTGAACAAACTGAAGGTAAGAGCTTTGCTTCGACATAACCCTTAGCTTTAGCTTTTCCATACCATACCAACAAACATATACCAGAAAGCACAGCACAAAAAATAGAGCACCTAATTAGAAATAACCCTTCTTCCCATAATGGAGATAAAGGCCTAGCTTCGTCTCCAAAGGGATCTGTTACACGTTTCACAATTGAACCACCCCTAAAACTGATATTTTTCCATAGTAACTCTGAATTTCTCCCACAAAAATGAGAAAACCTAATTCCTTGAGATATCCAGTGATTTCGCTTCTCACATCTGCACTTAAGAGAAGCCCTTTTTGGTGGCTTTACTCCTTCCCAATATAGTGTATTACCATGGTTTTTTTTACCGATAGAGCATTGAAATGGAAAACCCAAAAAAGGACTATAAAGCCTAGAGGTCATCTTCCTGACTCATATACTGTAGGCCGATTTAAAAGTCATTTCTTGGGGGACCAAGATCAAACTCTTAGTCCCCTTTAAAACTTAAGAATACCAATCAGTGCCAAACGATGAACACCTGAGCAGAAGAACAAATACGAAAATGAACAAGATGTTCCAAAATGAGGTTACTTGAACCAATCTTGTAACATAACAGAATAAAAGTTATACGGTTTTTCTTTTTAAATTTTACTTCTGTTTTTATTTCCCTTCCCCCACAACAAACCAGACTTCTAGACAGAGAAAGCATGTTCGTAAATACAAGAGAAGCTGAGCTGCATAACTAATAAGCTCATCACATAAGCGTATTGCAATTCAATAAATGGGTTTTAATTTCTATACTACCAATCAAAACTAAAACAAACTGAGAAATGGGTTTTAACCCCTTTTTTATACCCAAAATCAAAACAGAAACAAAGTAATAAATGAATTTTAATTCTTAATTTCTATACTACCAATCAAAACTAAAACTAACTGAGAAATGGGTTTTAACCCATTTTTATACCCAAAATAAAAACAGAAACAAAGTAATAAATGAATTTTAATCCTTAATTTCTATACTAAAAATCAAAACTAAAACTAACTGAGAAATGGGTTTTAACCCATTTTTTATACCCAAAATCAAAACTGAAACAAAGTAATAAATGAATTTTAATCCTTAATTTCTATACTACCAATCAAAACTAAAACTGAGAAATGGGTTTTAACCCATTTTTTATACCCAAAATCAAAACTGAAACAAAGTAATAAATGAATTTTAATCCTTAATTTCTATACTACCAATCAAAACTAAAACTAACTGAGAAATGGGTTTTAACCCCTTTTCTATACCCAAAATAAAAACTGAAACAAAGTAATAAATGAATTTTAATCCTTAATTTCTATACTACCAATCAAAACTAAAACTAACTGAGAAATGGGTTTTAACCCCTTTTTTATACCCAAAATCAAAACAGAAACAAAGTAATAAATGAATTTTAATCCTTAATTTCTATACTACCAATCAAAACTAAAACTAACTGAGAAATGGGTTTTAACCCATTTTTATACCCAAAATAAAAACAGAAACAAAGTAATAAATGAATTTTAATCCTTAATTTCTATACTAAAAATCAAAACTAAAACTAACTGAGAAATGGGTTTTAACCCATTTTTTATACCCAAAATCAAAACTGAAACAAAGTAATAAATGAATTTTAATCCTTAATTTCTATACTACCAATCAAAACTAAAACTGAGAAATGGGTTTTAACCCATTTTTTATACCCAAAATCAAAACTGAAACAAAGTAATAAATGAATTTTAATCCTTAATTTCTATACTACCAATCAAAACTAAAACTAACTGAGAAATGGGTTTTAACCCCTTTTCTATACCCAAAATAAAAACTGAAACAAAGTAATAAATGAATTTTAATCCTTAATTTCTATACTACCAATCAAAACTAAAACTAACTGAGAAATGGGTTTTAACCCCTTTTTTATACCCAAAATCAAAACTGAAACAAAGTAATAAATGAATTTTAATCCTTAATTTCTATACTACCAATCAAAACTAAAACTAACTGAGAAATGGGTTTTAACCCCTTTTCTATACCCAAAATAAAAACTGAAACAAAGTAATAAATGAATTTTAATCCTTAATTTCTATACTACCAATCAAAACTAAAACTAACTGAGAAATGGGTTTTAACCCCTTTTCTATACCCAAAATAAAAACTGAAACAAAGTAATAAATGAATTTTAATCCTTAATTTCTATACTACCAATCAAAACTAAAACTAACTGAGAAATGGGTTTTAACCCATTTTTTATACCCAAAATCAAAACTGAAACAAAGTAATAAATGAATTTTAATCCTTAATTTCTATACTACCAATCAAAACTAAAACTAACTGAGAAATGGGTTTTAACTCATTTTCTATACCCAAAATAAAAACAGAAACAAAGTAATAAATGAATTTTAATCCTTAATTTCTATACTAAAAATCAAAACCGAAACAACCAGAGAAATGGGTTTTCCAGTTTTTTACCGTACATTATAACACAATATTACAACCCAGTAATTTTTTTATACTAAAAATCAAAACTAAAACAAACTGAGAAATGGGTTTTAATCCTATTGTTATATATTAAACCGAAAAATAGAAATTACCTGAATAAATTCTAGAGAGAGAGAGAGAAACACACACAGTAAAACCAATAATTTTCACAGATATTGAAATATAATATTAAAATAAAGACAAAAAATAATCTGTTTTTTTTTTTTATGTAGTTTTGTCTTTTTTCAATTATTTTTTGTAAACTTTAATTGATGGGATTGTTTTACAATTTAGTTTTCAATTATTTTTTGTGCCACTTTTTTATCCTTATATTTTTTCTTTAATTACAAGTTTTGGGATTTGTGTTTTATTTGTATTTTATTTGTATTGAACAAATTTAAACAATCGAATGCGTTTTTAGAGTATTTTATTACCGACATAAATCATTTTTTTTATTTTGTGTTTTTTACTTTTATTTGGACCGAATAAATGATTTTTAATTAAAAGTTTTGGGATTTGTGTTTTATTTGCGTTTTATTTGTATTGAACAAATTTAAACAATAGAATGCGTCTTTAGAGTATTTTTCAACCGACATAAATCACTTTTTTATTTTGTGTTTTTTACTTTTATTTGAACCAAATAAATGATCTTTAATTAAAAGTTTTGGGATTTGTGTTTTATTTGCGTTTTTATTTGTATTGAATAAATTTAAACAATAGAATGCGTCTTTAGAGTATTTTCAACCGACATAAATCACTTTTTTATTTTGTGTCTTTTACTTTTATTTGGACCGAAGAAATGATCTTTAATTAAAAGTTTTGGGATTTGTGTTTTATTTATGTTTTTATTTGTATTGAACAAATTTAAACAATAGGATACGTCTTCAAAGTATTTTCAACCGACATAAATCACTTTTTTATTTTGTGTTTTTTACTTTTATTTGGACCAAATAAATGATCTTTAATTAAAAGTTTTACGATTTGTGTTTTATTTGCGTTTTTATTTGTATTGAACAAATCTAAACAATAGAATGCGTCTTTAGAGTATTTTCAACCGACATAAATCACTTTTTTATTTTGTGTCTTTTACTTTTATTTGGACCGAAGAAATTATATTTAATTAAAAGTTTTGGGATTTGTGTTTTTTTGCGTTTTTATTTGTATTGAACAAATTTAAACAATCGAATACGTCTCCAGAGTATTTTTCAACCGACATAAATCACTTTTTTATTTTGTGTTTTTTATTTTTATTTGTACCAAATAAATGATCTTTAATTAAAATTTTTGGGATTTGTGTTTTATTTGCGTTTTTATTTGTATTGAATAAATTTAAACAATAGAATGCGTCTTTAGAGTATTTTCAACCGACATAAATCACTTTTTTTATTTTGTGTTTTTTACTTTTATTTGGACCGAAGAAATGATCTTTAATTAAAAGTTTTGGGATTTGTGTTTTATTTGCGTTTTTATTTGTATTGAACAAATTTAAACAATAGAATACGTCTCGAGAGTATTTTTCAACCGACATAAATCACTTTTTTATTTTGTGTCTTTTACTTTTATTTGGACCAAATAAATGATCTTTAATTAAAAGTTTTGCGATTTGTGTTTTATTTGCGTTTTCATTTGTATTGAACAAATTTAAACAATAGAATACGTCTTCAAATTATTTTTCAACCGACATAAATCATTTTTTTATTTTGTGTTTTTTACTTTTATTTGGACCGAAGAAATGATCTTTAATTAAAAGTTTTGCGATTTGTGTTTTATTTGCGTTTTTATTTGTATTGAATAAATTTAAACAATAGAATGCGTCTTTAGAGTATTTTCAACCGACATAAATCACTTTTTTTATTTTGTGTTTTTTACTTTTATTTGGACCGAAGAAATGATCTTTAATTAAAAGTTTTGGGATTTGTGTTTTATTTGCGTTTTTATTTGTATTGAACAAATTTAAACAATAGAATACGTCTCCAGAGTATTTTTCAATCGACATAAATCACTTTTTTATTTTGTGTTTTTTACTTTTATTTGGACCAAATAAATGATCTTTAATTAAAAGTTTTGCGATTTGTGTTTTATTTGCGTTTTTATTTGTATTAAACAAATTTAAACAATAGAATGCGTCTTTAGAGTATTTTCAACCGACATAATTAAATCACTTTTTTATTTTGTGTTTTTTACTTTTATTTGGACCGAAAAAATAATCTTTAATTAAAAGTTTTGGAATTTGTGTTTTATTTGCGTTTTTATTTGTATTGAACAAATTTAAACAATAGAATGAGTCTTTAGAGTATTTTCAACCGACATAAATCACTTTTTTTTTGTGTGTTTTTTACTTTTATTTGAACCAAATAAATGATCTTTAATTAAAAGTTTTGGAATTTGTGTTTTATTTGCGTTTTATTGGTATTGAACAAATTTAAACAATAGAACGCGTCTTTAGAGTATATTTCAACCAACATAAATCACTTTCTCTTTTTTGGTGTTTTTTACTTTTATTTGGACCAAATAAATTATCTTTAATTAAAAGTTTTGGGATTTGTGTTTTATTTGCGTTTTATTTGTATTGAACAAATTTAAACAATAGAATGCGTCTTTAGAGTATTTTTCAACCAACATAAATCACTTTTTTTTTATTTGGTGTTTTTTACTTTTATTTGGACCAAATAAATTATCTTTAATTAAAAGTTTTGGGATTTGTGTTTTATTTGCGTTTTATTTGTATTGAACAAATTTAAACAATAGAATGCATCTTTAGAGTATTTTTCAACCGACATAAATCACCTTTTTATTTTGTGTTTTTTACTTTTATTTGGACCAAATAAATGATCTTTAATTAAAAGTTTTACGATTTGTGTTTTATTTGCGTTTTTATTTGTATTGAACAAATTTAAACAATAGAATGCGTCTTTAGAGTATTTTCAACCGACATAAATCACTTTTTTATTTTGTGTTTTTTACTTTTATTTGGACCGAAGAAATGATCTTTAATTAAAAGTTTTGCGATTTGTGTTTTATTTGCGTTTTCATTTGTATTGAACAAATTTAAACAATAGAATACGTCTTCAAATTATTTTTCAACCGACATAAATCATTTTTTTATTTTGTGTTTTTTACTTTTATTTGGACCGAAGAAATGATCTTTAATTAAAAGTTTTGCGATTTGTGTTTTATTTGCGTTTTTATTTGTATTGAATAAATTTAAACAATAGAATGCGTCTTTAGAGTATTTTCAACCGACATAAATCACTTTTTTTATTTTGTGTTTTTTACTTTTATTTGGACCGAAGAAATGATCTTTAATTAAAAGTTTTGGGATTTGTGTTTTATTTGCGTTTTTATTTGTATTGAACAAATTTAAACAATAGAATACGTCTCCAGAGTATTTTTCAATCGACATAAATCACTTTTTTATTTTGTGTTTTTTACTTTTATTTGGACCAAATAAATGATCTTTAATTAAAAGTTTTGCGATTTGTGTTTTATTTGCGTTTTTATTTGTATTAAACAAATTTAAACAATAGAATGCGTCTTTAGAGTATTTTCAACCGACATAATTAAATCACTTTTTTATTTTGTGTTTTTTACTTTTATTTGGACCGAAAAAATAATCTTTAATTAAAAGTTTTGGAATTTGTGTTTTATTTGCGTTTTTATTTGTATTGAACAAATTTAAACAATAGAATGAGTCTTTAGAGTATTTTCAACCGACATAAATCACTTTTTTTTTGTGTGTTTTTTACTTTTATTTGAACCAAATAAATGATCTTTAATTAAAAGTTTTGGAATTTGTGTTTTATTTGCGTTTTATTGGTATTGAACAAATTTAAACAATAGAACGCGTCTTTAGAGTATATTTCAACCAACATAAATCACTTTCTCTTTTTTGGTGTTTTTTACTTTTATTTGGACCAAATAAATTATCTTTAATTAAAAGTTTTGGGATTTGTGTTTTATTTGCGTTTTATTTGTATTGAACAAATTTAAACAATAGAATGCGTCTTTAGAGTATTTTTCAACCAACATAAATCACTTTTTTTTTATTTGGTGTTTTTTACTTTTATTTGGACCAAATAAATTATCTTTAATTAAAAGTTTTGGGATTTGTGTTTTATTTGCGTTTTATTTGTATTGAACAAATTTAAACAATAGAATGCATCTTTAGAGTATTTTTCAACCGACATAAATCACCTTTTTATTTTGTGTTTTTTACTTTTATTTGGACCAAATAAATGATCTTTAATTAAAAGTTTTACGATTTGTGTTTTATTTGCGTTTTTATTTGTATTGAACAAATTTAAACAATAGAATGCGTCTTTAGAGTATTTTCAACCGACATAAATCACTTTTTTATTTTGTGTTTTTTACTTTTATTTGGACCGAAGAAATGATCTTTAATTAAAAGTTTTGGAATTTATGTTTTATTTACGATTTATTTGTATTGAACAAATTTAAACAATAGAATACTTTTTTAGAGTATTTTCAACCGACATAAATCACTTTTTATTTTGTGTTTTTTTTCTTTTATTTAGACCGAAGAAATGACATTTAAATAAAAGTTTTAAGATTTGTTTTTATTTGTGTTTTCAACTTAATGAACAAATTTAAAGAATAGAATGCGTCTTTAGAGTAGTTTACACCCGACATAAATCACTTTTTTATTTTGTGTTTTTTTTCGTTTATTTCGACCGAAGAAATGACATTTAATTATAAAAAAAATGAGATTTGTGTTTATTTGTGTTTTCAACTTAATGAACAAATTTAAATAATAGAATGCATCTTTAGAGTATTTTACAACCGACATAAATCATTTTTTTCATTTTGTGTTTTTTTCTTTTATTTAGACCGAAGAAATGACATTTAATTGAAAATTTTGAGATTTGTGATTATATGAACAAGTTTAAACAATAAAATGGTCTTTAGAGTATTTTACACCCGACATAAATCGCATTTTTATTTTGTGTTTTCTCTTTTATTTAGACCAAAGAAATAACATTTAATTAAAAAAATTGAGATTTGTGTTTATTTGTGTTTTCAACTTAATGAACAAATTTAAACAAT
Organism: Primula veris; assembly: GCA_963682055.1. NCBI lineage: Eukaryota > Viridiplantae > Streptophyta > Magnoliopsida > Ericales > Primulaceae > Primula > Primula veris. The sequence goes on along the minus strand of OY821741.1, from coordinate 4,346,620 downwards.
AGAAAACGTCTTTAGAGTATAATACCCCTGACATAAATCACTTTTTATTTTGTGTTTTTTACTTTTATTTAGACCAAAGAAATGACTTTTAATTAAAAAAATGAGATTTGTGTTTATTTGTGTTTTCAACTTAATGAACAAATTTAAACAATAGAATACGTTTTTAGAGTATTTTACACCGACATAAATCGCATTTTTATTTTGTGTTTTTTCTTTTATTTAGACCGAATAAATGACTTTTAATTAAAAAAAAAAATGAGATTTGTGTTTATTTGTGTTTTCAATTTAATGAGCAAATTTAAACAATAGAATGCGTCTTTAGAATATTTTCAACCTGACATAAATCACTTTTTTATTTTGTGTTTTTTTTCTTTTATTTAGACCGAAGAAATGACCTTTAATTAAAAAAAAAAAGATTTGTGTAAAAAAACGTCTAGGTTAACAACGTAGTATATATTATTCATCTTATTTCCGCTGCCGATACAGGTATAAATCACTCAACTTTTCAAAACTACATTGTCTCGAGTCTCGACCAAATTACATCCAAATCTATGTAAATCAAATGTACAAGCATTAAAAGATCTAAGTTGCCCACTAACAATACAACTTCTCAGATCTAAAACTCACTTAAATGTATTGAAATCCAAGTGTTAAATAAATTTATATTCTAAATCTAATTTTCAGATGGGCTAGTTCTACTTTTGTACACCAACTTATCAAACTTTCTTTTGTGATTTGTGCAATCATTTCGTATAAACCAGCCTATTCATTCCTAACAATTTGTAACTTAATTTGTACACCATTGTAACAAAACGAATATGTGTAATTTAATTACATTGTATTATTCATCTTATTTTCATGTCCCCCACAGCAAACAAGTTATAAACCGATTCCGTCCTTCCAAGTGACACGCCGTAACCAAGTTGTTCTAGAAAATCTCAATGAAAATGTTACATCTAGACGAATAAAAAATGAACCACTGCCAAAAAATTAGAGGCAAAAATGTTGCACTCACTTGGACTAAATCTCAGAGTTATGATTATTGACTTTTTGAAAAGTTTAACCAAAGTCGTATGAGTTACGAACATCATATATATATAACTACGAGTTACGATTTTGGATTGATTCGGATATATCTGGGCCGGAAAAAGATCATACCTATCGTGATATATATATTCCAACTAAATATTTTCATTTTTCAGAGATATAATACAGGTTCTATATTAGTGTGAAACTATATATAACATCAAGTTACAGTCAAACAAACTCATACCATGAACTTATTTACATAACTTTTCAATGTTCAGAAAACATAGAATCATATCCCAATTTGTTTGACAATTTGTAAGTATGCAATTTATTGAGGTCTTAAAGATAACCATCTCAAAATCTCATTTAAAAATATCCATGCATGCATGCAATTACTACCTGCATTGGTTTTAATACTCTCATCAGCTTGTAATGTTAATTTTTTTTGTTTTCTAGCAGACCATATTTTACAACCTACAACTGTACAAGCTAATAAATGTAAGTACTAACTACCACAAGTTATACAAATTGTTTTTCTTTCTTTTTTTATAACCAAAGTTATACAAATTGTTTTTCTTTCTCTTTTTATTACCAAAGTTATACAAATTAGGGGTTGACTTTTTGTACAAATTAGGGATTGACTTTTTGTACCAACCGACAGATTTTCGAACCGAACCAAATAAGTTGGTACCGAAAGTTCGGTATACCGACTTTTCGGTACGGTACAAGCTAACCAAACTTTAAAAGTTAGTTCGGTTTCGGTATCCATTTCGTAGGTTTGGTATGATACCGAACCAAACAAAACATTAAAATTATAAAATATATAGAAGTTTACACAGTCATAACTTCCAAATAAATTCTCTTATAGTTTATTTTAATTTTCCTTACGACTTATTTTCATATTTACGAAATCAAATACAATAATTTCGTATTTCTCTATTTTCTTGTCTAATGTTTTAAAATAATTCTTATTTTATTAGTGTTTACTATTTTATTAGTGTTTACTATTTTAAAATAATTCATGATAAATATAGCAAACATAAGAATAGTTGTACACATGCATTTAATCTTTTACAATTTTTTTTGTTATTTTATTGTTATCAAGAATTGTCTTTAATAATAATAATGTTTCGGTATAAAATAGAAAACCGAACCGTACTAACCGACTACGAACCGGAAAAGTCGGTATGTATACCGACTTTTTCGGTTCGGTTATGGTATAATTTTTTTCAAAGCCAACAAGTTCTGTTCGGTATTGGTATTTGTAAAAAAACCGGTACCATACCGAATTCACCCCTAATACAAATTGTTAAACATTGTGCCATATAAATGTATTTGTTGTTTCCTTTTCTTTTTTTTCTTCATAAAAAACATGTTATTATTCTTAAGAGAAGTATATTAATATAGTAAGAACTAAGAAGGTCTAGTGACAACATATAAATTCAATTAAAAATTAATTGTCGCAGCTACCAATTGAACCATCAATGACCCCCATTTTTTTGAAAGAGCAACGTTTTGGTTGTCAAACTTCTTAAAACGTGATAAATTGGGTTGGCTCTCGTTGAAAATATGCGTTTCTTCAACAAAAAAAACTTTATCTTAGATGAAAGTAGATAAGCAAATCAACGATGAGATTTCAATCGTTACGGATGTATATATGCCCATTAATAAGACCGCCATATCACGATTATTGTCTTGAATTTTAGGAGAAAAGATGAAAATGTTGATATCAATGTTGTGATGAGTAATGAATTGGACTCGTTGCAATTTTCACCTATTGAGGGTCGTCGTGACCTCGTCACTTGTATGTTTAATTATTGACCCAAAAGAATATGAGTTATGAATCAATACTCCAAGAATGTATTGTGAAAATATATAGTTGATTGAAAGAAACAAGTCAATGAGATTATTGATTCTCAAATTTAGCGGTTCACATCTCTCACTCACATTTTGTGCCTTCAAAACGCGTTAAATAGTTTAATACTCTTTAATAAGATTTAAAAAAATGTTTAGAATAACCGTTGATGTTATCCCGACTCCCGAGATACATTCTTTTTCAAAATTATGGGCATCTTGTTAAACATTTCACCCATTATAAACTCATATCTTAAAATTTAGAGCTAATATAACTATATAAGAATAAATATAGTATAAAAATCTAAAAGAATTTGTTTTTAATTAATACTACGTTCAAAAAATATGAACTTGGTCAATTTTATATTCTAAAAGTTTACACCTTACACTACAAGAAAAAGGAAGTTTCCCATCACGGAAAAACTGTTGCTAACTAATCAATTATGATGCTAATCAATAATTAACAACAGATCTGTAACACTTATAAAACTGACGGTAATCTGTAAGTCGTTACTTCTGATAACAGAATTAGCAACAGACGTGTGAAAGAGGCAACAGTTTAGCAATATTAATAAGTTGTTGCTGAATTATCAGTTTTATGATCCAAACAAGCAACACAATTTTAAGTGTAGGTGATATTAGGGCTGAGTTCGGTCCGGTTCGGTTCGGTTTTTGGTAAAACCGAAACCGAGCATATTTTTCGGTTCGATTTTTTTCGGTTTCGGTCTTTTTATTTTTTGAACCGAACTGGACCAGTTTTTTCGGTCCAGTTTCGGGTTTTTTCGGTCTTTTTCGGTTTCGGTCTTTTTCGGTTCAGTTTTACTGAAAACCGAAACCGACCCTAAATTTTTTTTGTTTTTCGATTTCGGTTTTTTTCGGTTCGGTTCGATTTTTTCGATTTTTTGCCCAGCCCTAGAAGATATGTTGCTAAATTTAATAAAATATAGAATTTAAAAAGAAAAATATATAGTTAATTGAAAGGAATAAAAAAGAAAAAGTCAAATGTGATTATTGATTCCCACATTAAATGGCTCAAATCTCTCACAATCACATTATATGTGCCTTTAACGGCCCCTCATCATTTAAAGGGACATTTCTAATTCTCCACTTAATTAATAATTATTTACATTCATAAAATATTATAATGTCACGTAACAAACAAATCATTTACAACCATAAATACCCACATGATGTCATTATCATAAATAAAATAAAATTAACATAATGTAATTGAAAATAATATTAATATACCAAAAATACTTTACAGAAACCTTTTCTTTAACTTTTCTTGGTGTGATTTTTCAGCTAATTTAGCAAATAAACAGGTTTATCTGAGACAGAAAGTTTCTTTTAGGGTTTATTTTGAATAAAAAATTATAGTCTTGCATGTGTTTTTTTTTTTTTTTTTAACTTAGTTCTGCATGTCAATAAAAAAAAAAAGATGGATTGTTAAGATTTACTATTAAGGGTCCGTTTGGTATAACTTTTTCAGTAAAAAAAACTTCTTTTAGAAAGCAGTAGAAAAAAATCTTGCTTTTCAAAATATACATGAGTGTTTGGCAAAAACTTAAAAAATTTATCTTTCAACATATTGTATTTTGTCATTAGCTAATAACTTTTTGCTTTTTCAATCAAAATAATTTTATAAAACATTTTTTTGATAAATTTTCATAATATCGTATTTAAACGAACAATCAAGTAACACGTTAAATATACGAATAAATATTTAGTTGAGACAGGATCAATATTTATTTAAATTATTAAAATGATGGCGACAAAGCTAACAAAATCTTCAAAATATGTGGGGTTTTTTTTTGTTTTTAGCTTTTCTAGTTATGTTTCTTCAAAATCTATATTTTTAAAAGCTAAAAAAAACAATGATACCAAACACATGTGGCTTTTTAAAATCAAAAAACTAAAAAAATTAACAAAAAAAAGTTGATACCAAACATGTATTCCAAAAACATCTATTAGATAAATATTTTAGAGTTTATCAATTTCGTATCCTATATATATATAGAGGGTCATCTACTAACATAAAACTCCTTGTTACTTTTGAGTCCCTAAAATGGATACCCAAAGCCAAGAAAACAATCTTGCAACTACCATGATCGTAAAAATAAAAAACAACTTAAGTTTACGTTCAAAATGGTCCGAACTCAACGGTGCAATGGGTGATCTAGGCACCTACATACCGATAGTATTAGCATTAACCTTAGCCAAGGACCTAAACCTCGGCACAACTCTAATATTCACTGGCGTTTACAACTTCGTTACAGGCGCCTTGTATGGTGTCCCAATGCCAGTTCAACCGATGAAATCCATCGCAGCTGTCGCTATTTCGAATCCTGATTTTGGAATTCCGGAAGTCATGGCGGCAGGTATTCTGACTGCCGCCATACTTTTCGTACTAGGTGTTACGGGATTGATGAAAGTTGTGTATAGGCTTATACCCTTATCACTAGTTAGGGGTATACAACTTGCACAAGGATTGTCTTTTGCTATGACAGGTGTTAAGTACATAAGGAATGTGCAAAACTTTAGTAAGTCAAAGTCTGTTGGGCATAGGCCTTGGGTTGGTTTAGATGGACTAATACTAGCCCTTGTTTGTGCTTGTTTTATAATATTAGTCAATGGTGCTAGTGATGATGGTGAAAGTGAAAACAATGACGAATTAGTTGATGAAAATGGAGTTGGGAAAAGAAAGAAATTGAGCAAAGTTTTGGGTTCAATTCCTTCTGCTTTTATTATTTTCTTGTTGAGTGTGGTGTTGGCTATCATAAGGGGGCCTAACATGGTAAAAGGGTTCAAATTTGGACCTTCTAGTATAGAAATGGTTAAAATATCGAAACATGCATGGAAAGAGGGGTTTATTCGCGGTACTATTCCTCAATTACCCTTGTCGGTTTTGAACTCCGTTATCGCGGTTTGTAAGTTGTCGACCGATTTGTTTCCGGAGAAGGAGGTGTCGGCCACATCAGTGTCGGTGACTGTTGGCCTAATGAACTTGGTTGGGTGCTGGTTTGGAGCGATGCCTACTTGTCATGGGGCGGGTGGGCTTGCGGGCCAGTACAAGTTTGGTGGGAGGAGTGGCGGGTGTGTGGCCTTACTGGGCCTAGCTAAGTTGGGTTTGGGCCTTGTTTTGGGAAGCTCTTTGTTAAGGGTTTTGGACCGGTTTCCGGTCGGGGTTTTGGGTGTTTTGGTGTTGTTTGCTGGGCTTGAGCTTGCTATGTGTTCAAGGGATATGAATAGCAAAGAAGATTCATTTGTGATGATGATTTGCACTTCAGTTTCTTTAGTAGGCTCAAGTGCTGCTTTGGGCTTTGTTTGTGGGCTTGTTGCCCATTTGATCCTTAAGGTAAGGAAATTAGGCCTAGGGCCATCAATGCATCGAAATCCGCAACAAGTTTGAGTGCTTGTTTGGCTACAGCTTTTAAGCTCCGTTATTTGTTCCTCGTTTACTTGAATCTGCGTTATTTGTTCCTCGTTTACTTGAATCTGCGTTATATGGTTAACAAGCTTGAAAACGAAGTATTTTGGGTCCTTCCCGAGATAGATAGTTTATTTGCTCTATACTACCACCATCTAACAAATAAAAGTTAGATGCATGATTGTGCATCGCCAGTTTCGTTTTATGTAAATAAAGTTCCGGTGTTCTTTTTGATAAATAGCAATACATTCTTTCGATATTGTAGTATTGCACAATGGAGTAATGATCAAATGTATATTGTTTTGTGCAAAATTTTAGCATTCAACGAAAGTGAAATTTTTATTAACAGAAAAACAACAAGGCGTTGCTTGCTGTTTCATTCGTAACAATTTCATTCTCCAAGTAAACGAACAAAAAAGGCAGATTCCGTAATTCTTTACTTCAACTATGAAGATTGTTCGAATATCGAATATAGAACAAACAAAACTTAACAAATACTAACATCTCCAATTTACTTGCAATATCAAAACATATAAGAAAATGCGTGCCCGGCTGTTTAATTATTTCTACTACTAGTCTATCACCAATTTTTCTTTTTTCGCCGACGGTTCTGAGGTTTTTTCCACTTTTTGCATTTACTCGCATTCACTTTTTGAAGAATTTTCCCCTTCTCAGAATTCGTGACGGAATTATCAATCCTTGGTCTTTTGGCAGCTTTTACTATGTTGTTCGATCCACAGAAATCCTGTGTTTCTCCACCTTTCCTCTTATTTCCTGTAAAGACAGGAGATTTTTCCAAGATTTCTGAATCTTTACCGTCAATGTTTGATGTATCCGAGCACTTCTCAACCTTTACTTCATCTTCAAATTCGGATAAATTGGGATTCTTAGACTCGGTATTGGCATAACCTCTGCTCAAGCTTGCGGAAATTTCCCCTTCTTCTTTCTCTTCAAACTTAATTTCAGTGTTAACTGAATTTACTGTCCTATTGAACATATGCTTTACTGCGAAAAATCAGAAACTAGAAAATAAGTCAAATTAAGATCGAAGCAATGACATATTGTGGACTTATTTTCCCCATTAATTGTTCATCATACCATTCAGTATGCATAATCATATTCAGTTTACTGAAACAGCCAATAAAAATTACTCCAAATCAGTATATTTTATAGTATGTCAATCCAAGATTAGTTCATTTAAGTGTATGTTCATAATTTTTTTACAGTTTATTGAACAATAAGTCGATCAAAGTGACAAAATCAGTCCATTAACATGCACACGATGGAGTATATATCACTAATAAGACTTTAAGTTTTTTTTTTTTTCTGCTGAGTAAATGGAATTAAGTCTAGAAGATGTCATTAATTTGTAATATTGCATTGCCATAAGTTAAATAATGAGGAAAATTAACGAATCGAGACAAACCTTCTTGGCCAGCAACTTTATCACCCGTTAAATCTGAAATAGTATAGCACCCAACATCAAAAGTACGGTAAAAGAAGTAGTCGGCCGATTCAAACTCTTGCACCGTAGGTTGTGTGTTTCTATTGTCCTTTGAAGTGCACACGACATTGCACTTACCACTAATTGCTTCCTGGTAAAACCATAACAAAAAAACTCAAATACCAAAACAAATCAATTCAATTTATGATCACAACAAGCAACTATATCTGCCTATGTCTTGATAACATGATAATTCTGAATCGATAATATGATGCTAAAAGAATCCCTCCATGGTTTCTTTGTAGCTGAAAACCGACAAGTTAATGTTGCGTTTTCCCATTTATCAACATGAACTGTGTCAGCCATGGTCAAATCATAAGTTTTTATTTTCGGATTATTTTTGTCTATTTTATTTTGCCCCCAAAATCGAAGTCGCACGTATGATTGTGTGTATTCAACTCGACTACTCAAGCAAAGAAGTTGCCATAATAAGCTTTATTATGTTTTACTCTTTATATGAAGTATATATACCTTATGGATAAAACTACATAATTCAACACTAAACAATTTACTGAATTATAAATCTACATTATGATTATCCGTAGCCCGGTACCTCGACTTGTGCTTCATAGAGTTCAAGAAGCAACCTAGCTAGAGCCGTAATTTTGAAATTTAACAGGAAGTTTAACAATATCTAAACAGCACAAAACATAAAAAAAAGCCAAAAAGATGTGTATAAAAATACCAGAAGGTTAACATCAGCAGAACCAACGCCTTCGCCTGTTGCCAAAAATAATTCTTTTTCTAACGCCGATCCTTCTTCGAGATAATTTGATATCTCTGAAGGGCGAAAGAACCAAAGCACCTTCACTTTCTTCGCGTTAGTAGCCTGATTGTGATTTTCCCAAATCTTTACCAACTTACCAATATATGGCGCAGGTTCGCCTTTCTTATAGAGATAAACATTGTCATATAAAGTGTAGTCGATACCGTCGTAACTAAACGATTCATAAAACTGAATTTGCTTATTATTTTTGCCAAATCTTCTCTTCTTGCCCCATTCGAATTGAAGGGTTCCTAACGCTTCGGGTTCAACTAAGAATGACATATCGAAACATACAACGAAACAATAATGTAATAATATAATAATTGTGAATCAATTATTCGTTAAACAGAAAGAGTAAACCATAGATCTTAATGTGAATTAACAATTATAACTCGACCTCTTTATATATATATAGTAAAGTTTGAGAAAACTAAATAATAGTCATATTCCAATTACAACTAGGAAATTTAAATTTTCCACAATAATAAAAACGCCTAAAGAGTAGCCTACAAGTAAATCCAATCTGAAATAATAGTCCAAATAAGAAATCATAGTGCTAAAAAAATAAAATAAGATCTTCTATCTTTCCTTTTTTCCATTTTTCCTAACGTGTCAATATACAAAACGGTAGTGAATTAAATAAAATTTAAACAACCGAAAAATATTAGTTTTAATTAACGCTTTACCATAATGACATTAATAACATGTAATGATGTTCAAAACATTCAAAATATATCAGCATAATAACCAAGGTTCTTAGTAATTCATGTGTAATGCATATTTAATTGATTTCTCATAGAGAATAACGCATTCTAACTTTTTTTTTTTTTTTAAGCACACACTAAAATAAATAATATTAGAGAATATTCATTATAAAATAATGTTTGATTTAGTGAGAGTTAAAAGTTGTCACAAGCCTGTCACAAATTGACTAATCCGTCACAAATCCGTCACAAATTGACTAAATTGTCACAAAACCGTCCCAAAAACCGTCGTTAATAAGCTCGTAACAAAAAATACCGTCACTAATCCCATCGCTATTTAGATATTTTTTTTGTAGCGATTAATGGTTCACATGATACATGTAACACTCCTTGATATCCTCGTAACTATTTGCTCAAAGTAACAATATTTTTCGCTAAATTAATGCCCATAAACTCGAAAATACGAAAGAAATTAGTGTCTTCGCTTTATTAGCTCATGTAAAAACTTGCACCGTACGCCTTCCATACGTAATCCCCTCATCCAATGCCAAGAAACCGTTTGTTTGAAGCTTCTCGGACATGGTCCAACTCGAAGAAAAGATACCCCAAATAAAAAGATCAACCTGATAACATACATAAAATAACAAATACCATTGAACCGTGAAAAGAAGTCGTTAAACGAGGTCGCTGAAGATTAAATTTTCTGTAATTTTCAAACTTAAACGACGTTGTTGTTGTTTTTTTTTTTTTTTTTTTTTTTTGCGACTTGATTGCGTGTTGCAAACGCATAAATAAAATTTGGTGAAGACAAATTTTATAATAATTAAGGTCATAACAGTTGCAAGTGAGATCAGCCTAATCTTTCCTTTCCTCGATCTCCCGGTTTACCTCTGTCTGATTTTTGTGGAATCGATATATCCGATGTGTTTCCAATCAGACAAGTGAGTTTAATATAAATAATTTCTTTTAACATAGTCGAACAATTAGTATACAAAATAATATTTCTTTTATCAGAATAAAAGTATGTAACACAATTTTTTTCCATATGTAAATGTTGTTAGATAAATGATTAAAAATTAATACTCATTGGATTAACGCACAGAAATAAAGAAAATTAAACGTTACATAATTATTCATCAAAAATCCGTCTTGTAATCTCTCTTTAAAGTAGCTACTAGCACAAACAAGATCATCCTCTTCTCGAGTAGGGAGATACGAGTCATCGGATTAACGCGCAGAAAAAAGGAAATTAAACGTTACATAATTATTCATCAAAAATCCGTCTTGTAATCTCTCTTTAAAGTAGGTACGTACTAGACGGATTTCAAAAGTGAGAAACTACAGAATCTACACAAAAAACGCATAATGTTGCGAGTTATATAGTATGACCTACAATTTAGTACAGAAATTTATTATCTCATCGGAACAGCAGCCTTAAACTGACTACTGCATAATATTTTTGATTCTAAACAAAACCAGCACACTGATTACAATAAACTTAAGACACAAAAGAAAAAAAAGGAGAAGTCGAAGATACAAAAATAACTCGATTGTGCTATTGAAGAATTCCAGAGCAAATAGTATTCACTTCACTATCTTACAACAACAGCAGGAAACATAGAAGAACAGACTAGCCAAAATGATTTGAGATTTATGGAATTGAACTAGAAAGTAAGTGAGCATATCATTCGTTCAGCGTAGGAAAATGGACACCGAGACAACCAGAGAGAAGAATCCAAAATTTATAGGAATGACAAAACAAACCAAAGTTTCATAACCACAATCCCATAAAAAAGGCAATGCACCAGTTGACATGGCGACTATCTTGTTGTACCTATCTTCTCAAGCGAGGATGATTTGACAAATCTGAGATGATCGCTGAAAATTCAATAACCTTTTACTCATCTCGTCCAAGTATGAGCCCTTACTCCCCCATAGGCCTATTTCCAATTTCTCTAAGACCAAAGCATTTGTCAAAAAGTATTCCACCCATTTGTACTCTTCTTCTAACCAATGAAAGTTGCCAATTCTGATCATTCTAAGATGAAAAGATAAGCAAACAGGTCTATGTTCTGGGAGAGGTAATTGGTTTATAGAACCATCAGAAAAGGATGCCTACACAAATAAAAAAAGATCAAGATGTTATCATACCTCTATAAGCACTATCTAGTCACTAAGTACTAACAGCAACTTACGTGTGCAAAAACAAGACTCTCGAGACGAGGTGAGCTATCTAATAAGCTTGGTAGCAGACGCAACCCACCGCAATGGATTGATTGCAATTCCATATGAGTCAAATTTTCGAAAGTAGGCAATGAGTTAGGAGGGGTTAGAAGAGCCTGAATAGAAAAAGTAAAAACATGGAGACCATAATTAGATACAGTAGCAATGTGAGTAATAAAATGTATAAATTCCATCCCTTACCAAAGAAACACTAAAGAGTAAAGGCATAAAAAATTGTCATTAACAAAGAATGTTCATGTTTGGGGGTTAGTTAATAAGTTGTTGCCGCGAACTTGAACAACTTCAGAATTTTAACATTTTGGTGGTGGTATGAAGGTATATGTTCTCAAATCTCAGAATTTTTTTTATAAAAAAAATTACAGAATTTTCAGGGTAACTACTCATGAACTCTACTTAGGCCTGATGTTGACTGCATCGAGAGGGTAAATAGTACTAGTAAGAAACATAGAGTTATGAAAACGTACTCGCATTGAATCTTGAGCTAGAGAAAGGGATTGAACTTTGGAAACTTGCCTAACCAATTCTATCAATTTTCCTTCTTTAACCCTTTTGCTGATATTATTAATCTTGATATTACATTTCTTCAGAACTCCAACGATATTCAGATAATACTCACTCATACCATCACCTTCATAGGTCAGTTCTTCAAGATTTGGGCAATTGATTACAAGCTCATCACCGGTGTCAAACAAACACAGACTCAAAACCTTAAGAGAAGGAACAGACACATTGAAAACCTTAGAAAAGCGCAGAGTAACCATGTGAACCAACAAACTCTCTAGCACAGGGCAGCTCGAAAACAGTCTCCTAAGCGACTTATCATCCCTCAACGAAAATTTCTCCAAACGAAGCTCCTTCAGTTTCGACAAACACACTGTATCCGGAACACTCAACTTCAAGTTAGCCAAACTCAACGAGACTAGGGTTTCGCAAGTGAACAGGCTGTGAGGCGTGGCCATACGGATATCGATGATAATAAAAAGGTCAAGTTGCTGAATAGAATGGGAAGTAAGATAGTCAATCAATGGTATCAGGGTAGGAAGATTGAGGCACACGTGTTCAAGATGGATGCGCAGTTTAGATATACACGACTGTTTCTCTTTGACGGTGTTTAGTACCTTGACCACATCATCTAGAAAGTTTGGCTGGGAGTTTTCGAAATCGAGGGAGGGTACGGAGGCGTAAAGGTGCTTCCATCGGGTGGATAGTGCCGAGGTTCGGACCGAGTCCTTGGTGGGAATGAGTGAGAGTATACTGCCGCAGATGATGTCGTCTGGTAGGGTGCTGATCCTGTCCACTTGTTCATTTAGGGTTTCTCCCTTTTGGCTCTGTACGGTATTCATTGGCCAGTAGTGAATTTGGGGTCGGAAATATATTTGCATTTGAACGTAAAAATGATTATGATAGCTTTAAGCAAGCATCGACACATGAAGTACAAACAAGCATTTGAATAACGTAATCACCGTTACACGTGTAGGAAAAAAGAACTAAGTAAACAACCAAATCACTTGGGTGCTCATAACTTGAAAAAAGGTTTGCATTCCGAGAAGTAACTTAGTTGCATAAGTTTCACTAAAAGAGGAGATTAGAGATAACTAATATTCAGGGATGAAGAAAGTGATTATATAATATTACATATATCCAGAGAAGTCAGAAGTCTATGAGGCTATGACATCTGATATTCAACGGAACGGTGATATAAAGAGAAATTTTTTGACAGATGCTCTCGCAGAGACTTAATGTGAATACTTGATTTACCCTCATATACATGATCTGTGATTGTCCACATTGAGTCTCTGCGATAGTCTATGTCAAAAAGTCTCTCCTTATATCACCACTCTATTCAACCTTACATCATATACAAACGCAGCATATAAAACTGAAAACCCGACAGAATTAAGACATGAGAACATCAACAGTTTGCATACTAAGAAACTAACTGCTGCCCAACTATGATCAGGCTTGTTAGTACTTTTTTTGCAAACTTACTCTTCCGAAAAACAGATCATAGAACATAACAGAAACTGCACACTGATTTACAACCAAATTGACCATCTCATAACGAATAAACATCATCTAAATTAAGGAGCTCATTTTCCTTTTATTCCAAAATAAGTTCTGCTTAAGTTACTGTAGGCAAGAAATTCAGTAATATATACTCTTATGGCTCTGCTAAAGAATATGTTGCTCTTTATTTTTATTTTTTATTTTGAAAGGAAATTTTTATTAGTTGAAGAAGAAAAATATCGAATACATGCGACAATATCCCCACGATGGTAATCAAATAATCCGATTACAAATCGCTAAAAACACACTGTTTAATAGATCCATTACAAAAAAACTATAACAATATATTTGAGGAAAAAAGAGCGCAAGTAGACATCATAGAACCCCATTTTTAAGAGAAATTGAGCTCAAAAAATGTCACTTTTCTCCTTATACCTCATATCTCTGTTACTCTCCTTATTGCACCAAGATCAATTGTGATACAAAATAACGTTTAATGAGAACAAATCTCAAATTAAAAAGGTGCAAAAGCAAGACACAAAAAACCTCAAATATATGTTTTACAAGATCTAGAGAAAGAAAAAATAGATATTAAAATGACTTCCTGTAAAAATATGTTGCTCTTTATATACATGTCCTAAATCACCACCAATTATTTAATAACTAACTATTTCTCATTGGTATCATAATTAAACACATATATCATAACTAAATATTTCTCTAGACCACCTCAAAAAGAGGTACCTAAAAATAAAATTCAAAACCCATAATTGTAAAAAAGCAAAGGTTTTTCCACTAACAATGTTCAAACAAGTTATGGGTGTGTAACAAAAGAATACTTATTAACATACACAATCAGCAACAATATTTTAAAAAAATCAGAATGACTATAAAACAGTATGAACACTACTGATATAGAAAATTAACCCATAATTTTTTTAAGAACATAAGTAAAGAATTGAATGCTTTAAGAACCCAACAAAAAAGAAATACTTACCCTAAAGAAATGACGAATTTTAGAGACAGAAAGAGAACACATTTTCCCTGGTTTAATTTTCAAATGACATGGTTTAATCTTCTTTGATGTATAAATAGCTTATACCTAAATTGTCGAAATAGAATTTTGATAAGTTAATCACATAGTTCAAATGTTAAAATATATGAACAAATTTTTAAAATTTATATTTCAACAATTTAAGCACGAGATATTTGTAAATCAAAATTACACTTAGATACATATAACCCCTTTGGGACGGATGGATTAGTAATAATAAAAAATAAAAAATATAGTTTCAGATGAACCAGAATATGCAAGTTTCTTATAGTTTTAGTACACTATACCATCACTATTTTCTGGTTTAATATACAATGCTGTTACTTTTTCTTTTTAACAGTACACTTATGTCAAATTATTTAACAGAACGTAGTCGCATGCGGTCGCTTGTCTGTTAAAGTTGCAATTTTTTTCGCCTTTCCATGCCTGCTTGAGATTGCCTAAAGTTGCAATAAATTTTTCATAACACCCAGACTAACAAACGGGACAGCATAATGATATTTAGTTTGATTTTTTTTTTTATCAGAATTTATTTCGAAGAGACATTGAGTTAATATGGTGAACAAACACAGAAGATTACAAAGAAGATTAGCATGACTATGATCGATAATATAATTAACGAATTAATAAATAAAAAAAGGGCCAAACTAATATTTTTTGGAATGAACTTCTATCGCAGCACAACATTGAATCCACTTGAATTCAGTTAACTTCCACACACAGAAAAATCTAACAAATCTGAAACATTTCTTCCAGTATTACAGCCCAAATGAACTATTCAAAGAAAGACATTTGATACCCGAAGAATTCTGTAGAACCTTCAATATATTGCCAAAATTTAGGTACACGATGAAATCTCTTGAAAAAGAGAAAAGTATATCGACGATTTATCCCAGCATTAATGGAGCGATAATTCCGTAAAGCATCTCTCAATGTTTTAGCCAGTAGTTTCTAAGCTGAGCCATGTGCAATAGTATCTCATCTCGACCTTGATTAGTCACACTACTAGTCATGATCCAAGGTGGCACACTTTGAAAGAAATCACTTATTAACTCCTGAAAATCCTGCACATTTTCTTCGGGTCTTTTCCCACCGTTCTTTTTCTTTTTCCGCTTGTCGCATTTGGTGAAAACTATTGTCATGGGAATCTATGAGAAAACGTATCACAAATTAAAGAAAGAAAAAGTCTCTGATTTTGAAGACTGCAAAGTGAAAAAGTACTTGCTGAACTACACAAAATTTCTAGATTTTTCCTGTTTTTGCCATTTTCGTATATTAAAAAATACAGAATAAGAGAAAACAACTCTTTGTAGGCCTGTAAAACTAGGTTGTCTCAAAGAATCTCAAGAAACAGTTTTGAGAAGCTGCCAAAAAAATTCACTCTTTGACTTCAGAAACAGACGAAGAGTTTCACAACAGCACCCAAACACTACCAAAATTTAGGGTAAACAAACATAACAGTTGACCAAACTTTTATCCCCAACTCCATTGTTTCCGAGACAACGTTTTTATAATATTCAACTTACAGATTGAAGGAAAAGAAGAAACTCACTTGGTTTTGGCCCAGCCAGCTGGCATATTCGAGATCAATCTTTTTTGCAGGAATGCTCGCATCTATAAGGAGGAAAACAGAGACCAAAGTTGGTCGATTTAGAAAATAGTCTTTTGTAAACTTGTCCCAATCTATCCGAAGTTCATGAGGAGCAGATGCATACCTGTTCAATGCAAACATAAATGTTTTTATAGTCCGTAGTTAATTGGTTTATGAAATAAACAAATGAAAAGTGAACAAGAAGAGTGTTCACTGGTAGCTAATATGGAAAGAGAAGAAGCCGAACAGCTCTACCGTAGTTTTTAGCGGATAAGCCCAACACATTCTCGAATTTGTAGAAAATTCAAAAAAATAAAATTATTTATCTTAAAAAAGAGCCACATTCATGATAGACTTGGAAGAAAATCTAAAAATATATAATTTAGTCACACATCTGCGCCTGTCTGCTTTCCGGAAAAAAATGTTATTTGAATGAATAATTCCTCATTTTCATATCTGCAGCATTAAGGTCATTAGTGACCAAATACTCAACAAAAGATAGACAATTGTTGGACTCATATTTACAACTAGAGTTATTCAACTTATGAAAAGAAAAATATCGTGCCATCTCAAAAACTAAAATATACTATCATTATCCCGTGTTTCCCACGTGAACATACAGGAGTCTGTATCTAAATTAAATGATAATGACTTATGACCCACACTCACGTTTTGTTATTGCAACATGCTCTGATCATAGCCAACTACATTGCTTCTAATATTTTAACTATTTCAAAAACTAAAGATCTATATATTTTATATGTAGTATGTGGAAACGGCATTCATGACTGCAGTCATTTATACTATAATTTAGTAACTAAAAATGGAATTATGGAAAGGAGGAGAGGGAAAGAGAAAGAAGAGGAGGTGAAAGGATAAACAGATAAATAACAATGTAGAAGTGATGAAGGAAGAACTGCCATACCCATATCCTGGTAAGTCGACGAGATACCAACTATCATTAATCCGGAAATGGTTGATGCATTGTGTCTTCCCTGCATGTGAAAGATAATACTGAGTTTCAAATTCATAATCACAGAAACTGCAAAGAACAATTATGTAGCTAGTGTCTACAGCTGATAAAACATTCAACTTTCATTGTTATCACAAGTCACTGCCACCTTAGCAAATCAACATATTCAGTTATTAACCACGACTTACAAATTAATAAAACGGTTTTCAATTTGAACTTTGTAACTAAGATAGGGAACTGGATAAGCTCTTGTTGATGCTTTCCACATAAAGCAAACTTCTTTCGTAAATCATAATAGTTGCAATTTCAAATTTTCAACCTGCAACAATAGTGTACAGGTTACGCAAACACTTAAGAGGCTAACTTTCACTACACAAACACGAATGTGTACTTTTTCTCAAGAACTACCAAAACAACAGCCAGTATACCAATAACTACCCCATACTGTGATCTTTTACAATCACTGTCTTAAGCTAGAATAAGAGGTTTTAAGTCCTTTTTACTTTTTTGACCAAAATATTAACTGGTTTCTAAGAAGTGGGGGAAGATTTCTCCACATTAGACCTCCCACCAACGCAAACTCCATGTCCCCGTTCCCAGGATAATCATCAAAGTACAAAACAAACGCTACTTTCCACAAACTATGCCACATCAACAAGGGACCAAAAACATGCTTACTTAGCACAATGTTCGACCAATTTAAACCTATAGTTGGGGTTAGCAAAGGATGATGACACTAACGTTTCCTACTAATTCTTTAAACTACTACTCATATGCTAGTAGTAAGCTTTTCCCACAAGTTTTATTATAAGCCTATAACATACTCCGCTATATTAACGTAAACCCCCGCAACATACTTACTTAATACAATGCTAGACCCTTCTAAAACCCTACACAGGTTCTCAGGGAAGAGTTTCCTAATTTATATAATTACACTATTATCAGCTAATTTTCACTGTCCACCACAAAGAAGTAGGCTTTTCCCAGCTTCTAACGTACAATACTTATAATTACCACTTAAAAGTTCAATCTTTCAACTTCACCAAAAAGATATAATTACAAACTTACATTGTTCGATTAGAGAAGACAAGTGTTATCATAAGCGCAGGGTCACGACTAAACTAATCAAAACTTAACTAAATAAAAATTAATGAAAAAAACTTGGTTTCTTGGAAGTCAGGACCACTTTCTTCCTCGAATTCAATAACGATGATTTCCCATCATTCAACCTTCCCACTAACGCAAACTCCTGCTCCCTATTCCCCGGACAATCCTCAAATCCGACGCTACTCTTGACAAACACTGCCACGTCAACATGGGTCCCAACAACATACTCACTCAACATATTGTTAGACCTACCCTAGGCGGCTTTACACGGGAGCCCGAGATTAAGGTTCCTAATACTGCTTATGTATACCATTATCTGGTAGTCTTCACCACCCACCACAAAGAAGTAAGCTTTTTTGTAACTTCTTCACGACTAAACTATGATCTGGCAATCCTCAAACCTGACGCTACTCTTAACAAACTCCAGTATGTCAACCTGGTCCCCAACAACCTATTTACTAAACACAATGTCCTTTTAGAATCCCAGGAAACCTTTCACAGGAAACCGAGATAAAGGTTTCCTGATTTACCGAGTTACACTATAATTTGCTAATCCTCGCTACCCACCACAAAGAACTAAGATTTTCCAACACTTAATATACAATACACATAATTACCACTCAAAGGTTCAACCTTTCAACTTCATAGAAAAAATTATACTTAAGTATTTAATATGTTGAATTAGACAAGACATGTACTATTAAGAGGGTAATTTGATTATAAAAAAACCCTGATTCCTTGGAAGCTAAAGCCAGTTTCTTCCTCCTCACCAGCGAATTCAACAACGACAACTGCTCCACATTCAACCTTCCCACTAACGCCAACTCAGGCTCCCCATTCCCTGGACAATCATCGAACCCGACGCTATTCTTGACAAACTACGCTACACCACCTCAACGTGGGCCCCACCAACATACTTACCGAGCACAATACTAGACCCTTTTAAAACCCTAAGGAAGGTGTCCTCATTTACTTATTTACACTACTAATTTTCACTACCCATCTCAAATAAATAAGCTTTTTTCGCAACTTCTATCAGATAGTACTTATAGACACCACTCAAAGGTTCAATCTTTTAACTTCATTGAAAACATATATATTTAAGTACTTAAAATGTTCAACTAGAAAAGACAAGTACTATTAAAAGGGTAATTAAAAGTTAAAAAAAAACCTGGTTTCTTGGAAGTTAAAGCCAGTTTCTTCCTCCTCACGAGCGAATTCAACAACGACGACTTCCCAACATTCGACCTCCCAACAAGCGCAAACTCAGGCTCCCCGTTCCCCGGACAATCCTCGAACTCAACACTACTCTTGACAAACTCCGCCACGTCAAC
The DNA here is from genome assembly GCA_963682055.1 of Primula veris. Classification (NCBI taxonomy): domain Eukaryota; kingdom Viridiplantae; phylum Streptophyta; class Magnoliopsida; order Ericales; family Primulaceae; genus Primula; species Primula veris. The sequence continues at coordinate 4,327,023 of OY821741.1, read as the reverse complement.
ATGAGCCCCAATAGCATATTTACTCAACACAATGTTGGACCCTTTCAAAACCCTTGGTGGGTTCTCAAGGGAAGTTGATATTACTGTCTCAGGCGGCACGAAAAGCTTCTCGATAGGTATCGGGATTTGAGTTAGTGGGTTGTTTTCTTGGGTGTTTTGTGGGTTGTTTTCTTGGGTTTTTTCTTGTAAAAGAGGTAAAGAAGATGATATTGAGAAATGGGAAATTGGGTTATTAGAGGTTTTAGGGGAGAGAAGAGATTTGGTGAATAAAAAGTGGGTTTTGTTGGGTTTATTAAGGGTTTTGGAGAAGATAGTGAATCTAAGTAGGTGTTGGTGAGTGAGAAACATCGTAGAAAATAAAAAAGTGAGAAAAAAACTTGATATTTTTCTATCTCTATAGAGTTGAAGGTGAAGATGGGGCGGTTTTCTTCGGTCCGGTTCGGTTTTTATCGAAACCGAAACCAGACATATTTTTCGGTTCGGTTTTTTTCGGTTTCGGTCTTTTTATTTTTTGGACCGAACCGGATCGATTTTTTCGGTCCAGTTTCGGTTTTTTTCGGTTTTATTTTTTATTTTTCGGTCTTTTTCAGGTTTTTTCAGGTTTTTTCAGTCTTTTTCGGTTCGGTTTTACTGAAAACCGAAACCGACCCGATAACTTTTTGGTTTTTCGGTTTCGATTTTTTTCGGTTTTTTTCGATTCAGTTATCGGTTCGGTTCGGTTTTTTTGGTTTTTTGCCCGCCCCTAGTGAAGATGGAAAATAACAACATTCCAAATTTTTTTTACATATAAGTCCTAAATTATTGAAGTTTTATTTTGAGAGAGTAGTTTAATGTTAAGTGGGTTTAGTAAAATTGCAACTTTAGTATCAATATTGGTGAGAAGTCGAATAAGATCGATGTTGAAAAAGACGTTTGGCGGATTTTAGGCAGAAATTGATCGTTTAGCGTCTAATTCTGTGTAATGACGCTTAATTCTACTTAATATGTTAGACTGCTAGCCTACGTCTAATATACTCGTAGGTTCTGCCTTTTAGAACATGAAATCCGATCATAGAAAATGTGAATACTAACTAATGAATCGACTGAACCAAGATCCATAGAGAACATATGATAATTTTCATAGGATTTTTTCGTTATCATGCGAGTTTCTAAATGGCTAAAAAGCTACTATTTTATTGGGAATATTTGTCTCTTTTAATATGCGGGATGATGTCATTTTTTAGTCTACTCCAAAATTAATCAACTACATTAACGTTAAATGGTTTGATACTGATTTACTATAGGAACCCTTTTGAGTTTTGTAAGCAAAACAATATTTGTATACAACAATACCAAAATTGGATGTTTATTTAATATCGATATTTGAACAACAAGTTTTCATTTAATATCGATATTTGAACAACAAGTTTTCATTTAATATCGATATTTGAACGAGAAGTTTTCGTTTAATATCGATCAAGTGCAACAAGTTTTCGTTTTGTTGAGGAGGTGAAGAGTAGCATATTTTTAGAGAGACTATTATATTATTTATAAGTAAAAAAAAAAACAATTCTTAGGACATTAAACCGATAAATATCAGTATATTACTACTACTCAAATAATTAGTTTTTTTATTTATTTATTTATCAATTATATAATTTTAAAGAAATACAAATATGTTACACATTCCGACAAGCTTTTGTTTTTTTAAAAAATAAAATAAAATCAATTAAGTCTTATTTGTAGAAACGACAAAGGAACAATTATAAATATTTCCCAATTTTGTGCAAAGCATTTTTCTCAGCCTCACCTCAAATTTCATTATCCAACTCCTTTTTTTTGTATATTTTTTTTTATTAGTTAATCATACATATATTCCTATATCCTTGGATAAGCTTTTTTTATAATACTAAAACTAACTCATTTATCTCTTTCTGAACAAAGTTAACTGAGCTATACAGGTACCAAGTGAATTATTATTTCATTTTTCTTTTATCATTATTATTTCCTTAATTCTTGCTACCATATTTAAGTTTTTATTTTTTATGTGAGTATTGATATTTTGGTGTCAAATGTGAATTTCTATGGTTTGTAATTGTTCTTTCTTTAAGGTTTGTATTGAGAGGAGAATTTGGCAAAAGAACAATAATTGTTTGATAAGTTACACATTTAAAAGGTTCCTTAATGTTTGCTACCACCTTTAGGATATTTTTTTAATGTGGTTATTGATATTTTAGTCTTAAATGTGAATTTCAATGGTTTGTATTGGGAGGAGAATTTGGAAACTCATCAAGGCAATATAACAATATTTTTTTGATGAATTATACATTTAAACAGTTCAATTTTTTTAGAAATACTCTTTATGTATTTTCATCAACAACCATTTTGCTGTTTTTCCAATAAACACTTTTATTTGTATATAGCTCTGCCTCTAGTTGCAGTTAAAAGGAAGCATCTTTTTCAACTTTGTTGTTTTTCCTATAATTTTTCTTTTATGCTTCTTGTTTTTTTTTTTAAATTCTTGCTACCACCTTTAGGATATATATTTATATATACTTTTTTATGTGGGTATTGATATTTTGGTCTCAAATGTGAATTTCAATGGTTTGTATTGGGAGAGAAATTTGGCAAAAGAACAATAATTGTTGGATAAGTTATACATTTAAAAGATTCAGTTTTTTTAGAAGTACTCTAATATATTTTCAACAACAACCATTTTGCTGTTTTTCCTATAAAAACTCTCATTTGATTCTGATGTTGTATACTGCTATGGTTGAAGTTGAAAGGAAGTATCTTTTTTAACTTTGAATGTGCTAAGCTAAATTTGGTTTAAAATCGACGTTAACATGTATTCAATGAATCGGATGAGTCTTGCTAATATAGTGTAGGAATTAAATAACCGGTGATGATTCATGTAAAATAGGACTGATGTTAAATATTGGATAGTACTGCAAAAGGCTTTTTCAAGTTTCTTGTTCTAAAGTCTCTAAATATATTTAACTCTATGTTTACTCGTGCTTCCTTTTCTCTCTCGGTTGAGTGCTCCTAATATAGTGTAGGCGTTAAGTAACCAGTGACGATTCATGTAAACAATAGGACTCATGTTAAGAAAATGGATAGTATAGCAAAAGGCATTATCGAGTTTCTCGCCCTAAGATCTTTGATTTTTCTTCAACTCTATGTTTACTATTTGCTTCATTTCTCTATTATTTATCGCAGTTACTTATACTAATGGTTTAAAGAGTGAATCAGTACGATTTTGAAACAGAATGTGTAGATTCCGGTTTAAGTTCTTATTTGCTGTACTAGAACAAAAGTTGGAAATTAAACTGAAATAGCAGACGGTGTTGAATCTGTTTACCCGGTTATATTGTCCCATTCTAAGTTGGAAAATGGAAATATTTGGTTTTGAATGTTTCTGATCATTTGTTGGATCACTTCCTCTCGTATACTGTTGCAAACTTCTCATCCAAATAAGCAAAAATTAATTTAGTCTCACGAATGTGTTCTGTCTGTTCCACTACAACAGATAAATTCGATTTTAAAATGTAAAACTTAGTTTATTTCTGAAATTTTACAATGTCATTAACCACTCCTCTTTATTCTTTAACTAAGGTGCTTTCCCGTTTACAAAGTCCTGCAACACAGTTATCTGTATAATCCACGATCTTGATGCAAAAATTTGAGAAAACATTAAGGAAAGGAAATGGTAGGTAAGGGGGACTCTACAAATGAGAGAACTTTTACGAAAAGTATGAACAAGCATCAGGAAAGAGCTGTGTTTAATCAATTTGATTGGGCTCAACCAACTCACGTTAAGGTACTTCGTTATACTTCCATCTATTTATTTGGTATATTTTCCGTACGTAGAAACTCTTGTTAACTTGGTGTGCAATAGCTTTTAGTTAAACAATGACCGACATCGGTACTAGTTGAATTCCTTATATACTGCTAATCATCCAAGCCCTTTAAATCAAGCTAATTACGTCGTTTATGTCCTACTAATTTGGACTTACTGGGGAAAGTCATCTAACTTGGTGTTGAGCCTTTCCTCTTATGGTGTTATTGATTAAGTGACTCGGGTCTTTTTAAAATCAGTGCTTTCCGTTGTTATTGATTTAGCCATTTAGGAATTTGAGGTTGATTATCAAGGTAATGACAACCCTTTTCATGTGATGACAAATGCTATGACCAAATACTTCAATGACAGTGAAATTTATTCTACAAAAGAGGAAGAAGTTAGAATTTATGATGTAACCACTGATATACATGTTTACAAAATTCTTTACTTTCGAACGATCATATTTCCAAACCCAAGGTTTGAGCACAGGCCATGAGCTGAACCGCAGTAATGCCGACATAGGCTTGTTTATTGCTCTGAAATTTTTGCATAAACCATCTCTTGACCAAATCTAGATAGGTGTTTATTGACTCTTTTTCATTTCTCGGTTGTAAAGTACTCTAATCAAATAGTTCAACTTTTTTTCCTTGCAGGGGAAAAAGGAAGATGGTAAAACTGAATTGTATCCAAGGGCAGAGTGCATTCTTTGCACCTCGTGCAGGAGCAATACAAGTTGTCGCACTGTTCGGTCAAGGACAAAACTGATGAATATTCTGGTTGAAAGAGGGAACTCTGGAGAGGCCCTAAATATTTTCAGAAATTTGATCGATGAAGGACATAAACCATCACTGATAACATTTACAACTCTCTTAGCGGCATTGACTAACCAAAAAATGTTCAGTTCTATACATTCGATTATCTCTCAAGTGGAGAAAAATGGAATGGTGCCTGATTCGATTTTCTTTAGTGCCGTTATTAATGCTTTTTCTGAATCCGGTAACATGGAGGAAGCAATGAAAATGTTCCGCAAAATGAAGGAAAGTGGTTTTAGACCCACAACTAGCATTTTTACTACTTTGATTAAAGGGTATGGAATCGATGGCAATCCCGAACAGTCCATGAAAATGCTTGATATTATGTGTTCTGAGGAAAATCTGAAACCAAGTTTGAAAACGTACAATGTTCTTATTCGAGCCTGGTGCAACAAGAAGAAGATAAAAGAAGCGTGGGATGTAGTAGATAAAATGATTGCTTCTGGTTTTTACCCAGATGTTGTTACTTTTAACACAATAGCAATCGCCTATGTTCAAAATGGTGAAATAAACCGCGCTCAATCTATGATTTTAGAGATGAAGAAATATAATTTGCAGCCAAATGAACGAACTTGTGGGATTATATTTGGTGGATACTGCAAAGAAGGTAGGTTTAAGGATGCTTTGAGGTTTGTGTATACTATGAGAGAGCTTCGAGTTCACCCTGGTCTTGTTGTTTTCAATTCTCTGATAAAAGGATTTCTTGACATGGAAGATAGTGATGGTGTCGATACGGTATGCTATTTTTCCTAATTATCCGTTATTGGTTGATTTATCGACCCATATTGGGAGCCTTCAATGTTGTTGTTTTTTGGTTTGAGTAGATTCGAAAGGTTCTTAAAATACATGTGGCACTTGCCCTCAAATTCATTTGATTTCAGATTGGAAACCATAAACTTTTAGATTAGAAACTGACAAAAGGTCCCGGCCTTTCTCTAAGAACTTTTGGTAGTTTATTTCATGCTATTATGGTAATTACACAACTAACTAAACTGATTCTACCGGAGCACTGCTTGATTGAGACTTGAGGAAGATTCACACATATAACTTCATTTTAGGTTTATTTGAGATTGATGGAAAACCGCTACTTGCCTTGCAGGTTCTGTCGGTGATGGAAGAATTCGGCGTTAGACCAGATGTTATAACTTTTAGCACTATCATGAATGCTTGGAGTGCAGCTGGATATATGGATAAATGCAAGGAAATATTTGATGACATGGCGAAGTCCGGGATAGAACCCGATATTCATGCTTATAGCATTCTTGCTAAAGGGTATGTATATGCAAAAGAGCCCGATAAAGCAGAGGAGCTACTTATTAACATGAACCATACAGGTGTTAAACCCAATGTTGTGATTTTCACTACCGTTATAAACGGATGGTGCAGTGTTGGAAAAATGGATAAAGCTGGTAGGGTTTTTGACATGATGTGTGGTTGTGGAATTTCGCCAAATTTGAAAACTTTTGAAACCTTAATTTGGGGTTATGTTGAAGCAAAAGAACCTGTAAAAGCTGAAGAAATGCTTAGTCTCATGAAAAGTTTTGGTGTTCGACCTGAGAAAACTACATATAAGCTAGTCTCGGATGCTTGGTGTACCACTAGATTTTCGGGAAAGCCAAACAGGGTCTTTCGTCACAACAAAAATTCCGAAACAATGAAAGGGTTGGATATGAATGATGAAGAGGTATCATCAGTAGAGACAGATGAATTTCATAAAAAACCAGCTTTACATAGTTCACATGTAAATGATCAAAAAGGGTGGTCGAGGAAAAACCGTATGGCTGTTAAAGAAGCTGAAATTTCGTCTGATAGCTTGTGGATTTCGACAAGATCCGCTTACTCGACATGTAAATTTGGGGCAAATGTGAAAATTACGTGCCAGAAACAGCTCTTCGGTGTGGTCAGCTCCATAATTGTTATGCCGTGGTGCTCTTGAATTGAAAGGACATGTGTTTTATTGTTGCTTCTTAGACGATTCCAAGTTTTTTTGCTTCATTAACAAGTTCGAAAGTTGAAGAAGTGAACATGTAAAGTACCTTTTGTGTACATATGTATGGTTTACCAAAAATGTGAGATGATTAAACCTGGATGTAAATTATGTTCTTAATAAATTGCACTGAATGTAATGCATTACTGTATTTCCTTAACACCATGTTAGTCGTTTTTTTTTTATGTTTACCCGTGTTTCTTCACAAAAATGCGCGATGGCGTTGAGTCTCACATATAATATTTTTAATCTTCTTTTAAACTTGATTATGTAGATATCTATAGGTTCACTACCACCTATGTGATACATGTATGTGTGTACATATGTATAATGTGTATATTTTATAAACAAATGTTTGCTTGTTAAAAAGAAGTATACTTTTCTTATAAAAAAAATATACATTTGCTTATTAAAAATAAGTGTATATTTGCTTATAAAAAGAAGTATACATTTGCTTGTTAAAAATAAGTGTACATTTGCTTATTAAATAAGTGTACATTTATAAGTGTGTACATTTATAAGAAGTGTACATTTATAAGAAGTGTGCATTGATAAAGTGAACATTTATAAAAATGTACATTTATAAAAGTGTGCATTTATAAATAAGTGTGCACTTATAAAGTGTGCATTTATAAATAAGTGTGCACTTATAAAGTGTACACTTATAAAAGAAGTGTACATTTATAAAAGAAGTAAAAAGAAGTGTACATTTGCTTATTAAAAAGAAGTGTACATTTGCTTATAAAAAGAAGTGTACATTTGCTTATTAAAAAGAAGTGTACATTTGCTTATTAAAAAGAAGTGTACATTTGCTTATTAAAAAGAAGTGTACATTTTCTTATAAAAAAAAAGTGTACATTTGCTTATTAAAAAGAAGTGTATA